>JALGPY010000009.1:17695774-18430774 GCA_023055425.1 Linanthus parryae
AAGAAATATACCTTCATCTCTTCTTACATCAAACTTACCCAAGTTGTCCTTTCCATTGTTGTCGAAAAAGCAAGTGCATCCAAAGGGCTTGACATATGAAATGTTTGGCTTTCTCCCTTTGGATAGTTTATAGGGGGTCTTCTTCAGGATCGGTCTGATCAAGCACCTGTTCAAATTGTAATTTGCTGTATTCACAGCTTCTGCCCAATAATGTCTTGGCAGCTTGTTCTCTAAAAGCATCGTTCTTGACATGTCTTCAAGAGTTCTGTTCTTTCTTTCAACAACTCCATTCTGTTGAGGAGTTCTAAGGGAAGAGAAATTATGACATATACCATGCTTAACAAAAAATAAATCAAACTATAACTGATCAAACTCTCCACCATGTTCACTTCTAATAGAATCTATAGGTAGGTTTTTCAAGGTTTGAAGTTCTCTGCTAAGCTTTGAAAATTCAGAGAGGGCTTCAGATTTTTCTTTCAGAAACATAGCCCAAGTAAATCTACAGTAGTCATCAAGAATAACTAGCATATACTTCTTACCTTTAGGAGTTGGAGTCCTCATAGGACCACATAAATCTATGTGATGTAATTCAATAGGTCTAAAAGGACTTAAAAACTTCTTTGGCTTGAATGAGCTTCTTTTTTTCATACCTTGAGCACGGGCTTTGCATACTTCATCATCTTTGAACTTAATGGATGGTAATCATCTTACTAGATATTTGGAGATCAACTTGTTCAAGGTATGCAAGCTAATGTGACCAAGCTTTCTGTGCCAAAGCTTTGAATCTTCTTTCAAGGCCTTGAGGCACTTCAAAGTTTTACCAATACCAAGAATGTTGCATTTTCCTTTGTCACCAAGTGTAATTGACCCTTCTGATTGCTCTTTCAATTATGAGAATAGAGATATGTTTCCACTCATGTGTCTTGACCAACCACTGTCCATAAACTACTTCTGTTCATTAACATTAGTGAAAACCTGCAAACATCAATCTTTGCCTTACACAGCAGTTAGACCAAGTATCCAATTTGGACTCATATTCAGGATTAACCATATTAGGTGGTCTGGCCCCTTTAGGAACCCAAATATGTCTGATTTGTCCTTTGAGTTGAAATGGGAATGTGTTCCTCATTATGTGAGGGTCTCTTCTTCTGAAAGGACAAGTCATCTTCATATGACCAAATTTATTGCAAAAATGACATTTAGGAGAAGTTTTGCTTCCAGCCTTCACAAATCTGGTGTTGTTCTTTCTTGGAAAAATTGGATTGTATCCAATACAAGTTTTGTGAACAGACTTTGAATTTTCTCCAAGAATCAAGTTCAACTTGTGTTCTGAGCCTGCAAGCTTGACTTTTACTAATTCAGATTCTTGAAGTCTCTCTGCAAAAGTAGTCTTTTGTTTATCTAATTCATCAGCTTGATGTCTTAGATTAACAAGGCTATCACTCAATAAAGAGTTCTCAGTGACTACTTCCTTGACTTGTGGTTTATAAGCTTTGAAATTGGTTTTCAAGGCCTTGAAATCACTGTCAGTTTTCTTCTGAGAGATTTCAAGATTCTGATTTAGACAACAAGTTGTAAATTCTCTTTTCCTTGCTCATGAACTTTTCTTTCAAAACTCTAATCTCTTTCAGATAGTCTTCTTCATTTAAAAGAATTATTCTAAGATAATCTGAAAGAGCTTCTTTTGGTTTTGAAATCAAATAGTTTACCATTACCTCAATGTTATTATAAGAAATTTCATCATGCTTGGCCATGAAACATAGGTTGGCATGCTCGTCTTCATATTCAGAGTCACTTGAAGTGTCTAAATCACTCCATGAATCTATCATAGCCTTCTTTCTCTTGTCGTGATATTTCTTCTGGAATTTCTTGCTTTTCTTGTGTTAACAGTCTCTGATAAAGTGTCCTGCATCACCACACTCAAAGCAATTCATGACTTTTGATCTATTGTTCTGTAAAGAAGACTTACCTTTGTAGTCCTTTCTACTAAAAGATCTGTGTCTTTATCTGTTGAAGTCTTTGTTTCCAAAGTTTTTCTCCATCTTAAGAATTTTGGTCAAGGCTTTGGAAATCAAAGCAAATGGATCTTCATCATCATCCTCAGTTTCAAGGCTTTGAATTTTCCCATTCTCTTTGGCCTTGAGTGCTATGTTCTTGATGCCTTCTGGTAATAGCTTTGTAATTTTTTGAAAATTGTTCTAATTCAGATGAAGAGAGAGAGAGAGTCTTCATATTTGGGAGTTCTAATCCCATCTTTCTCTATGTGGAAAGTGTGAGGTCCATTCTAAATAATGGTCCACAGTTCTATGTCTTGATCAATGATGAACATTTTCATCAAGCCTTTCCAGTGAGCAAAATAATCTCCGTAGAATAGAGGAGGTCTGTTAGCAGGTCTTCCCTGTGAGAAACCACCATCACCTGCAGTACTCATGATCACCAGATGGTTAAATCTATATAGTGATACAAGCTCTGATACCAATTGAAAGGGGAGTAAGCAGTTTGAAGTGTAGCATAAATACTCTAGAAGGGGAGGTGAATAGAGTATGCCAACTTTTTGCGAAACTTGTAAAGATAAAAGTTTAAGTGAAGACCAATGAAGTTCAAGGCCTTGAAAATAGTTTCAAGCCTTTGAAAGAGATACAGTTTAAAAAAAGAGACATAAGTCTTTTTCAAGGCCTTAAAAATTAGTTTCAAACCCTTGAAAATAGAGTAGTTTGAATGCTAAAAACTAAGTATGCAAAATAAACTGTAATTGCAAGAAACTCGGAATGTATAGAGTTCAGTCCACTTGGACCTACGTCTCAACCTCAGGGAACTTATCCCTGTAGGATTTTCAATAACAATTCTTATTAATCAAAAGCTAAGTCGTAGATCTCAAGCACAGAGATATGCCTTACTCTGTTACAGTTTGTGGTTCTCACTAACCTATCTAGTACCTGCTCTAGCTAACTGATTAATTAAGAATTCTCTATTGTTAACTTTTAACAATCCATGAGAATGAGATATAGAAGTAATACAAGAATGATCTACAAATAAAGCACAGGACAGAAGAACACTGAAGTGTAAAACTGCAGTGAAGAATGCAGTGACCTTCTATGAGATGGATTATGAGAATGATGAACTTCTTTGATGCTTGTCAATCAAGAAATGTGTCTCTCTTTTTTTCCCGTTGAGTGTTGTACCTGTTTCTTCAAAATAAGCTCCATTTATACTGATCAGAAGCTCTGCAAATATTCCCAGATTTTCAGCAACAACCTTCCTATTTTGTAGGCAACAACTTTGACTCTCTTAACAGCCTTCTCCAACGGATAGTTCATCATAATCTTCAGAGATATTGTTGTGATCTTGTCTTTAAACAAATTGAGAAGCTGTCATGAGTGTCTGATTGATCACAGAATCATCTTCTCTTGATGTTTCCTTTCCTGCAAAAGCCTGATTAGGAAACCAATCTTGCAAACTTAAGAAATAAAATTTCCCTGCAAAACTGAGTCAAACAAATGGATTAAATGGGGTTAGATATATCAAAACAGTTTGTCTTTCATCGTCACATAATCACAAATCAAGCATAGGGGTGAGAGAGATAGAATCAAATTAGAACACTTCATAAAAAAACTACCCCTTAGAATATGCATACAGGTCAGACAGTTTCAAGGCTTTGAATCCTGGTTCAAGGCCTTGAAATAGCTCAAGCCCGTGAAACCTAATTCAAGGCTTTCAAAACTGGTTCAAGGTCTTGAAATAACTTTGTATTTCAAGTCCATCATAACGTGTGACCTTACAATTTGGTAGGTTGTTCTTGGCAACATGTCGTACTCTCATTGACGTAGAGAATGAGGGGCTGATTATGAGGGTCAATGATGACATGGTGAATTTTCCGGTCTTCAAACCGATAACCTATTACTCGTGGGAGTATCAGCCAGGGGTTCCATTTATGTGCCTGTGAAGCGGAAAATCCCAGAGTTGTCGTAAGGGGATCCACGTGATTACTTGGAACGGAACAAGCCATCTGATGTGCAGGCACCTGAAGTAGTGCTTCAAATTCAGAACAAAAAAACAAAGCTTGAAGCGGCACAATATGCCAGACCACCCTCGTGAGGTTGAAAGGTAACATGGTCGAGCCATGGACTTTAAAAAACAAGCGCTGCTTGGGAGCCAACCCATGTAGAGAAGGATTTTTTTTTCTTTTATTTTTGAGTTCTCCATATCTGATTGTGAAGGGTGAGAGAGAGTTGAATAACTTTTCTAAAAAGTGTGCAGGGACGCAGGTAACATATACGCACCGGATTCCCATTCTTGATGTGCGGGCTAGAGATTGCACGTTATTGTGGAAAGAAAAGGCCCCACATGAGTTTAGAAAAGAAATAGAGAATTGCTCGAGGTCGAGGAGAAAGTCCAATATGTTGAGTGCCACACGCATGGGAGGGCTACAAGTCATATCTTAGCTGCACATCAAAATCCAGACGCGTAGAGATTTCTATGGAAATTTCCAACAGTCCACAAGATCACTTCTTGTTGCAATTTTGCGGAAACGGTGCCCATGTAGGTCCGGGCACCAACGTACCTCTAACACTCTCTCTAATCTACATTTTGAGCGATAAATGTTGAAATCGACCGCCTACACATTTAAGCGCGAAAACCTCCTAGTTGATCTATAAATTCGTTGAGGACAACGAAACGCTTAAGTGTGTGGGGGGGTGTTGTGTCTAACTTCGCTAGCCATGTCTTGTTATGAATTGCCTTGTTACATATAGTTATGTGTTTGTATTGTGCTGGATTGTGGTAGGATTGTGGAGTTTATGCATTTGTTAGCACTTTAACTTTATTGAGTCACCTACCCAAAACTTGTGGTATATCGAGTTGGCCAAAAGCATAGAGAGTCTAGGAAAATATGAAAAATGGAAAAGTAAAAAATCCATAAAAATTAAAAATTTTGAGAAAGTGCAATTGAAGTAGTTTGAACCTGGCGAGATCTTATTTATAGTATTCTCTAGGAGTGTGAAGCGCGGCGGTGAGGCAGTTGACGCGTGAATCTGGATGGGGAGGCTGCTTATAGAGTGAATGCACACGAGAAATGCGTGTAGCTATCTCTCGTGCTTAGATATCTTACTATTGCTACACCACCGTCTTTTAGGTAGTCGTCAACCCTCCTCGTAGTGGAAATGGAACGACTGTGCGAGTGATGTTTTGGGGGATCCAATGGTCTCGTCTCTAACTTGTAGGTTCACTAGTTACCCCCATTGATCCATATAACCCATTTATTCACAACCTCTAGCCTAGGAAGCCTTTCATTGTGACTTTCTTCACTTGTTAGAATGGCCCTTTACTATGCATCATGATAGAGGGATTCGAGTTAGGGAGGTTCGATGAGGGTGTGACGATTTGATATATTAACTTTGAATGTTCTTACATGTTTCTTTTTACAGGGGATGTGAGGGTGAGTTAGATACGGTAGCAAACTTCGGTGTTACGGTGAGTCGTGTCCCTACCCCACGATCACAGGTGGAGTACCATAGTGCATGACATCCTTTCTGCACGATATGGGGTAGGATTGACTTAGATTATAGGAGGACGTGCTGTTTTTTCACTATATTCTTTATCTTATGTGATAGGGAGGATCGGTTCGATTAAAAGCATGTATCACGTTGAATATAGGGTTACTTCATGGATTCAGCTTATTTTGAGTGTGGGGGTGACGACATCTACATCATCAGTATTCATGGAGTTGACACGTTCAACCCGCACTTATTTATATCATAATTGTTATCTCCTCAGCCGTACGTGTTGCATTACAGTGTTGCTCCATCTCAAAGTGGAAAGTTAAAAGAAAAAGAAAAAAAAAAGAAAGTGAAAGTGCAAAGGAATAAGGGAACTTGATTCAAAAATTCTTACAGAAACGAGAAGATTAGCTTGTTTCCGAAGTAGGTGAGCTTCGGTGAGGTTCCTTGGATTTTGGTGAGGGAGTGTGAGAAAACGGGTTTTGTGAGTTGTATCGTGACGTCTAGGACTACGCTTCCAGATATCCTATCCTACCCGTCCTATGTCGTCAGCAGTTTCAACCTGAGGAATAAAATTTTGGATGGTAAGTGATAGGGATATGTCCGACGAGTGTGAAAAAGTGTAGTATTAGTGCTAATGCTTGTTCTGTTAACCTGGACTGGCCGCGAAATCTTCCGATCATTTGTGGTTGTGAAATCTCGAAGGTAATGTGAGAGCTCGAAGACTTACCGGTTCACTATATGGAGATTGTCCAATCTCTCAAGAAACAAAAATTGTGTTGTTTAATTCTTGTATTGTTTATAATCGAGTTATATATTGTATAGACATGTAGAATGCATTGGGTGTGTGTGTGTGTGTTGTTTGTGTCACATGTCTAGTGGATTTGAATGCAACTTAGTGGATTGAAAGATGTAGTAATGGATTTAATTGAGATTTTTCTCGAGACGCCGAAAAAGTTAGTGTAGGGGATCTGATAACTCTGTATTAGAGTTATATTTATGACACGTTTTTATACCATTTTGCGTGATTTCCGGATAAAATATATAATATTTACGCTATGATTGCAAGGAATTTGAATATGTGGATCTTTACGCGCATAAGTGATCATTCAGGTGTTTCCTCGTCCATTTGAGCTAGTTATCTCCTATTTTACACCTAGTACTTGTAGTTGTTTGATTCTCAGATACAAGAGGCTCATGGCGTGGAACGGGGATGGAAACAAACTTCGGAAACGACCAAAAAGCTTAAGATTGACAAGGGATTTGCCCAAATTTGCAGCCAAGTGAATGAACTAGAAACTCGGTTCTAGACTCACCCGTGCTAGCCGTTCTCTGTATTCACCATGACCACCAGCCAAAGCAACAATAAAAACCACAATCCAGATTCACCATCTCCAAAATACACCACTGAACCTACAACAAGTCAAGATTAACCACCATAACCAATGTCATCACCTCTATGACATTCACAACCAACACCTAAACCATTACCACCTGACTTCAACCAATTAAACTACTAACTTCTCCAAAATCCTAACCGTAGATTACCTCCTACTCCAACACATTAACCTGGAACCAAAGCCAAAAATAACTTATTACCTACAGCTCCATTTCTCCATGAATAAACCCAACAGCCACTACAGCCACCATCCCCCATGAATCAACACAATTACACTTCCAAACTACCGCTGCTTCCAGACCCTATGACCTGCAACTCTACACTATACCTAACTAACCTCCTCAGTCTAGAAACTAAGAAAACATTTTCCACCAAATCCTTCACCTGTTACACCACCAGCGCTAGAACTGAACCAAATATCTATCCAGCTAGTAAGCCTCTACAATCATCACCAATTGCAGCCACCACAAACACCCAACCACCTGAACCCTTCATTCACCTGTACCGCAGAAAAAAACCACCACGGAATCCGCCCTGGCAGTGCAAAAACAGAGTAGAACGAAGAAGAAAGTACAGAAAACGAAGGAGAAGAAAAACCCTGGAGATCGCACGACCTCACCCCTTGGTCGTGCGATCAGGAGAAGAACATGGCGAATCTTGGATCGAGAAATATTGAAAGTCACCTCCTGGTCGCGCATATGCAGGGAAGGGTCTGATCTCTCGACCAGACAAGGTGATCGTCCGATCTCCTAGAGCAGAAAAATCACACGGACGAAGGAAAAAAGAGGCACATCTATGCTTGTTCAAAACTACGTAGTTTTGTTAAATAATTCTTAACGCTATGATTAATTAATTGAGTAAGTACAAAAAATGGAGAATATCTCATTATTCATTCTACTACCGTGAAAAGAAAGAAGGGGACGAATAGAAGACGCAGGCCAAGACTTCAAGATTAATGAATTTTATTTGATTTCTTCTTCCATCTCTCATTCAATTTTAATGGAGAAACTCTTGTCTATTTCATACTTAGTTATGAGTAGTTAAGCGACTTTTTCTAGGCACCTCATGTGAGAGCCTAGGGTTCATCTAAACGATGAATGTTTTCTTGATTTAATCTTTGCTTCATGTTTTATTGATTTCATCTTTTGAATCAATTCTGGTTTCTTGTTTACATTAGTAATCTTATTCTACTGATACGATTAGGAGATAAACTAGGCTTCAAGAACCAGGGTTTATTCAATAGTTGGTTCATGCTTTAAGTTAGCTTTGTTCTAATTCAGTTGTTCATGAATTGTGCATAATACTCAGTGTTAATGGAGTAATTAACCGGAAACACTGCTTAGTTAGCAAATGCACGACAATGATTCTACTAACGAGGATGAGACTTGAACATCAATCCCGTATCACTGAGACCGAGAAGAGACGTGTTAGGATTGGCTAGTGTGGGTAGATTCAGTAGGCAAGACCGACTATTTCCTGCAACGGCGGACCGACAAAACCCGTTTTCGTGCATGTCGTTAGCCTACTAGAACGGACAGGTAGACACATGAGACCAACATGAGATTGTAGTCGACCATGATGTAGAATGACTTGAGACCGACAGGAGAGATTCATTTTTGTTACCCGGCTTAGTTAGAATATAGTTAACGTGGTGCTCAGATAATCCAAACATCGTTTATAACCCTAGGTGATCAACGAGATTGCCTAGCCTCTCCATTTATTAATAAAGAACTCTTCTTAATTTCATTTTGTTAGTATTTATGCTATTGATCTCAGCCACTTGTTTGGGATGGAAACACCACAATTCACACCACTTTCATATGGTTACCTTGTAAACTACATCAACGTGTTAATTATAAACTTGTTGCGAGCTTGTCCTCGAGGGATCGACAACCCGAGTACTAAAAGTACTCACTCTTTACTACTTGACAGTACGCGTGCGTAACACGCGCTAGTAATCTGCGTCAGCAAGGTTGCTTGTTTGGTTACTTTCATGCGATTAGGGGGTTTGACAGGGTGATCCTCTTTCTCCATCTTTTTTCATCATTGCGCAGGATTCTTTTAGAAGGGCTTGGAAGAAGGCTATCTAGATACGGCACATCTTGCCTTATTCCTGCTCCAGGAGGGTTGATGCACCCTCCCACTTACTCAATGAGGATGATTTCCATCTCTTTATAATGGTTCTAAGCGCTCCATTCAAGGTCTTAAGGGAGTTTTCGGTGAGTATGAGGTAGTGTAAGGTCAAATGATTAGTCCAGGGAAGAGTAGTTTCTCGGTTTTGGAATCGGTTCCTCAGCATCGTCGGAATAGGATTGTGACATAGAAGTTTTTTGGCGCTCCAGATTAAGCATCTTGGTATTTATTTCAAGGAGCGTTTAGCTTGGTTTTTGAATTATCGCTATGGTAACCCCCCCTCCCCGGTGATCACATTCCGGGGCACCATGTTAGCTTTGTTTCGAGATGATAGCGAAGCATCTTGGGATGATTCAGCAGTTTGCTTTCTGGAAGGATAGTGGTGGTCCCTCCATGTATGTTTGGAGGCTAGAGAGGATGGGTCAGTTATGATCGATCATGTCCTTCTTGCCCCTCCTACATAGTCAGTATGAGCCTTATATGTTGTGTTCTAGACTCAAGATTTCTCACCTGCCATCTAAGGTGTGGGTTTTCATGTATCGCCTCATCTTTAGAGCTCTTCTAACAGATAATGGAATTCGCCACTTAGGGTAACCGGTGGCCTCGCTGTGTTTTTTTTGTTTCATGGTAGAGGAGTCGTTAGCTCATCTCTTTATTTACGGCAGAATAGCTAGAGCGATTTGGGAGAATTTCCTTCCCATGGGGGCCTCCTTGTCACATACTTCAGTCCATAGGCTTTTGGTGGACAGATGGGGCTCGCCAGGTTCTTCTTCCCATATCAATTTCTTACCCACAACCACTCATTCTTTTGTGCACTAGAAGTTGTGGAGGTCAAGAAATGCAGTGATTTTTTATCAGCGCCCATGGCTGCTGATGCGGTTATCGGTAGTGTCTTGAGGTGGTTGAGGGAGATTCTTTCGCTTTTCTCTCCTTCTCGCGCTTGGTATGTTGGATCATATTACAGTGACTCAGTTGAATCTGCCTCTTCTTCGCCCTTCAGCGAGGAGAGGGTCTTGGATCAGGTGGCCCTATCTTGCGATTGGTCAAGTGGCATTTCATTTTGATGGCTATGTATCCCATCGGGGAGTGAAATAGAACATGAAACCATAAGCTCCCAATCAGTGGGAGGAGCGGTAGCTCTGACCGCGTGCCTGTTGAAGAATGCATAGGTTGATCTTTCCGTGCCGGGTCCGATGATAACTCCACTTTAGGAGTTATATTCTTATAGGATTCACCATCGATTTGCGTGCGTTTAGAGAGATTTGTATGATAAATTGACCAATTCTTATATGTTTTGAGCATACTTGAGTATTTAGACTTCATTGTGTAGTCCGGGCGTTTTATGCATGTTTTAGACTTTATTTGTCGCATTTGATCTTCCGG
This sequence comes from Linanthus parryae, assembly GCA_023055425.1. Classification (NCBI taxonomy): domain Eukaryota; kingdom Viridiplantae; phylum Streptophyta; class Magnoliopsida; order Ericales; family Polemoniaceae; genus Linanthus; species Linanthus parryae. The sequence continues at coordinate 17,706,185 of JALGPY010000009.1, forward strand.
TATTTGTTCGTGTTGTGGATTTTAGGGACCGGAAGCTTGGAGTGCGGATTTTGGAGCGGAAGTGAACTTCGGAAAGAAAGAAACTCAACGAATGCATGAGAGAATGGACGAAGGAGAGTAGAAGCTAAGAGGATAAAAAGACTTGGCCAAAAATTCAAGAGGAGTGAAAAGAAGCAACTCACTGGAAGTAGAGGATCACAAATTGTGATCACAAGATCAAGTGCAAGACCACATGGAAGATCAACGTGATCCTACAAAGGTGATCCTATGATCACAAGATCAAAGTGCAAGATCACATAGAAGAGTAACGTGACTCTACAACTACAAAGGTGATCCTAGGATCACAAATTGTGATCCCAAGATCACATTAGTAGATCTGACGTGATTAGAAAAGGGGTAAAAAGTGTAATTTTTAAAAACTTAAAAAGAAGTGACGAGTTTTAAGAGGAGAGAACGACCTAGGGCACATATTCATCAAGGGGACGCCATTGGAGAGAAGATGAGCTTTCTTGGGAGCTTGGAGACCATCGTTTGATTTTCTATTCTCTTCTCTTCTCTATTTTTTGTTGATGATCAATAAACTTTGTACTTTGATAATGTGTTTTAGTAGCTAAATCTTCTATTCGGGATATCTCATAGGTAGCTAGGGTTTGAACACCACGTTTGGTGATTTATGAATCTTGTTTCATGCTTCTATGCTTAATTGAATGTGTTTTGTTTAGTTATGCTTGATTCATGAGTTTAATCTATCTTTCATATTGTTAGACGTAGCAATAGGATTGATCTAGGTGATTAATGTTTGAGGAATCAATATTCGTTGCTGGAACTTGAATCATGCACTAGCTGTATCTAGGGTTGAGGAATCTTGCTAGTTGGCTAAGAACTAAGAGTAGATCAAGAGAACATAATGCGTAGTTAAACTTGAGTAGGCTAGAGGAATCAAGTATGAGAGTTTAACTATAGGCTTTGGTTGAGGAATCTTCAAGGTAAAGGTGCTTGTTTGGCTAAGTAGAGTACATTCGTGTTACTAGAACATAAATCATAAGTGGTGTAAATCCCTAGTGAACCCGAAGAGATATTCTGATACTTATCCCACATATTAATCTCAATTTTAATAATTAGCTTGTTACTTACTTTTTTAGATTAGTCAAACAAACTCAATTACTTGCCCACATTAAAGTTAATCACCTAATTCGTTCACGAGAAGTCCTTTGGGTTCGACAAACCCGGATTTACCGGATATTACTACGCACGACAACCGTACACTTGCGGAGATCGTGTCAAGTTTTTGGCGCCGTTGCCGGGGAATTCGGTTGAATTGATTAGAATTATTAACTTCGGGAATTCTATATTTTGTTTTGTTTATTTATTTTATTTCTGAACTCACCTGCTTCCTCGAGATTAATTGTGCAGGTATCTTGGTGATCATGTGGGGGAATAATTCTTATATGCAATTTCCATGCTATTCACCATACTACTCTCATGGAGATATGTACACCCCTCCTCCTTGCAATCAAGAAGATGAGGAGATGAAAGAATTATTGAAGCTCCTGGTAGCTAGTATGGACAGAATGGAGGAAGGGATTAATATGATGGATGAAACTCTCCAGCTGAAGGGACAACACTTGGCAGAACTTTCGAGTGCATTGGCATATGCAGATAATGACGATGGGCCAAGTAGCATCATTCCTGACTTAGTTGAGGAGTGTGAAGAGGAAGACGAAGAACCCCCAGAGGTCTATGTCTACAATGTTGTTCATCATGAAGTAATAGATCCTCGGGCTGCTTCAGACTCAGATTCGGACTCAGATTGGGATGATATTGTGAAGCCTATACAACTTGTGCCTCGCATAATTCTAGAGTCATGGCATGAATGGGAGTGTGTGGACATCGCAAGCTTATGGCCCACTGAAGATATTTGCTTTGAGGAAGAAAGTCATGAAGCTAATGAATTACTGCATGGAGATGTTTGCAAGGACATGTATCATAAAGTTCCTCCGCCTAATTCATATCTCTTGGAGATCATAAAATTGGGTGAATCACATGAGAAAGACCAAATACCCCAGTTTTATGCAATCCATGATTTACCACCCGTGATTCCAAGACAAGAACGAATAAAGGAAGTAGGAAAGGAAGAATGCATGGTTATAGTCGTTCCACTTGAGAATAGCCAATCCTCGACGACTGGATTTTTGAAGAACTGGAAGAAGAAGAAGAAGAAGAAGAAGAAGAAGAAGAAGAAGAAGACGAGGAAAGGTAGAGTGAGGCATGTGGCGGCTAACAACTTTTCTTTCTTCTTGCCAGTGTCTTATGCATGCTCGCTTGAGAAGAGAAAGATCGAGAAGAGATGGTGGAAGAAGAAAAAGTGGAGAGAAAAATCTCCTTAAACATCTTTTGAGGTAACCGGGTCGGGTCATCGACCTTAAATTACAAGGCGCTTGTTGGGAGGCAACCGAACCTATTTATTTGCATTAGATTAGGGAGTTAGTTTTTGATACAGTTGCGTGTGATTTGTTTATTTATTTTGGAGAGATGAGAGAGAGGGACTAATGATGTTTTCTAGTGACATATTTGAGCAGGATATGGGAGAATCTACCCCGGTGTGCCATGGCACACATGACCGTCATAGGGGCTCGTGTATGCGAGTTGGGGATTCTCCAAGACACATATTTTAGCAGAGGAGGGCAGTCTACCCCGGTGTGCGAGAACACACTGACCGTTGGGAGCATGGTGGCGCCACTACTGTGCTTGGGGACTGCTTGGCGCGATTTCGTCCCCACCCTTGAGGTGGTTGTGAGTATTGTTTCTTTTGCTGAATTATGTGTTTATTTTATTTAATATATGTCATGCTCCATCTCATCTACTGGCCTACGCATTTGATTGCTGAGTTCTCTACATGATCTCTAAATTCGTTGAGGACAACGAAGTATTCAGTGTGGGGGTGATTTAACTGTCTACTAGCCAATTGTATCTTGCATAGCCAGTTACATGTAGGATGTGTTTAGATTGTATTGTGAGTCAGTTGTGGTTTTTGTTATGTTTTTACTTATATTGTCGTATTGTGTAGTGTAGTTTACATACTGTTTTCACTTTTACATAATTGTGTATACCCACCAAAAAGTTGAGTTGTGTTGTGTCAATTTTTTTTTCATGTCAAAGCCTTGCATATAGAGGTAGGATATAAAAAAAATTCAAAAAATGAAAAAAAGAGAAAATCCATAAAAAATTAAAGATTTAAAAATTTGAGAAAAGGCAATTGAGGATCTTGAAACTGGAGAGAGCTTAGTGAATGAATCATTTTGAGTAGGAAGTGCCGTAGTAAGGAAATTTTTATTCTTTAATATTTTGTGTAGAGGTTTCACTAAGGATGTCCCGGGAATTTTTGGAAGTTGTGAAAGAATGACATGTAAAGTATACTTAAGTTTCCTATAGTGTGCTAATTAGATTGAGTTTTGCTTGTAGCTGAATATTCTGTTTTCAAGTGGAAACTTGTGGTCTCTTGTGATCTGGGGTGGACCTTCGTGTAGAGTTGGTTTCATGTGGTACGGTTGCCTCAGCCTAAGTGAAGTTGAGGGGCGTACACCACCATCCCTTACGGTGGTCACAAGAGTTAACCGAAAAAGCCCACGCTCTTTATGCTCTATTGCACGGTTGTAAAAAAAAAAAAAAAAAAAAAAAAAAAAAAAAAAAAAAAAAGGGAAAGTAAAGCAAATGATAAAATCTGAAGAAAAAAAAAGAAAAAAAAAAACTTGTGCTTCAAGGAGAAACAACCTAATGTGCTTCCGGTCACATGGAAAATTTGGATTCCATCCAAATAGAGCTTGGAGAGGAAAACTAGAGTCAAGCCTTATTTCACAGGAGTTGTGACTCCCTTCACCGGGACAATTTGCATTCAAACTCAATAAAGGCTAAGAGGGTCTGAAAACCTCAGATGATTCGGCGAAGAAAGGCTACAGTGAAGTTTGAGCTTAATTAGACCCAATGAAGCTTAGGACATGCTCTTGTCTTGGTTTGAATTGGTGGAGGAAAGGGGACGCCTTAGTGAGCTTTTGCACTGAATCAAATTTTTATTTCAAATTCTTGCTACGTGTATATGAATTTCAAAAAGGATTAGTGAGAGCTTGATGATTTTTAGTTGATGAGAGGGAGATTGCCTGATCTTACCAAAAAGAAAGATTTAAAACGTTTTGTGTGTTGTGTTAAGATAGAGTCTAGGATTTGCATTTGCATCATATTGCTGCATTGTTGTGTCGTTTGTCGTGTTAGAGTCGTTTGAGTCGTGTCGGCTAATAGACAATTAAATGCAGTAGATGAGACTTTGCTCGGGACGCGCAAATGGTAAGTGTGGGGGTATTTGATAACTCCACTTTAGGAGTTATATTCTTATAGGATTCACCATCGATTTGCGTGCATTTAGAGAGATTTGTATGATAAATTGACCAATTCTTATATGTTTTGAGCATACTTGAGTATTTAGACTTCATTGTGTAATCCGGGCCTTTTATGCATGTTTTAGACTTTATTTGTCGCATTTGATCTTCCGGTATTTGTTCGTGTTGTGGATTTCAGGGACAGGAAGCTTGGAGTGCGGATTTTGGAGCGGAAGCGAACTTCGGAAAGAAAGAAACTCAACGAATGCATGAGAGAATGGACGAAGGATAGTAGAAGCTAAGAGGATAAAAAGACTTGGCCAAAAATTCAAGAGGAGTGAAAAGAAGCAACTCACTGGAAGTAGAGGATCACAAATTATGATCACAAGATCAAGTGCAAGACCACATGGAAGATCAACGTGATCCTACAAAGGTGATCCTATGATCACAAGATCAAAGTGCAAGATGACATAGAAGAGTAACGTGACTCTACAACTACAAAGGTGATCCTAGGATCACAAATTGTGATCCCAAGATCACATTAGTAGATCTGACGTGATTAGAAAAGGGGTAAAAAGTGTAATTTTTAAAAACTTAAAAAGAAGTGACGAGTTTTAAGAGGAGAGAACGACCTAGGGCACATATTCATCAAGGGGACGCCATTGGAGAGAAGATGAGCTTTCTTGGGAGCTTGGAGACCATCGTTTGATTTTCTATTCTCTTCTCTTCTTATTTTTTGTTGATGATCAATAAACTTTGTACTTTGATAATGTGTTTTAGTAGCTAAATCTTCTATTCGGGATATCTCATAGGTAGCTAGGGTTTGAACACCACGTTTGGTGATTTATGAATCTTGTTTCATGCTTCTATGCTTAATTGAATGTGTTTTGTTTAGTTATGCTTGATTCATGAGTTTAATCTATCTTTCATATTGTTAGACGTAGCAATAGGATTGATCTAGGTGATGAATGTTTGAGGAATCAATATTCGTTGCTGGAACTTGAATCATGCACTAGCTGTATCTAGGGTTGAGGAATCTTGCTAGTTGGCTAAGAACTAAGAGTAGATCAAGAGAACATAATGCGTAGTTAAACTTGAGTAGGCTAGAGGAATCAGGTACGAGAGTTTAACTATAGGCTTTGGTTGAGGAATCTTCAAGGTAAAGGTGCTTGTTTGGCTAAGTAGAGTACATTCGTGTTACTAGAACATAAATCATAAGTGGTGTAAATCCCTAGTGAACCCGAAGAGATATTCTGATACTTATCCCACATATTAATCTCAATTTTAGTAATTAGCTTGTTACTTACTTTTTTAGATTAGTCAAACTAACTCAATTACTTGCCCACATTAAAGTTAATCACCTAATTCGTTCACGAGAAGTCCTTTGGGTTCGACAAACCCGGATTTACCGGATATTACTACGCACGACAACCGTACACTTGCGGAGATCGTGTCATCCGAGGAGCAGAACCCAAGAGCGGGAAAGGAAGTAAAAGAAGGACTACCTACTCATCCAAAAGGTAACGGCTTTCCCGCCCACTTTACAATACAATTGAGATTTCGGTCGGGTCTGTTAGTAAAAGAAGTGGCATGGGCTCATGATCGCCATCAAAAAGAATCTTCTCTTTTACTTAGAAGAGGTAATCACTAGTTTTGGTGCCTTGGTGAGGGTGCTGGTTGTGGTGTGTTTAGATACCATGATGGTCACCTTATCACGGCCTTCGCTTGTAGGTTTGGAATGTTTTCATCATTGGAAGTAGAGGCACGTGATTTACTATCGGGGATTGCCTTGGCTTGTACCTTGAGTGTTTCGATTGATCGGGTACATGGTTATTCTCTTTTGTTTGTCCTAGCGGTGTCGTTTACGTATTGATTCCATGGCGGATTTATATGTAGGTGCGGGATTATCGTGGCCTTCTGTTTGGTGCTCGTATTAGGCCTTGTCATAGACAGGGAAACGTGGTGGCGGATGCTTTGGCTATTCTTTCTTCTCTTTTGTTAGTTTCTGATTCGTATGTGAGCTTCCTTCTCAGGTTAGGAGCTTCTACAGTAAGGGTAGTTTGGACCTTCTATTTTATCATCCTCCATGATGGTTTTTGTTGGTCGACGGTGGGTGTGATTTTCCGACCACGGAGGGATGCCATTTTTATTTTTAAATATGATGCAAGATTATGTTGCCTTACCTGTGTGTAGGTTAAAGAAGATTAAAATCAATCAAACTTGAACTGTAGCTACAATAACTAACATAACTTTGCAAAAATTAACACTATTAAGGGGGGGTGACACAGCCCGCCTATTTGAAATTTTTAAAGCTTAAATTAAATAACAAATCTGTATGTTTCAAATAGAGTTCTAGGTATCCCTTAGTAAATGGACTGATAAAACATTGGTAAGAGGGTAGCATCCAATCTTATCTTTCAGTTTTCACAAAAAAAATTGGTTCACTTATATCTATTTAACCTTTCAAATAGTCTCTTTTACCTTAAACAAAAAAATGTTGAACACACAAAAAGTTTTGAATGAAAGGTGGATATAAATATAACCATGTGAATCAACAATGTACTAGCATCCGGTTTATAGGCGGTGTTCTTTACAAACAATGAGATACTTATTTAACTTTTGGGTAAAAGAAAAAAATCACCCTCCAAGTTTGGAATATATAGAAAAAAATCCCCTCGTGTTCGGGGATATACTATTACCACCCCCTGTCAGAGTTAGTGGATAAGAGCACACTAACGGAGGGGTAAAAATACATATATACCCTCATTTTGGAAAAAACATTTCACACTGTAAATACTTTTTTCTTCTTCTTCCTCACTATCTAAGCCTAGTTTTCTCCTTCCCCTTCCCCACCTCTCTCTCTCTCTCTCTCTCTCTCTCTCTCTCTCTCTCTCTCTCTCTCTCTCTCTCGTTTCCCTCCACCACCATCGACAGAACATACTCCCTCCTTCCATTGGTATAACTTTATAACTTTCTACTAGAGTTATATTTCCTGCACATTTACCATCATTTTGTGGGTTGATTATCTTAGTTTCATGCTATGGATTCAGATAAATATCGCATGCTTGAGCGTTTGAGCATAAATATGTAATCCGGGCATTTCTTGTGTAGTTTCGAGCTTTCGTTGTCACATTTGATCTTCCGGTATTTGTTTCGAGTTGTGCATTGCAGGGGCCGGAGGGTCGGGAATGTTCATTTGGAGGTGGAATGAACTTAGAGAGGACGAGAAGGCTCAATAGCATGTTGGATTTGAGGACGAGTGAAGAAAATATCAAATCAGCAAAAAAAAGAGATGAAATTTACCAGACTGTTCTTGAGACCAGTCCAACTGGTCGTGAGACCAGTCTATACTTAGAATTTTTGAACAAAATTGACATATTCAAGCTTTTGCTAATCTTGAGACCAGTCAAGACCGGTCAGGCTGGTCTAAAGACCAGTCTTATGACCAGCACACGGAATTAAGGGTTTCAATGCACTTTTTAACAACGTTTGGGCAAGAAGTGATGAGAATCACGTACTAAACACCCTAGGGAATAACTCTATCAATTATTCACTTTTAGGGGGAGAGATGACGCAAGGAAAAAGAGGATGACGGAGGAGAGACAAAGCCAAAGGCCAAAATATCCATTGATGATCTAGGGTTTGAGTTTTTCTTCTTCATCTTCTTCATCTCTCAATTGTTTTATGGAGAAACTATCTTGTTTTGCTAGCTTGAACATGATTAGCTAGGATTTTTCTAGGCTTCTCTAGAGATATTGGGGTTATGTATATGGTTGTTCATTCCGGATTCGTAGACTTTTTTTCATGCTTTATGTCTTTGATTTATAGAATAGATTTTTTTCTTTCATGAAATTGTTAATGACTCTAGCCCTATTGACACAGCAGTGAAAGTTCATGTTCTTCATATATTGAAATCATGCTTAATGTTAATTTCATTCTAGTTCATTGTTCATGTGTTGTTTTAACCCTTGGTGGGGATGGAGTCATGACTCAGAACCACTATTTGGCTAGCGAGTGTGCGACAGTGAGTCTAACTAGCCTTGATGAGGTGTGAGCAACAATGGTGAATCACCGAGAACAAGAGGATACATTAGTAGGATTGGCCGTAGTGGGTAGATTCGGTAGGAGTTTCCGAATGTTTCGTGCAACGATGGACCGACAAGACCCATTGACATGCACGTAGTTAGCCTACTAGAACGGACCGGTAGGCTCATGAGACCGAGATGAGATTCTAGTCTACCGAGACGTAAAATTACATGAGACCGAATGTCATAGCCTATTACCCGGCTTAGTTAGAATAGATCATTTTTCATTCCCTTGTTTGTGGGTGAGGAGCTCGTTTATCACTCAATTTTCCTCCCAGTTATCGTAGTCTTAATTAATCGCTTAACTAAATAGTCTTGAGTCTGTCCTCGCGGGATCGATAACTCGGCGTTGAAGTACCACCCCCCATATTACTTGACTGTGCACTTGCGCATACGCGTTAAGAAATCGGGTTAGTTTTCTCTCTCTCTCTCTCTCTCTCTCTTTCTCTATCTCTCTCTCTCTCTTTCTCTCTCTCTAAGCCCTCGACCACCATAAAACTGTTCTCCTCCTCGATCCCCTCTAGATCCAACGACCTTCACATCCACTATTCAGGCGGAGGCTTTGCCTCTGGTTCTGGTGAATCTCGTCGGAATAATGCGAAGATCCAAAAATCTCTGCTTCCTAGAGTGTAAATTGAAGTGGGTGCTACTCATCACACTGACCCAACTGGTCTCGGGTCGTTCAATCTCCTTAGATCCCTCGTGAAATCGCTGTGCTACCCTCTCGCCGCCTGCCACGCCGTCCGTCACGACTGTGGCCATGTCATCACACTCGGCGCCTTCCTATGGCTGGCGTCACTTTCCTCGTCGCCGTCTCCTCTTTCTTCCAAGTAAGTTCTCTAATCCAATCTCCTCTAAATAAATTCAATTGAACGGATTCTATGTAACATTGTTAGTGTATTTAAATCTTGAAATTGCTTGTTCGATTGACACCAAAACGGAAACGGAATTGTGTACAATGCTTAATTCACCAATTGCAATTCCTAATGCTTAGTGTTATCTTGTGTTTGACCCACTCCGGTTTGTGGGAGGCAGTGGTTTGGGTGCTCTTGTGCAGTCTCTCGTGCCTCCAAACACTTCAATTGAAGTGCTATGTTTTGGAAACTCGGGAATCCCACTTCATCGAGGTTGTGTTTGGAGGCGGAGATGCTCTCCTCTTCCTCTCTTTTCATCTTATTTTTTGTTCATTTGAGTTTTGTTTGCATCTACTGTTTGATGCTCAAACAGTGAATCATGGCTTTGATTTGTTTGCCTCTTGATTTTCTTTGGCGATGACGAATTTTATTGGTTCACTTTAGGTGTCGAAAAATTACTACTTCCTTGGCGGGGAAATAAATTTTGCAACCATGGTAGGTGCAATTTTTTGTACCTCTTTCAATTAAAGTATGAGCGTCTCGATAAAAAATTGTTGCTTTTTGTTGTTGTTTTGTTTAATTTGTTATTGTTGTGGCAGCGACGTGGTGGTGGTGTTGCTGGTGAGGATTCACTGGCGGTGGTGTTGCTGGTGGATATTTGGTGGTGTTGGTCAAGAAAATCAAGAATGGTGGTCAAGAACACTAAGAACATCAAGAACATAGACACAATAAACAGAAGTAGGGGTAAAATGGTCGTAAAAAGACATATTGCACCCCCATACCAACTGATTGTAAAAGAATGGTACTATTCACAATTATCCAAAAATAATCTGCTGCTGGCAAGAATTGAAGCAGACACCTCTATGTCCTCTTTAGATTTCGCCACCACTTTTCCAGCATGCTATTTGCTTCACCACTTACGTACTGCTTTTAAAAGAACTTAATAGCAAAGATACTTAATTTTCACTCTTTGATTTCATTTAATATGTTATAGACACCTATAATATTGGAAATAAAACAAAACATTATGTATGACTTCTAACATGATATTATTTAAGGGCACAACTTCAATTATGAAAATATTATCATACTGCAACGAATATACTTGAAACACAATCATAGTTCCTATCCAAAACAACATTTTCACTCAACTATATGTAAATAAAAAAATAAGGTTTAGAAAATAGGGGCTATTACACTTTGTCATAGCATTCTTAGCATCTTGAAGTTTCTCAATTAGAGTAGTGTTTTGTTCCTCCATTTTATCACAATGATGTCTTAAGAGCAACAATTCTGACACTCAAAAGAGAGTTCTCAGTGACTACTTCCTTGACTTGAGTTTTCAAGGCCTTAAAACTGGTTTTCAAGGCTTTGAAATCTCTGTCAGAATTCTTCTGAGAAACTTCAAGGCTTTGATTTTGAAAAACAAGTTCCAAGTTCTCTTTTGCTTGCTCATGATTTTTTTCTTTCAAATTTCTAATCTCTTTCAGATAGTCTCCTCATTTAAAATCATTGTTCTAATATAATCAGTGACCACATCTGTTGGTTTAGAAATTAATCAGTTTACCATTACCTTAATGTTCTTTTCAGAACTTTCAACATGCTTGGCTTGTTCTTCTTCAGATTTAAAATCACTAGAGGATTCAGAATCACTCCAGGAAGCTACCATAGCTTTCTTTATTTTGTCATGGTCTTTCTTATGAAAAAGTTTGCTTTTCTTGTATGGACAGTCTCTGATTAAGTGTCCTGCATCAGCACATTCAAAGCAATTCATTACTTTGGCTTTATTACCATGAGAGATAGCTTTACCTTTGTAGTCTCTGCTATTGGAGGATCAGTGTTTGTCCTTGTTGAAGTCTTTGTTTCCAAAAATTTTCTTCATATTTAGGATCCTGGTTAAGGCTTTGGAAATGAGAGAAAAATGATCTTCATCATTATCTTCTTCTGGTTCAAGGCTTTGAGATGATTCACTCTCCTTGGCCTTGAGAGCTAAGTTCTTGATACTGTCTGGTAAATCTCCATCAACGTCATTCATAGATATCTGATGTGTAAGAAACTTTCCTAGCAAGTCATCAAGTTGAAGAGATGAAAAATTTTAAGCTTCTTCAATGGCAGTAGTCTTTGGCTCCCATTTTGCTTTAGGAAGACTTCTTAGAATCTTTCTAACCTTTTCTTCATTCAAAATGTGTTTTCCCTATGAGTCAAGGATGTTAACAATATCAGTGAACCTTTCGAACATTTCTCTGATTGATTCATCTCCATTCATCTTGAACAGTTCATATTTCCTAAAAAATATGTTGATCTTCGTCTTATTGACTTGGCTAGTTCCTTCAAAGGTTACAACAAGCTTATCCCATATCTCCTTGGCATTCTTGCAACATGAAATGCTGTTAAATTCATCTGCACTCAAATCACAATATAAGAGATTCATAGCTCTGTAATTTTAGAAAATTGCTCTAATTCAAAAGCATAAAGTTAATCCTTAGTTTCGGGAGTTTTGATCCCATATTTCTCAATGTAGAATATATGAGGACCCTTCTGAATGATAGTCCACAGTTCCATATCTTGATCAATGATGAACATTTTCATCAGGGCTTTCCAATGCACAAAAATTTCCCCACAGAACAAGGGAGGTCTACTAGCAGCTCTTCCTTGTGAGAAACCACCATATCGTACAGTACTCATAATCACAAGATTGTTAGATCTATGCAGTGATAGAAGCTCTGATACCAATTGAAAGACAGTAATGTAGGAATGACAATAGGATCAATACTCCAGAAGGGGGGGTTGAATAGAGTATGGCAACTTTTGCAACTTTTTCTAAAAGAGTGGTTTCAAAGAAGTTTATGAAGTGCAGCAAGTATTTCAAGGCCTTGAAATGGGTTTCAAAACCGTGAAATCAAAATAGAAAGTAAAGAGAAAGTTTTTAGTTTTCAAGGCCTTAAAATGAGTTTCAAACCCTTGAACTGAAACCCGTTTTGAGCAGCATATAAGATAAGTAAAGTGCAGCAAAGTAAATGCTAGAGACACAGTGATTTATAGAGTTCAGTCCACTTGGAACTACGTCTCTACCTCAGGGACTTAATCCCTGCAGGATTTTCAACTCAATTATTATTAATCAAAATCTAAGCCCTAGATCTCAAGGATAGAGAGATGCCTTACTCTGTTACAGTTTGTAGTTCTCACTAACCTATCTTGTACCTGCTCTAGCTAACTGATTAACTAAGAATTCTCTATTGTTCACCTTGAACAATCCACGAGAATAAGAACTGGAAGTATTATCTAAATGATATACAAATGAAGATTAGAAGAGAAGAACACGGAGAACTAAGTCTTCGGTTAGAATGCAGTTTTCTTAAAATGATTGGATTGAGTGATGTAGACCTGCTTCTTGGTTTCTTTTCAATACTCTGTAGTGTTTGAATGTCTCTGCATGCTCTGCTTGGAAATTCCTCATTCAAAATTCCTTTTATGCAGCTTGTTTGAATTGAAGATATGCATGATCTTCATTAAAAAAACATTCCTAAAATTCTGCTGTAAGTCTTTGACTCTTCTAACAGCTCTCCCAAGGGCTAGTTTCTCAGTATCTTCAAAGATTCTGACTTGATCTTGTTTGTTATAAGGTTGGGAAGCTTTAGGTACAACAAATCAAGTGCACAATAAATTTGACAGATTGATTTCCATCCTGCATTCAAATAGATTAGGAAATAATCCTGCAAAATAGGAAACTATATATTCATTCAAAAAATGGGTCAAACAGACAGATTTATTATAGTTTAGAGTTATAGAATGATTTTTATTTCATCATCAAGTAACATATAATCTAACATAGGAGATCAGGAGTTGTAATGAAATAAGAAACTCCCCCTAAGTTCATGATGTATCAGCTGTACTTGTTTCAAACCCTTGAAAGCAGTTTCAAGGCCTTGAAATAGACAAGCTGTTTCAATACTTTGAAACAGGCTAAATTTACATCAATTTTATAGGCTAGAATGGAGGAGCAATTGGAAAAATCCATAAATGAGGAAAAGAGCTCAGATGATTTTTGAGAATCTGTGTTTGTTGGTGTAATGGGACCAGATAACCGTAGTCGTGTTCAAAAATTAGGATGTAGGCCTTCTCCAAGTGAAGTATTTGGCAGTAGATACAATAATGTGATTTGTTCCCAGAAGTTAAAAGGATACGTGCAGATATTCGCAACGAGATATGTGACAAGCAACGTGGCAAGTTGCGCAACGAGATACAAGAGGAGTTGTGAGATGAGATACGTGAGGAGCTGCCTGCGCAGCTGCGTAATTAATTGTGTAACGAGCTACGAGAAGGGTTTAGTGAGATTATGATGGCAAAAATGTCGGAAATGGAGTCAAGACTCAGACAATCAAGTACAGTTCCATAAAATGTTATGCAAGTGCCCTCAAAAGTTGTGCCAAAAGTTATGCAATTGCCAGATGGTACATATGTTCAAGTTGTCCAGCAGCGTACATCAGTAGCTCTGGATGCTACCAAAGGTTAAATTGTCAAGCAGCGTGCAGCAATAGCTCCATATGGTACTCGGGAACAAGTTCTCAAGCAGCGTATACCACTATCTCAAGACGCTAGCCGAGTTGATCATGTTGTCCAGCAGAGTGCAGCTGTCAAGCATCGTGTACCAGTAGCTCTAGATGCTAACCGAGTTGTTCATGTTGTCCAGTAGAGTGCAACTGTAGCTCTAGATGGTACCCGAGCTCAAGTTGTCGAGCAGCGTGTACCAGTAGCTCTAGATGGTAACCGAGTTGATCATGTTGTCCAGCAGACACTACAACAAATATGACATTTGTTGACAATTTTTTGTCGACAAACGGTTTTATGTAGCTAGTTGTGCGATTAGTCGACAATATTTGTTTTTGTCGATGCATATGATTTTTTTGTCGACATTTTGGTTTTTCTTTTATTCCACCCAAAAATTTAGTCAAAGATTGTGACTATTTATTTAAGTTTGACAACTAATTATATGGTGACAAACCCAATTGTCAACTCGTGCAAAACAAAATTAGAGGGTAATTAATTATGTGGTGACATTTTGTGAAGACAATTTAAGGAGACATTTTAAACCGTTGATCAACTCACCTATTAATATTTGCACCATTGGATTAAACATATACACATCCGTAACCTACTAACCTCCAAAATCTACCCACTTCTGTACCTTAAGGCTCAAACCCTCATCTCCCACTTCCTCGAAGACGGAGTTGGGTTCTTCGCTGCCAGAATCAACGTCGTCCATCAGGTATTGTACCCTCACTCTCTTCGTAGTTTTCAATCGCTGGCCATCAGGTATACTCTCACACTTTCCCCTCGCCCTCTCTCTCTCTTCGAATCTGGTCGGCTATGCTCTCTCCCTCTCGATCTCTCTCCCACACCAAAAACATAGGTATGATTTGTTGGAGCAACAGGGGAAATTGAATGACGAACAGGGGAAATTGAATCTGGTCGGCTATGCTCTCGCCCTCTCTCTCTCTTCGAATCTGGCCGTCGCTGGTCGGTCTTCAGGCCGTCGACCACGTGCTCGGCTGCGCCACGCTTCCAGGCTCCAGCCGTCCATCGACAGCCAGGTACGAACAGTATTGAATGACTAATTTCTGATGCTTTTTCATTTCTCCTCCTCTCTTTTTAGAAATTGTATGTGTTTAAATACCCTCTTTGATACTAATTGGTTAACTAGGGTTTAGAATTTGTGATTTTTGGTACTAATTTCTGATTGGGTTGCAATTAGCTGTAATTGAATGTTTAATTACTCTGTTTGTGAGTATTATGTGCAATCTGTTGTGTTGTTTACACAGGCAGAGTCTAAATCAGTGTTCCATTCACTGTCTCTGTGAATCTGGATTTGTAGATGTGTATTTGTTGGTTGTAAAAGGTACATATGAGTTGTCTAATCTCATTTGTCGTGCTCTTTGGATACATACATACTGGCTGCTCATTCATATAGGGTCTCTTATGGAAATTGAGTTTCTTTTTTTCTCTCCCTCAATTGGGTGTGCGATTCATATATCTATGCAGAGAGAAGACAGAGATGAAGTTTTTGTGTTGGATTTCTGTGGGTCTTGTCTATTCGCCATATGGTGCTGCTATGTTTCTAGAGGTACATAGATATGGCTTCATTGCTATGTCATTGGTTTTGTTTGTGGGTGGACATGAAGTTTATTTTGTCTCAAAACTTCTGAAGCTGAACAATTTCACCCTCATCAGCCAAATACAGAGACTGCAATTATATTTATCAATGAGTTGGACGTGGCAGTGAATGTGAAACAGCATCCAGTCCAGTAGGTAATGGGCATAATTGTCATACAATCGAGTGTCATTTCTGTAGCTCTATAATGATTTACGAAGAGAAAGATATGGTTTGTTCCGAGACCCAAGAAATTAGCATATAGCTCTTCTTTAGGGTTTATTGTTTTTCATAAAATTATGACACCTGCTTTGTGTTGCAAATTTTACACGGGAAATCAGAAACTTGCACTTACTGGAGGTTTTCCTTAGAGCACATAAGAGGTCAAAAAAAAGGGAAAGACAAGACACCTAGGCAAAGAATAAAAACTCTGTAGCTAGAGATAGTAAGGTGATACTACTATATAGGATGTAGTACATACACCTTTGTGTAAAGAAAGACTGAAGCCCACAGTTATGTTTGTTTGCGTATCTTGAACAATGTTTCTATTTTACAGATTTGGTCATGACTCCTGTAATATTACTATAAATATCGTTGGAAATTTTTGCCTGGTAGTTTCTTTCACAAATTGTTTCATGTTGTTTCTCTTCATTGTCAAAGGAAGAATTTATTGAATCTTGTATTCTATGGCTACTAAAAAAATTAAAGACAACATGCACATATAATTGATCAAGTAGTATATAGTGTATATACACGCCAAACATTCATACAACAAATAGGACATTGCACTAGAGTTCTGCACCTTGAAGAATGTAAATGACATCTTGATGAGTGGTCATTTGACTATAGTTATACTTCTTCATATCTAGGGTGTACTTTTCAAATTATGCATCCTAAAGAGCAGCCTGTTGTATAGGGAGAGGTTTTGTAGTTCTCAATGTAATTTTAATTACTGCATTAATTATTGCTTGCTTATATGGAGGTTATTGGATAAATAAGTATTAATAATGCAAATATGTGCTTTACTTCTCCGATGCCGTATTCTGGCTTGATGAATTGACAGTAGTATCTTAAATTTTCACTTTCCTTTCGCTTTTAGAAAGATCATGATTTGTTTTAGGAATAATCTTTGATCCTTGCGGCACCCTTGGCAGGTTGAAGCCTCAACGCGCTACCTTTCTAGCTATGTGTTCATTTGTTGCCTCTGCTTTCTAATAGCAATCGTCCGGATGACCCCAGCACAGGCACGAAAGGTATGATACCTAAAAGGAGCAGTGGAAAGGCGAGAGGTCAGATTGCAGATAATGTCTCTTTTGGAGATGTTTTAGGAGGAGGAAGTATACTGAGTGTCCACTCCTGGAAAAGACTCTGTCAGATAAGCGCTTTGCATATATGTGGTATCTTAAGGCCAGATAATTAATGGCAGCTTCGGCAACCAAGGTACGTCCCCTTGAGAGACAATGGCTTAGATGATCGCACAGCCGAACTCGCCACGAACAAATATTTTTTTGCTATGATGAAAGATTCTAATAGAATTTTGATAAAAACGGTACAAGATACGTGTGTCATATTTTCAGCAAATCAGTGAGAAGATTTTCATTGAGCCAAAATAAATGCGGCCATTTTAGTTCATTTGAGACAACTG
The DNA here is from genome assembly GCA_023055425.1 of Linanthus parryae. Classification (NCBI taxonomy): domain Eukaryota; kingdom Viridiplantae; phylum Streptophyta; class Magnoliopsida; order Ericales; family Polemoniaceae; genus Linanthus; species Linanthus parryae. The sequence continues at coordinate 17,723,287 of JALGPY010000009.1, forward strand.
TTTAAAATTTGTTATAATATGATTAAAATGTATTCAAGAAGTAATTAGAGTCTGTCTTCTTGTTCAAAATTGTTTTTGTTAATTCCTTCTGTTTGTAATGCCACTTAGATGGACAAGAGGATTTTGTATTACTAATTTCTTGTAGATATAATGTGAAGTACCACTTTATTCTTCAAAAAACTTGTCAAGTACGATGCAAAAACTCGATACCATTAAAAAAACAATATGTGAATGAACACACGTGCAGAGCACGTGCACCATACTAGTTTTCTGTAAAAATGACGCTTGTATGGTTTAAGTTGCAGGGAACAATGACCTATGAAGATTTATTAGGACATTCTATCATCATCTATTAAACCCCTGGTATGAGTTAATTTATGAACATGTTTTCGCTCATGGTTCTATGATTGTACTTGGGGTCGGGCCAAAGTGGTTGGTTTGCTCCCCGGTGGTGCCAGCCTCCAAGCTGCATGACTCTGCATGACTCTTATGGTTCTGATGTAAAGAGATAAGAGGTATTAGGTAGGATATAATTCATTTAGTATTTTTCTTAGCTTTATTTAATTTTGGTTGTTTTATTCAGCTTGGGCCATTTCTAGTACTCAGTTCATGTCATTAGGGTCACTGTCAATTTGTATATATTTGTGTTTGCTTATTTGATTTTGTGTGGTTGTATTCTGATCTAAAGCTTTAGCAGGTTTGTGGTTTGTTAAACCATACAGCCACTATCTTATGATTCTTTTTTTCATTGTTTACAGGTTTTAGCGTCGTTGGTATAGGTTCAGGGCATCGAAGGACCCAAATAAGTACTGGCCGGTGATTCTGGACACTTGACGATATAACAATTAGTAGCTGTTTTCTGGGCATTGGAGTCCTCTAGATGTAATAGTTTTTGAACTTTGAAACGCAAGCTGCTTCTTTTGTTATCTTAATATTACGACCCTTTAATTTGTACAACTATTTAACTCGGCTAAGGATGCAAAATAGTTATTATGCGGTATTATTTTGGTTTTTGATGTAAAAAATCCCACTTTTGGAGGGTTGATCTTGGATTTGAGCACAGTTGTGCATATATGTTTGAGTAGTGTTGGAATTTCGGGTGCATGTCTGCATATTAGTAAAAATCCCCATTATTTTTTTTTATTTTGTCGTGATACAGCCGACAAACACATGTGTCGGCAGGAAGATGTAATCAAATCTACTAGTGACAAACAGAATTTGTCACCTATGTACATAAAAGACTAAATTTACTTGTCGGTAGTTATACTAGAGACAGAAAAGGTTTGTTGTTAGATTTAAACTGTCGACAAAAACTGATGTCGCTTTTTTTTCTTCCGACGTAATTGAGATTTGTCGGCCTTAATACTAACGACCGACTTGTAGTGACCATTTTCCGTCAAAAAATTATTTGTCGATAGAATTTCTACCGACATATTTGGCATTTCTAGCGACAATTTTTGCTGCCAACGGAGGCAGAATTTGTTATAGTGAGAGTGCAGCTGCAGCTACAGTTCCTAAAAGTATTATGCAATCGCCTTCATCTAATAACTCTCGTGTTGATCATGTTGGAATCCAAGTTGATGTAAGATAACAACCCCTTTTGTGTGTTTGAATATGCATGATGGGTATTGCCTATAGTTCCAGTTCCTCAAAGTATTAAGGGTATATGTGTTTGAGTATTATACACATGGCATGTATAGGTATATAAGTGTAAGGGTCTCAGCTAAGGGTACCATCGGGGGCATGTAACGTAGACTTAAGTTATCTTCTGTTAACTATACGTAGCTGCATTTCCCCTAGCTCACAATGACTCTCTATTCTCGTTTTGACTTCCTCTCTTGCTATTTAACAACATTTTCAACTGTGAAATAAGCACCCCTAGTTCATTAATTGTCAAATTTCCCATTCCATGTCTCATGAGCAGGGTAGATATCCGTTCGTGAAGCTGCTTGCACTCTAGAAATAGAGGGTGGTTGTCGCGCACGGACGTCTCATTTCAAGTAAGCCAAATACAAAATTCAATGGAGAAGCTATTGGACATGGTTACTGTGAAGTGCGTGTTGAGAAGCTTCTGAAACAAGATTATAAGTTCTTGAAATCGAAAAGTCCATTCCTTACAATTAGAGATGCTGAAATGAAATATGTAGCATGGCCGCTGAATCTTGTAAGTTTACTTCCTCGCTAAATGAATTCTGAATTTATATTCAGAATGTCTTGTAATTGCATCTGCATGCCTACTGAATCTGTCATTTATCTTCGGATCGTAGTGCCCTAATTTACTTTTCTTACTAAGTTTTGTTGGGTTATGGCTTTCCAAATGGTTGAATCCTGAAGTTGTTTTCATGAGTTGATGCTTGTGTCAAATCAAGTCTATATGATTAGAGGATAGGGTGACAGTTTCTTATTTTATACCACTTTGAATGAAGTAAATGATTCTATGTTACTATATATGTGAATGAATTTTGATTTGCATTACTGGATTATTTCAGTTCTTCAAGGGTTACGACATATATATGTGTTTACCTAAGTATCAACTTTGATTTCCATATAAATGCTCTGGGTTTTTTTGCTCTTAGATCTGGTGCTTTAGCCAATTAAGAAACTTGATTACAACTGGTAAAATTTAGTGGTGGTGGTGGTAGAAATTGGTGCAGTGGCGTGGTCTATCTCTTTTCCTGTGTCGAACGAGATGGATGCTTGTTGGCGCAATCTCGAATACTGTCTATGAATCTACCCTTTATGTGCTCAGAGATATTGTGTAAGACTATGCATTAATTGTTATGTTTTGTCTTTGAAATCGTCAATCCATCATTAGCTTCAATTTAATCAACATATGTAGATACTGCTATTTGGATTTTAACAATAGTAATTGTATAGGACTTTGCTTTTCTTTCACATCCTTGACATATTCTATTTTCATCAACATTATATTTTGCATTCTAATCGGTATGTCATAAACCTGGAATGCACGTCACTGGTGCAAAAGTGGCGAATGGGTCTGCTAAAATTAGGGTCTGGTAAAGTTTGGTGTTAAGACAGTGATTTAAAAGAAGCAAACATAAGTAATTGAGATCTAAAGAATTACCTGCATACTCGGGTGCCAAATAGCCAAAAAGTTATAGCAATCCTAGTTTCTGCATAGCTTTTCATTTCAGGAGCAAGACACGCGTTTACCAGTCCAAAATCCGCAGAACGGAAATTGGCATCTCATTGAACTCTTGGAATGATATTAATTTTATCCTGTGTAGAGACTGTGCAGACTATGTTGTGTTTGATTATGCCACGTACTGCTACACATTAGTTTGTTCTCTGTTGTATGAATCGGTTCATTCTAGTACGTACTATTTCTGAAATTCTGCTAGTAGACCAAAATCCGCAGTAGTTTGTTCTCTGTTGTATGAATAATTTGAGATCGTGTGTTGATTTTATAAACTCCACTATATATGTAACATGTGGCTTAGGCTGTCGTACATGGTTTATCATCGCGCATGTTGAACATGTGTTGTTGTTTGTTCAGTCGTGCATTTTTTGACCTGTGTGTTTATTCTGTGGTGTTTTTGAACCTATGTTGATCAAGTTTTTGAACCTGTGTGTTTGTAGTTTGTTCTGTGGTGCATTTGAACCTCTGTTGATCAAGTTTTTGAACATGTGTTGAACCTGTTTGTTTGTTGCAACAAACCCCTTATCCGGCTTGGGACAAGACCGGGAGGGCGATGCTTAATAGTAGCGGCGGAGATCAAAATCAATACAATCCAAAACTCATACTTATATTATTAAACAACTTCGTACAGTATCTTAAACATGCTCATTACTATTACAAAATACTTATCTAACATTATTAGATAAACTACTGGTGACGTCCATAGTCTAGATGAGTCTCGCGCCCCTTCTATTTTACAGTCCAGCTCCTAGACCTGTGATGGGAAGAAATACAAGAACCTCAATTTTCGAAAGTCAGCAAGAAATGCTGACTGAGATACACCTTAGTATGTAAAACAAGGAATATGAGGTATATTGCATAGTCACGAATTAAAACAAAACTCATAATATGATTTAAACATTTATCAGAGTTTGCAGCAGAGTAAATAGTACTACGAGTAAAGTTCATCTCGATATAAATCAATTTTCAAAATAAGTTATTGCTCAAAGTAACCAGAGTGAATAAGAACAATCCTCTAATAGGATACCCCAATCGAGGGTTGGAAAACCTTTCCCTGGGAAACCTTCCCGCGTAGGACAAACATGAGAGAAAACCTTTCCTCCGTTCCTGGCATTGTGGAGAACCTCTCCCGCCCCCACTTATATACCATAATAGACCTTAAGTGTCGACATCCCCTTATGGATCTAAAGTCCATAAGATTAGTACTAGATGTGACTCTAGCCAATCAGGCAAACAACCGGGCCAACTAAGGGCCAAACCAAGCCAATAAGGGAAAATGCAGCCAACAGAGGGCAAATCCAAACCACTAGTTCCGGTATATGTGAGCCCAGTTTCAAAACAATTAATTCGAACGATATTAAACTCAAGTACAGCATGTGAATTACAAAACGCATTTTGATACAAGTTATAAAATCATGTCACGACACGAATGAAGCTAGGCAAGCAAGACTAAGCATATAACTCACCTGATGTCGACTCAGCAGTTAGTACGTGGGATGGTCGACGAAGCCTATGTCCACAAATTCGTCGCCTATAATTTACAAATCTCTATTCACAATGGTGTCATTTCTAAAAAACGAATACACTAGCCCTATAAAGATGCTCGGCTAAGTCGAATACTAATTTCTTCTCTCACTATGTCCAATAAGCTCATCTTTAAGTCATATACTTACATATATATATATATATATAGAGAGGGAGAGAGAGAGAGAGAGATATGTTTTTGAAATAATTTGAATAATTAAAATAAGTTTCTTACAAATCCATTTCTTTTAAACGATAAATATTTAAAACTATTTAATTCCATAACTACTAGCAAAAAGAATAAAAGAGAAATAATATTTTCTAAAGATTTATGTTAGCTAGAAATAAATATTGAATTCCGTTGATAAAATATTAGTGTATAATTGTTGAAACTTGATGTTTTCTATAAATAAAACTAAAGTGACAAATAACTAAAACAAATAGTATTTTCCACATAAATACATATAACATCTTTATACCACTCTGTCCCATCTCTTTTGCACCATTTAGACAATTATCACTATTCACTGGGTCACTTTGACCAGATGATTTTGATAGCAAAATTTTGCAATTTTTAGATAGTTTTTTCGAAATGTTGTAGAGTAACTCTTATTCTACAAGGTCATATAAAAATGATCAAAAAATTGCATTATTTTGCGATCCAAATCACCGGGTCAAAGTGACCCAGTTACGGGTGAAAAAGTCAAATGGTGCGTTACAGCTGGGACGGAGTGGTACCTTACTTTTCAAGAAATTAATTTCTAAAACATATTGTAAGTTCACCCTGTTTCAAAGGCTTGAAATCAAGGGCTTGAAACTTATTTCAAGTGTTTTAAACAAGAACAGCAGATACAACATGAACTTAGGGGGAGTTTCTTGTTTCTTTACAACTCCAGATCTCCTATGTTTGATTATATGTTACTTGATGATGAAAGAAAAATCATTTTACTACTCTAAACTATGATTATTCTATCTGTTTGACTCAGTTTTTGCAGGGATATATAGTTTCCTATTTTGCAGGATTGTTTCCTAATCTATTTGAATGCAGGTTGAAAATCAATTTGTCAAAGTTATTGTACACTTGATCTGCTGTACGTAAAGCTTTCCAGCCTTCTAACAAACAAGATCAAGTCAGTATCTTTGAAGATACTGAGCAATTAGCCGTTGGCAGAGCTGTTAGAAGAGTCAAAGACTTGCAGCTGAATTTTAGGGAAGTTTTTAATGAAGATCCCGCATATCTTCAATTCAAACAAGCTGCAGAAAGGAATTTTGAATGAGGAATTTCACAGAAGAACATAAAAAAACATTCAAACACGGCAGAGGATTGACAAGCAACCAAGAAGCAGATCCACATCATTCAATCATCTGAAGAACACTGCATTTTCACTGAAGACTTAGTTCTCAATGTTCTTCTATTCTTATCTTCATTTTTATATCATTTAGATAATACTTCCATTTCTTATTCTTGTATATTGTTCATGTTGAAATAGAGAATTCTTACTTAATCAGTTAGCTAGAGCAGGTACTAGATAGGTTAGTGAGAACCTCAAGCTGTAACAGAGTAAGGCATCTCTCTGTGCTTGACATCTAAGGCTTAGCTTTTGATTAATAAGAATTGAGTTGAAAATCCTGCAGGGATTAAGTCCCTGAGGTAGAGATGTGAACTATATAAATCATTGTGTCTTGCATTTGCTTTGATGCACTTTTCTTACCTTATATACTGCTCAAAACAGGTTTCAGTTCAAGTTCTTGAAACTCATTTCAAGGCCTTGAAAACAATCAGCTTTCTCTTTACTTTATGTTTTGATTCCAAGGACTTGAAACTCTTTTCAAGGCCTTGAAATACTTGCTGCACTTCATAAACTTCTTTGAAACCAATCTTTTAGAAAAAGTCACAAAAGTTGCCATACTCTATTCAACCCCCCCCCCTTCTGGAGTATTGATCGTGTTGTCATTCCTACATTACTGCCTTTCAATTGGTATCAGATCTTGTATCACTTCATAGATCTAACAATCTTGTGATTATGAGTACTATAGGAGATGGTGGTTTCTCACAGGGGAGAGCTGCTAATAGCTCTCCCTTATTCTGTGGTGACAATTGTGTGCATTGGAAAGCCCTGATGAAAATGTTCATCATTGATCAAGATATGAAACTATGGACTATCATTCAGAAGGGTCCTCATATATTCTACACTGAGAAAGATGGGATCAGAACTCCCAAAATTGAGGATTCACTTTCTACTTCTGAATTAAAGTATTTTTTAAAAAATTAGAGAGCTATGAATCTCTTATATTGTGCTTTGAGTGCAAATGAATTTAATAGCATCTCAGGATGCAAGACTGCCAAGGAGATATGGGATAAGCTTGTGCTAAACTTTGAAGGAACTAACCATGTCAAGAAGAATAAGATGAACATATTTCTTAGGCAATATGAACTGTTCCAGATGAATGGAGATGAATCAATCAGAGACACGTTCAAAAAGTTCACTGATATTGTTAACAATCTTGATTCATTGGGAAAACACATTTCCAATGAAGAAAAGTTAGAAAGATTCTGAGAAGTCTTCCTAAAGAAAAATGGGAACAAAAGACTACTGTCATTGAAGTAGCTCAAGATCTGTCATCTCTTCGACTTTATGACTTGCAAGGAAAGTTGCTTACACATGAGATCTCTATGAATGAAGCTGATGTAGATTTACCAGACAGTGTCAAGAACTTAGCCCTGAAGGCCACGGAGAGTGAATCATCTCAAAGAATTGAACCAGAAGAAGATGATGATGAAGATCCTTTTTCTCTCATTTACGAAGCATTAACCAGGATTCTAAAGATGAAGAAGAACTTTGGAAACAAAGATTTCAGCAAGGACAAACACAGATCTTCTAGTAGTAGAGACTACAAAGGTAAATCTATCTCTCATGGTAATAAAGCTAAAGTAATGAGTTACTTTGAGTGTGGTGATGTAGGAAACTTAATCAGAGACTATCCACACAAGAAAAGCAAACACTTCCAGAAGAAAGACCATTACAAAAGAAAGAAAGCTATGGTAGCTTCCTGGAGTGATTCTGATTTCTCTAGTGAATCTGAGTCTGAAGAAGAGCAAGCCTACCTCTGCCTTATGTCCAAGCATGATGAAAGTTCTGAAATGAACATATGAGGTAATGGTAAACTGCCTGATTTCTAAACCAACATATGTCCTCACTGACTATCTTAGAACAATGCTTTTAAATGAGGAGGACTATCTGAAAGAGATTAGAACTTTGAAAGAAAAGGTTCATGAGCAAGCAAAAGAGAACTTGGAACTTTCTTGTCAAAATCAAAGCCTTGAAATTTCTCAGAAGAAGTCTGAAAGAGATTTCAAAGCCTTGGAAACCAAATTCAAGGCCTTGAAAACTCTAGTCAAGGAAGTAGTCACTGAGAACTCTCTTTTGAGTGAGAGAATTGTTGCTCTAAGTCATCATTGTGATGAATTTTAGGAACAATAGACTACTCTAACTGATAAAATTCAATATGCTAAGAATGCTATGACAAAGCTTGCTGGCTCAGAACACAATCTGAACTTGATTCTTGGAGGAAGCTTACAGTATGTTCATAAAACGGGTATTGGCTACAATCCAATCTTTCCCAAAAAAGGCAACACCTGATTTGTGAAGGTCAGTAACAAAACTTCTCCATAGTGCCATTATTGCAACATAATCTGTCATGTTAAAATGACTTGTCCTTTTAGAAGAAGAGACCCTCAAATAATGAGGAACACTTTTCCAGTTCAACTTAAAGGACAAGTTAGATAGATTTAGGTTCCTAAAGGGGTTAAACCACCTAACACGTTTTACCCAGAATATGAATCTACATTCCACACTTGGTCTAACAACTGGGTAAGGCAGTGAATGGTGTTTGCATATGTCACAAAGAGTAAAGATCAAATATGGTTTATGGAAAATGGATGCTCCAGACATGTGAGTGGAAAGATTTCTTTATTCTCATTACTAAAAGAGCATTCTGATGGCTCAATAACACTTTGTGAAAAAGGCAAATGCAACATTTTAGGTATTGGTAAAGTGGGTACTAATTATGAAAATTCTATTTCTGATGTCTATTTAGTTGATGGTTTGAAATTCAACCTGCTTAGTGTATCTCAACTTTGTGATAATGGTAACAAGGTTATCTTTGACAAAGAGAAATGTGTGGTGTAACAGGAATTTGCATTCTCACTGCCTCAAGGTCAAACAATGTCTATACTTTACAGACTAACAAAGTTGCAGGTGAAAGCTTGAAGTGTCTCAAGGCCTTGAAATAGGATTCAAAGCTTTAGCACAGAAAGCTTGGACACATTAGCTTCATACCTTGAACAAGTTGATCTCTAAAGACCTGGTAAGAGGTTTTCCTTCTATCAAATTCAGAGATGATGAAATATGCAAATCCTGTGCTCAAGGTAAGCAGACAAGGAGCTCATTCAAACCAAAGAAATTTTTAAGTACTACTAGACCCATGGTACTACTTCACATGGATATTTGTGTTCCTATGAGGACTCCAACTCCAAAGGGTAAGAAGTATATGTTAGTTATTGTCGATGATTATTTTAGATTTACTTGGGTCTTGTTTCGTAGAGATAAATAAGAAGCTCTAAACTTTGTAAAGAAATTCAAACTTTGAAAAACCTACCAATTGCTTCAATCAGAAGTGATCATGGTAGAGAATTTGATCAGCTTGAGTTTGATTTATATTGTGTTAAGTATGGTACTTATCACAACTTTTATGATCCAAGAACTCCTCAACAAAATGGTGTTGTTGAAAGAAAGAACATGACTCTTGAATATATGTCAAGAACAATGCTTCTAGAGAACAAGTTACCAAAGTCATTCTGGGCAGAAGCTGTGAACACAGCCAACTACATACTCAACACGTGCATGATTAGGCCAATTTTGGAGAAGACTCCTTATGAACTTTTCAGAGGAAGACAGCCAAATATTTCATATTTCAAACCTTTTGGCTGCACTTGTTTTGTTCCCAACAATTTTTAGGACAATCTTGGTAAGTTTGATGTAAGAAGTGATGAAGGTATCTTTCTTGGTTATTCTCTGACTAGAAATGCTTATAGGGTTTACAACAAAAGAACTAAGATTGTTGAAGAAAGTATTCATGTCATTTTTGATGAAAGCTATGATGGGTATTTGAGTGAAATTTTTGCAGACTTGAATTTAAACAAGCATGAGTCAAAAGATGAAGCAGAGACTTTACATGGTTTCAAGGAAAGCGTGCAGGAAAACATGAAGAATTTTCAAGGACTTGAAAATGGTTCTCAAAGCCTTGAAAATGAGCAACATAACAATCAAATTGATCAAGCTACTTCCTCAAGATCTCAAAGGATTGAAAAGTTACCTGGAGAACCTGAGCCATGGACTCCAAAAAAGAAATTTAAATATCGTTCATCTCATCCAGTTGAAAACATTATATTTGATCCATCCATTGGTACACAAACAAGATCACAATTGAAAAACTTGTGTTGCTTTAATGCTTTTGTTTCTCTTGTATAACCCAAAAATGTGAAAGAAGCATTACAAGAAGTAGACTGAATCATTCCATTGCAAAGTGAACTCAATGAATTTGAGAGAAACAAGGTGTGGAATCTAGTTCCTCCACCCAAAGATCAATCTGTTATTGGCACAAGGTGGGTGTTCAGAAACAAGTTAGATGAAAATGGCAAGGTAATCAGAAACAAAGCCAGACTAGTAGCTCAAGGCTACAACCAAGAAGAAGGTATTAATTATGAGGAATATTTTTCTCATGTTGAAAGGTTAGAAGCAATTATAATATTACTTGCATTTGCATCTTACATGAACATTAAAAAAATTCAAATGGATGTCAAGTGTGCATTTCTAAATGGTTACTTGCAAGAAGTTTATGTGGTCCAACCTCTTGGGTTTTAAAGTGATGAGTTTCCAAATCATGTTTATAGACTTGAAAAAACTCTCTATGGTTTAAAACAAGCTCAAATGGCTTGGTATGAAAGACTGTCAAAGTTTCTACTTGAAAGTGGTTTCGAAAGAGGATTAAATGACAAACCCTTTTCATCAAGACTCATAAGAAAGACATTTTGATAGTTCAAATATATGTTGACGATATTATATTTGGAGCTACTAATGATTCTCTTTGCGAGGATTTCTCAAGTCTTATTAGCAGGGAATTTGAGATGAGCTTAATGGGAGAATTGAACTTCTTCCTTGGACTGCATGTACAACAGATGAAGAAAGGTATCTTTCTGCATCAAAACAAGTATACTAAGAACTTGATTACAAGTACAATATGTCTCAGTCCAAAGCTACAATGACTCCTATGAGTTCTACACTATCCTTATCTAAGGATCAAGCTGGCGAGAGTGTAAATAAGAAAGAGTATAGATGTACGATTGGATATTTGCTATATCTCACTGCTAGTAGACCATACATGATGTTTAGTGTCTGTATGTGTGCAAGATTTCAATCTGATCCCAAAGAGTCACATTTAGGTGCTGTTAAAAGAATATTCAGATATCTAAATGGTACCACAGATTTAGGGCTTCACTACCAAAACAGTCTAACTGTTCTCTTTGTGGATATTCAGATGCTGACTTTGCAGGATATAAAGTAGACAGAAAGAGCACTTCAGGGTGTTGCCAACTCCTTAGCTCATCCCTAATTAGCTGGCATTCAAAGAAACAGAATTATGTGGCATTATCAACAGCTAAAGTCGAATATATAGCAGCTAGAGCATGCTGTTCACAAGGGTTGTGGCTTGCTCAGCAAATGAGGGATCTTGGATTTGATTTCAAAGAAATACCTATCAAATGTGACAACACCAGTGCTATTTAAATTACAAAGAATCCAGTTCAGCATTCCAGAACCAAGCACATAGATGTTAGACATCATTTCATCGGAGATCATGCTGAGAAAGGTGATATTGTTCTTGAATTTGTTTCTACTAACATGAAAATGGAAGACATCTTCACTAAACCATTGTCAGAAGAAAGATTTACAGCCCTCAGACTAGAGCTTGATACGCTTAATAAGGAAGCATTGGTTTAGGGGGATTATCAGGTAAGTTTAAGGTAAAGCTTTATGTGTTTCAAAGTTTTGAACTGATTTTCAAAGCCTTGAAAATCCTTTCAAATCCTTGATGTTACTTGCTTCAGCAGTATAGCTTTTCAAGGCCTTGAAATTCTTTGGAAAGCCTTGAAATAAGCCTGTACACTATTTAGTCAAAAAATTGGATCTTTTAATATTGGGTTCTATATAAGTAGATAATTTCTCAATATTGTATTTACTTTTTAAATTTATTTACGTATAAATCACTATTATTTTATTTCCTTTCCCACATCACACACACAAATTTGAATTTCATTCAAACTGAAAAGATCTCAAAGAGATTTGGAAATATTCTTGTTTCCTTATCTAACTCAAACTCTCTAGTATTTATCTTCTCCTGTATCTCTTTCTTCACCATATCACTTTTGTCTACCTATTCTCTACCCTCAAACCCTAATGAGCACAAGAAGTGAGTCCCAAAGAATCCAGATGGCTGGAGCTTCAAAGGTGGTTTTAGAAAAGAAGAGGAAGACTGCAGAAGATGTGATTCAAACTATCAATGGTGATTCTAGTTCCAGAACTCCAACTGAAGAAAAGGTTCCTTCTCCTCCAAAGAAGAAAAACAAGAAAGATCTGACACCAACTTCCAGCAAAAAGAGGAAGATGGCAGATCAGTCTGCTCCAGAGAAACAACCAGAAGCACAAGTGGCTCGTCCAAAGAAGTTGAAGAAGAAGAAGCCTACAGTTGGTGAAAAAGGAAAAGAAAAGGCTGTAGAGGTTGAACAAGAGAAAAGCACTGGCAAAGAACTGCAGTTCTATTTAGAAAAGCCTAAATCCCCTGGTAAGAAACTTTCCAACAAGTGGTTTACTTCTCAAACTGCTAGAGGTCGGTGGTTAGATGGTTTTGCCTCTAGACCAGTAGCCTATTGTAGCATGGTTAGTGTTAACATGATGAAAACCATGAACCTGGTGTGTGTTAAGAGGCTGAAGAAAAGCTCTCTTTGGAAAGTTCTGAACCCTCCTAAAGTTGCCTACCCTAGGCTCACTAGGCTTTTCTATCTGAATATGATGCAACTCAAAACACCTGTTAACCTAGTGATTCAATCCCAAAGTAGCTGGGTGTACAATGGAGTTAGATCACTCTGAGTTTGCCGATGTCTTAGGATGCCCAAAGAGATACAACACTGAAAAGTATCCCAAAAACGTTGAAGCTTTGAAACTGGCTAAGGAAGAACTCTTTCTACATGATGTCTCTACCTCCTCTAAACAGTTAACACACTTTGTGCTAACTATTGAGCCAAAGTCGTGTTCACAATCTTAATGAGGTGTGTAGTGCCTAGGGAGAATTCAAAAGAGTTTCTATGACAGGGTACTATATTTGATTTAATTGATCATGCATGGATATGATATTGATCTTCCAACAATTGTGATGAAACACATGCTCTACTCCCAGACCAAAGAAAGAAAGCACCATTTTCCTTATGCTAATCTGCTTTCTGCTTTCTTACATCACCTTGACCTTCGTACTGACAGAGAAGAAACCATTACCACTGGTTTTGGGATGCCTGATGAGAAAGCATTTGAGAGTTTTGGTGTTATGAAAGCCATTGATGGGATATGGAAGTTATACTCTAATCTGTCTAAGTAGGATTTGCAATCTAAGAAGTTTCCTAAACATAAGGCATTGACCCCTCCATCAAACATACCCTCTCAACCTCAAGACCTCTCAATGTTGGTTCAAAAACTTGATATTCTTGAGAAGGATATGGATGAGCTGAAGGAAAATCACCATGAGTTTGGCACTGAATTCAAGCAAGTAAAGTATATGGTTGAAAGCATCTTCAAGAGCGTCACTGTACTTCATGTGGAAGAAGAGGTGTCTCATGCTGCAGAAGGATCAAAGTGGGATGCAGAAGGTTCAACCAAAGATCTGTTCAGGGAGCATACAACTCTGGATGAGGCTACAGGGGTGGTGAACAAAGGAAAACAAGCTGTTCAGGAACAGGATAATGAAGAACAGGAACAAGCTGATGCAGAAAATCCAGACTCTGGGATACTAATCAAGGATCACAAGAAGAAGAAGAAGAAGAAGAAGAAGAAGAAGAAGAAGAAGAAAGCTGTCATTCCAGAGACAGTGACTGAAGAAAAACTGTTTGAAGAAACTGGTGATGCTAGTGGTCATGTAGATCAGGAAGAACAAAAAGATGATGAGGATGATGAAGAAGATAGTGGAGAAGAAGATGCTGAGCCCAAGGGATATGGAGTCCCAACTCCTTACATCTTGCCACTTCTTTAATTCTTTTTCAAGGCCTTGAATCTCTATTTAAAGTCTTAAAATATCTATCTTTTCAAAAACTTATTTGCTCAGTTTTCCAAACATTGATCCAGCATTTTCTCATTATATTTTTATGAAAGTCAAAAAGGGGGAGAAATTTAGGTGTTTATCTGTTTACTTTAATTGATTTATATCTGGCTTAGAGATTTGTTTTAGATCAATAGGGTTTGCTAGACATTGTTGTTTTAAATTGTTCAAATAAGTTTGATTAGTTGGATATCTCGTGTTACAGTTTATTATCAAGAATTCTGCTATGCTCTAATGATTATCTTTTGCAGAGAATCAGTTCCCTAAAAGAATTTTGGTTTTGTCATTCATCGAGGGGGAGGTTGTAAGTTCATCCTGTTTCAAAGTTTCAAGGCCTTCCAACTGGTTTCAAGGGTTTGAAACAAGAAAAACAGATACAACATGAACTTATGGGGAGTTTTTGATTTCTTTACAACTCCTGATCTTCTATGTTTGGTTATATGTTACTTCATGATGAAAGACAAATCATTCTAATACTCTAAACTATGATTATTCTATTTGTTTGACTCAGTTTTTGCAGGGATATATAGTTTCTTATTTTGCAGGAATGTTTCCTAATCTATTTGAATGCAGGATGGAAATCAATCTGTCGAAGTTATTGTGCACTTGATCTGCTGTACCTAAAGCTTTCCAGCCTTCTAACAAGCAAGATCAAGTCAGTATCTTTGAAGATACTGAGCAACTAGCCGTTGGGAGAGCTGTTACAAGAGTAAAAGACTTGCAGCTGGATTTTTGGAAAGTTTGGTACTGAAGATCCTGCATATCTTCAATTCAAACAAGCTGCATAAAAGGAATTTTGAATGAGGAATTTCACAGAAGAACATACAGAGACATTAAAACACGAAAGAGGATTGATAAGCAACCAATAATCATATCAACATCACTCAATCTAATCATCTGAAGAACACTGCATTTTCACTGAAGACTTAGTTCTCAATGTTCTTCTATTCTGATCTTCATTGGTATATCATTTAGATGATACTTCCTATTCTTATTCTCGTGGATTTTTCAAGGTGAACAATAGAGAATTCTTTGTTAATCAGTTAGCTAGAGTAGGTACTAGATAGGTTAGTGAGAGCCACAAGCTGTAACATAGTAAGGCATCTCTCTGTGCTTGAGATCTAGGGCTTAGCTTTTGATTAATAAGAAATGAGTTGAAAATCCTACAGGGATTAAGTCCCTGAGATAGAGACATAGGTCCAAGTGGACTAAATTCTATAAATCACTGTTTCTCTTGAATTTACTTTGCTGCACTTTTCTTACCTTATATACTGCTCAAAACAGGTTTTAGTTCAAGGGCTTGAAACTCATTTCAAGGGCTTGAAAACTATCAGATTTCTCCTTACTTTCAGTTTTGATTCCAAGGACTTGAAACTCATTTCAAGGCCTTGAAATACTTATTGCACTTCATAAACTTATTTGAAACCACTCTTTTAGCAAAAGTTGTAAAAGTTGCCATACTCTATTCAACCCCCCTTCTAGAGTATTGATCCAGTTGTCATTCCTACATTACTGTCTTTCACATATCTTTTCTTATTATTCATTCAATAACTTATGTATTTGAACAAAATTTTGTAAGTAAATACTATAAATATCTTTAATATAAACTAATAATATATATACACACAAAATACTCTCATTGGCTCATTTTTCTAAAATCATACTTTATTATAGCAAATTACTACAAACATGTATTTCTTACAAAGTATTTAATTTATTTGTTTATTTGTGTAAAATTAATCAACACTAGTTAAATAGTAGAAAAACTAAGTAAATAATAATAACAGAATATATATACTACAACTTGACCCCCTACAGTTTCAATAAAAGTCACTAGCAACCCCCAAGTTTTTTAAAACAACTTTCTTAAAAAACACCTAGCCCCCAAAACATGAATATTCAAATTAATCGACCAAACACAGATTGAAGCATGCAAGACCCGATTTTGACCATTATAATCAACTCACGACGAGATTTAGAGCTTACCCAGCCCAAGAGGCGCGAGAAACGGCAAAAAAACGAAGCGGTTCGAGTCGCCAAAAACTTCACCAGAGTGGGAACTCGACGGGGCTTCTCCGGCGGTTTCTCGGCGCGCCTGAGATCTCCAGTAGCTTAATCAGACTTCCGAGAGGCTAGGTAGATAGGGCACAGAGGGTGGGTGGCTCTGGTTTGGTTGGGCCAGGCTTCGCCGAAAGCTATGGAGATTCGGCGGAAATGGCCTTCTCCGGCTACTGCTTATGCTTATTGGCCTCTGTTTCTTCTTCTCATGCTGTAAATGGGTTTGAAACAGATAGGGAAAGATATAGAGACAGAGGTGATGTGAAGTGGAGTTGGTGGTCTCTCGGTGCTTCTTCCCGACGGTGGCAGTGGCGGTGGTGGTGTCCTTTGGCCACTGCTACTTGCTGTTGATGTTGCTCTGTTATGTGGCAGAGAGAAAGAGAGATAGAGAGGGGGAGAAAGGAAGGGCGGAGAAGGGTGGAGGTGGCTGTGATGTTCGATGGTGGTGAAGTTGGCGACGGTGGTGATGTGAACGGCGATGATGAAGGTGATGGTGGTGAGTGATGATTGTGATGAAGAGGGTTCTATTTATAACAGTTAATTTCTTGAAGAAATTGGCTTTAACAAGTGAATTGGATGGAGACAAGGCGTTGTTCGGTGGTGGTGACAAAAATCTTGCCAAAAAGAGGAAAATTCAAGTTAAAGATTGTGACGGGAGATAGGTTATGGTGTGGTTGGAGCACCATTCACTAGAGTAATTAGGTGCAATACTCATATCAAATCTCGCGGTGGTTGCACACGCGTTAATAACTAAAATAAATTGGACTTTTACGTTTTAACTTGTGATTATTAACGTAACGTTTTTTAAAATTTCACCTGAATCTCTCTATTATAAAATAACACAACAATTTGTCCAATTTTATTTTATCACAACTCAATTATTATTTAGCTCCCGAAATTCTCACGCGAGTTTCTTAACGTATCAAATTTTAAATTCTGAATATTTCTCAAATCACTTCTCGCAATAAACTGAAACTGAATTTTCACGGTTTAAATTATATAATTACCCTTACAAAAAATTCAGAGTATTACACCCTCTCCCCCCTTACAATGAGCTTCGTCCTCGAATCTCGACTCAGAACTAGGGTTTCAGGTCTTAGCGTCACTGCTAGCGTAATAAAGCCTAGCAGGCTACCAATACAAATGAAATACAAGGTCACTCTATGAGGTACGGTACATAGGATTACTACCCTTGTCCATTCTTAGTTCCTAGCAGGAGACACTTGGACAAATAACACACATTATCAAGCATCGACATGAGCTTTCCACATACTCAAGTCCGTAAGGAACATGTCACAACACGTGAATAGATAATAGCAACCAGTCACATAACATATCTCATGGAGATACATAGATTCAATCCTTACATAGAAATCACAAACCTATGTCAAGAACAATACTAGAGCCCTGTAGATAGTGCATTCCAGATAGACAGATCATAGCCACGTGGCGATCATCCAGCACACCTAGCTGTGCTCCACACACACTGGATAACCACCCGCGCTGATCCACGTGGGGGCTGCGAGACAGGGCCCTCGCATACCACCACACGGGACTTGTAGGGACTTAGTGGTTTGGAGGCTAGAGTAAGTCCTCTCGCGCGCGAGCGACAACCAAGCCCACACGCGACCTTTAGTAACTGCTTTGAGAGATTTATGGGACGAGCTCCATAAACCCGGTCAACCTCATAAGGGTTCCGATATACGCGGACGAAGTGTGTAACTTTCCCTGTATACACGGAAGAACGTGTCGTTGTGGTTAAGGTAATTAAGCCGCCATTAATGGGCGCATTAACCCACTACAACGGTCATATTCTCTGCTATATATAGATCGTTAACCCTTCCTTACACAGGACGAACCACCTGAACTACGCGGAAGCTCTGCCAAAATTATGTCTCTCTCTCATACAGTTTCCAATACCTTACTCTCTCCCTACACACAAGTCTACTCTTCTTGTGTTCTTCTTATTCCCTGTCCTTGGTGTATGTTGAATCTTCCATAAAGGATTCTCCCGTACAAATTTGGTGAACCCGACGTGAAACTTACCACTGCAAGCAGCCATGTCTCACGATGAAGATGTCAGCAACAGATCTCCCTCCACTGAGACAACCTCGAGGGAGGAGACCCGCCACAATTTCGCGGCAACCGATGGCTCAGATTTGGAGACCCTGAACGCCACCATCCAGAATCAGGCGAAGGCCCTCCAGGCTCAATCTGCACAGATGGCTCAGATAATGGCCATTTTGGGAAATCTTGCCCCGAATCCGGCATCGGGAGCTGCTGTCTCTCAGGGAGGAGGAATCTCTACCACTCATGGGACAGAGGTAGTACCTACACCACCCAATCCTAATTCGCAAACCCCACCAGCAATGGTGCAACCACCCTCTGTCATGGGACAAACGGTCCAAATACCGTCCCTTATCTCACATATTTCCCAACCGCCAACTGCTGCCTCCAATATATCTTCACAGTATCCCTTGCCTCCTCCGCCGGCACCCCTAGCCCGATCCCGGCATATGTGTCTCCGCCGGCTGCAACCCTTCCTCCTTCTGTGGGAGGAAGTACACCAGAATGTATGACGCCGTTGCAGCGACGCGTAGAGACCTTCCTGGCCAATCAACCATTTGCAGACACTATCATTCCGAAGGTCGACAATGCCCCCCCTATCCCGCACGAGATCTATCTGATGCCTAATCCCGCAGGGTATAAGGCCCCTAAGTGGGAAAATTTTGAAGATGTTAATGGTAATGCTCACGAGCATGTCATGCGTTTTATTGACGTAATGGGACCATATGGGGCTGACCCCAACTTGCTGATGCGCGAATTCCCAAAATCTTTGGGGAACGTGGCCTACAAATGGTATAGAACGTTGGAGGCCGTATCTGTCAAGTCTTGGTACGACATGGTTCAGAGGTCTTACACAAAGTTATTCCAGATGGAGGAGAAGGTTACAATGATACATCTCTCACGTATGTATTAGAAGCGCGATGAGGATGGTGTCACCTTCATCAAGAAGTTCAGGGCCAAATCGTTACAGTGAAGAGATGAGGTGCTCGAAGGCAGGCGCATGGAGATATGCCTACAAGGCATGCGAGATGAGTACAAAGGTATGCTTACAAACTCCTACTTTTTCGAAGTTGATTGAATGTACTAAGAAAATATAGCCTATAGTGGAAAGGCAAAAGAAGAAGCACGCCCCTGAGCGATCTCCAGGGGGTCCCACTTTCAAGATTAGGAGGTTTAGTTACAAAAGGGGGCGCGAAGCTGAGGTCAACACAGTTTTGCCACCCAAGCAACCCAGGGTCGCGACCTCAGATGTGCCGCCTCTACCATGTTCGCTAGAGGAGGTGATTGATATATGCAAACAGTGGCGTAAAGACGGGGTTTTTCCTCCGATCGAAAGAATACCCTCTAAGGAGATGATGAGGGACCCGAAGTGGTGTGAGTGCCATGGAAAGATTATGCATCCCACATCTGACTGCAAGAAGCTTAGGCATCTTGTGAGTCGAAAAATGAAATAAGGGGAGTTAATTGTCAATGATCAGAGGCAGGATGTGCGCAACAACCCGCTGTCGGCCCATGCAGAGCAAGAGTCAAAAGACAAAGAGGTAGCCATGATTGCAATCATGGACCTTGAAGAGATTGCATAAGATGCTCTTCCCATCATTGCTGAAATCCATGACGAGGAAGATTACAGCATGGACAATGAGGATGAGCGTGCTGACAGGATGAAGGGGTCGCACGGGTTCAGAAAATTCTTTGATGAGATGAACTTTTCGGAGAAATTCCGGAAAGAGATGACAAAAGCGATTATGAGGGTAGCAGAAGACTTCGAAGAAGACATCGTAGTCTCCAATGGAAAATTTGTTAGGGCGTCTCGCTCTGCGGAGAAGATAATGACTTTCTCCGCAAATGACAAGAAGACGGATTCGAGTCATCAGAAGCCCTTGTATGTAACAGCGGTGATCAACGACGTCGAATTCAAGAGGGCATTTGTCGATGGAGGAGCATCCGTCAATGTGGTTTTGCTCAATACTCTAAAGTTGGAAGGAATCCCAAAGAAGAAGATTGTCATGCGCCCGTCCCCGCTGAAGGGATTCAGAAGTGATTCCAGGATGACGATGGGCTGGATTCGTCTGGGTATCCAGATAGGAAAGATCAAGTTTTCGGCCAAGTTCTACGTCATTGATGCAAATACCACGTGTCACAAGATCATAGGACGAGCTTGGATTCACCGCTTCGACGCAATTCCCTCAACAGCTCACCAAGTGATGAAGGCCATTTGGAATGGCAGGGTAGTTGAGATACCGGCTTCGGTAAACCCCTTCAATTTGAACGAAGCACATCTCACTGAAGCACTATGGTTCACTGAAATGGCGGATGAGCAAATGTCGGGGCCATTTAACCCGAATCCTTTGCCTCGGTGGGAAGACATCAAGGATCAGTCACCAGCAGGAGTAATGGTGACGAGAGAGGATGCCAAGGAAAAGGTGTCCTTACGCGAAGAAGCATCGCAAGTCTCCTACCAGAGGAAGAATGTGTACACTTTGAAAAGGGTGGTAAAACATGACCATAAGGGCAAGGAGATAGAGAGCTTCTACTCCAACGGAAAGAAATGCTACCGCATATGAAGGTGTGCGGGGGTACCCCCATCTGATCATGGGGATATCCCTGGGAAAATCAGTCAAATCGAACAAGGCCCCGAGGTGGACAAGCCGAAGTCAAAAGTTTTGGAAGAAAAATTGAAAGAAGCACCTGAGTGCATGGAAGACAAGCTGAGGCCCCAGAAGCAGGAACTGAAAGAAGTGTTCCGCCCAAGCGAAGAAAAGAAGAGGCATGTTTTTCTGAGCGCAGACCTCACAAGCGATGAGGAAGCAAGGTTGCTGCAATTACTGACAGAGTATAAGGATGTGTTTGCTTGGGAGTATGATGAGATGCCTGGTCTGGACACGAGCGTGACGATGCACAGATTGGATGTTGTCCCGGGATCTAAACCAGTAAAGCAAAGTGCGATAAATTTCAGGCCTGAAATAAACGTGAAGATCAAGCAAGAAATTGTCAAGTTATTGACTGCCAAGTTCATTGAGCCGAATCATCATCCCACTTGGTTGGCCAACATCGTGCCTGTGGTAAAGAAGAATGGGCAACTTCGCATCTGCGTGGACTTCAAGGACCTCAACCGCTTCTGCCCAAAGGACGACTTCCCGTTGCCCAACATCGATTTGCTCATCGATTCTACTGCAGGGCACCGGATGTTCAGCATCATGGATGGCTTCAGTGGGTATAACCAAATCAATATGGACCCTAAAGATGCACGGAAAACCGCGTTCATTACGCCGTTGGGAGTCTTTAACTATACAGTTATGCCCTTTGGACTCAAAAATGCGGGCGTGACTTATCAGCGAGCAATGATGGATCTATTTCATGACATGATGCATCAGGAAGTAGAATTCTATGTTGATGATCTGGTTGTCAAGTCCAAGGAGGAAGCGGACCATCTGGGGGACCTATGGAAAGTGTTCGAAAGATGCAGGTGTTTCCAACTAAAGATGAACCCCATGAAATTCGCAATCGGAGTAACTTTGGGGAAGTTTTTAGGATGCGTGATACATCGCCAAGGAATCGAGCCTGACCCCGTGAAGGTATCGGCTATCTCCAGCATGACGGCTCCGCATAATCAGAGCACTCTTAAGACGTTCCTAGGGAAATTATCTTGCCTGCGGAGATTCATTCCAGCAATTGCAGAAATAACCTTTTTTTTGGCGATCTCCTCAAAAAGAATGTTGTATACAATTGGACTGAGGAGCACGAAGCCGCATTTGGGAGACTGAAGGACCTGCTAACGTCACCAAGAGTAATGATTTCACCACAGCTTGGATCGCCACTTTTGTTGTACCTGACATCGACGAAGAAGTCTATAGGGGCGCTTTTAGCAATATGAAGGGCAGGAAAGGCCGATCTATTATATTTCTCTCATAGTACAGCCGGCCGAGTCAAGGTGCACAGACATCGAACGCCATTGTCTTGCTTTATTCTTTGTGGTAGAAAAGTTAAGGCATTATTTCGCCTCGCACAAAGTTGTGGTGATTACAAAGAGCGACCCCATAAGGTATCTCTTGAGTCACACTTCTCCCTGCGGAAGATTGGAAAAATGGTACATGACTATCTCGCAATATGATATTACGTGTGTTTGACCGCGAGCAATCAAATCGCAAGCAGTGGCAGATCTTTTGGCACAGTTCCCGGATAGCAGCTACGAACCCATGATCGAGGAGGAACTAGAGGGGCCTGAAATTTATGTAGTTGAGTCGCCATATTGGAAGCTTCACTTTGATGGATCATCAACAAGGAAAGGTGGCGGAATTGGAATTGTTTTGACTAAACCAGATGGGGAAGTTATCCAAATGTCCACCAAGTTAGATTTTCCAGTGACCAACAATGAAGCGGAGTATGAGGCCCTCATCGCGGGACTTCGCGCGGCCAGGTCCCTAGAAGTGAGCAATCTGACGGTCATGGGAGATTCTAAGTTAATTGTCAAACCAGCTTCAGGTGAGTATGGGCTGAAGGAGGTAATCTATTACCTTATCGGACCTTGGTGCAAAAACTGGTACAGCAATTTTGTGATGTCAAGTACGAGCACACGCCTAGGGCTGATAATCGGCATGCCGATGCTTTAGCCACTTTGGGATCTAAGGTTAGTACAGAAAAATGCCCTGCGAGAATCCTGATCGAAGTCCGAACAACTACGGCTTTGACAGAGGAGGCATGCGAGGATGAATCCGTGGACGATGAAGATTGGAGAAAACCAATACTGCGTGCAATTGCTGAGGGCACAAGCAAAGAAAACTGGGCATCCACTAAAGGGTACTGCATACACGAGAACTCCCTCTACTACAAAGGTCCGGGAGGAATACTCATGCGGTGCGTTTCGCAGCAGGAGGGGCAAACATTATTGGAAAATATTCGCCAACACTCCTGCGGGGAAAGTGAAGTATCGATTTACCGAAAAGCTCAAAGATATGGGATTCATTGGCCAGATATGTCCACAGTTGCTACAATCATTCAAGGAAATTGTGAAAGCTGCACATTAGTCAAAGACTCTTTGGAAATTACTCTGGTTGACGATGACACAGATTGGAGAAATCCACTCTTAATCTTCCTGACAGAAGGAATCGAGCCCGATCAAAGAAAGGAAGCCGAGAAACTTAAAAGAAAAGCGGCCCGATATGTGGTGCAGGAAAACATACCCTGACGAAGGGGCCATGAGGGTAATCTGCTCAGATGCCTAGATAGCCAAGAATCGCAATAGGTTATGGATTTATCTCACCAAGTGGAGCATCAGGGGGGTGCGAAACTATGCAGACAACTCCTCACAGTTGGTTACTTCTGTCCAACAATGGAAGAAGCTTGTCGCACCAAGGTAAAAAGATGTCAGGAATGTCAATTCAAGGGCAACCTCGTGCATGCTCCTGCTGGAGATTTACATGCACTAGTAACACCGTGGCCATTTCATATTTGGGCTCTACATTTTATCGGTCCCATTCGACCG
This sequence comes from Linanthus parryae, assembly GCA_023055425.1. Classification (NCBI taxonomy): domain Eukaryota; kingdom Viridiplantae; phylum Streptophyta; class Magnoliopsida; order Ericales; family Polemoniaceae; genus Linanthus; species Linanthus parryae. The sequence continues at coordinate 17,746,998 of JALGPY010000009.1, forward strand.
GCGTCGCACGGGAACCAGTTCATCTTGACTGCGATGGAGCTGTTTACCAAGTGGGTGGAGGGAGTACCACTCAAAACAGCAAATGCGCTCGCAGTGGTCAATTTTGTTCAAGAAAACATCATATACCAGTTCGGAATCCCCAACACAATCCTCTCGGATAATGGAACCCCTTTTGTAAATCGCCAGGTGGTCGCGAAGCTGGCGGAATACAACATAAGGCAAGTTTGCTCCACGCCTTACTATCCAAAAGGGAATGGTCAAACAGAAGCAACTAACAAGACGCTGCTAAGTATTTTGAGTAAGATGGTCGCAGATGATCACAAAAAGTGGTCATATTCCTTAAATTTGGCTTTGTGGGCATATCACACTTCGCCCCGGACCCCCACAAGAGTTTCTCCGTTTCTTCTATGCTATGGAGCTGAAGCCGTCGTACCAGCAGAAGTCAAGGGTCAACTCTGCAAGGATAGCCTTTCATGCCTTGTATGAAAATCAACGTGATCATGACATGATTCTGTTGGAAGAGAAGCGTGAACAAGCTAAGAGGGCTAACAAGAGATATAAGGAAAGGATTGCTCGCGCGTACAATAAAACAGTTCAACACCGAGACTTGGTTTTACGAGCTCCATATCATTGCATGCGGGAAGCAGCTCATCCAAAGTTTGCAGCTAACTGGGAAGGACCGTTCGAAGTTAAAGAAGTCTTTGACAGCGGTTACTGCACGATTCAGAGACTCCATGGGACTGCAACAAACTCAAGCCTAATCAATATGCGATGGATCAAAAAGTATTATCCTTAGCCTATCTCTTTATGCTTGACTCAAAAGTCTGTTAGATTTTAAGTCTAGTTTTTTCATGAACTCATGTGTTGTTTCCTCCCATATGAGGACTCTGTAGCCATGCTCCTCCCATATGAGGATGCTTCAATAAAAAGAATTCTCCCATATGAGAAGAATTTTACTATCTCGATCGTCTCTATTGTTTTATTTACTTGTCTGCTTACTTTATGACGAAAGCCTATCTGCCCAGATAGCAGCTATAATATATGATGCCATGCGATCCAAGGCCTATCTGCCAAGATAACAGCAATATTGAGTTATGATCTTAAGTGATCTAAAAGCCTATCTTCCTAGATAGCAGCAATAGTAACAATGCCCCTGTGCGAGCAAAGCCTATCTTCCTAGATAGCACCAATATTGAATGATGATCTTAAGTGATCTAAAAGCCTATATGTAGGGTTTTGATTCATGGATCGCGCAAACGGAAGCATAATCAAACAAACAACCATGCAAAACCCTCCAAGGATCACAAGTCTAGATGCATAACGATAGTAAAGGTAAGAAATCATAAACACACCTTTGGGTTCTCCTTGATGACTTCAAACGCGAATAGTGTCACGTTCTCTATAGTTGATCCACGCCTAGAGTTGTTCCTAGATCTCCAATCTCCTTGGTGCTAGCCCGGAATGAAAGGAGGGTGAAGGAATCACGCAAAACGAGGCACAAAAGGGGGCTCGGCCCTCTTGTGGCGTCGGGGACGAGTGGGCGGCGGCAAGGGGGCGGCGTCCCTCTTGTTGCTTGCTCTCTCTCTCCTTTGTTCTCTCCTACTCTTGTTATGTTCTCTTTAGAGCATAAGTTGTGTGTAGGGAAGGAAGGAAGGAGGGTCCTTTATATAGTCCAACAACTCCTTGTTAACTACCTAAATGACTTATTCTAGTCCTACTAGAATACAATTTAGTCCCTTCCTTGCAAATTAGTCCCTACTAACTTTGCAAGGGTTTGCAAAGTGATCCTTCTAATTAATCCAATTAATTAATTCCCAAATCTAGTACAACTCTATATAGCGTGTGACCCCATAGGTTCTATCTAGTTGGTAGCAACTATTTGCTAATATGGAGCGGTTTCTAGCAAAACATCCATTCTAGCCAACTAATAGAATAGTCATCTAGACAACCTTGTACAAGTAATTGTCTCATCCCTTTGCCTCCATATCCGGATTGGACACGAGACATACAAGTCACACTCGTATATCCAATCCCTAGTTTCTCGATCCATGGAATAGCCTTATTCGTGCAAATAACATCAATATCCCATATATTGATTTATTTGAGTATGGCCAGACATTCTATAAGCACTATCCTTCGAGTGGCCTTGGATATTTGCTCCCGTTATGTGGGAGGGGCAAATCCTCTCTACGTCCACTACGATCTCTAAGCTTGCTTCTCATTGTATCCAGTACACGCCTTTATAACTACCCAGTTACGGTGTAGCGTTTAACGCTACCAAGATCACAATGATCCACAACTAGAATATCTAGTGACTTCAAGTCTAAGGATGACAATACCATTGTACCCGAGAAGCACTTGTGACTCAACATAACGTGCATGTAGCCTTCTCGGTGATGGGTCAATCCAGTGCAACATTCCGTAATGCACACCTATGTGTTGGATCGTGATATCTCCATATCAATCCAACCCCATACTAGTCTATAGATGATTGTCCCATTTAATCATTATACTTGACTAGGGATATTTAAGATAAACAACACGATTGTAAATCTAAGGACTTCATTATATTAAATATCCAATAAATAATAAATGAATTTCTAGCCAATTACAAATTCATACTAAACTAGATTGCCTCTAGGGCATCTATTCCAACAGTCTCCCACTTGCACTAGAGCCAATCTGGCGCATCTCGTATGCCCATACTCCTAGTGTGCCCTTCATGCTTCCACTGCGTGAGAGGCTTCGTAAGCGGGTCTGACAGATTATCATCTGTAGGAATCTTGCATATCCGAACGTCTCCTCTATCGATAATATCTCGAATCAGATGAAACTTCCTGAGCACGTGCTTGGACTTCTGGTGCGATCTTGGTTCCTTTGATTGCGCGATCGCCCCAGTGTTGTCACAGAACAACTCCACTGGATCCGCAATGCTAGGGACCACACCAAGTTCAGAAACAAACTTTCTGATCCAAACAGCCTCCTTTGCTGCGCCATTTGCAGCAATGTACTCAGCCTCTGTTGTAGAATCAGCTACCGTCTCTTGCTTGGAACTCTTCCAGCTCACCGCTGCTCCATTCAGGCAAAACACATATCCCTACTGTGATCTGAAGTCATCTCTATCGGTTTGGAAGCTTGCATCAGTGTAACCCCTTACACGCAACTCTTCCTCACCGCCAAACATCAAGAAAGCATCCTTAGTTCTTCTCAAGTACTTTAGGATGTTCTTGACAGCAATCCAGTGACTCTCACCCGGATTGGACTGGTATCTGCTTGTCATACTCAAGGCATATGACACATCTGGTCTAGTACATAACATGGCGTACATGATGGATCCTATGGCCGAGGCATAGGGAATCCTACTCATGCGTTCCTTCTCAATCTCATTGGAAGGACATCCACTCTTCGAAAGAGTGATTCCATGTGACATGGGCAAGAATCCCTTCTTGGAATCTTGCATGTTGAACCGTTTCAACACCTTGTCAATATATGTACTTTGACTTAGGCCTAGCAACCTCTTAGATCTATCTCTATAGATCTTTATACCGAGTATATAGGCTGCTTCCCCTAAGTCCTTCATTGAGAAACACTTTCCTAGCCAATCTTTCACAGATTGCAGCATGGGAATGTCGTTTCCAATGAGTAGTATGTCATCCACATACAAGACCAGAAAAGCTACAGAGCTCCCACTAACCTTCTTGTAAACACAAGACTCATCTTCGTTTCTGATGAAGCCAAACTCTTTGACCACTTCATCAAAACGTCGATTCCAACTCCTAGAAGCTTGCTTCAATCCATAAATGGATCGTTGCAGCTTACAGACTTTGTTGGCTTGCTTTGGATCCTCAAAACCCTCCGGCTGTATCATATACACGTCCTCGAGGAGATTCCCATAAAGGAATGCTGTTTTGACATCCATCTGCCAAATCTCATAGTCGTAGTATGCTGCAATTGCAAGTAGGATTCGGATGGATTTGGTCATTGCGACTGGTGAAAAGGTTTCATCATAGTCAATACCATGAATCTGTCTGAATCCTTTAGCTACCAATCGGCCCTTATAGGTAATCACATTACCATCCATGTCGATCTTCTTCTTGAAGACCCATTTGCACCCTATGGGTCGCGCCCCATCAGGTGGTTCCACCAAATTCCATACTTTGTTGGTATACATGGATTCCATCTCGGATCTCATGGCTTCAAGCCACTTCTGCGAGTCTGGGCCATTCATGGCCTCCTCATAGGTAGTAGGCTCATCATCTATGAGCATCGTGTCACCGGAATCAGTCACGAGAAGTCCGTACCTCTCGGGTTCCTGGCGCACTCTACTAGATCTACGAAGCTCTTGTGTTACCTGAACAGGTGGATCCACAACTGCTTGTGATTCCTGTTCATGTTCCATAATCGGTTCAGTGATTTGTGGTTCTTGAACTTCTTCAAGTACTACATTCCTCCCACTTGCTTCTTTAGAGACAAACTCTCTTTCTAGAAACACGCCGGTCCGAGCAACAAACACTTTGTTCTCGGTTGGATTGTAGAAGTAGTATCCCTTAGTTTCCTTAGGGTACCCTACAAATTTACACTTATCCGATTTAGGTTCTAGCTTGTCTGATTGTAAACGTTTTACATAGACATCGCAGCCCCAAATCCTCATGAACGACAGTGTGGGACGCCTCCCACTCCACATCTCATATGGTGTTTTCATGACTGATTTAGATGGAACACGGTTAATGGTGAAAGCTGCACTTAATAGAGCGTAGCCCCAAAATGACAATGGAAGATCAGTTTGACACATCATAGACCGAACCATATCCAATAGGGTTCGATTCCTCCTCTCGGACACGCCATTCCATTGTGGCGTTCCGGGTGGAGTGAGTTGGGACACGATCCCACACTCTCTAAGATAGTCGTCAAACTCTTGGCTCAAGTATTCTCCTCCACGATCCGATCGTAGAGCCTTGATACTTTTGCCAAGTTGCTTCTCTACTTCATTCTTGAATTCTTTGAACACTTCAAAGGATTCGGATTTTGCCCTCATAAGGTACACAAATCCATATCTACTGTAATCATCAGTAAATGTAATGAAGTAGACATAACCACCCCTGGCTGGCGTGGCAAATGGCCCACACACATCGGTATGTATGAGCGCCAATTGCTCACTAGTCCTCTCACCTTTCTTATTGAAAGGGGACTTTGTCATTTTTCCCAATAAACAAGCCTCACATGTCTCATATGATTCAAAATCAAATGAGTCTAGTAATCCATCTTTATGGAGTCTAGATACACGTTTCTCATTTATGTGGCCTAAACGACAATGCCATAAATAAGCAGGATTTAAATCATTTATTTCAATCCGCTTGGTATTAATGTTGTAGACAGGATTGCTTAGATCAAGGACATAAAGTCCATTAAATAATTGCGCACTAAAATAGTGAATATTATTCAAATAAAAGGAACAACAATTGTTCTTTATTGAAATAATAAAACCTTCCTTGTCCAAACAAGAAATAGAAATAATGTTTCTGCTCATAGCAGGCACAAAATAGCAATTATTTAATTCTAAAACTAATCCTGAAGGCAGAGATAGCTCGCACACGCCTTATGGCCAACGCAGCAACCTTTGCTCCATTCCCAACGCGCAGATCTACCTCCCCTTTAGCCAATCTTTTACTTCTCTTTAGATCCTGCATATTTCGACAAATATGAGATCCACATCCAGTATCTAATACCCATGATGTAGAGACAGTTAAATTGACATCTACAACAAAAATACCTGGTGGTGGTGGAATCACTATTCCAATTCTCTTGTCCTCCAGATATTTTGGGCAGTTCCTCCTCCAGTGTCCAGGTTGACTACAGTAGTGACATTCACCCTTAGTCACGACCTTGGCAATGCCACCAACAGGCTTAAGGGCTTGTTCCTTGGACTTGGCAACTGACTTGCCTTTGCCCTTGGAGGAAGATGCAAACTTTTTGCCCTTTCCTTTATGCACCATCATAATGGCCTTGCCCTTACCCTTGTTGATGCTCTGTTCAGCCGTCCTCAACATGTTGAGCAAATCTGGCAGTGGTTTAACGATCTCGTTCATGTTATAGTTCATAATGAACTGTCCATAACTCTCGGGCAACGATTGCAACACGAGATCGGTTGCCAACTCTTGGCCGACCGGGAACCCAAGCCGGGCGAGATTCTCCAAGTACACGATCATTCGGAGTACATGGGGTCCCACCGGGTTCCCTTCTGCCAGATGACATTTGAACAGTGCCTTCGAGACCTCATACCTCTCTACCCTCGCCTGCTCTTGGAAGAGCTGCTTTAGATGTTCGATCATATCGACAGCATTCATGTTCTCATGTTGCTTCTGAAGCTCTGAGGTCATGGTGCAAAGCATTAGGCAGGCCGCATCATTAGCGTCATCAACACGCTTTTGATACGCCTTTAAGGCAGCAGGTGTCTGATTCTCTGGACCTTCTGGAACATGCTCCTCTATTGCGTACAGCTTCTTCTCTTGCTTGAGAACAATTCTCAAGTTTCTGTACCAATCGAGAAAGTTGGTTCCAGAGAGCTTGTCCTTCTCAAGGACAGATCGTAGGGAATGTTGTGAACTCGATGAGTTGTTTGCCATTTGGAATTCTACAAAAAGGAAAATACGCAAGTTTTAGTATTTGTGAATTTTTGACTATATTTAATAATGGCTAGTTTATCAAATATAGCTCCCACTATTTTTCTACGGATTAATAACCCTCAAGATATTAATGCGGAAAATATCCTTATATTTTCTAGTGGGCCAAGATCCATCTTTTTCATCTCCTTATGAGCTTGCTTTGGCAAGTCACCCATAATTCGATTACTTCTTAGGTAGGAACAATTCCAATTGCATCCCATATGCAACTCTTGGTTCAATCGGGCAAATAACTCCTTATTTATCCATCCTTATGGATAATCCCAATTGATTGCCTCTAGGTTTCTTAATCAAATTAATAGCCTAGTTGTGTTCAACCTCTTATCTAAACAATTGCACATTGTTACGTGCCATCGCATTCCATCATTATGAACCAAGTCGCCATGCTTTGGCACGCACGAACTTGATAAATAATGATGATAATGAGTGTTTAAATAACGAGAAGGCAAGAACACAATATTTTAAAATTTGAGGGATTTTTCAATTCAATTTTAATTATTTTGTTGATCTATATCAACTAATCTATCTATTTGAGTTTGGGCACAACTCCAAATAATAGATCCGGGTTGTCTAATTATCTTATTATCCTAATTGCATGCATCATCCATACACCAACCACACAAATAATAAGACAATAAATAAACAACCACAAAACAGAAATTAAACGTGATGTGGATATGGCCTTTTTCTAGACTAAGATAATTCCAAGCCAATGGAATTATCTATGAACCCTAAACAAACACATCTCCATGCGTCTTGATCTTTTGGTCCATCCTTCATAGTCATGTGGTGTGCTCCATGCTCCATGCTCCATCTTTTGTGGCTCCTTTTGGCTTTGGGCTTCTTTTCTCCAATCTTGGCTAACAATCTACTTTATCTAGCACTAGCTAATATCTATACTAAATAAAATAAATCTCACAAGTTGAGAAAAAAAATGGCACGCAGGCCATAAAAACCCTAATTAATTATTACAATTAATTGATCAGCTCGCAGGCCGTAAAACCAAACCACAAAATTAAACATCCACATCAAACCACATCCTAAGGCCATATCCAATCACCATGCGATTTGCACATAAACAGTTAAAATCCAATTTTAACGCGCTTGGTCAATTTTATTTGACTTTAGAATTTCTAGGGTTAAAACGGTCCATGGGCCCAACAATCCAATTGCCCGGGCCCAAACAAAGTGAACCATAAAGCCCTAGGGCCGGCCCGGCCCAAAACCCGCAAGCTAGGCCCGCGGGTTAGGGCCGCCCGGCCCCTTAGGGCGCCAAGCTTGGGCGGCAAGCAAGGGGGCGGTCCCCTAGGGGGCCGAACCTCCTTGTGGAGGTTGTTTCCAAAACAACCTCCTTGCTTGGAGCCCAAGTTTGGTTGTATCCTTGTTGTGGGAGAACTCCTTCTTCCCCAAGGATGCCCAAACCCTAGATCTAAGATCTTAAAATTTCTCAAACTCACCAATTCATGCATCCAATGCAATAATTGGGTCTTGTTATGATTAATTCTTTGACAAATTGCATCCAATGCTTGATTTGTCTTGTTTTACGCGATAAACAACAAATTAAGGTGTAAAACAACAAGAATGTAACACATAAACTACGTTTATGCTCTATGACCTGTGGCTCTGATACCACTGTAGGGTTTTGATTCATGGATCGCGCAAACGGAAGCATAATCAAACAAACAACCATGCAAAACCCTCCAAGGATCACAAGTCTAGATGCATAACGATAGTAAAGGTAAGAAATCATAAACACACATTTGGGTTCTCCTTGATGACTTCAAACGCGAATAGTGTCACGTTCTCTATAGTTGATCCACGCCTAGAGTTGTTCCTAGATCTCCAATCTCCTTGGTGCTAGCCCGGAATGAAAGGAGGGTGAAGGAATCACGCAAAACGAGGCACAAAAGGGGGCTCGGCCCTCTTGTGGCGTCGGGGACGAGTGGGCGGCGGCAAGGGGGCGGCGTCCCTCTTGTTGCTTGCTCTCTCTCTCCCTTGTTCTCTCCTACTCTTGTTATGTTCTCTTTAGAGCATAAGTTGTGTGTAGGGAAGGAAGGAAGGCGGGTCCTTTATATAGTCCAACAACTCCTTGTTAACTACCTAAAGGACTTATTCTAGTCCTACTAGAATTCAATTTAGTCCCTTCCTTGCAAATTAGTCCCTACTAACTTTGCAAGGGTTTGCAAAGTGATCCTTCTAATTAATCCAATTAATTAATTCCCAAATCTAGTATAACTCTATATAGCGTGTGACCCCATAGGTTCTATCTAGTTGGTAGCAACTATTTGCTAATATGGAGCGGTTTCTAGCAAAACATCCATTCTAGCCAACTAATAGAATAGTCATCTAGACAACCTTGTACAAGTAATTGTCTCATCCCTTTGCCTCCATATCCGGATTGGACACGAGACATACAAGTCACACTCGTATATCCAATCCCTAGTTTCTCGATCCATGGAATAGCCTTATTCGTGCAAATAACATCAATATCCCATATATTGATTTATTTGAGTCTGGCCAGACATTCTATAAGCACTATCCTTCGAGTGGCCTTGGATATTTGCTCCCGTTATGTGGGAGGGGCAAATCCTCTCTACGTCCACTACGATCTCTAAGCTTGCTTCTCATTGTATCCAGTACACGCCTTTATAACTACCCAGTTACGGTGTAGCGTTTAACGCTACCAAGATCACAATGATCCACAACTAGAATATCTAGTGACTTCAAGTCTAAGGATGACAATACCATTGTACCCGAGAAGCACTTGTGACTCAACATAACGTGCATGTAGCCTTCTCGGTGATGGGTCAATCCAGTGCAACATTCCGTAATGCACACCTATGTGTTGGATCGTGATATCTCCATATCAATCCAACCCCATACTAGTCTATAGATGATTGTCCCATTTAATCATTATACTTGACTAGGGATATTTAAGATAAACAACACGATTGTAAATCTAAGGACTTCATTATATTAAATATCCAATAAATAATAAATGAATTTCTAGCCAATTACAAATTCATACTAAACTAGATTGCCTCTAGGGCATCTATTCCAACACTATCTGCCTAGATAGCAGCAATAGTAACAACTCCCATGTGCGAGCAAAGCCTATGTGCCTAGATAGCACCAATATTGAATTATAATCTTAAGTAATCTAAAAGCCTATCTGCCTAGATAGCAGCGATAGTAACAACGCCCCTGTGCGAGCAAAGCCTGAAACAACCCGGGATCTCGGTTCAGGGTTAAAGAGACAATAGACAACCAAAAGTAGAAATATACTATTAAGATTACATTTCGCTTAATGTACATAAAAAAATTTCGATAATAAGTACAATTTAAAACATAACATTTGTGATCTACTAAGTGATCTAAGTTAAGCTATACTTCTTCGTCTCGTTCCAGCGTTCCCATCCCCCACTTTGATTGACGACCTGCGGTTTTAAAATGGCAAAAGCCGACGCAGTTTTGAAGAAATTGATCAGTAAAAACTTAGTAAGTACACACTACGACATGTAAAGCAACGAGTGGCACGAAAGCATGAGTTGAAACAAATCAGAAGATTTAAACCGTAAAACTATCATATTGGAGAATTTGGATCAACTTGAAGTAACCGAGTAACAAAAACCTCTCAATTTAATAACATTGAGAAACCACGAGTAGTTGGTAAAATATCCAGAGTAAGCAAGTTCATTTGAACTGATAACGATAGTAGTTCATGAGTAGCCAAGATTTACAATTCATTTCAATCGATTAGGGAATATCAAGACCACAAACATCAATTTTTAATTTCGACTTCAATCAACAGTTTAATTTAGCTGAGGCGTGTCAAGAGCCACCAGCAGGATCGATGTAAACAGAGGGATCACGAAATAATCACTAAGGGTTCCTTCTAGGGTCTATCAAACCCCATTTCACACGAGCGTTAAGGGAGCCCATTCGTCAACCCCGCTCACAACATTAGCTAAAAGGCCTTAAGTGTCGCCACCCCTATACCGTAGTGACCCTTACAAGTATAAGTAGCACTCTATAGCTCTATAAAACCCTTGGCCTCAATAACTTGGTACATTTTGGCTCATCGGTGGCGGATTTTCGAACATTGACGTTCTATCCAATAATAAGAAGCATTGCTTCAATGGTCTTAGCCATAAGAAAATGGAGGAACGCTTGACGCCTCCCATTAATAACAGTACTCTGTACATCGTCCTAATTCTATTAGAGGTATTTTATTTCTTCTCTTTCACATAACCAGAATCGGAATATCAAAATTTCACAAGTAATTTCCGAGAGTTCTCAAAGGAGATGAATAAAATAGTTTAACAAATTTTGAGTGGAAAACATGCATTCTCATACTATTTCATATAACAAACATTCATTTGAAACATCAAGCACAAACGCACATTTTGATATGAAAAGGCCGTACATATGTACTTACCTCTGAGCCATGAAAGGCGCAACGCAAAGCTAGCACTCCTACAACTCTCGTCCCATATTGGTTCCGGGTCTTACGGTAAATGCAGCAACACAATACATACGTCTACTTCGAGCGATCCTTAACGTCGACTGGATATAAACAAGTCAATATATAGTCTATTAGCATTTACCCTCTATATGAGTTTGTATGCAAGAATGCCATGGAATGCGGGTCGTGCAAGATAAATGACTAAAACGCCCCTCATACTCCAAAACTGTCTAGTTGCCCGGTCCCCAAATTATAATCATATTGGCCCAAAAACATGTAAGAATGACTCTAAACTCTCCCAGATGTACTTAGCATTGAAATCTACAACTTACAATAATTTGCACTTAGGCCCCCAAAGTTTAGTAAAACTGCAAAAAGACCCCAACATTTGACTTGGTCAACACTAGCCCAGAATTATATACGAGTACTCCGAATACGCATACAAGACATGCTGACAAACTCCAAGTTAATAAACGAAACCCAAATCAATTCTAAGTGAAATTACTATTTTGCCCCTCCTATACAGTTCAGTCAACTAGGGTTTTTGAAAAGTCAAACTTGGTCAAACTTGATATTTAGACCCAAAATGTGAATAGGAACAAGTTTGATGAAGAACGCTAAGGCCAGAAATGTCATTTAGAGTGAGAAAATCGGAAGTCAAAGATAGGGTGAAATCATCTCAACTAGTCAACTTTGGAGCTGATTTGTGGTAAAATGAGGGAGAGTTTGGGAAATATGAAGGTGGGGTATTGAAAAGGTTATTCCAAGATTTCTAGAACATATTTGAACTCCTAAGAACTCTAAGTATTCAAAGAGATATCGCTAGTCAAAGTTGGACAAAAATTCCGAATCAACACAGTAAAATTCAAGAAAGTTTATTGAGTTCAAACTAGCAACTTTAGGCTTGATTTGTGAGAAATCCGTTACAAATTTGAACATGACCCAGAGACGATGATTTGAAGTATTATGTATCATCTTTACACAGGAGAAAACAGATCAACATTTCAGTAAGTTTTGAAGAAGATACAAGGGTTAGAAAATGGGTGTTTCACCATGACATTCTATACTTAGAAAATTCTGAGTTTTTGATAGCGAAGAACATCAATATCACAGCAACTTTTGAGCCAAAATCGGAGGGTCTAAAGTTAAAATTGGACCAAGAAATCAACACAAAAGTTGTAGCCGATTCTCCAAGGATTCCAGGAAGCTAAAGATCATTCAAAACGGACCAAAAACGAGTGAGATACAAACATTTGAACAGGGGTAGTTTTTGTACCAAAACACATGAACACCAAGAACACATTCATGAACTTCACGTTCCCCTAACTTTAGCTCAGATTTAGACATGATTAGAGATCAAATTGGACCAACAAATCAACATGAAAGTTGGAGTACTACATGCAGGGAATCCAAAGAAACAAAAATCAGATCAAGACATCAAGTATCGAGAGAGTTATATGGCCATGAACAGGGCAGGTTTTCAAGTCGGAAAACTCAACATGCACGAATCAAACTTGTCAAATTCGTTGTTACAGTCACGATTTGACGATGCAAATGAGTTCAGGAGACGATTAGGAGCATGAACAAGCTTTTAAACGATCAAAAAGAGCAGGAATTGAAGGCTTACAAGCTCAGAGCTTTTCCGGCGGCAATGGAGGATTCCGGCGACCAACCGCTCGGTTTCCGGCACTCCACGGGCTTCTCGTCGATTTCTGGGTTGGTGGATGAGTTTATCTACGTCCAGGAGGTACGGGGATGTCTTCAGGGTGAGAAAACAAGCTGGAAACGAAGGGTTTACCGAGCTCGGTGGTTATGGTGGTTTCCGGTGATGGTAGCAGTTTCCGGCGACGTGCAGCTCTGTTCCACGAGCTCTAGGTGATGCCTAGGTCAAGTAATGAGCTCCAAATCGTCTAGAGACCTCAGGGAAGGCTTGAAACTGAAGAAAAAACGGAGAGAGACAATTATCGAGCCTCCCGTCGGCCTCCCTGCCCATTCCCGTCGGGTTCTCCTACCCGAAAACCCAGCAAGCAAATTTCGGCGACTTAGGGCATGTTCTGGTGCTTCCTGAGCTCGCCTTGGTCCCACGAATACAAAGATCAAGAATTAACAACTGATAATCAGCAGAGAGAGAGAATTTGAGGATTGAAAAGTTAGGGTTCTTCACCTTTGAATGCGATTTTCCCTCTCGATACCCAATCAAACTTTGAATTGATTTGTGCGTTTTGATCAGCGGACCGAGGGGGTGATGCGGTAGGAGCAGTTTTTGATTTGGAAGAAAGAACAGAGTGGTTGCTTTGGTGGTGGTGATGATTGTATGGTGGATTTGTGGTGGAGGAGAAGATGAGAATGATGAAGTCTCTCTCTCTCTCTCTCTCTCTCTCTCTCTCTCTCTCTCTCTCTCTCTCTCTCTCTCTCTCTACAATCTGATGATGGGTAAGGTGAAGAAGATGTTGCCACCTCACCTTGAGAGGTGTCAAATTGAGTAGACAAGTGTCTCTCATGCAAAGGAGAAAGTATTCATTGGGGCTTGCCCCACCACTGTGGCATGCCTGCGTGGTGGGGCGCGCCATTCACCTTTTGACAAGCATGCAAAATTTAGTGGGTTCCATCTGACTAATGCATATTTGTCAGAATGTGAATGGCGCGACCCACCACGCAGGCATGCCACAGTGGTGGGGCAAGCCCTAATGAATACTTTCTCCATGCAAAGGGGGTGAAAGTGTATTTTTCTAAACTTTAGTGTATAAACTAGAATTAGATGTTCTACTTAATTTCAAAGAATGTCACAACCACTCCCAATATTTCTAGTGCCTCAAAATCATTCTAACAAATTCCAAATATCGCCACACTCCGAAATTCTAACTTTAAATTCGTGCAATACTATTTACAAATTCGCCCCCAAGTCTTGATATTGCACTTAGAGCTCGCTTGAGAAATAGGAGTGTTACAAAGCCTATCTGCCTAGATAGCACCAATATTGAATTATGATCTTAAGTGATCTAAAAGCCTATCTGCCTATATAGCAGCGATAGTAACAACTCCCCTGTGCGAACAAAGCATATCTGCCTAGATAGCAGCAATATTGAATCATGATCTTAATTGATCTACAAGCCTATCTGCCTAGACAGCAAGAAATAGCAACAATGCCTTGTGCGATGCAAAGCCTATCTGCTTAAGATAGCAAATTATTCAGACAATATTCGAATGCAAAACGCGAGGGAAACATAACTTGTTTCGCCATATAGCAACCACACATGCGAAATCCCAATTTGTTGTATTGACCAAGAACAGCAAACGACAAAGCATATTCCATTAATAGTCAAAATGACTTACAATTTATCTGTCTAAATAGCAGCTTATAAAAAAAAGCTTACGCTAAGGAAAAATTCCTACTTTAAAATGAACAACCTACGGGTCCTAAAACTATGCGACGGGACGCTATCGCCGACGTCCTAGATCAGAACAAGGATCTCTTATTTGGTCTTCTGCCCAAGTGAGATGCCAGATGAACCTCATGCCCTGACGGCTGCGGACGTGAAGAACAAACGGGAGAACAGCTCCTGGGGCAGGAAGCTGATTGTGCAAAAAGACGAGCATAATAGCTCATCACACCTTGTTCGAAACAATGGTGGAAAATAGTTCTCCTCCGGGAAAGCTAGTGGAAAAAACACCATTCATTACGATTCAGTAGTGAGATCAATACAGGACCGTGCTTCGCCGGAAGGTCATCGGAGATACGACATGCAAACATAAAGACAAAGAGGAGTCTTTGCAGAAGCATAAACCTTACGCAATTCTTCTTCAAGAATATCAGGAGGATCGATGAGCTTCCTAAAGAATTTCTTGGGAGCTATTTCTATAGCATAAGTCACAAACTCAGGTTTCAAATCCTGAAATTGGCATGAACCAACAAAGGTCAAGGACCGATGCCAGCAGTCGTAAGGACTCATGATAAGCCACATTTTGGGATGAAGAACCCAAAAAGCAAGAGACAAGGTTTATATAGACTCCATAAGGGACTCTTTAGTTCCCTAGCTGAGTCAGCAAAGCTTTGGAAACGGGTAAGAATTAATCACCTACGTCTCAAAAATGGGTAAAAATCAATCACCCTACTAAAGGCTATGACGATTCGGTAGCACGCCCTAATTAATGACGGAGGGTCATAATAAGGATGTGGCTTCCGAGTAAAGCGTGCTTATCTATTAAATTATTAGCGCGAAAATCAAGGAAATTACGTCAACATGTGACGTCATAATTGATATGCATTAAGATACGAGTGCAAAATCCTCAGAAGGGCAAAATGGGACGTAAAGTTTCAAATGTTTGAAAAGAAGGGGGAGAAACACTAGCATTACAATAATGTTTTCTTCTAAAATAAATCCTTGATTAGAGGATCTTCTGGAGAAAACAAGAGCGATGTCTCTTTTTCCTGATACACTTCTTGTTTCAACTTTTCATACTTAGCCTTCATCGCATGGAAGAGGGTGGCAGCTTCTTCAGCCTTCTTCCTTTGTTCCTCCAATTTTCGCCTCTCGTACATGAGGTTATGGTAGCCATATTTCAAGCTTGCATATGCGAGGATTTGGGTGAATCTGTTGAGGAGAAAACCGAAGTCTAATCTGCCTTGAGCCTTAGCCTGAAGACCCCTGCATGTGCTATAAAGCAACCGTGCGCTATCAGGTGAAATGGTTGTGGGGGTAGCTGCAGACAGTTGCTCCAAAATCCAGATGGCTTCAGTTAAGAAAATTCTTCTGTCAAAAGGCTCCAGCTCCAGAGTTCTCGCAAATGACCATGGGTATGAAAGGCGCATCCTTATGAGCCAATCGACATCGGGTTGCCTCATCCCTAGCAAAGAATGATAAGCTTAGGAGTATAAAATGACCAAACAAAATCATAGAATGCGACATACGTCAACATACCTGTTCCGTCGAGGATCTCACGTAAAGAAGGAATGCGCATCACTGGAAAAGCTGAAGCATGTCCTCGCTGCATTGCTTGCCTGTCAACTGCAACTTCGCGCTCATAGTAGTTGGCAGGGATAGTATAAGTTGCGGCAAGTGTGAGGGCAGCTCCCACTTCTGAACCCCAAAAAATCCATGCACGGGGGACTTGTAAAAGTTCTACCTCAGTGGGTGGGACGGTAGGACCTTGTTGAGGCTCAGAAGCATTCACAGGAATGGCAGCACTCAAAGAAGTGTGTGGAATAATTTCAGCAACGAATGTGGCCTCTAATTTCTTAAGAACTTCTTCAGCTACGAGAGGTTCTTGTGGCTCAGGAGCATCCATGGGAACATCGACATTTTCATGCGATGCCATGTCTTCCATGAGCTGTTCATTTTCATGAACTCCAGATCCATCATCCTCCGTTTCCATATCCTCAACTTCATCACCTTCTTCCCCTAACCCAGTGTCAGCTTCGACATCATCGGATACCTCGATAATGTCCTCCAGAGGTTCTTCTGCATCCTCAGTAGCCGCGATAGGTTTTTCAACATGCGAGCTTCGCTCTGGGGCATAAGATGCAGGAAGCTGACTTCTCTGCTCCAGCATGTCCTCATCAGGATTGCCAACACCTGCCTCGCCGATTACCTCTCTTGAGCTGACACGTTATCAGTAGAGCCGTGTGCGATGACAGCGTCACCTGCGAGACAATACGGAGAATGTTGAGGTAAACTTGTGTTATAAATGATGTTTTGAGTCTGATAGATCAAAAGCGAGCACCTCCACACTGAGGTGGGATCGCAGCTCCGTCATCATATGTTAAAGATGCGACACCATATCCTACAAGAGTATATTCATTAGAATATCTTTAAGGTGAGCATGACCTGGTGATGCGAAGAAACTCGTTACAATAGGGAATGGGTTACCAAGCCTGGTTTACAAACATTGTTTGAATGATTACCTGAGGGTTCGCCACATTTTCCTACTAGCCATTGGCGAATATCATCTTTCAATAAACCATGCTTTAATGCACCAATAATTACTTCTTGATAAGTCACAGCGAGGTTAAAAATATCACCTTCCTTGCCGCCTACGATCTCCTCAAAGTCCTCTTCAGCATGTGTCAAGGCAGCCACTCCTGTGCTATCAGCATGTTATTCTTCTAGACTTCTCCTTTTCATGAGCTCGATGTCATCTTCCTCGAGCTTTCTCCTTCTCTCTTCTGCCTCAGCAGCCATTTTCTTAGACTCGGCAATGATAGCTTCGTCTATAGCCTCGCTAGAGACGTCAGAGCGAGAACCTTTGGTCTTTTTCTTCTCCTTGGCCAGGAGGCCACTGATGGTCTCTGTGTCATCATCTGCGAAAGAAAATTAGTCAACAACTATTCCAAAACCCAAAGTACGAGGAAGACAAGTTCATTCAAGATACCTTCTGAGCTTTCTTCTCTTATATCGTCTCTTTCCTCTTCTTCTCTTTCATTTTCTTCTCTCTCTTCTTCTTCACCTTCTTCTTCTCTCACTTCTCTTCCTTCGTCCTCCTCTTCCTCTTCTTCCTGACCAAAAGGGATGAAGGTCTCAACCGCGAGATCTTTCTGTGTCTTGCCCAGCATGCGACCTTTGCCTTTGTCCTTGGAAGCAAGAGACTTCGCAGGAGACGGAGTTGGAGCGTTTCTAGGAGGCGAAAAAATCACAATGCCCTTCTGCTTTTGCTTTTTGGCCTTTGGGGCAACTTCTTCATCCACCTCAGCATCATTGTCTATCAGCGAGCGAGCAAACACGTCCATTTCCTCGCGTATCCGAGCCTCTACCTGGGGAGCCAGTCCCATTACCACAGGAATTTCCTTGTCTTGCCTTTTCGCGGCAACAACAGAGTTGACCAGCGACGCGGAGCGCTCTCCAGATGCGAATCTCCTCAGATAGCACTGAAAAAAGAAAATGGGGTGTAAGTTTCAATGTAAATAAAGAAGTCTTTTAAGCGTAAAGGAAAACTATTTACCTTGGCAAAATATTCGCTATACTTGATTACATGCGAAATTCCATCCCTAACAACAGTCATCTTCTCTTCAAGAATAGTGGCTGGGCACAAGTGATTGTCAGTATCAAGCAGGGAATAAAAACCATATTGGGAATCATCCAAGATGCAATTAGGGCGGAATGGAAAAGCATTCCTTTTAATCACATGAGCTTTACTGGGACGAGGAGTCGAATGCGTATCAAACATGGCCTGCTGAGCAGTCCAGTAAGCGATCCAATTCTTGGTAAGGCAACCTACACGACTCCCCGAAGGTTTGACGAAAGGCAAGTTGCTCAGAAGGATCGTTTTACACTTAGTCACCAGCAGTCGCTTGTAGCAATTCCTTATGATTGACTTAGGCCAAATGGAAGGCGCCACTGCATCAAAACCAAACTGAGGGGAGACGCGAGTTGGGTCAACGTCGACTGTGATCTGCTCATATCTGGGAGTTAGCTCAAAAACATTTTCGGCAAGGGCAGGAAGAGAAACCATCGCACATTTTCAATGCGTGTAGCGTAAGGCCTAGCTGTAAACTTTCTCCGATCATCGCATATCAGGCTCCATGTACACTTGGGAAGATTATTCCTGTACCATCGAGCACCTCTCCCGCTAGGAAGTGCATTTTGCGCACCTGGAACATTCCATTTACTGGGCCTAGAAGGAGCAGGAGCGTAAGAAGGCCATCTTTTGAAAACCCACATGGTAAGAAATGAAATGTTGACAAAAGTCAACACATCAAGACGCCCACGTGGCTCCTTAATCGCGACCACCATCTGGTCCAATCGATGATATAGGGTGCCTAGTACTAGAGGCCCAAGTTTGACTTTCTGGCTGATTGACAACTTAACAGCACGGGGGAGAACATGATAAAAGACCCCATCATGAGGATGACCGTCAATCAAATACCTCGACAACCAGGCACAGAGAAAGCCGCACAAGGTCAGATTATACCCCTTTCCCTCTATGTAATTCTTCGCTTTGGATCATTATCCAGTATTTCTTTGGTGATCTTACTATTCGCATAACCGCGAAAGAAGTATTGCACCCACTTTCCCCAAGTGTTCTTCGCAGAGCTCTCAACTAGCTTCCATTCTGGAAGTACTTCCGCAGACGTCCAATGAGTAGAAATTTTCTTCACCTCGGACAAACATTCCTCCATCTGCGCATATAGAGTAAGCTCCGGACCAGGTTTCAAAGCGCTCAAGGGATCCACTTCGCCCATAGGAGAAAGTTCATATAGAATTGAACATATTCCAAAGTGGGGGCAGCTTCAAATTCAGCAAAATGGAAGGTATGGGTCGCAGGTGAGTAGCGAGAAAGAAGGTTTAGAAGCATGGTCTGATCCAGCTTCACGGCAGCACCCTTCATAGCACGAACAGCGAAATAAATTCCAGCATCGTCTAGTGTGATAGCATGGTGAGTTAGTACATGGTTGATCCACTCATCCATAAAATCCATCTTTTGAACGAAGGCCTAGGTAGAAATTTCAGTATGGGGGAAGAACCCATTTTCAACTCCTAATCTTACCGCATCCTGGGAATCAATTAACTCCAACATAGCTGGACTGGTAAGGGGGGTCAATGTTAGCGAATCTCCAGAGGCGGGAGCCGGTAGATTCTTTACCTTAACTCTAGCGTGATAAAAGTATTTCCCACCTAGATAGGGGGCTTTCTTCCACAGGGTTTTAGGAAGATCAGGAATTTCTTCAGGTTCTGTAACAGATTTGGAGCCTTTTGTCTTGGCCATTTCTGCAGAAAAGCAAGAAAAAAAAAGGGGGGGAGAAATATACTCGCCTTTAGTTCAGATTCAGGAAGTAGTTTTGGATCTGTTTTGAAATCAGAAGAAGATGAACAGTTCTGGGTCAAATCTGGGTTTAGAATCTCAGAATTTCAGAAGTTTATTGTTTGAAAATTGTTTCAGTCTGGCGTTTCAATCTTTTAGGGTTTAAAAGGAACCTCTTCTGCAGTTTTCGAATAATGGTCTATTCCTGACAATTCTGGGTTTTCAGATTCGAGACAGTTCAAAGGATATGGAATACATTATTGAAATCGAGCAAAGCCAACCTTGTTTTGATGAAGCAAGTTGAAGAAGACGATTGGCGAGAAAGAACTTATGGTTGATTATCTATGTTTTCTCTTGAAGGCTCTCAGGTAACATTCACTTTAGAGAGAGAAGCAATACTCTGTAACAATGGAGGGCATGGAGTATTTATTCAAAAGCACTGAAGATTCGCGTCCTTTCAGTGGTCGAATCACAACCGTCACCGTCGAATCACGCAATCACAGGTCGATGCTGACGTCACACCTAAAGCCCTAAGAGCATCTCCAACAGTCAAATTGTCTTTGGACTATATTTGTACCTGCCCTAAATTTTACACCTGCACTTTTTGAGTTTTTGCTCCAGCAGCTGGCCTAAATATAGGCCACCGGCATTATTTTATTATTTTATAGTTTTCATTATTAAATAATTATGTTAATATATTTAATAATTATCACACTTTATTAAATTAATTATACTATTGAAGCGAGTTTAAGGTAATTTTTGTAATTTTTTTTTGTGTTTTTCATTTTGGTTGTTGACAAGTATTTATAAATTTACCGTTGCAACGATGTATACGAACGTTGGAGGAGCAGAGGAGGAGAATGAGAGGAGGACCAGAGTAATAAATCAGAGTTTTTTATTTTTTACACCAGCTTCGAATTGTCCTCAGTTTAGACCAAAACTAGTCCAATTATAGGCCTGGCTCAAATATAGGCCAGATTTTACACCAGCTGTTGGAGCTGGTTTTTGAGGAAAACTGGCCTATATTTGTGCCAAAGACAACTTATAGGCCATCTGTTGGAGATGCTCTAATAGAATAGACGGCACAACTCTAGGGATCCTAGGTCATAATGCACGCACGGGGCTGATTTTGCGTGTATTTGAATTGGTGTGTGGCAACGAGGCGTGCACTGGTTTTTGCGCATTGAAGCCTATCCGGCTAGGCGTCTCCACGCGCAAAAAGGGGGCTAATGTAGATAGTGCTTTCCAGATAGACAGATCATAGCCACGTGGCGATCATCCAGCACACCTAGTTGTGCTCCACACACACTGGATCACCACCCGCGCTGATCCACATGGGGGCTGCGAGACAGGGCCCTCGCATACCACCACACGGGACTTGTAGGGACTTAGTGGTTTGGAGGCTAGAGTAAGTCCTGTCGCGCGCGAGCGAAAACCAAGCCTGCGCGCGACCTTTAGTAACTGCTTTGAGAGATTTATGGCACGAGCTCCATAAACCCGGTCAACCTCATAACGGTTCCGGTATACGCGGACGAAGTGCGTAACGTTCCCTATATATACGGACGAATGTGCCGTTGTGGTTAAGGTAATTAAGCCGCCATGAATGGGCGCATTAACCCACTACAACGGTCATATTCTCCGCTATATATAGATCGTTAACCCTTCCATACACAGGACGAACCACCTGAACTACGCGGAAGCTCTGCCAAAATTTTGTCTCTCTCTCATACAGTTGCCATTGCCTTACTCTCTCCCTACACACAACTCTACTCTTCCCGTGTTCTTCTTATTCCCTGTCCTTGGTGTACGCTGAATCTTCCATAAAGGATTCTCCCGTACACAAGCCCCAAAACAAAATAGGATAAATCAGCTAACAAGCAGCAACTTATCATGCAAGAGGAAGTAATCGATAACTCCCTAAATACCCAGCTTTTCCGTAGTTTATACCCTACAGGTTTTATTCCCTTATTTCAAAGAACTGCTCTGATACCACCTGCAACAACCCCCTTATCCGTCTCAGGACAAGACTGGGAGGGCGATGCTTAATAATAGCGGCGGAGATCAAAAACAATACAATCCAAAACTCATACTCATACAATTTAACAACTTCATACAGTATCTTACACACCCTGATTACTATTACACAATATATCTAACATTATTAGATAAACTACTGGTGACGTCCATAGGCCAGATGAGTCTCGCGCCCCTTCTATTTTACAGTCACAGCTCCTAGACCTGCAGTTGGAAGAAAAACAAGAACCACAGTTTTCGAAAGTCAGCAAGAAATGCTGAGTGAGATAAAACTTAGTATGTAAAACAAGGAAGATGAGATATATTGTGTAGTCACGAATTGAAACAAAACTCATAATATGAGAAAAACGTCTATCAGAGTTTGCGCAGAGTAAATAGTAGTACCTGTAACGTTCATCCCAATATAAATCAATTTTCAAAATAAGTTATTGCTCAAAGTAACTAGAGTGAATAAGAACAGTCCTTTGATCGGTTACCCCAATCGAGGGTTGGGAAAACCTTTCCCTGGGAAACCTTCCCGCGTAGGACGACAACAAGAGAGAAAACCTTTCCTCCGTGCCTTCCGTTGTTGAGAACCTCTCCCGCCCCCACTTATATACCATACTAGACCTTAAGTCTCGACACCCCTTATGCATCGTAAGTCCATAAGAGTAGTAATAGATGGGACACAAGCCAATCAGGCAAAGAGTCGGGCCAACTAAGGGCCAAACCAACCCAATAAGGGAAAATGCAGCCAACACAGGGCAAATCCAAACCACTTGTTCCGGTATATGTGAGCTAAGTTTCAAAACAATCATTTCAAAATATATCAAACTCAAGTACAGTATGTGAATTACAAAACGTATTTTGAGACAAGTTATAAAATCATGTCATGACACGAATGAATCTAGGCAAGCAAGACTAAGAATATAACTCACCTGATGTCGACTCAGCAGGTAGTACGTAGGATGGTCGACGAAGCCTATGTCCACAAATCCGCCGCCTACAATTTGCAAATCTCTAGTCACAATGGTGTCATTTATGAATAAACGAATACACTAGCCCTATAAAGATGCTCGGCTAAATCGAATACTAATTTCGTCTCTCACTATGTCCGATAAACTCGTCTTTAAGTCACACACTTATACACACACACACACACACACACACACACACACACACACACACACACATATATATATAGAGAGAGAGAGAGAGATGTTCTTGAAAAAATTTGAATAATTAAAATAACTTTCTTACAAATCCTTTTCTTTTAAGCGGGAAATCATTAAAACTATTTAATTCCATAACTACTAGCAATAATAAGAAAAGAAAATAATATTTACTAAAGAGATGTTTTAGCTAGAAATAAATATTGATATTTGTTGATAAAAGATTAGGGTATAATTATTGAAACTCAATGTTTATTATAAATAAAACTAAAGTGAAAAATAACTAAACAAATAGTGTTTTCCACATAAATACATATAACATTTTTATACTTTATTTTTCAAGAAACTAATTTCTAAAACATATCTTTTCTCATTATTCATTCAATAATTTATGTATTTGAAACAAACTTTTGTAAATAAATACTATAAATATCTTTAATCTAAACTAATAATATACATACACACAAAATACTCTCACTGGCTCATTTTTATAAATACATACTTTATTATGGCAAATTACTACAAACATGTATTTATTACAAAGTATTTAATTTATTTGTTTATTGTGTAAAAATAATCAACATTATTTAAATAGTATAAAAAATTAAATAATAATAATAATAATAACAAAATATATATACTACAACTAGTCCCCCTAC
This sequence comes from Linanthus parryae, assembly GCA_023055425.1. NCBI lineage: Eukaryota > Viridiplantae > Streptophyta > Magnoliopsida > Ericales > Polemoniaceae > Linanthus > Linanthus parryae. The sequence continues at coordinate 17,770,723 of JALGPY010000009.1, forward strand.
ATTTCAATAAAAGTGACTCACAACCCCAAAGTTTTTGAAAACATATTTCTTAAAAAATCACCTAGCCCCCCCCCCCCAACATGAATATTCAAATTCATCGATCGAGACACGGATTGAAGCATGCAAGACCAGATTTTGACCATTGAAATCAACTCACAACGAGATTTAGAGCTTACCGAGCCCAAGAAACGTGAGAAACAGCGAAGAAACGAAGCAGGTCGAGTCGCCGAAAACTTCACCGGATTGAGAACTCGGGGGGGATTCTCCGGTGGTTTCTGGGCGCGGCTGAGAACTCCGGTAGCTTGGTCGGACCTCCCAAAGGCTAGTTAGATAGGGCACAGAGGGTGGGTGGCCCTGGTTTGGTTGGGCCAAGCTTCGCCGGAAGCTATAGAGCTTCGGCGGCGATTGCCCTCTCCGGCTAATGCTTATGCTTATTGGCCTCCGTTTCTTCTTCTCCTGCTGTTAATGGGTTCGAAACAAAGAGGGAAAGACAGAGAGGAGATAGAGGTGATGTGATGAGAAGTTGGTGGTCTCTCAGTGCTTCTTCCCGACGGTGGTAGTGTCAGTGGTGGTGGCCGTTGGCCATTGGTACTTGCTGCTGCTGTTACTCTTTTCTGTGGCAGAGAGAAAGAGAGATAGAGAGGGAGAGAAAGGAAGGGCAGAGAATGGTAGAGGTGGCTGTGATGGTCGATGGTGGTGAAGTTGGCGACGGTGGTGATGTGAACGATGATGATGAAGGTGATGGTGGTGAGTTATGATGGTGGTGAAGAGGGTTTTATTTATTATAGTTAATTTCGTGAAGAAATTGGCTTCAACATGTGAATTGGATGGAGACAAGGCGGTGTTTGGTGGTGGTGACAAAAATCTTGACGAAGAAGATGAAAATTCAAGTTGAAGATGATGATGGGAGAGAGGTTATGGTGTGGTTGGAGCATCATTCACTAGAGTAATTAGGTGCAACACTCATGTCAAATCTCGTGGTGGTCGCACACGCGTTAATAACTAAATACTTGGGATTTTTACGTTTTAACTTATGATTATTAACGTAACGTTTATTAAAATTTCTCCCGAATCTCTCTATTATAAAATAACACGACAATTTATCCAATTTTATTTTATCACAACTCAATTATTATTTAGCTCCCAAAATTATCACGCGAGTTTCTTAATGAATCAAATTTTAAATTACTAAAATTTCTCAGATCGCTTCTCGCAATAAACTGAAATTGAATTTTCACGGTTTAAATTACAGAATTAACCTTACGAAAAATTCGGGGTATTACACCCTCCGCCCCATACAATGAGCTTTCTCCTCGAAGCTCGACATTGAACTAGGGTTTCAGGTCTTAGAATCACTGCTAACGTCATAAAGCCTAGTAGGCTACCTATTCAAATAAAATACAAAGTCACTCTACGAGGTACGGTACATAGGATTACTACCCTAGTCCGTTCTTAGTTCCTAGCAAGAGACACTTGGACAAAAAACACACATGATCAAGCATTGACATGAGCTTTCCACATACTCAAGTCCGTAAGGATGTCACAACACGTGAATAGATAATAGCAACCAATCGCATAACATATCTCATGGAGATACACTGGGTTGAATCCACACATAGAAAGGACAAACCTATGTCAGGAATAATACAAGGGCCCCAAAACGAAATAGGATAAATCAGCTAATAAGCAGAAACTTATCTTGCAAGAGGAAGAGAAGTTGAAGATTCAAGAGGAGCAGCCCAGACAATATTGGCCCAAAATAAGCCCGAAATGGTGCCCGAAATATGGCATATTTCGGGCCGAATTTCTAGGGCCAAAATAGGCAGATGAGATATGCAGATATTATGGGAAAAAATACAATTTTTGAAGATTTAGCTTCCCTACTTCAACCTAAACACCAAAGGGACGTGAATAGACCTCAGATGTGAGCCTAGAACACTAAGAAGAGCAAGAAGAACATGTTTGGAGAATCATCAAGCAAGGAGACGAGCCCGGATCAACGCCATATCATGATTTTTAGCAATTGATCTTTTTTCTCTATATTTCTTGTATGAACTATTCAAACGAGATGTTGGTTTGTGTTATGAGTAGCTAAACTCATACCTAGGAATCTACGGAGAGCCTAGGGTTTATGTTTTTATGATATTTTCCAGATTTTGGATGAACTTTCATGTTAGGGTTATGATTCAATAAAGTTTGTTCTGGTTATCATTATGTTGAGTTCTTTCATTGACAAGTTGGAACTAAGATGTATGATTTTGGTTATCTCTTTCCTCATGAAATGATAAGATAGGCTTAAAGACGATCTTAGTAGTTAAATATCTCGTACAGTGTGCTTAATCTTTAGTAATGTTGGAGTCATGACCCGAAATCACTATATAACTAGTGAGTGTATGAAAGCAACTCTACCCTAGTTGGGATGAGTAAACAAGATCATTCTTAATCAATGATACTGAGAAGTGAGTTGAGTAGGAATGGCTAGAAGAGGGTATATTCAGTAGGATATAGTGAAGTGTACGTATGTAATGGTATGAGAGGACATTATTCCTGAAATATTGTTAGCCTACTAGAACATAGCGGTAGTTGAGTTGGCCTGAGAGGGACAAGTTGCTATCAATGTGTAGAGAGACATGAGATCGATAGGTAATTGTCAATGCCATTACCCAGCTTAGCTAACTAAGATTTGTCGTGTTAGAACATGGAATCCAGAATCGTCAAAACTACCCTAGGTGATCTATAGATTGCCTAGTTTTCTCTCCATTTAATTATCCTAAATCATATCTTTCGCCTTATTTAATTACCATTGCTAGTCACTTGTTTGAGAGTGACAACACGCCATTCAACAAACCCTTTTTATCGGTTACTTGTGTAAATTGGATTTAATTGCTAAATCTAGAGAAAAGTAAGCACCTTCCCTTGGGTTCGATAACTCGGAGTCCGAAAAACGCCATTATATTACTTGACTGTATACTTGCGCAGCAACGCGTAATACAATCGCGTCAAGTTTTTGGCGCCGTTGCGTGTCAAAGTTTGCAAAGTATGCATACTTCACTTTGCATAATTCACTTCCCGCTAAATTTCGGACCGAAATGCCCCCCATTTCGGGCCGAATGGTCGGGGCTTCTCTTTAATGGGGGAATTTTTGACATTTTGGGAGTTGTATATAAACCAAAATTCGGGTTTCTAAACCTTCCCACTTAATTTTCGAATCAAGAACCCCTTTCTTCATCTTCTTCCTCTCAAAACCTCAAGAATACCAACACACCCAAAACCCAAAACTCGTCCGAATTGAGAGATTTTTTTTGGGCTTGCTCCTTGCAAGCCCAACTACAAGATTAATTATTGGGTTTTAGAGAGATAGTGAACAGTTTGAGTGTGGAGGAAAACAAATAGGAAGAGCTCCAAGAACACAAAATATTTCGATCTGTCAACTTGGAGTAGGATTCGGCCATAGCTCAAGAAGAGTGTTTCGACGGGGACGCCGAGGAGCACAAGGAGATACACTTGCCTCAACTTTCTTTTATTTTCGAAAAATCGGTCGACCAATCGGTCCATTCTTGAACAATTTTTGCGAAAGAGGTCCCGTAAGAACGGTACTCCGGGACCGTAGGTACCAAACTCTTTCTCTCGCTTTAATTCTTGCTTAGGCACTCTTAGGGCTTAAATTTTCTCGCAAATTGTATTCGCTTCTTGCTTGTACCCAGGGTTACTTGGTTTAGTTCACTGTTAAAACTCACGTACACTCGTTTTTGTTTTTCTCCATCATAATTTCTACATCCGGTAGTGCTAAGCGGAGACGGGGAGTAGTTATTGATGATCATCATGTCTTCAATCCCGAGGAGGATGTAGTTATGAATGAGAGGGAAGAGGAGGTGAAAAAGGGAGACGGTTCGGGCAACAGACGCCAGGTGCCTCCGTCTCCAATTCGTTATGAGCTAAACAAGAATATGCCTCCACTACCGCAAATTGGTTTGAGCGGTAAGGATCCGAAAGAGGTTTATCCCGGTGCTATCTGCAGTACCAAATTCTGCAGCTTCAGGTTCGTTAATGCGAATGCCCATAAGGCATATTACACTAACGTGTTCTTGAAGAAGGTAGGGACTCATGAAAAACCCTTCCGCCAAGCGATAATATGCCGAAATAGCTTAAGGATATATTCAAGAATGAGAGGCTAGACAGGTGGTTTAAGATTTGCAAGAAGTCTAGCTCCGCTCTTGCAAGAGAGATTCTTTTAAATGCTCGTTTCTATGACGAGGGAGAGGGTGATGATCAGAGGCAAGTGTATTGACGACAAGCATATATAGTTCTCACGCCCGAAACTATAGCAGCCGCTATGAACTTAAAGCCTCTAAAGGAGGAATTTTGTGCCTATTATGAGACCATTCGGAGGTTGGATGTTGTTGAGGTTGTGAAGGCCTTTTTCTTTGAGGGGGTGCCTGGAGCGGTGTGAATTGAGAGACCCACTTTACCCGAGTGGAATGTTTCTAGGAAAATGTACTTCCACGTGCGAGGTGGTTGTGTGAGCTTCTTGAGAAATGGGTTTTCGGTGTTACCGCTCAACCCACGTACTCCTTCCAGCTTTGCACCATGGCTTACTGTTTGTGGAGCAATAAGCGTATCAATGTCCCGTACTTCATTTATTGTTTTCTTATGGAGAGGATTGTATGCTCTAACCGTAGATCTGTCGGTCACACTGCCTTCTCCTAAAGCTAGCAAAAGATGCTAAAGCTAATCTGAGTGGTTTAGAGTATGACTCTACGGGCTAGAATAAGACTGACGCAGCGCGCACGTGGGAGACAATACCCGACCCTCTGAAAGTCCAGAGACCTGTTGCACCCCCACAGCCTAGGAGAGATGAGTCCTGTAGCTCGGGCTCTAACACCGAGAGCCATATTACCATGATCACCCACACGCTGGAGTCCCAGAGGCTCCTAGCTGATGAGGATAGAGCAAGGTCTAGGAGATATTTTCCGCATATCTAGAGTAGTCAGGGCCAGCTTGGCTGAGGTTTAGAGAGGTTGAGTTTGGATTGTGCTGATCAGGGAGGCTGGATTCAGGACTTGGCCGTAGCGACCAATGTCCAGTTGCAGCACCCGCATACCTATGATGGAATGTTCCATTACCATTCTGATGTATACCCAGACTCGAGTCCGGACGTCCAAAATGAGGACTACGAGGCGACTCACTCCGACTAGACCCACCTGCCCTTCACTTAGGCAGCCAAGTCCTCTTGATTTCATTTTATTTTTCGTTGAGGACAACGACGCGCTTAAGTGTGGGGGGATTTTTAGCTATCCGCTAGTTAGCCATTGCATAGCCTTGTTACATATAGTTAGTGAGTCAGTTTTCATGTAGATGCCAGTCGCTTAGATATGTGTTTGCATTTACACGTTTATTTTATGCATTGTATATATTTGTTTGCACTGCTATTTATGGATTCCAACTACTCTATTTTGTTGTTACTCGAGTTGGCCCAAGCATATAGATTTAGGAAGATTAAAACAAAAACAAAGAAACAATAAAAAAATTGAAAAACCCTATAAATTGAATTTTTTTGAGAAAGGGCAATCGAAGAGAGTGAATGTGGAGAGGACGCAATGATAGTATTCCCTAGGTAGTAGGAAAATCAGAGTGAGGTATTCGCGAGAATCTGGAGTAGGAAGGCTACAGGGCCAATGCACGTTAGGATTGTGAGTAGCTGTCTCTCAGACTAGTTATCCTACTAGAGCTAGACCACCGTCACTTAGGTAGTCGTCAACCTTCCTCGTAGTGGCACCGGAACAGCTGTGCGAGTGATTTTTATGGGGGCCTCACGTCCCGTCTCACAGCCTAGGTCCACTAGTTACCCCAATATGATCCATTTACCCCTTTTATTAACAGCCTCTAGCCTAGAAAGCCTTTTCTTGTGACTTGCATCAGTAGTTAGAATGGTCCATTCCTATGCATCATGATAGAGGGAGTTCAGTCATGGAGGTTCAATGAGGGTGAGCTGATTTGATACATCTTGAGTGGATTCTCCCAAATGTCGTGTTTTGAGGGGATGTGAGGGTGAGTTAGATACGGTAGCACACTTAGGTGTGGCGGTGAGTCTTGTCCTTACACCACGATCATAGGTGGAGTACCGTAGTGTGTGATATTCTTTCCGCACATCATGGGGTCGGGGTTGGTTGATCTTATAAGAGGTTGTGCTTATACTTCATTTATATTCTCTATATCTTAGGTGATGAGGAGGATCGGTTGGAAAAGCACGTTTACACATTGACTATCGGGTTTTTGATATGCTTTACAATGAGTGTGGGGGTGTCGACATTTATTTGATTACATTACGATTTGAAACATTCCACCCCTACATTATCTATTTTGATATTGGATCTCCTCGGATATTACTATCGTTAGTGTTGGCTCCATGAGATTTGTTATATATACATGGAAAAAAAACATAAACTAGAAAAACAAACAGAAATTGAAAGTGAAAGTGAAAGTGAAAGGGAATAAGGAACTGAAATTGAACTTCATGAAGACCGGGGAGATTAGCTATGGATCTTGATCACTTCTTCACATTGTGGCCGCGAGAACGGCGTTGCACCAAGATTGAGGGAATGAGGGTCGGAGTAGCTAGTTTCGGTGGGGTTCCTTAGATTTTGGCGAGGGAGTGTGAGAATCGGGTTTTGTGAGATATATCATGACGTCTAGGACTTCCCTTCTAAATATCTTATCATACCCATCCTAAGTCGTCAGCATTTTGACCCGTGGATGAATAGCTCGGATGGTAAGTGCTAGGGATACGTTTGATGAGTGTGTGGAAGCAACTTATTTTGTGTTCGTGCCCGTTCTGTCTGACGAAACTAGCAGCAAGTTCTACCGATCACCGAAGTTATAGAATCTTCTAGGGGATGTGAGAGTTTTATGACATGTCGGTTTATTCTTTGAGATTGCCCAATCTCTCCTAAAAAGAAAAAAATTGTGTTCTTTAATTTATTGCATTGTACATACTTGAGTTGCATTGTATATATCATGTAGTTTTCATCGTCCTGTCTTTGTGTATTGACTCGTGAGTCGTGTTGGCTAGCGGAAAGTGAAGTATGCAAAGTGGTGGGGTATGCATTGGTTTGGTTTTGGTATGTATGCAATGTCTCAAGTGTGGGAGTTTTTGAGCGTCATTGTTGCTCGAGACGAGCAAGAGGTAGTGTGGGGGAATTTGATAGCGCCTTTTAGGAGCTATCTTTCTTTAGCATTTACCACATGTTTAAGAGGTTTTTGGAGAGTTTTGAGCCTAATATTGCTTAGATGAGCATGATTTATCACTTGTTCCTTCATATGTGTAAAGTTAGTCCAAGCATGTTCTTTATGTTGATTTATGCATAATTTGTTGGATTTAATCGCTTGGTATAGTTGTTGTTTTTGTATTTGACAGGACATAGAGCTATTGGAGTGATTTGGAATCAACAGCATGAACTTAGGAAGCAAGGAAGGGCAAGGAAAGAGGCTCGGGATCCCAAAAGGAAGAGAAGTTGAAGATTCAAGAGGAGCAGCCCACACCATTTCGGCCCGAAATGGTGCCCGAAATATGGCATATTTCGGGCCGAAATGCTAGGCATTTTGGGCCGAAATAGGCAGATGAGATGTGCGGATTTTTTGGGCAAAAATGCAATTTTTGAAGATTTAGCTTCCCTACTTCAACCTAAACACCAAAGGGACGTGAATAGACCTCATCTATGATCCAAGAACACTAAGAAGAGCAAGAAGAACACGTTGGGAGCATCATCAAGCAAGGAGACGAGCCCGGATCAACGCCATATCACGATTTTTAGCGTTTGATCTATTTTCTCTATATTTCTTGTATGAACTATTCAAACGAGATGTTGATTTGTGTTATGGGTAGCTAAACTCATACCTAGGCATCTATGGAGAGCCTAGGGTTTATGTTTTGATGATATTTTTCGGATTTTGGATGAACTTTCATGTTAGGGTTATGATTCAATGAAGTTTGATTTGGTTTTCATCATGTTGAGTTCTTTCATTGACAAGTTGGAACAAAGATTTATTATGTTGGTTATATCTTTCCTCATGAAATCATAAGCTAGGCTTAAAGACGATCTTAGTAGTTAAACTCGCGTTTATTGTACTTAATCCTTAGCAATGTAGGAGTCATGACCCGAAATCACTATATAACAAGTGAGTGTGTGAAAGCAACTCTACCCTAGCTGGGATGAGTAAACAAGATCATTCTTAATCAATGAGACTGAGAAGTGAGTTGAGTAGGAATGGCTAGAAGAGGGTATATTCAGTAGGATATAGTGAAGTGTACGTGTGTAATGGTCTGAGAGGACCTTATTCCGTGAACTATTGTTAGCCTACTAGAACATAGCGGTAGTTGAGTTGGCCTGAGAGGGACAAGTTGCTATCAATGTGTAGAGCAACATGAGACCGATAGGTAATTGTCAATGCCATTACCCAGCTTAGCTAACTAAGAGTTGTACTGTTAGAACATGGAATCCGGAATCGTCAAAACTACCCTAGGTGATCTATAGATTGCCTAGTTTTCCCTCCATTTAGTTTTCCTAAATCATTTCTTTCGCATTATTTAATTACCATTGCTAGTCACTTGTTTGAGGGTGACAGCACTCCATTAAACAAACTATTTTTACCGGTTACTTGTGTAAATTGGATTTAATTGCTAAATCTAGAGAAAAGTAAGCACCTTCCCTTGGGTTTGATAACTCGTAGTCTGAAAATACTCCATTGTATTACTTGACTGTATACTTGCGAAGCAACGCGTAATTCAAGCGCGTCAACGTTCATAAACTAGATGAGTCTCGCGCCCCTTCTATTTTACAGTCCCAGCTCCTAGACCTGCAGTGAAAAACAAGAACCGCAGTTTTTGAAAGTAAGCAAGAAATGATGAGTGAGATACACCTTAGTATGTAAAACAAAGAAGATGAGATATATTGTGTAGTCACGAATTAAAACAAAACTCAGAATATGAACAAAACATTTCAGAGTTTGCAGCAGAGTAAATAGTAGAACGAGTAACGTTCATCCTGATATAAATCAGTTTTAAAAATAAGTTATTGCTCACAGTAACCAGAGTGAATAAGAACAGTCATTTGATCGGTTACTCCAATCGAGGGTTGGGAAAACATTTCCCTGGGAAACCTTCCCGCGTAGGATGACAACAAGAGAGAAAACATTTCCTCTGTGCTTGGCGTTGTTGAGAGCCTCTCCTTCCCCCACTTATATACCATACTAGACCTTAAGTGTCAACACCCCCTTATGGATCGTAAGTTCATAAGAGTAGTACTAGATGGGACTCTAGCCAATCAGGCAAAGAGTCGGGCCAACTAAGGGCCAAACCAACCCAATAAGGGCAAATGCAGCCAACACTGGGCAAATCCAAACAACTAGTTCTTGTATATGTGAGCTCGGTTTCAAAACAATCATTGCGAATGATATCAAACTCAAGTACAGCATGTGAATTACAAAACGCATTTTTAGAAAAGTTAGAAAATCATGTCACGACACGAATGAAGCTAGGCAAGCAAGACTAAGCATATAACTCACTTGATGTCGACTCAGCAGTTGGTATAGGTTGGTCGACGAAGCCTATGTCCACAAATTCGTCGCCTATAATTTACAAATCTCTAGTCACAATGGTGTCATCTCTGAATAAACGAATACACTAGCCCTATAAAGATGCTCGGCTAAGTTGAATACTAACTTCATCTCTCACGATGTCCAATAAACTTGTATTTAAATATATATATATATATATATATATATATATATATATATATATATATATATATATATATATATAGAGAGAGAGAGAGAGAGAGAGAGAGAGAGAGAGAGTGTTCTTGAAATAATTTGAATAATTAAAATAACTTCTAACAAATCCTTTCCTTTTAAACGAGAAATCTTTAAAACAATTCAATCCCATAACTAATAAAAATAATAAGAAAAAAAGAAATAATATTTACTAAAGATTTGTTTTAGCTAGAAATAAATATTGATATTTGTTGATAAAATATTACTGTATAATTATTGAAACTCAATGTTTATTATAAATAAAACTAAAGTGAAAAATAACTAAGACAAATAGTGTTTTCCACATAAATACATATAACATTTTTATATTTTACTTTTAAAGAAACTAATTTCTAAAAAATATCTTTTCTCATTATTCATTCAATAATTTATGTATTTGAAACAAACTTTTGTAAATAAATACTTTAAGTCTTTAATCTAAACTAATAATATATATACACACAAAATACTCTCCTTGGCTTATTTTTCTAAAAACATACTTTATTATAGCAAATTAATACAAACATGTATTTATTACAAAGTATTTAATTTATTTGTTTATTTGTGTAAAATTATTCAACATTAGTTAAATAGTAGAAAAATTAAATAAATAATATAATAACAGAATATATAAACTACAACTAGTCCCCCTACAGTTTCAATAAAAGTGACTCACAACCCCCCAAGTTTTTGAAACTAACTTTCTTAAAAATCACCTAGCCCCCCAAACATGAATATTCAAATTCATCGATCGAAACACGGAATGAAGCATGCAAGACCCGATTTTGACCATTGAAATCAACTCACGAAGAGATTTAGAGCTTACCCAGCCCAAGAAACGCGAGAAACGGCGAAGAAACGAAGCGGGTCGAGTCGCCAAAAACTTAGCCGGAGTAGGAACTCGACGTGGCTGAGAACTCCAGTAGCTTGTTCGGACCTCCTAGAAGCTAGGTAGATTGGGCACTGGGGGTGGGTGGACTTAGTTTGTTTGGGCCAAGCTTCACCGAAAGCTATGGAGCTTCGGCGGCGATGGCCTTCTCCAGCTACTGCTTATGCTTATTGGCCTCTGTTTCTTCTTCTCCTCCTGTTAATGGGTTCGAAACAGAGAGGGAAAGATAGAGAGGAGACATAGGTGATGTGAAGAGGAGTTGGTGGTCTCTCGGTGCTTCTTCCTGACGGTGGTAGTGGCGGTGGTGGTGGGCTCTGGCCACTGCAACTTGCTGCTGTTGCTCTGTTCTGTGGCAGAGATAAAGAGAGATAGAGAGGGAGAGAAATGACGGGCAGAGAAGGTTGGAGGTGGCTGTGATGTCCGATGGTGTTGAAGTTGGCGACGGTGGTTATGTGAACGGTGATGATGAAGGTGATGGTGGTGTTCGGTGGTGGTGACAAAAATCTTGCAGAAGAAGAGGAAAATTCAAATTGAAGATGATCATGGGAGATAGGTTATGGTGTGATTGGGTCACCATTCAGTAGAGTATTTAGGTGCAATACTCATATCAAATCTCGCGGTGGTCGCACACATGTTAACAACTAAAATAAAGAGGATTTTTACGTTTTAACTTGTGATTATTAATGTAACTTTGTCTAAAATTTCACCCGAATCTCTCTATTATAAAATAACACGATAATTTATCCAATTTTATTTTATCACAACTCAATAATTATTTAGCTGCCAAAATTCTCACGCGAGATTCTTAACGAATCAAATTTTAAATTCCGAAAATTTCTCAAATCACTTCTCGCAATAAATTGAAACCGAATTTTCACGATTTAAATTACAAAATTAACCTTAAAAAAATTCGGAGTATTACATTTGTAGTTTGTTTTGTGGTGCATTTTAACTTGTCTTGATCAAGTTTTTGAACCTGTGCATCTTTTATGTTCTAACATGTGGTGAGAAAGAACTAGGGGTCAGTGATCATGTACACAAAGTGCAGGAGACTACAAGTTAGAGCTATCGTCAATGTGTTCCTATTTTGGTTGTGTACTACTAGCTAGTTACTCCCTCCGTTCTCTCTGTTTCTTCAAAAAACGAAGAAACTGTTTTATTAAGAAATGGAGGGAAATGGCCTAAAATCCCCTGCTTAGTAGCTGAAGTTGTGAGTGGAAATACGTGTCAAATTGGTGGGTCTTTTTATTAGGGGTATAAAGGTATTTTTGTATAGAAAGTTAATTTTTTAAGAAGATTTTGAAGAATCCAAGAGAACGTATAGAAAATGAAAATTTGAAGAAACAGAGAGAACGGAGGGAATATGTCTTAGTTTCAGGAATTGGTATCTCGATTTTGTGGACGCTATAAATTTTTGATGTTGCATGGGCGTATTTGTAGTGGATTTAAGTTCATGCTTGGGTTTGTAATGAAATTTTTGGATTGAAATCATTGTATCTTATACAAGTAGCTGGGTTGTTTTAATTTTGAGTTGAAATTTTAAGCGGGATGTGTGTATAGAAGCAGGGTGTAACTGCATGATTTGTGTAATAAGCAGGATGTGCATATGGTATAGCAGTAGCTGGCTAATTAGCTGTTTGGTAGCAACATTAGTAAAACACTGCAATGGAAAGTTGTACTAAAATAATGTAGCTGCTTATGGCTAAAAAGAGCTGTAATTAGGCCTAGAGCAGCGTTAAAATAATGCTTTTAAAATAAAAGCATTAAAAGTAGTGCTGGAAATGACGACATTACTGCTTTAGTTTAAAACTGTAGTTGAAAAAGGAAACAACGTTAACGAATAAAACGTTACAAAACATAACAGCGTTTAAGTAATGCTACAGTAAACGCCACTTTAGAATTGCAGCGCTTTTTAACGTTGCTACATCAAAAACAGCGAAGGTTATGCGAACGCTAAAAAAAAAGCGTCATATAATGCTGTATTTACCTAAAACTGCATTAAACTGCACAAATCTAGCATTTTTCACGCTGTTTTTGAAACGATTTCTAGTAGTGTGAGAAAGATCAATGAACCCATGTCCAACCCATAATTTGTTCGGGCTCATGTAGTTAGCCCAGGCTTGTAAGAGCATCTCCTACCATGTCGCATTTCCCCCCCCCCCCCACCTTCCCCTCCCCCTCCCCCCACGGGCCCACCAATCTCCCCCTCCCCCAAACTACTACTCATTTTCAACCATTCCCCTCCCCCCACCTAATTAGGTTTATTTTAAAATATATTTAATAATTTAAAATAAATTATTTGATAAAAATAAATATGAAAATAATATTAATACAAAATTTACTCACAAAAATGATAAAATAATAATATAAATAATAAAAATAATAATAACAATAATAAATTTGGCATAGTTTTAACCATGTTTTCAAAAAATAATAATAATAATAAATATAATTGCAAATTATAAAAAAAAATAATAAGATATATCAAATTGACAACAAAATAACAATAATTTTTCGTAAATATTTTGTTCAATTATCGAAAAAATATATTTATTTTTTATAATAAAAATAATAATAATAATATATTAATCAAAATTAAAAATGCATATTATAATAAATTTCAAAAAAAAAATGCATATTATAATAATAAAATAGTAGTAAGTGTAATTAACATATCCCTAAATTAGATTAATTAGCTATAATGGTGGGGGGAGGGTGAAGGAGATGTTAGGGGGGAAATGCACCATATCCATCCGCCACCTATGCCTAAATTCTCTCCCCACCCTCCCCCTCCCCCCTTATGGTTGGACGTGGTCTGTATTTTTATACGGTTTTCCCCCTCCCCTCCCCTCCCCCTCCCCCTCATGGTCGGAGATGCTCTAATGGATTGAAGATTTTCAAACCAAACCCTATTAACATTGGGCTGGGTTGGATGGGCTTTATGCGTCACTAATTTAATGGTCAACCCTATTTTTCTACTCTCCCACTACTCCACTAGGGCAACTGGAACAGAATCATATGCTAAAAGTCATACACTAAAAGTTGAGCTAACATGGGAGCACCTTTATAAAAGCCTTATTTGCTTTCAGTTATCTCTTTCTTTTGTACTAGTGGTACTTTATTTATTTTTAACATGTTTTGGGAGCGAGAGTGCTCAAGCTTGTGGCCGTTGTTTAGCTTCTTAATATCTGGATTGTTCTGGATTATTGGTCGGTTGGTTGGGAAACATACTGTGAACTTATCTCCTCACTATAAGCGTTGAATGATACCGACATACCGTGATTCTGGTAGCAAGTACCAGTCCGTCCCAGCTCTTTCTTCCCATTTGACTTTTTTGACTAGTATCTGGGTCACTTTGACCGGGTGATTTGGATAGCAAAATGATACGATTTTTTGATAATTTTTCACCATATTATAGAGCACCTTTTATTCTACAACACCATAAAAAATTATCAAAAAGTTACATCGGTTTGCTATTCAAATCACCGGGTCAAAGTGACCCAGTGAATAGTGACAAAAGTCAAATTGGGAAGAAAGAGCTGGGACAGAGTGGTAGCGGACGTAGGATTCATGTCTTGGGGGCCAACGATAAAACCCTTTTCAATACATAAATAGAAATGAATGTATTACGTATTGAATACTTGTTCAATTGAACAGTTCCATTCCATTTCCTCAAGCAATTCCTCCGCTTTCACACTCGATTGGAAGAGTCAATTTTCTTTCTGAGTGCAAAATTGTTTGGCTTAATTACTTAATCCATACCCCCAGTATGCCGAAACTAACACAGTGCATGCCCCAATTCTAGAATAGGCTTATTGCATCCCTCCTTTGTAATAAATTATACTTGTTGCAACTGGTAAAAAAGATCTACTACTCACTGACTAATGCATCCTTTTGTTTAAGGGTAAAAATGTCCATTCTGCTTATTTATAAACACTTGTAAGAGAGAAAGTATTCATTGGGGCTTGCCCCACCACCGTGGCATGCCTTTGTGGTGGGGCATGTCATTCACCTTATGACAAACATGCAAAATTTGGTGGGTTCCATCTGACTAATGGCGCGCCCCACCACGCAGGCATGCCACAGTGGTGGGGCAAGCCCCAATGAATACTTTCTCCTTGTAAGAACAGCATAGTCACCTCCACGACCGCCACCATCGCCACTATGAAACCCAGATTCCGGCGACCCAAGTCACCACTATCACCACCAATTCCGGATACCGCGACCAAATCCTAGATTCCGGCGAATTTCCATTGCCATCAATCCTTAATAAAATCAGAACAGTGATTGAAAAAGAAAGAGTGGGAATCAGAGAGACTCAACAAGAAATGGGTCTCCCTTAAAATGAAACCAATTGTTTTACCAAATTCATAAAGAGAATGAACCAAGATAAGAACCAAGAGAAAGGGGGAAATACATAATTGGGTGCATGTTAATCTCGCTGCCACCCCTCCTCTGTTTTCCTCGTCCGCCATCAATACCCAACCAAGCTTCAATACCCCCAATAGAACCCGACCTTACATCCCCTCCACAGTCCACTACCAGAGTACCACCAGTGCCACGGCCATCCAAACTCAAATCGGACCAATTCCCAGCCCAAACCCAAGCACCTTCGATCCAGATCAAATACCTCAGCCAGATTCAAATCACGGAGAGAGATTGAGAGAAAGATAATGTCGAGGAAGAGAGAAAAAATGAGACTGAGCGAGAGGGAGACGAAACGAGAGGGACGGGGAGAGAAGAAGGAACACAACAGTCCTCCATCGTTCAGAATTTTTTTTTTTGGAATACTCCATCGTTCAGAATTGGTTTATCCTTATCTTCATTTCTTGTTAGTTTTTTCACTCTCAAAAATTTAATATGAATTTAACTTTTTGTATTGACAAATTTATCCTCTTTATAAGGATGGTGTTTGAATGATATTTTTTCTCAGTTGCAACAAGTCGTATTTATTGCAAATAGGGGGTGCAATAAGCTTATTCTAGAACTGGGGCATGCAATGTGTTAGTTTCAGTATACTGGGGGCATGCATTAAGTAATTAAGCCAAATTGTTTTATGGTTTAGTAATCACTGTTTAAGTAAATTCAGATATCTAGTATTTCAATAGAGAGTTATTGCACATTACCCACTAAACACCAAAATTTAGCAAAAGTAACAAGTTAGGACTTGTGAAGTTATACGAACATAAAGTACCTTATACGAAAAGACTATACATATTAGAGTTTAGCTCAATCGTACAAATCTTCCTACAGAAGCAGCCCACCTACTATCGCTTCGTCGAGTTCGATTACTTGGAGATTGAAAAGATAAGAGGGTAATTTTTCTTTACTTAAAATTCACAAAAGATAATCGACCAACTTTTACATTTGATTGAGGAAATTGTATTTAATTATTTAAATGTATTATTTTTTCGTACCTAGTATGCCTTTTGAAATACATAATGACATATATAGACATGAAGGTATCCACGGGAAAGTTCTCCTATTGAGAAACCCGTATTGAATGTATATACTTGTTCAATTGAATAGTTCCTTTCCATTTCATCAAGCAATCTCCCACTTTAATCACACTCGATTGGAAGATCCATAAATAGAGATGAAAGTGTCCATGGGAAAAGTTCTCCTATCGAGAATTCCGTATTGAAGTTCTCCTATCGAGAATTCCGTATTGAATTCTTGTTCAATTGAATAGTTCCCTTCCATTTCATCAAACAATTTCCTCACTTTAATCACACTCGATTGGAAGAATCAATTTTCTTTGGAATGCAAAACAGTTTTATGCTTTAGTTATCAAATGTTTAAGTAAATTCAAACATTAATAGAGAATAATTGCACCTTTTAATTGAATTAGAAATGCAAACTTCTCTAATCATATTATGTCTCTACGATCACATTATACAGTAAAAAACAAATTTAGTAAATGTAACAAGTTAGGACTTGAGAAGTTATAAGTAAATAAAGTACCTTATACCTAGTCGACAGTATGGAAGAAGGAAAGAATATACATATTAGAGTTGAGCTCAATGTACAAATCTTACTAGAGAAGCAGCAGAAGTACTATCGCTTCGTCGAGTTCGAATACTTGGAGATTGAGAAGAGAAGAGGGTACATTTTCTTTACTTTAAATTCAGAAAAAAAATACTGATCAACATATACAGTTGATTGAGGAAATTGTATTTAATTATTTATATTGTGTATTTTTTATTTTTTACCTAGTATATACAAATTGTCATTGTGCTACGTTGGCTCATGTCTGCCAACTGCCTGCTAGGGTGCCCAAAATCCTGATTG
Source organism: Linanthus parryae (assembly GCA_023055425.1). Taxonomy (NCBI): domain Eukaryota; kingdom Viridiplantae; phylum Streptophyta; class Magnoliopsida; order Ericales; family Polemoniaceae; genus Linanthus; species Linanthus parryae. The sequence continues at coordinate 17,787,710 of JALGPY010000009.1, forward strand.
CACTATTGTTATGAATTCATTATTATATTAAATAGGCAAAATTAACCTCTAACAAATAGCAGATGAAAATTTTCTTGTAGGGGGCCATGGCCCCTCTTGCCCCTCCTTCTAGCTTTTGGTAAAATTTTGAAATGGAACAAGCACCTTTTTTAGCAGAAATAACATCAAAGTCTGTATTTTTAAAGGGTTATTTTGTTTTAGGTAACGCAAAAGAAAAAAATCAACCTGAAAATCAGTATATTTAATATGGTTTGATCGGAAAAACTGATTTTAAACAAATGCTAATACTCACAAATATAGTTGGGGAAACAAGCACTTGCAAGTAATTTGTATGACCAAAAAACCATATAAAGTGGATCCAAAGCACAGTTTGCGTCCACATGCTTCTCTAGACTCTGTCCTCCATTGATTTCGTTTGATTATTTCTCCCATTATTTATGACCAAGTATTGTTCCATTGTCGTCACCCACTCACCCACTAACTTTCCTCATTCACCATCTTCAAACACTCACCAAAAAGCCTCTATATAAAGCTATTTCTCCCCAACTAGATCTTATCCCTACCTTCACAGAACAATGACTACTACACCATTGATGAAACGCTTGTTCTCTATTTCATTCATTCTCGTGATCCTCTTCCTCGCATCCCAATCTTTCCAGCTTTCATCAGCTCGTGAACTAGAGAAGTCACCAGGCACTGCAGTTGACAACAAATGGGACAACACCGTGTCTGGGAGCTCTGATCTCAAAGACATTGACGTCGTGAGCAAGAAGAGCGACAAGAAGAAGAAGAAAAAGAAGAAGAAGAAGAACGCAGCGCACGGGCTGATGCAGAAACGCGTGTCACCGTTCCAAGTCTTTGCCTTTGTTGGTTACTTCGTCTTCTTTGGTTTCTTGCTGTTCTAAGAGTCTCCTCTTCGGATCATGGTTTGTTGTTTGGTTTGTTTGAAGTGCATGGTTTGAGGTTTTTCTTGTACATTTCTTGGGGTTTGGCTTTTCTTGAGGGTGATCTCATATCTTCAAATTGTAATTGCTATGTCATTTTCCGAATTACGGAAATAACATTGCATTTATTTGTTCAATTTAATCATTTTTTTTCTTTACATTTTTGTGCTTCTAAACGAAAATGGCAAGACCTGCAGAAGCCGGTTAAATACACAGACATGCCAACGACGCTAGCATGGTTTGAGACATCTCCCAAATTTAAATTGCGAGACCTGCATTCAAATAGTTACTTTCCATAGTTTTAATAAAAAATAGAGTTTTCGACATTAAACAAAAGAAAAACTACAGTGGGGTTATGTGTCAAATTTGAAACTGTTGGTGCGGGCTGTCAGCAAAAAAGAAACTGCACTGGGATTATGTGTCAAAATTGAAAATGTTGATGCGGGATGTCAGAAAACTGGAACTGTAGGGGGGTTTTCTGTCGAAAATGCACATGCTATTATTAAATACTAGTTGGGAGCACATACATTGAACGTGAGTAAGTTAATTGATTCCAACTTAAAGAAGATGAAAACTCTCGCATTTAGACAAATCATTTTTTATTGTATGGACAATAAATTTCGGTACTATTTCATATTTTCTGTATGTGTCCTGCTACATATACAGAAAACACTAGACAAAGAATAAACGAATGAGTAATAATGAATGTAGTAGGAATACCGTCTAAAACCTTTACGATAAAATATAATCCCTTAATATAGTATGCATGAGATTTTTAATATGAGTGCTAAACTCAGCTCTGAAAATTAGCTTACACAAATTGATTTTTTTTTTCGAAGAACCAACCCAGAAGGGAAGGCGATATGAACCCCGCGTTCAATAAAGATGTGTGTGTGTGGGGGGGGGGGGGGGGGGGGGGTATGTTTCAGTTTTATAGAGATGTTTTGTGTAATTATGCGACTCTGTAAATGAATGTCATAATTTTATATAATTGTAAATTTTAGTGAATTACATTGATCTATTGCGTGTATATACCATTTTCAATTTTTATATTATTAGAATTTGATTTATGAAGGAATTAATCCTCATAGAGTGGTTGTGACATTACATGGCTTAGCCACGGGAGAGTCATGTGGCTAAGTCTATTTTATTTGGTGGGTAAAGTTATCAATTAGCCATGGGAACTGATTGTGGCAAAACCAATCAATCTGGCGCCAAAAAAATTGATTTACCACGGGTCGAACCCATCACTGAAACAATAAAAAAGCCCACCACAATACAAAACACTACCCTGGGTCGAACCCATTTCGTTGCAGGCCCAACTCATCTTGGATAAAATCTGGTGGATCAGAAATAAAGTTAGACCATCTTTGTCAACTAGCCCTATCTTCGCCACTTTATGAGCAACTAGATTTGCGGAACCCCGAACAACCCTCAGATCCCCATTGCTGAAACTTTGGATAAGCTCACCCAGTTTTTGAAAAAATCTGGCCCATTCATTGCTCGTAGTAGCTGCAGATTCACCCTCTGTTACTTCCTTTGTTTCTTCTCTTTCTTCCACTTTTGAGTTTTACCTCTATTCATCAGGTCGCTTTGATTCGATAATTTGATCAGCAATACGATGCAATTTTTTGGTAAATTTTTCATAACGTTGTACAAGAAACTTTACACTACAACACCATGAAAAATAACAGAAAAAAATCTATCATTTTGCTATCCAAATCACCGGATCAAAGTGACATGCCTACGGATGAAAAAATCAAAACTGAAAGAAAGAGAAGAAACAGACCAAGTACACAATTTGATTTCAAAAGAGCTACACGTGTGTTTGAGAGCTTCCTTGTTATGTGTGTAGATCTTACAAGACCAACACACATGAAAAAAAAATTAAATTTAGGGTCACCCTTAAAGTTAAGGGTAAAAGACAAAACCACCCTCCAACTTTATAATATTTACAAAAAAGCCCTTGTGTTTGGGAATATACCAAAACCCCTCTGTGAGAGACGAAAAATCCCCTCTCAGTGGATGAATGTTAGAGCTTCTAGAAGCTCCCTGAAGAGGATAAGTATTTAAATTGTCAAGCTTATTAATAAGCGCTGAGTTGGTTCAGTGGTGGCAGGTCCTGTTTATGACAGCCAGCTGTCGGGTTCGAATATCATGGCCAGCAGCAGCTTTTTTTTTTGAGATATTTTTTGTTTTATTTTATTTTATTACAGCAGCCTCCCTCTAAGTATCTAGAAATGACACCAGCCACCCCCTGAACAGCCCCCCTATAAATAGAGCCTCCTCCTCTTCATTTTAATTTACACCTTTCTCCCCCCTTCTCCGCTAAATAGTGATTTTAAGAGTTAGTTTACCGATTATTTTTCCGGATTCGAAACTCTATATTTTTTGTTAGTTTCTCAACTCACTTAAGATTCTTAAAAGAGAGAATTGTCAATTTACTAGCAAGTCTATGGCCGATTTAGTATTCAAGCTATGCCAATTCATTTCAAAAGTGGGATTTTAACTTCAAATAAAGGTAGGGGAGATATAGTTTTCACATCTACTGTAATTACGGTATATACGCGATTATCTGCTAATCTGTTAATTGTTAAGTTATTTTTTATTATTTGCATGATGTATAAAGCACGATAAGTATGTGATCGATGTTACAGTTTAATTGATTATTATAGAACATTTGACACTTAACTACCTTGCAGTTTCACAATACTGACATTTTGGTGCTCGCAGTTTCAAAATAGACACTTAACTACCATGCAGTTTGACATTATTGACACTTTGGTGCACACCGTTTCAAAAGTGACACTTAAGTGCACACAGTATGCAAATTACTGACATCTAGCTCCAATTTCGATGACAACTATCACTTGGAAATCAATTGACATCAATGAAACCGTCATCAAAATTGAGCGCGATGTCAGTAAAAAAGCCCATCACTGAAAGTTGCAGCACTACCCTGGGTCGAACCCATCACTGAAACAATAAAAAAGCCCACCACAATACAAAACACTACCCTGGGTCGAACCCATTTTGTTGCAGGCCCAACTCATCTTGGATAAAATCTGGTGGATCAGAAATAAAGTTAGACCACCTTTGTCAACTAGCCCTATCTTCGCCACTTTATGAGCAACTAGATTTGCGGAACCCCGAACAACCCTCAGATCCCCATTGATGCAACTTTGGATAAGCTCACCCAGTTTTTGAAAAAATCTGGCCCATTCATTGTTCGCAGTAGCTGCAGATTCACCCTCTGTTACTTCCTCTGTTTCTTCTCTTTCTTCCACTTTTGAGTTTTACCTCTATTCATCAGGTCGCTTTGATTCGATAATTTGATCAGCAATACGATGCAATTTTTTGGTAAAGGTAGGGGAGATATAGTTTTCACATCTACTGTAATTACGGTCTATACGCGATTATCTGCTAATCTGTTAATTGTTAAGTTATTTTTTATTATTTGCATGATGTATAAAGCACGATAAGTATGTGATCGATGTTACAGTTTAATTGATTATTATAGAACATTTGACACTTAACTACCTTGCAGTTTCACAATACTGACATTTTGGTGCTCGCAGTTTCAAAATAGACACTTAACTACCATGCAGTTTGACATTATTGACACTTTGGTGCACACCGTTTCAAAAGTGACACTTAAGTGCACACAGTATGCAAATTACTGACATCTAGCTCCAATTTCGATGACAACTATCACTTGGAAATCAATTGACATCAATGAAACCGTCATCAAAATTGAGCGCGATGTCAGTAAAAAAGCCCATCACTGAAAGTTGCAGCACTACCCTGGGTCGAACCCATCACTGAAACAATAAAAAAGCCCACCACAATACAAAACACTACCCTGGGTCGAACCCATTTTGTTGCAGGCCCAACTCATCTTGGATAAAATCTGGTGGATCAGAAATAAAGTTAGACCATCTTTGTCAACTAGCCCTATCTTCGCCACTTTATGAGCAACTAGATTTGCGGAACCCCGAACAACCCTCAGATCCCCATTGATGCAACTTTGGATAAGCTCACCCAGTTTTTGAAAAAATCTGGCCCATTCATTGTTCGCAGTAGCTGCAGATTCACCCTCTGTTACTTCCTCTGTTTCTTCTCTTTCTTCCACTTTTGAGTTTTACCTCTATTCATCAGGTCGCTTTGATTCGATAATTTGATCAGCAATACGATGCAATTTTTTGGTAAAGGTAGGGGAGATATAGTTTTCACATCTACTGTAATTACGGTCTATACGCGATTATCTGCTAATCTGTTAATTGTTAAGTTATTTTTTATTATTTGCATGATGTATAAAGCACGATAAGTATGTGATCGATGTTACAGTTTAATTGATTATTATAGAACATTTGACACTTAACTACCTTGGAGTTTCACAGTACTGACATTTTGGTGCTCGCAGTTTCAAAATAGACACTTAACTACCATGCAGTTTGACATTATTGACACTTTGGTGCACACCGTTTCAAAAGTGACACTTAAGTGCACACAGTATGCAAATTACTGACATCTAGCTCCAATTTCGATGACAACTATCACTTGGAAATCAATTGACATCAATGAAACCGTCATCAAAATTGAGCGCGATGTAAGTAATTTGCATACTGCGTGCACTTAAGTGTCACTTTTGAAACTGTGTGCACCAAAGTGTCAATAATGTCAAACTGCATGGTAGTTAAGTGTCTATTTTGAAACTGTGAGGACCAAAATGTCAGTATTATCAAACTGAAAGGTAGTTAAGTGTCAATTGTTCATTATTATATTTCTACGCCAGTCGTTATGCGGTACCTACCGAGCTTTTTGCTCACCCTAAAATATCTACAGGTACCGTGCCGGGTCCATCGGAGACTATAGACGGAATAGAATTATAGATTTTCGACTTGATTGTAATGTTTGTTAAGATTATTTTAGTTGATATATGTAAATCATTATTGTTCAAATGAATAGGAAAATGACTTTTTGTTGAAATTGAAAAGAGTTGTCTATTTCTAAGCTTCCTCTATGTTTTTTAAAAGCGAAAAGGTTCGTATTTTCGTCGCGGCCGAAAATGAGGTTTTTACTCTGATAAATTCGTAATCAACTTAAAGGGGAAAAAGTCGGGTCGTGACACAAAGCTTGGTGGCTCAGAACACAATCTGAATTTGATTCTTGGAGGAAGTTTACAGCCTGTTCACAAAACTGGTATTGGCTACAATCCAAACTTTCCTAGAAAAAGCAACACCAGATTTGTGAAGGCTAGTAACAAAACTTCTCCTAAGTTTCATTACTGCAACACAATTGGTCATGTTAAAATGACTTTTCCTATTAGAAGAAGAGACCCTCAAATAATGAGGAACACTTTTCCAGTTCAACTTAAAGGACAATTTAGACAGATTTGGGTTCCTAAAGGGGTTAGGCCAGCTAACATGGTTACCCTGAATATGAATCTGGATTTCACACTTGGTCTAACAGCTGGGTAAGGCAGTGAATGGTGTTTGCAGGATGTCACCAACAGTAAAGATCAAATATGGTTTATGGACAGTGGATGCTCCAGACATATGAGTGGAAAGAAATCTTTATTCTCAGAACTAAAAGAGCAATCTATAGGCTCAATCACACTTGGTGACAAAGCAAAATGCAAAATTTTAGGTATTGGTAAAGTGAGCACTAACTCTGAAAATTCTATTTCTAATGTCTATTTAGTTGATAGTTTGAAATTTAATCTGCTTAGTGTATCTCAACTTTGTGATAACGGTAACAAGGTTATCTTTGACAAAGAGAAATTTCTGGTGCAACAGGAATTTGCGTTGTCACTGCCTCAAGTTCAAACAATGTATATACTTTACACACTAACGAAGTTGCAGGTGAAAGCTTGAAGTGTCTCAAAGTCTGGAAAGAAGATTCAAACCTTTGGCACAGAAAGCTTGGACACATTAGCTTGCATACCTTGAACAAGTTGATCTCTAAAGACCTGGTAAGAGGATTGCCTTCTACCAAATTTAGAGATTATGAAGTATGAAAATCATGTGCTCAATGTAAGCAGACAGGGAGCTCATTCAAACCAAAGAAATTTGTAAGTACTACTAGACCCATTGACTACTTCACATGGTCCTATGAGGACTCCAACTCCAAAGGGTAAGAAGTATATGTTAGTTATTGTTTATGATTATTCTAAATTTACTTGGGTCATGTTTCTTAGAGATAAATCTGAAGCTCTAATTGAATTTTCAAAACTTTGTAAAGAAATCCAAACTTTAAAAAACCTACCAATTGCTTCAATAAGAAGTGATCATGGTAGAGAATTTGATCAGCTTGAGTTTGATTTATTTTGTGTTAAGTATGGTATCTCTCACAACTTTTCTGCTCCAAGAACTCCTCAACGGAATGGTGTTGTTGAAAGAAAGAACATGACTCTTGAAGATATGTCAAGGACAATGCTTCTAGAGAACAAATTACCAAAATCATTCTGGGCAAAAGCTGTGAACACATCCAACTACATGCTCAACAGGTGCATGATTAGACCAATTTTTAAGAAGACCCCTTATGAACTTTTCAGAGGAAGAAAGCCAAATATTTAATATTTCAAACCTTTTGGCTGGAATTGTTTTGTTCACAACAATGGTAAGGACAATCTTGGTAATTTTGATGCAAGAAGTGATGAAGGTATCTTTCTTGGTTATTCTCTGACTAGCAAAGCTTATAGGGTTTACAATAAAAGAACTAAGCTTGTTGAAGAAAGTATTCTTGTCATCTTTGATGAAAGCTATGATGGTTCTTTGAGTGAAAGTTTTGCAGACTTGAATTTAAACAAGCATGAGTCAGAAGATAAAGCAGAGACTTTACATGGTTTCAAGGAAAGCTTGCAAGAAAACAGGAAGAATTTTCAAATCCTTTAAAATTGTTCTCAAAGCCTTGAAAATGAGCAACAGAAGAATCAAAGTGATCAAGCTACTTCCTCAAGATCTCAAAGGGTTGAAAAGTTACCTGGAGAACCTGAGTCATAGACTCCAAGAAAGAGATTCAAATATATGTCATCTCATCCAGTTGACAACATTATATCTGATCCATCCACTGGTACACAGACAATATCACAATTGAAAAACTTGTGCGCTTTTAATGCTTTTGTTTCTCTTGTAGAACCCAAAAATGTGAAAGAAACATTACAAGAAGAAGACTGGATCATTACAATGCAAAGTGAACTCAATGAATTTGAGAGAACGAGTCATATGAGCAGGGAATTTGAGATGAACTTAATGGGAGAATTGAACTTCTTCCTTGGACTGCATGTACAACAGATGAAGAGAGAAATCTTTCTGCATCAAAACAAGTATACCAAGGAGGTTAGTGGTTACTCATGTCTATCTATTCTTTACCCTCAAACCCTAATGAGCACAAGAAGAGAATCTCAAAGAATCAAAATGGGTGGAGGTTCAAAGATGGTTTCAAAAAATAAGAGGAAGACTGTTGAAGATGTGATTCAAATTATCAGTGGTGATTCTAGTTCCAGAACTCCTACTGAAAAAAAGGCTCCCTCACCTCCAAAAAAGAAAAGCAAGAAAGATATAACACCAACTTCCAGCAAGAAGAGGAAGATGGCAGATTAGTCTACTCTAGAGAAACAGCCAGAAGAACACGTGGCTAGTCCAAAGAAGTTGAAGAAAAATAAGCCTACAGCTACTGAAAAGGGAAAAGAAAAGTTTGTAGAATTTGAACAAGAGAAAAGAACTGGCAAAGAACTGCAGATCTATTCAGACAAGCCTCAATCCCCAGGTAAGAAACTTTCCAGCAAGTGGTTTATTTATCAATCCGCTGGAGGTTAGTGCTAGATGGTTTTGCTTCTAGACCAGTAGCCTATTGTAGATTGATTAGTGTCAACATGATGAAAACCATGAACCTGGAGTGTGTTAAGAGGCTGAAGAAAATCTCTCTTTGGAAATTTTGAACCCTCATAAAGTTGCACCCTAGGCTTACAAGGCTTTTCTATCTGAATATGATGCAACTCAAAACAATTGTTAACCTGGTGATTCAATCCAAAGTGGTTGGGATTACAATGGATTTAGATCACTCTGAGTTTGCCAATGTATTAGGATGCCCAAAGAGATACAACACTGAAAACTATCCCAACAAATTTGAAGCTTTGAAATTGGCTAGAGAAGAATTCTTTCTACCTAATGTCTTTACCTCCTCTGAACAGTTAACACACTATGTGCTAACTGTTGAAGCCAAAATTTTGTTCACAATCTTGATGAGGTGTGTAGTGCCTAGGGAGAATTCAAAAGAGTTGCTGACTGACAAAGTATTATATTTGATGTATTTGATCAGGCATTGATATGAGATTGATCTTCCAACAATTCTGATGGAACACACGCTCTACTCCCAGACCAAAGAAAGAAAGCACCCTTTGCCTTATGCTAATCTGCTCTCTGCTTTCTTTCTTCACCTTGACTTTCCTACTGACAGAGAAGAAACTATTACCACTGGTTTTGGCATGCTTGATGAGAAAGCATTTGAGCGGATTAGTATTGCGAAAACCAGTGAAGGGATATGGAAGTTATACTTTGATCTGTCTGAGAAGGATTTGCAATCCAATAAGTTTCCTAAAACCAAGGCCTTGACCCCTCCTTCAAACCTACCCTCTCAAACTCAACACCTATCAATGGTGGTTCAAAGACTTGGTATTCTTGAGAAGGATATGGATGAGCTGAAGGAAAATCAGCATGATTTTGGCACTGAATTCAAGCAAGTAAAGTATATGGTTGAAAGTAACCTCAAGAGCATCAATGTACTTCATGTGGAAGAAGAGGTGCCTCAGGCTGCATAAGGATCAAAGAGGGTTACAAAAGGTTCAACCAAATATCTATTCAGTGAGCATACAACTCAGGATTAGGCTACAAGGGTGGTGGACAAAGGAAAACAAGCTGTTCAGGAACATGATGATGAAGAACAAGAACAAGTTGATGCTGACAGTCCAGACTCCGGGATGCAGATCAAGGATCTCAAGAAGAAGAAGAAGAAAGATGTCATTCCAGAGATAGTGACTAAAGAACAACTGTTTGAAGCAACTGGTGATGCTAGTGGCCATGCAGATCAGGAAGAACAACAAGATGGTAAGGATGATGAAGAAGATAGTGGAGAAGAAGATGCTGAGCCCAAGGGATACTGAGACCCATTTTTTTTTTCAAGGCCTTGAATCTCTATTCAAATTCTTGAAAATCTTTATCTTTTCAAAAACTTTTTTACTCAGTTTTCCAAATATTGATCCAATATTTTCTCATTTTGTTTTGATGAAAGTCAAAAAGGGGGAGAAATTAGGTGTTTATTTGTTTACTTTAAGTACTTTTTATCTGGTTTAGAGATTTGGTTTAGATCAATAGGGTTTGCTAGACATTGATGTGTTACATTGTTGAAATAAGTTGGATTATTTGGGATATCCGGTTTTACAGTTTATTATCATGAATTCTTCTATGTTCTAATGATTATCTTTTGCAGAGAATCAGTTCCTTACAAGAATTTTGGTTTTGTCTTTCATCAAGGGGGAGATTGTAAGTTCAGCCTATTTCAAAGGTTTGAAACAGCTTGTCTGTTTCAAGGCCTTGAAACTGCTATCAAGGGTTTGAAAAAAGTACAGCTGATACAGCATGAACTTATACCTTGGTTTCTGGCACATATCACATCTATCACTCGATGCCTTATCTTTCCAGTACAACATACAGTCATTTGGGTAAGCATCATACTTCACGTAGTTGAAACCCAAAGACTTGTTAAACTTTTTTTGCTTCGTAAAATGATTGGCAAATTCCGACTCATTGGATATGCTTTTTTATCAGTTGTATGGTCTTATCAAATGCGACCTTTGGTAATCCATATAAACATTTATGTGCAATAACTGAACAACAAAAGATAATGTAGTGAAATCGGTGCACTCCGGATACAACTCTCGCTCTGCATCCTCGAAGAGCTTAAAATATTTCTTAATATCCTCATCAGGCTCGAGATTTGACTACTCACTTTGCATTCCATTAAAAACTCAAATGTCTCATTCACCATACCAACCATGTCATCTCCAGAAATTGTATTCCCACTCCCCCCATCATTGACTTCATATGAGTCTCCATGGTTCATCAATTTAGTATATGCAGCATAAAATCCATTGCAAATTATGTGCTTCCTCACGACTGAACGTGTTTCGTGAAAGCGAAATACATACTTTCGACAAGGGCAAGTAATTTGTGCATTCTCAGGCTTGTTTGCGTAGGAAAAATTCAGAAACTCATCACAGCCTTGTTCATATGACAAAATGCCTCTTTGTAAATTAATCCAACTTTTATCCATTACAAACAGATGTTTGGGGCACACCTGACCTCTCTTACATAACCAATAAATAATTCCAAAAAATAGAATTTACATTAGCAATTTTTATAAAAAAAAACAGTCTAGTATATAAATAGCTTTACATAAAAAAATATGACACTTAATATAATTTAGTAGGCTAACTACTAAATTATAGCATACACATAACTCCAGTTACAAACACATAACTCCAACAAACACATATAGCACAGCAAATCAAAACTTCCCTTCAGTGATTTGGTGCAGATGCATGAAACAATGCATTACCAGCTTGGTTATATGCTAGTACTTCCCTTCTGATGTTGCTCATACAACATTAGAAGGTACAATTTTCCAATATTCAGAGCAACTAATCAAGGGAAAAAAACAGGAATAGCTTGGTTAGTTGCTAAAAGTGAATGAATAGTTTTCAATTTATCGTAAGCAATGTCTCGAATGTAATGTCTCAAACTAAAACCCTAAACAGACACAAACCCAAAAACTCTGAGAGATAGAGAGAGGGAGACTGAGACTGAGAGAGATACCAACCTCCAGAGAATCGCTCGAACCTGCAGTTACAATGTCTCGAGTGCACCAGAGAGTCGCTGTTCTAGGTTTCCTGCGTAGGAATTTGGGGATAATAAAATCCAGGTCACAAACATGCAGAGAGAGAGAGTGTAATATTCCGTATTTATGTAAGGGTAGTTCCGTAATTTAAGACGCAAAGTTCAGTGTAAAATTTTCAAGAAATGATTTGAGAAATTACAGGAATTTAGATTTCGTTCGTTAAAGAACTCGCGTGAGATTTTTGAAAGCTAAATATAATTAACTTGTGGAAAAATAAAATTTGGTAAATTTGCCGTGTTTTTATAATTGAGAAATCCGGGTGAGATTTTAGAAAATTTCGGGTTAATATTAGTAGTTAAATTGTGTGTGTTTCTTCATTTTTAGTCGTGAGCATGTGTACGACCACCGCGAGACTACGTAATTGTGACACACCAAATCACCCAACAAATGGGTGTACCCAACCACACCATAAAGTTTCTTCAAAGTTCATATTCCTCACAACTCTTTCTCCCTCAATGATTTTTTCTTTGGCAAACAAAATCATCACCGCCAACATCAATATCACCTCCATTTCCCACCTCTTTGTCTCCTATTTAAACCAATCTCTCACCCTTATCATCTCCATCTCCACCATCATCATCAGCATCATCATCTTCCACTCCTCCGGCAAAACGAACGCCGCCACCACCTCCGACCACCGATCACCACCACCACCAACACCCTACTCCTCTCTCTCTTTCTCTCCTTCTCTTTCTCTCTCTGTTCCTCTGTCTTGTGAGCAGACCACAGCAGCAGCAGCAACAACAAGGGGTAACAACCCAGCCACCACCACCGCCGCTGCCACGTCAGGAAGACCCACCCGAACCCACCACCAACATCATCTTCTATTCTATCCCTCTCCCTCTGTCTCTCTATCTCTTTCTTCCCCTGTTTCTCCGTCCCGCGAGCAAGCAGCAGCCAGAGAACCCAGCCACTGCCGCCACCGTTGCCGACAGGAAACCACCCACCGAAGTCACCACCCTCTGATCCTTCTCATCCCCTCTCTGCCACGTCCTCTCTTCCTCTATCTATCACTAAATCTACCAGGAGAAGAAGTATAAGCATATGTACAGCCGTTGTAGTCGCAGAAACCACCACCGCCGGCCAAACCTCCAAATTTTCCGGCGAACATCTCGGCCCAACAAAAAATATGGCACCCACCTCTTCTTCTCTGACCCAACAGCCTCCCTAGGACCCGAATAAGCTTCTGGAGATCTCAAACGAGGTCAAGAACCACCAGAAACAAGTCCGGTCGAGCTCACCTCCGGTGACCCGTTTCGGCGACTTGACCCGACTTGTTTCTCGACCGTTTCTCGCATTTCTTGGAGTGGGTAAGCCTTAAATCACCTCCTGAGTTGTTTTATGTAATCAAAATCATGTTTTTGTAGCTCGAATTCGTATTTCGATTGGTGAAATTGAGTATGTGCCGAAATTCATGGTCTGGGGGGGGCTAAATTGTAATTTTTAGAAACCTCAGGGGTTGTGGGTGTCTATTTACAAAACTGCTAGGGGACTAATTGAATTTTATATAATCTTTTATTATAACTATTCATTTAGTTTCTATACTATTTAGCTAAAGTAGAATAACTTTATACAAGTGTGTACAAGGAAATCCTCGAGAGATCTCCAAGTGTACACCTCAAGTAGGGAATCAGAACACGGAGAGTTGTAAGGTGTGTGTAGGGAGAGAGTAATCACTGGTAACTGTTTGTGAGAGAGAGACAGTAAGTTATGGTACTGGACCAATGTGTCTTGTGAGTCTTGTGTCACAATGGAGAGCCAACGATCCTATATATAGTGGGACGTGACCGTTGGGGGGGTTTAGTTCACCATAAATGGCGGCCTAATTATAGAACCGCCAACGGCACGTTCGACCGTGTACATAGGAACCGTTACGCATCTGCCCGCAAGTATCGGAGATCGTTATGAGATCAGCCGCATTGATGGGACATGTAAGCCTAGGATCTCTCAGTCAGTTACTAGAGGTCGCGCGCAAGCTTGGTTGTTGTATGCGCGCGACGGACCTTACCCTAGCCTCCTGTGCACAAGAGATTCCGGCGGGGAGAACTCCGTGTACACCTTAAGTAGAGGATCAGAGATGGAACAGGAAGAGTTGGGTTGTGTGTAGGGAGAGAGTAAGGCAGTAGTAATGTCTGAGAGAGAGACAGAGGTTTGGCAGAGCTTCCGCGTATGCCTAGTGTGTTCTCCTTTGTATGGAAAGGTTAACGTCCTATATATAACGGAGAATGTGACCGTTGCAGTGTGGTTAATGCGCCCATCAATGGCGGCTTAATTAGCTTAACCGCAACGGCACGTTCGTCCGCCTATATAGGGACCGTTACAGCACGTTATGCGCGAATACCGGAACCGTTATGAGGTTGACCGGGTTTGACCGGATTGACCGGGTTTATGGAGCTCGTGCCATAAATCTCTCAAAATCAGTTACTAAAGGTCGCGCGCGAGCTTGACTCGCACGCGACAGGACTTACTCTAGCCTCCAAACCACTAAGTCCCTACAAGTCCCGTGCAGTGGTATGCGAGGGCCCTGTCTCGCAGCCCCCACATGGATCAGCGCGGCTAGTGATCCAGTGTGTGTGGAGCACAATATGGTGTGCTGGATGGTTGCCACGTGGCCAAGATCTGTCAGCTCTGAAAGCACTATCTACATTAGCCCCCTTTCTGCGCGTGAAGACTCATAGCTGGATAGACTTCCATGCGCGGAAACCAACATACGCGTCGCCGCCACGCACCAATTCAAATATGAGTAAATTTAGCCCCCGTGCGTGCCATTATGACCTAAAACCCCTAGAGTCGTGCCGTCTGGCCTTTAGGGTTTTAGGGGTGACGTCAGCTTGTCCTGTGATTGCGCGATTCGACGGTGACGATTGCGATTCGACTACTGAAAGGACGCAACCCTTCATTGTTTTTGGATAAATACGTTGTACTCTCCATTGTTGCAAAGCATCACTTCTTTCTTTTAAAGTGAATGATACCCGGAAGTCTTCGAGAGCAGATTCAAATAATCAATCACCAGTTCTCTCTTGTCAGTCGTCTTCTTCAACTGTGCGCATCCAAGCAAGCTTTACCAAAACAAGATTTGCCTTGTTCAATTTTGTTTAACATACCGATGTATGCTTTGAACTGTGTTGGATCTGCAAACCCATGGCATATTATCTGTTGAAAACTTGTGAAGAAGCTCCAATCTTTGAACCCAATTTTGATTTAATCCTTCAATGATAAGGACCTTGGATGTAGGGTTTTGAAATCCCTGATAATGCAAACAATTTCCAACTTTTAATTTCTGAAATTGGTACCAGAAACTGTTCATCTTTCTTCCCATAGATCTTGAATCTCAGAATTCAAACTGAAGTGTGCATATTTCTCCCCCCTTTTTTCTTGCTCTTCCGCAGGAATGGCAAAGACAAAAGGAACTAGACCCACCAAGGAGGACGAAGAAATACCTGATCTTCCGCGAGCTCTATGGCGAAAAGCCCCCTACCTGGGTGGCAAAGACTTCTATCATGCTAGGGTTAAAGCAAAGAAACTGCCTGCCCCCGTCTCTGGTGAAGGGTTGCAAACATTAACCCCTCCAGTTAACTCGGCCTTGCTCGAATTGATTGGCTCCGAAGACGTGGTTCGATTGGGAATCGAAAATGGGTACTTCCCATATGCTGCGATTTCTACCCAAGCTTTTGTTCAGAAATGGGGCTACATGGATGAGTGGATTGACCATGTATTGACTCATCACGCCGTGACTCTAAACGAGGCCGGCGTATACTTCGCAGTTCGTGCTATGAAGGGTGCTGCCGTGAAGCTGGACCAGTCCATGCTTCTAAACCTTCTTTCTCGCTACTCGCCTGCGACTCACACATTTCACTTTGCTGAGTTCGAGGCTGCCCCCACGCTCGAGTACGTGCACATGCTTTATGATCTATCTCCCATGGGCGAGGTGGATCCTTTGAGTCCCTTGAGGACGGATGCGGAGCTCGCTCTGTACGCGCAGATGGAGGAGTGCTTGGCAGAGGTGAAGAAAATTTCCACCCGCTGGACCACTACAAAAGTCCTTCCTGACTGGCAGTTAGTTGACACATCTGCGAAAAACACTTGGAACAAATGGGTGCAGTACTTTTTCCGTGATTATGCGAACACCAGCATCACCAAGAAGCTTCTGAGTGAAAACCCAAAGGCTGAGAACTATGTGGAGGGTAAGGGTTATCACTTAACCCTATGCGCCTTTCTCTGCGCCTGGTTGTCGAGGTACTTAATCGATGGCCACCCACACGATGGGGTTTTCTATCACGTTCTGCCCCTTGCTGTGAAGTTGGCTCTCGGCCAGAAAGTCGCACTTGGACCCTTGGTCTTGGGCACGCTGTACTACAGACTGGATCAGCTGGTCGTGGCCATGAAGGAATCGCGTGGCCGCCTCGACATACTGACTTTTTTTAACATTGCCTTCTTGACAATGTGGGTCTTTGAGCGCTGGCCTTCCTATGCTCCAGTTGCTTCTAAGCCCAACAGGTGGTGTCCCCCAGGTGCGGTGGAGGAGCGTAACAGCGGCAGAGCTGCGAGGTGGTTTGGGACAAACAATACCAAGTGCGTTTGGAGCCTGATGTGCGACAATCAGGAGGAGTTCATAGCCAGGCCCTATGCCATGCGCATTGAAAACGTGCGATGGTTTCCAAAGCTGTATCCTTCCAAGGGTGTTGTCTTCTCAAAAGAGCTCCTCTTCGAAGATGGAGAGTATTTCCATGAGCGCTATCGCGAATTCTTTTGCTGGTGCCTGCGAGGTTCCCTACCTGCTCTCGCGGAGCATGTTCGTGAGCTCGCGTCGAGGTACGAGAGGATTACCGTGGACGTTGATCCCACTCGCGTTTCTCCCCAATTCGGTTTTGATGCAGTGGCGCCATCAATCTGGCCACAGTCTATTGTCAGAGGCTGCTATAAGCGTTTGTTGACAAAGGAATGCAAAACAGTCTTGCTGAGCAATCTTCCCTTTGAGCAACCTGCAGGTAACCGTGAAGGCGGTTATTCCAAAAACTGGCTCGCATACTGGAACGCCCAGCACACAAGATTCGAGACGCAGTCGGCTCCCCAGCCAAGCAGAGCTCCTGTGATCAAAAGAAACTCTTTTCCTTTTCGTCCCAATTGCAGTCTGGACGAGTCTGAATATGGTTGCTACTCGTTGCTGGATCACGAGAACCATTTGTGTCCTGCCATCATTCTAGATGAAAAGAGCGCCGCGGTTAGAAAAGGCGACTCGCATGTCATCAGATATAGCGAAACTTTTGCTAAGGTAAGCAACTTCTTTCGCATGCGCTAAGCTTTCTTTTTTTTTACTTCAATATATTGACAACCTCATTCTACACTGCTTGCTGTAGTGCCATGTGCGGAGGTTTGCATCTGGTGAGCGTTCCAGATCGCAGGTTAACACCATTGTTACCACAAGAAGACAAGGGCAGTCGTTTCGGCTAGCATCGAGGATGGATCCTGAGGTCGAAGCCAGGATTCGCGAGGTCATGAATGCTTTTGCTGACTCGCTGATAGACAACGCTCCGGCCTTGTCTCCCCCTAGAGATGATCCGTCTCCTCCAGCGACTGCCGCGCCAAGAGCTAAGAGGCCTAGGCAAAGAGGAATTACAATTTCTTCCCCTAGAAGCGCTCCAACTTCTCCTCCTGCGAGATCCCTTTCTCCCAAGGACAAAGGCAAAGGTCGCATGACCAGTAAAACGCGGAAGGAGCTCGCAGTGGAGACCTTCGTTCCATTCGGCCAGGAGGAAGAAGAGGAGAGGCGGGAGCCAAGAGAAGGAGATGAAGAAGAAGAAGAAAGAGTTTAAGATGCGATACATGAGGAAGAATCGGGAGGTATCTCAATCGTACTTCTCTCGTCATTATCTTAGCTCTTTTGCAATTTGATTTGAACAAATGGTTTCTTCGCAGATGATGATGATACCATCAGTGGCCTTTTGGCCAAGAGGCAGAAGAGGGGTGCTCATTCTGGCGTTTCTGATGAACCCATAAGCGAGGACATTCTCGCCGAGTCCAGGAAGACAGCTGCGGAAGCTGCTGAAAGGAGAAGAAAGCGAGAAGAGGAAGAACTCGAGCGCGTGAAGCAGAGGAGCCTTGAAGAACAACATGTCGACGACCTAGTGCGTCCAACTGATGAGGAAGATGTGCTTCCCGAAGAGGTGGCTCCCCGAGTTGAGGAGGAGGACGTGGCTCCAGAAGATGATGCGGCAGCCTTGGAGCAAGCCCAAGCAGATTTTGAAGAAATCGCAGGCGGCAATGAAGGTGAGATTTTTAATCTCGCAGTAACTTATCGAGATGTTATTGTTGGTGCATTAAAGCATGGTGTGTCAAAAGCTGACATTCGCCGTTGGCTAGTAGGCAAGTGCGGTGAACCCTTAGGTAATCATTTGAACGATATGCGTGAACTAGGCTTAGCAACTCAAAGCATAATCATGACTAGTTTCTTCGCGCCCCAGGTCACGCTCATTTTAAAGACATGCTTAACGAGGGCACACTAATAGGGCAAGGTTCCACATCCTTAGCGTATAACGAGGATACTGCAATCCCACCTTCGCGTGGAGGTGCTTGCTCTTAGCTTTAGCAAGGATAGTAAAATAACGTACGATACAAGTTACCTCACACCATCGCATTTTTTATCGCAGGCAATGCTGATGAACCCGTGCTGGAGCAAAGGTGTCAACCTTCTGCGTCCTATGTCCCGGTGCCGAGTTCTCATACCGAGAAGCCCGTCGCAGCTGCTGAATACACAAGAGAGCCTCTTGAGGACGTCATCGAACTTTCTGATGATGTCGAGGCTGACACTGTGTTAATGGAGGAAGATGCCCATGCTGGTGCTGAGGAAATAGGAACGAATGCTGCTGATGCTATCGCATCTGAAGATATCCCTCGCCAAGCTGCAACTTCTGCTGCCATCACGCCTCCAGCAATGACTGAGCCGGCGGCACCTCTTCCTGCGTGGAGCTTTTGGGGCTCGCAGGTCGGGGCTGCGATCACACCTGGTGCGGCTTATACTCTTCCCCCCAACTATGAGGAGTTAGAGCTCGCAGCTGATAGAAGGGCAATGGAGCGAGGGCAGTCTTCAACTACCCCAGCAATGCGCATTCCTTCTCTGCGCGAGATCCTTGAAGGAACTGGAATGTCATAATTTGTTTTTCACATCTCGCATTCTTCATTTGAGAATTTGATAGTATAACTTGGCTTTGACATTGCTTCAGGTTTGAAGCAAGCCGATGTGGACTGGCTAGTTCGGATGCGCCTCACCTACCCCCAATCATTTGCGAGGTCTCTGGAGATAGGGCCCTTTGACAGGAGGCTGTTTCTTACTGAGGTGGATTTTGGAGCAGCTGTCCGCAGCCACACCTGTGACCATTTCTCCTCAGAGTGTCGAATTTCTTTTTGGCATGTGCCAAAATCTTCTCGCCAAAGTTCAAGGCAGGCTGGGTTTCAAGTTTCTTATGAAAAGAGTTACCCTGATTCGCGCAGCCGTAACTTTGAAACGCGGTCACCAAAACCTCGCAGCTGAGAAGCAGAAGGTAGAGCAGCAAAAGAAAAAGGTTTAAGAGGCTATGAAGCTCTATCATGAGATGAATGCCAAGTGCGAGCAATTGAAGCAGGTGGAAAATCTGAGCCGTCAGTTTACCCCCCATGACTCCTTGATCAAGGGTTTATTTTGATTTTTGAAAAGTAGCAAATAAATAGCAGAAACTTTATTGTAATGTTGCTAGGGTTTCTCCCCCCTTTTTTTCAAAAAGAAGAATCGAAATACCCGTTTTGCCCTTTGCTGTGATTTGCTAGAATATCTCTGTGCATATCCAATTATGACGTCAGCAATTGATATTCTGCCTTGATTTTCGCGCTAATTTCTCATTAGATAAGCACGCTTTCCTTGGGAATTCCATCGAAATCATGACCATCCGTCATTAATTAGGATACGCAACTGAATCGTCGTAGCCTTTAGTAGGGTAATTGATCGTTACCGCTTTTCAAGGCGTAAGTGATTGACCTTACCCTCTTTTCAAATTCTGCTGACTCATCTTGGCAACTGAAGAGTCTCCACAAGGTCTATATAAACCCCGCCTTTTGCCATTTGGGTTCTTCATCCCAAAATGTGCTTTGCCGTGAGTCCTTACGACTGCTGGCTTCAACGCTTATTTTTCGTTGATTTATGGCAACTTCAAGTTGTGAAACCTGAGTTTGCGCTTTGTGCTATAGAAATAGTTTCCAAGATCCGCTTTATGAGGCTTACTGATCTTTGTAACTTTCATAGAGAAGATGCAGATAATACCTCACAGTTGTTCGAAGAATTTTCTTCGTCTATTATGCTTGCAGGTCATGTTTCCGGCTTCCTCCCGGCGAGGTGCAGCGCCGTAGTGACCTTGCTACCGACTCGTAATGAACGGCGGGATTCTCCTCCAGCATGCCCGGAGGAGAATTTCTTGCCTCCTCGTTCTTGAACTCAGGGTGGCGAGCCAATGTGCTTGTCTATCTGGACAAGGAGCCCATTGCCCGAGGAATGACTGCTCCCCTGTTTTGCACGGCTGCATACGCCAGAACAGGTGGTTCCTCTGGTACATATCTTGATCAGACAGAGGCCTTGTCAGATCGTGGGATCTTGGACGTAGCGTCACGCAGATCTTGCTGCTAGGGACGTAGCGAATGGCGGGCTGATCTTCTCGCAGGAGCGCCCTACTTGCTACAGATCTTTGGTCGCAGATCTGTGCATCGCATAGCTGGTGTTAGGACCGTTAGGTTCATCCTTTTTTAGTTAGGATTCCCGCGATGTGTAACTTCTTGTTCGTAAGTTACTTTTTAGATGCATTGTAAGCCATGTTGGCTGCGTAGCTAGATTTGAGCTTTTTCACTTGTAAGCTGCTATCTAGACAGATAAATTGTAAGTCCTTTTGACTCATAATGATAAATCGCTTTGTATGATCTGCTGTCTTGTTACAACAAAATACAATTTCGCATGCGTATCGGCAGATTTCGCCTTTTCTAGTGCTATATACACACTTTGCATTGTCGCTTGGATATGTTTTTTAGATCGTTCGAGATCGTGTTTGCGCAGCTGTGCTACCTTGGCAGATAGGCTTGTGATTTGCTTTGGATTCAAGTGCAAGTTCTATCTTATCAGATAGGCCTTTGTGGATCACTTAGGATCATTTTACATAATGCTGCTATCATGGCAGATAGACTTAAGAGCGATTTTAAAATCGCATTTGTATAGCGCTGCTATCGCGGCAGATAGGTTTGAAAGATCATTCAAGATCATGTTCGCATGGGCTGCTATCATAGGAGATAGGCTTAGAAGATCACTTAAGATCGTTTTCACACGAGCTGCTATCGTGGCAGATAGGCTTAGAAGATCAATTAAGATCATTTTCGCATGAGCTACTATCGTGGCAGATACGCTTAGAAGATCAATTAAGATCATTTTCGCATAGGCTGCTATCGTGGCAGATAGGCTTGAGAGATCAATTAAGATCGCATTTGCATAGGCTGCTATCGTGACAGATAGGCTTAGAAGATCAATTATGATCGTTTTCGCATAGGCTGCTATCGTAACAGATAGGCTTAGAAGATCAATTCAGATCGTTTTCGCATAGGCTGCTATCGTGACAGATAGGCTTAGAAGATCAGTTGAGATCGCATTCGAGTAAGTTGCTATCGCGGCGGATAGGCTTTTGCTAACAGTAATAATAAACCAAGTGAAGCAATATAAACAGCTAGAAGTATAAAGTTTTTCTCATTTGGGAGAAGTCTTTTATTATAGCACTCTCATATGGGAGAGATGAGATTACAATTCTCTCATATGGGAGAGATGATGTGCGAATCATAGCTATACAGAGCATAAGGCAACGTTGTAATAAAACGCATAAAATGAGAGAAGTCAAGGATAGTACTTCTTAATCCAGCGCATGTTGACTGAGCTTGGGGTTGAGGTCGTTCCGTGCAACCTCCGTATGCTACAGTAGCCACTGTCAAATACTTCTGTGACTTCAAAGGGCCCTTACCAATTGGCTGCGAACTTTGGGTGAGCCGCCTCTCGCATGCAATGGTCAGATGCGCGCAAGACCAAATATCCAACTGCAAAATCTCTACGTTGGACTGTTTTGTTGTACGCACGAGCAATCCTTTCTTGATACCGTTTGTTGGTCCTTTTAGCTTGCTCTCGCTTTTCCTCTAGCAGGACTAAGTCATGATCGCGCTGATTGTCGTACAATGCGCGGAAGGCCAACCTTGCTGAGTTAACTTTTACCTCTGCAGGTACCACTGCCTCAGCTCCATAGCATAGGAGGAACGGTGAGACCCCTGTGGGTGTTCTTGGAGAAGTCCGGTAAGCCCACAGGGCTATGCTTAAGGAATCAGCCCACTTCTTGTGGTCGTCTGCGACCATCTTGCTCAAAATTCTCAATAGTGTCTTGTTGGTCGCTTCTGCTTGCCCATTCCCCTTCGGGTAGTAAGGGGTGGAGCATATCTGCCTGATGTTGTATTCTGCTAGCTTCGCAGCCACCTGGCGATTAACAAAAGGAGTGCCATTATCTGAAAGGATGGTGTTGGGAATTCCGAACCTGCATATAATGCTTTCTTGGATGAAACGGACCACAGCTAGCGCATTTGCCGTCTTCAGTGGTATTGCCTCCACCCACTTGGTGAACAACTCCGTCGCGGTGAGAATGAAGTGATTCCCATGTGAGGTTGGTCGAATGGGACCAATAAAGACGAGAGCCCATGTGTGAAACGGCCATGGTGTTCCCAATGCATGCAGATCTACAGCAGGAGCGTGCACTAGATTTCCTTTAAATTGACACTCCTGGCAGCGTCGTACTTTGGCACGGCAATCAGCCTCCATTGTGGGCCAGAAATATCCAATTGAGAGGAGTTGTCTGCATAATTTCGCACCCCCCTGATGTTCCACCTGATGAGAAAGGTCCATCACTTCTTGTGCTTCCCTGCTATCCAGGCATTGCAGCAAGTTACCCTCATGGCCTCTTCGCCAAAGCAGGTATTCTTGTACCACGTATCGGGATGCTTTCCTCCTCAGTTTCTCAGCTTCTTTTCTTGACTCAGGTACAGTACCCTGGGTGAGAAAATCAAAGAGTGGTTTCCTCCAATCCGCATCATCATCGGTCAGAGCAATGAGTAAAGAATCTTTGATCAATGCGCAACTCTCGCACTTTCCTTGTATTAATGCCGCGGCCGTTGACATGTCTGGCCAGTGAATACCATATCTCTGAGCTTTCCGGTAGATTGACACTTCGCTTTCTCCGCAAGCATGTTGGTGAATCTTCTCTAGCATCAGTTGTCCCTCTTGCTCGGAAACACATCGCATGAGTATTCCTCCAGGGCCCTTGTAGTAAAGGGTGTTGTCATGTATGCAATACCCCTTTGTGAGTGTCCAGTTCTCGCTGCTGGTGCCTTCTGCGATGGCCCGTAAGATTGCCTTTCTCCAGTCCGCATCGTCCATGTATTCATCGTCGCACGCGTCATCTGCTAACGCCGATGATGTCCGCACTTCGATCGAAATTCTCGCAGGACATTTGTCCGTGCTAACCTTGGATCCCAAAGTAGCCAAAGCATCCGCATGCCTGTTGTCCGCTCGAGGCTTGTGCTCGTACCTAACGTCGCAGAATTGCTGCACCAGTTTTTGTACCAAGGTCCGGTAGGACAGAAGATTTATCTCCTTCAAGCCGTACTCGCCCGAGGCTTGCTTGACAATTAGCTTGGAGTCCCCCATGACCGTCAAGTTGCTTACTTCCAAAGCTTTCGCTGCACGAAGTCCCGCGATGAGAGCCTCATATTCTGCTTCGTTGTTAGTGACTGCGAAGTCAAGCTTGGCGGACATCTGTATGACCTCCCCATCTGGTTCTGTCAAGACTATCCCAATGCCTCCGCATTTCCTTGTTGACGAGCCGTCGAAATGAAGCGTCCAGTAGGGCACATCGACTGCATAGATTTCAGGTCCTTCGAATTCTTCTTCGATCACAGGCTCGTGACTGTTGTCAGGGAACTGTGCCAACAAATCCGCTACCGCCTGCGACTTGATCGCCCGCGGTCGAACGCATGTGATATCAAACTGGGAAATGGTCATATACCATTTTGCCAATCTTCCTCCAGGAGTAGTGTGAGTTAGCAGATATCGTATGGGATCACTTTTTGTAACCACCACCACTTTGTGCGACGCAAAGTAGTGTCTCAACTTCTCTATTATGAAGAATAGGGCAAGGCAACGACGCTCGACGTCCGTGTACCTTGATTCTGCAGGCTGCACGATGCGAGAGATGTAGTAGATGGGCCTTTCTTGACCCTCGTACTCCTGAGCCAAAAGTGCTCCTATGGATTTCCTCGTTGACGTCAGATACAGCAAAAGCGGTGATCCTAACTGAGGCGCGATCATTATTTTTGAAGACGTCAGCAGCTCCTTTAGCTTCCCGAACGCAGCTTCGTGCTCCGGACTCCAGTTGTATGCGGCATCTTTCCTGAGAAGATTACTGAAACAGAAAGTAATCTCGGCAATCGCCGGGATGAATCTTCGCAGATACGATAGCTTCCCCAAGAATGTCTTCAAGGCACTCTGGTCATGCGGCGGAGTCATGCTGGTGATGGCTGAAACTTTCGCAGGGTCAGGCTCGATTCCTTGACGATGTACCACGCATCCCAAGAATTTCCCTGACGTTACCCCAAATGCGCATTTCATAGGGTTCATCTTCAACTGAAAGCGTCTGCATCTGTTGAACACTTTCTGCAAATCTGCCAGGTGATCTGCCTCCTGCTTGGATTTAACCACGAGGTCATCCACATAAAATTCCACTTTCTTGTGCATCATGTCGTGGAATAGGGCCATCATGGCCCGCTGGTAGGTTCCACCTGCGTTTTTGAGACCAAAGAGCATCACCGTGTAGTTGAACACTCCCACTGGGGTGATGAATGCAGTTTTCCGTGCATCTTCAGGGTCCATCTTAATCTGATTGTACCCGCTGAAGCCGTCCATGAAACTGAACACGCGATGACCCGCTGTCGAATCGATGAGCAAATCGATGTTAGGGAGCGGAAAATCGTCCTTGGGGCAGGAACGATTGAGATCTCGGAAATCCACACAAATGCGAAGCTGTCCGTTCTTCTTTACCACTGGCACAATATTGGCCAGCCATGTGGGATGGTGATTCGGCTCTATGAACTTGGCCTCCAGGAGTTTGACAATCTCCTGTTTGATCTTCACGTTAAGCTCCGGCCTGAAGCTTCTTGTGCTCTGCTTTATCGGCTTAGACCCCGGGATGATGTCTAAACGGTGCATGGTGATACTTGTGTCCAGTCCGGGCATCTCATCGTACTCCCATGCGAACACGTCCTTGTACTCAGTCAGCAGCTGCAGCATTCCTCTCTCCTCTTCGCTTGTGAGGTCCGCACTTAGAAAGACTGGCCTCTTCTTTTCTTCGTTCGGACTTAGGAACACTTCCTTTAGCTCTTTCTTTTGTGGTCTGGGTTTATCTTCCATGCATTCGGGTGCTTCTTTGAGCTTCTCGTCTGGAGTGCTCTGCATTGGTTTTTCCATTACCGCAATCAGCTCGATTTGGTTGATTTGCTCAGGGATATCCCCATGCCCGCGTGAGGACATCCTCGCGCACCTTCATATGCGATAGCATTTCTTCCCGTTGGCGTAGAAACTCTCTATCTCCTTGCCCTCAGGGTCATGCTTCGCTATTCTCTTTAGAGTGTATACGTTCTTTCGCTGGTAGGCGATCCTTGGTGCCTCTTCTCGCATGGGAGGCTTTTCCTTGGCATCCTCTCTTGTCACCATTACTCCCGCCGGTGACTGATCTTTGATATCTTCCCATAGGGGTAAAGGAGTGGGGTTGAATGGTCCCGGTGTTTGCTCATCCGCCATCTCGGTGAACCACACCGCTTCGCTGAGATGTGCTTCATCCATGTTGAATGGATTCGTCGAAGCCGGTATCTCGACTATTCTGTCGTTCCAAATAGCTTTCATCACTTGGTGAGCTGTTGAAGGGACAGCATCAAAGCGATGAATCCAGGCTCGACCTATGATCATGTGATACGTAGTGTTCGCATCTATGACATAGAACTTTGCTGAGCACTTGATCTTGCCGATCTGGACGCCCAGGCGGATCCATCCTATCGTCATTCTGGAGTCGCTTCCAAATCCCATCAGCGGAGATGGACGCCTGACGATCTTGTACTCAGGGATCCCTGCTAGATTCAGTGTGTGGAGCGAAACAACGTTAAACGCTACTCCTCCGTCGACAAACGCTCTTTTGAACTCGACGCCATTGATGATGGCCGTCACATACAGAGGCCTCTGGTGGCTCGCATCTGTCTTTTTGTCGCTGGCAGAAAAGGTCATAATCTTTTCTGTAGAGCGAGACGCCCTGATGACTTTCCCATTGGAGACTACGAGGTCCTCCTCATAGTCTTCTGCTATACTTAAGATCGCTTTCGTCATCTCCGTCCGGCATTTCTCTGAGAAGTTCATCTCGTCGAAGAATCTGCTGAAGCCGTGCGACACCCTTCATCCGGTCGGCACGTTCGTCCTCCGTGTCTACGCTGTAGTCCTCATCGTCATGGACTTCGGCAATGATGGGTAGACCATCCTCTGCGACCTCTTCCAGATCCACAATCGAGATCATAGCAACCTCTTTACCTTTCGATTCTTGCTCCGCATGGGCAGGAAGGGTATTGTTGCGCACATCCTGCCTGTGATCGCTGACGATCAGCTCGCCGTTCTTCATCTTTTGGCTGAACACTATCCTGAGCTTCTTACAGTCCGCTGTGGGATGCATGACCTTGCCGTGGTACTCGCACCACTTCGGGTCCCTCACCATCTCCTTGGAGGGTGCTCTCTCGAGCGGCGGTAGGACACCGTCCTTGCGCCACTGCCTGCAGAGGTCGCTTGCTTCTTCCTCCGAACATGGCAGAGGTGGTGCATCAAAGTTCACAATCTTCGCCTGCTTATGGGGTGAAACTGTATTGACTTCAGCTTCGCGTCCCCTCTTGTAACTGAATCTCCCAATCTTGAAGGTAGTACCACCCGAGGGTCGCTCAGGGGCGTTTCTCTTTTTCTGCCTCTCCACTATAGGCTCGATGTTTTTCGTGCATTCAATTAATTTTGAAAACGTAGGTGTTTGCAGATTAATGAGCATACCTTTGTACTCATCTCGCATGCACTGCAGGCTTATCTCCACGAGCCTACTTTCGAGTATCACGTCTTTGCATTCCAAGGACTTCGCCCTGAACTTCTTGATGAAAGTTATTTCGACCTCTTCGCGTTTCTGATACATCCGCGAGAGGTGGATCATTTTCACCTTTTCCTCCATCTGGAAGAACTTGGTGTAGAACTTTTGGACCATGTTGTCCCAAGTCTTTACGGACCCAGCTTCCAACGTCCTGTACCACTTGTAAGCTACGTTTCCCAAGAATTTCGGGAACTCTCGCATCAGCAGTTTGGGATCAGCTCCATACGGCCCCATGACATCGCATAACATGTTCATGAGCGTTTCCATTGACATCTTCGAACTTATCCCATTTGGGAGCCTTGTACCCAACCGGGTTAGGCATGAGATAGATCTCTCGCGGGATGGGTGGATCGTTGTCTAGCTTTGGGATGATGGTATCCGCGAATGATTGGTGAGCCAGAATGGTGTCTATGCACTTCTGCAGAGACGTCATACACTATGGAGTATTTCCCTCGGTAGCAGGAGGAGGGGTTGCCGCAGGCGGAGGCGACACATATGCCGCAGGAGGATTGGGGACGTATTGGGCGTTCGCATTACCCCAGATTGCCGTTGGAGGAGGCAAGGGATACTGCGAGGCCGGATTAGGTACCAAGGCCGGAGGCTGAGGAGTATGAGCAGTGAGGGGCAACATTTGAGCTGTTGACCCTTGAATCGAGGGTAGCTGCGTAGTCGCCGGTGGAGTCTGCAGATTAGGGTTGGGGGTGTGGTTGACACTCCCAGTCCTTGAGCGGTAGGGGCTCCTCCTCCCTGAGAAACGGCGGTGGCTTGTGTAGGGTTCGGTGCAAGAGTCCCCAAGACAGCCATGATCCGTTCTAGCTGCGCAGATTGAGCTTTGAGGGCTTTCGCCTGACCTTGGATGGTGGCGTCCAAGGATTCTAGCGTCGGGGCCTCACCGTTGGTCGTAGGAGTGCGGCGGATCTCCTCTCCTGAGGCGGCTTCGGTGGAAGGCGATATGTTACTGACATCATCCTCCTGAGACATGGTTGCTTTTGATGGTAAGTTTCACGTCAGGTTCACCAAAATGTGCACAAGAGATTCCGGCGGGGAGAACTCCGTGTACACCGTAAGTAGAGGATTAGAGATGGCACAGGAAGAGTTGGGTTGTGTGTAGGGAGAGAGTAAGGCAGTAGTAATGTCTGAGAGAGAGACAGAGGTTTGGCAGAGCTTCCGATTATGGCTAGTGTGTTATCCTTTGTATGGAAAGGTTAACGTCCTATATATAACGGATAATGTGACCGTTGCAGTGTGGTTAATGCGCCCATCAATGGCGGCTTAATTAGCTTAACCGCAACGGCACGTTCGTCCGCCTATATAGGGACCGTTACAGCACGTTATGCGCGAATACCGGAACCGTTATGAGGT
Organism: Linanthus parryae; assembly: GCA_023055425.1. NCBI lineage: Eukaryota > Viridiplantae > Streptophyta > Magnoliopsida > Ericales > Polemoniaceae > Linanthus > Linanthus parryae. The sequence continues at coordinate 17,816,226 of JALGPY010000009.1, forward strand.
TGACCGGGTTTGACCGGATTGACCGGGTTTATTGAGCTCGTGCCATAAATCTCTCAAAAGCAGTTACTAAAGGTCGTGCGCGAGCTTGACTCGCACGCGACAGGACTTACTCTAGCCTCCAAACCACTAAGTCCCTACAAGTCCCGTGCAGTGGTATGCGAGGGCCCTGTCTCGCAGCCCCCACATGGATCAGCGCGGCTGGTGATCCAGTGTGTGTGGAGCACAATATGGTGTGCTAGATGGTTTCCACGTGGCCAAGATCTGTCAGCTCAGAAAGCACTATCTACACCTCCAAACCACTAAGTCCCTACAAGTCCCGTGTTATGGTGCGCGGGGGCTCTGTCTCGTAGCCCCCACGTGGATTAGCACGGGTGGTGATCCGGTGTGTATGGAGCACAGCTAGGTGTGCTAGATGACTGCCACGTGGCCACGATCTGTCTATCTGGAAAGCAGTATCTACAATATCCCCCTTTTGCGCGATTTTCACGTGCCCTTCTGTTGTGCAGTAGCGCAAATCAGCTGCTATGGAGCTTACGCAGGCCTTTTCGAGTTTTGAATTCGAATCCTCATAGCCCCCTGTCTTAGCCATGATTGCCTAGGGTTTGGGAAACGCCATCTAGCTTTTGATGAAGCGTGGCTTCTGTTGAGTTAATAAATCACCATCCAAATTCGCCTATTTTCGAGGCGGGGATAGATCAAGCGTCAAACTTTTCGGATTCCAAAGCATTTTGCTGACTCAGCAGTACCCAAGGGTTGCGACTCTTCGTGATATTATTTAAACCCTTCTATGCATTTGATGTAGATTTTCCTGCTTTTCCTCTTCTTTAAACAAAACGTCCACTCAAGCGTTTGTAGCAATGGCTCCCAAGCAAGCTGCTGAAGTTCCAGAACTTCCTATCGAATTGTGGTGAAAAGCCCCCTACCTTGGGGGTGATGATTTTTATGCGGCCACCATCATGGCATCCCCCCTCCAAGCATCGCCGTTGGATGATGCTTTGCAACTTTCTCCCGAACCAGTGAGATCTGATTGGGACGTGATTAACGTCGGGGATGTGCAAAGCCTCGGCGTAGAGGCCGGCTTGTATGGTTTTACCGACATTCTTCCACAGTCCTTCATGGAGGGTTTTCACTGGATAGAGGAATGGACAGAGCATATCCTTTGCGATTACGCGGCAGACCTGAATCGTGCTAATATTTTTCACGCCGTTCGTGCAACAAAGGATCTCCATATTTACCATGATAGTACCATGCTTCATGTATTATTTTCCAGGTATTCCCGGAAGACCCACACTTTTCATCTCTCCCATCTCGAAGTTGCTCCTACCTTGGAGGATGTGGAGGTCTTGCTGAATCTTCTAAGCATGGGGATTGTTGATCCCTTAGCACCCTTGACCAAACCAGACGAGATTCAATTATTTGAAGATATGAAGGTCCTCATAGCAGATATGGGAAGAATTGGCTCGAAATGGATGCCTGGAGCGATCACACCCAGTGGGGAATTTCCACATACATCTTCTGGTTCGAGGAACACTTGGTCAAAATGACTCATGTACTTTTTTAGAGACTTTGTTCACCCTGCTGTGGCTCGTGAATGGCGGGAAAAAGACCCGGAAGCGGTCATCAGTGTTGTAGGGAAAGGGTTTCATTTTACCCTTTGTGGCTATCGCGCTACTTGATAGACGGATTTCCCCGTGACGGAGTCTTTATGCACGTGCTTCCACATGCGGTAAGATTATACCTTAGAGCTGGGCCCACTCCTCCTTGGCTCCTTATACCACCGTCTTGACTTGTCCGCTGCTCATGTCGAACAGTCGCGAGGAAGAGTCGAAGTCTGTACTTTTTTTAATACCCCCTTTCTGTCTCTGTGGAACTTTGTGAGATGGCCTAGGTATGCCCCCATTCCTGTGAAAGTAGGTCGTTGGAACACTGTTAAGGAACGTAAATTGCACATTTTAGTATGTTATTGAAATCTTGATAACTTACTTTTATGAGTAACTTGTGTATTATAACCCTATTTCTAGACTTATGCTTGTTTCTTTTAGTTTGTGTGGAATTTCCTTATTTTGTAGGAAATATGGCGCTTTGGAACTCAAGGAAATATTCCACAAAACTCAAGAGGCGATTCAAGGGAGCTTAGGAGGGCCAAAATACATGAAGAAGGTACTTGGAGCGCTTGATTAGAAGAATAGTGAAGATTTGAGAGGCCATGATTGAAGACAAAGAAAGTTAGAAGGCCAAAGTTACATCAAAAGGGCTTATTTGAAGATAAACTAACGGATTGGGTCTAAAGTGCAAGGTTCTAAACATTTTAAAGAGCTAATTTGAAGCATCTCTACCGGATGGGGTTGAATTGCAATTTTCTCAACGTTTTAAGAGGCAAGGGGGTATTTTAAAAGCTTCTAGCAAACAAAGGGGGATTCGGGTGCAATTATGGTGACTTCGAGCCCTTCTTTCACGTCTTTCCTCTCTCCCCCTCGCTAGAACAAAGAGAACCCACGTTCTCTTCCATTGAAGCTTCCTCCAAGCTCGAACCAAGCCTCAAAACCCGACCAAAACTCCACCAAATTGAAAAAATCTTATACCAAGTTGCTCCCCAATCAATTATCTACATAGCCCACCCCTTAATTCGGCCCAAAACTCAGCAACAAGAAAAGCCCCAATTCACCTAGGGTTCATGAAGCTTCCTAAATCAACGATTGAGAGAAGATTGGTGCAATTCAATGGTTGAGATGTGTTCTTGGAGGCCAAGCAACCCCTTACTCACTGCCTATATACGCCAAGGAAGAAGATTGAAGAAGGGACCTCTCCACCAACTCTTTTGGCTAGCCATCATCCTTTGGCAACCTATATATACTCTTGACGGTGGATTATGTGTCAAAGTGGGTTGAAGCCATACCTTCAAAAACCAATGATCATAGATTTGTGATTATGTTTCTTCAACACCACATTTTATCTCGTTTTGGCATGCCCCGAGCTATCATTAGCAATGAGGGGACACATTTTTGCAATAGGCCTTTTGAGAGCCTCATGAAAAAGTATGGGATTGTGCATAAAGTTGGCACACCATACCACCCACAAACTAGTGGGCAAGTGAAGTTTCTAATAGGGAAATTAAAAGAATTTTGGAGAAAACGGTAAACCCAAATCGCAAAGATTGGTCTTTGAGGTTGGTTGATTCTCTTTGGGCTTACCGTACCGCTTACAAGACTCTCATTGGTGTGTCTCCATATAGACTAGTGTATGGAAAGGCATGCCATCTTCCGGTGGAGTTAGAGCACAAGGACTATTGGGCCGTCAAATTTTTGAATTTTGATCTTGCAAAAGCGGGGGAAGAATGGAAGTTAAACTTAAATGAGTTAGAAGAACTTAGAAATGAGGCTTATGAGAACACTAGGATCTCTAAGGCAAGGACAAAGGCTTATCATGATAAACATATTGTTCCTAAGTCTTTTGAGTCTAATCAAAAAGATCTTCTCTTTAACTCAAGGATGAAACTCTTTGGAGGAAAGTTAAAATCAAAATGGAATGGTCCATATATTGTGAAGCATGTATATCCTTATGGGACCATTGAAATTTTGAACCCCAAAAGTGGGGAAAGTTTTAAGGTGAATGGTCAAAGATTGAAACCATATGTTGAAAATTTTGAGGCCAAGGTTGAGTCCATTTCTCTTATGGACCAAACCTATACTAACTAGTGTTCACCAAAAGTATTGTTGGAATTGTGCCCTAGAGGCAATCAATTAATTGTGACATTTATGGATTTACGATTCATTATGTTATCGATATAGAGATATGTTAACATGAATGAAGTCCTTAGAATATAAGTGTTATATTCTTAAATACCCCTAGTCAATTATAATGATTAATGGGACAATCATCTATAGACTAGTATGGGGTTGGATTGATATGGAGATATCATGATCCAACACATGGGTATGCATTAGGAGTAATGGCATACTGGATTGACCCATCTCCGAGAAGGCTACATACACGTTATGTTAAGTCACAAGCGCTTCTCGCGGTGCAATGGTATTGTCATCCTTAGACTTGAAGTCACTAGATTATCTAGTTGTGGATTATTGTGATCTTGGTAGCGTTAAACGCTACACCGTAACTGGCTAGTTATAAAGGCGTGTATTGGATACAATAAGAAGCAAGCTTAGAGATCGTAGTGGACGTAGATAGAATTTGTCCCTCCCACATAACGGGAGCAAATATCCTAGGCCACTCGAGGGATAGTGCTTATAAAATGTCTGGCCAGACACAAATAAATCAATATGGGATATTGATGTTATTTGCACGAATAAGGCTATTCCCATGGATCGAGAAACTATGGATTGGATATACGAGTGTGACTTGTATGTCTCGTGTCCAATCCGGATATTGGGACAAAGGGATGAGACAATTACTTGCACAAGGTTTGTCATGATGACTATTCTATTTGTTGGCTAGAATGGATGTCTTGCTAGAGGCCGCTCCATATTAGTAAATAGTTACTACCAACTAAATAGAACCTATGGGGTCACACGCCATATAGGGGTGAACTAGACATGGGAAATAATTAATTAATATGATTAATTAATTAAAATGATCAAATCGCAACAACTTGCTAATTTAGTAGGACTAATATGCAAGTTGGACTAATCCATGTATAGACATGATTAGGATATGCCAAGGTGGCCTAATTCATGTAGATACATGATTAGGATTAATTTTTCAAATAGAACTAATCCATGTATTGACATGATAAGGACTATTTTTGCAAAAAGGGACTAATCCGAAATTGAGTAGGATTAGGAGGGGTTCTTTATGTAGTAGGACAAGGAGTTGTTGGACTATATAAAGAACACTCCAAGCTTATTTTTCTCTTGACACACCACACATCTATATGATAGAAGAAAGGAGAGAACAAAGCAAGGAGAGAGCAAGTCCCAAAAAGAGGGCCGAACCCCCTTTATGGGACCGCCCCCTACCCGTCGGCCAAAGGGAAAGCCGGCCCACCTTTGGCACTCCATTGTTGGCAATTTCTTCTTCCTCTTCCACTCTTCCTAGCTAGCACAAGGTAATTGGAGGGTCTAGATCTCACCTCTAGGCGTGAATCAACCGTAGAGACGTGACACTATTCGCGTTTGAAGTCATCAAAGGAGAACCCTAAGGTGTGTTATTGATTTCTTCCTTTACCATCGTTATGTCTCTTGACTTGTGATCCTTGGAGGGTTTTTGCATGGTTTATTTTGTTTCCGTTGCGCATCCATGAATCAAAACCCTACAAGTATCACCTTTGTAAATACTAGTCGTAGTTCTTTTTCTCTTGATTATTTTGTAGGTTGCTCTTGGAGGAGGACTTATGCTTGGTGGCCAAGAAAGCGAAAAATGAGGTTCATCTATCCCTTGTCTCTTATGTGACTTTGTATGCTCTTCCATTGTTCTCACACATTGAGGACAATGTGATATCTTAGTTGGGGGTGGAATAGACTTATTTCTAGGTTACATGGGCACTTGCATGATTATTCTTTCATTATCGATTTACATGAAAAATACAAAAATATTTAAAAAATGAAAATCCAAAAAAATTGAAAAAATTGAAAAATTAAAAAATGTGTGAACCATTCATGAGAAGCATCACTCTTTTCCCATGTCAAACTATAGATTTTTTTTTTTATTCTTTCTTTGGTAGTTTTATTTATTTTAACATTTTATCTTGAGTCTAGATTTTATTTTCTTATTTTATAGTTTTATTGAGTCTTAGGAAGTTATAGTTGAGTCACTTATTTCAAAAACAAAAACAAAATGAAAAATGAGAAAAAAATGAGAAAAAGTGAAAAGGGGGAATTTCGGAAAGCTAGATGTTTTCAAATAATGAAATCTCTTAGTCCATGTTATTTTTATTTTTATTTTAAAAAGAAATTTTTTGCTTTATACTCAATACATCTACACCAATATCTCACATTCCGCGATATCATGCGTTCTCACAAAGTGACACACTAAATTTACGTTTCATGTTTAAGTCCTTCAAACTAAGTTGATCACATAAACTTTGACGTCTTCTACTTTTGATAAAGGGTGCATTTTCTAAAGCTATTTGAACTTCACAAAAAGATTTTATTCTAATCGTTTTTGCGGTGGAAACTTGTATCCCATTGGAGTGGTGCTGACCAATGACACCCCATGTGATGCCTAAGAAATAGAGGGGTGTCCGGGGATATTGTTACGTCACCACCTAGATAGCTCCCTTGGTTTAGCTTAAAAAGTCCACTCGCTTGTATATTCTTCTATTTTGTTGTGGGTCTTGGAGAGCCTTGGATTTGAGGTTAAAAATAATGCTAATGCTATAAATCTCAAAAACAAAACAAAAAAAAAACAAAAAAAAAAAACAAAAAAACAAAAGCAGAACAAACAAAAACAAAACAAAACAAAAAAACAAAACAAAACAAATCATGATAAATCGCACCATCTACCAAAAATCCACAAAAGGATCATACAAGCCCACAACCACATCCCCCCTTCTTAAAAAATTTCGTTCAAAGCTTTGAAGGTCCATCCTACATGGGTGCTTTTGAATAAGTATGAGAATGAACAGTGTCATGTGATCCTTATTTTTGAAGGCATACTTTCTTGCGAATTGGACTTAATTAAAAAAAAATTGTGGATCGCATGAGTCACCTTCTACCAAACACCGCCCACATTTGTATGAGTATATGCTTAGACGTCCATAGGCTTCTTTCTCAATCTTTGTGGACTTTGAGAATTTATTTGAGAAGACATTTGTGCATTCTTCTTTTTCCCCCACCAAAAAAAATTAAACTAGCTAGTAATCTTTAGGATTTTATTTTCTTTGGTTTCTCACTTAGGATAGATAATGTGTGTGTGCGTTTTTGTAAATATTTGAGTCTAGTTTAGAATTGAGTCAAGCCTTGTCTAGTTGAGTGTGTGTCTCCCAAGATTGGTTCTTCACTAGTTTACTACTTATATCGCTCTCTTTGTTCGAGTACGAGCAAAAGGCTAGTTGGGGGTGTGTTAAGGAACGTAAATTGCACATTTCAGTGTGTTATTGAACTCTTGATAACTTAATTTTATGACTAAGTTGCGTATTATAACCCTATTTCTAGACTTATGCTTGTTTCTTTTAGCTTGTGTGGAATTTCCTTATTTTGTAGGAAATATTGCGCTTTGGAACTCAAGAAAATATTCCACAAAACTCAAGAGGCGATTCAAGGGAGCTTAGGAGGGCCAAAAGACATGGAAGGTACTTGGAGCGCTTGATTAGAAGAATAGTGAATATTTGAGAGGCCAAGATTGAAGACAAAGAAAGTTAGAAGGCCAAAGTTACATCAACAGGGCTTATTTGAAGATAAACTAACGGATTGGGGCTAAAGTGCAAGGTTCTAAATATTTTAAAGAGCTAATTTGAAGTATCTCTACCGGATGGGGGGTTGAATTGCAATTTTCTCAACGTTTTAAGAGGAAAGGGGGTATTTTAAAATCTTCTAGCAAAAAAAGGGGGAGCCGGGTGAAATTATGGTGACTTCGAGCCCTTCCTTCACGTCTTTCCTCTCTCCCCCTCGCTAGAACAAAGAGAACCCACGTTATCCTCCATTGAAGCTTCCTCCAAGCTCGAACCAAGCCTCAAAACCCAACCAAAAATCCACCAAATTGAACAAATATTATACCAAATGGCTCATCAATCAATTCTCTACATATCCCACCCTTTAATTCGGCCCAAAACTCAGCAACAAGAAAAGCCCCAATTCACCTAGGGTTCATGAAGCTTCCTAAAATTAACGATTGAGAGAAGATTGGTGCAATTCAAGGGTTGAGATGTGTTCTTGGAGGCCAAGCAACCCCTTACCCACTGCCTATATAAGCTAAGGAAGAATATTGAAGAAGGTACCTCTCCACCAACGCTTTTGGCTAGCCGAACCCTCGTTTCTTCTCTTCCTCTCGGTACTCGCCGATTTCTGGGGGTTTCTTTGTGCATCTGAGCTCGGCCTAGAGCTAATTCGGAGCCAAGAACCCTTAGGGGAAGAGTTGGGTTTCGGATTTAGCTAGTTCTCATCACTTGTTCTTCATTGTCCTTAGTTTGTTCTTCATTTTTGGGTTACTTGGTTACTATTAGTTGATTTATTGTAGCTTTAAATCAAATTTAGTAATTCGAATCAAGTATTAGTGACTTTGTTCATCATTTTGAGTTGAAATTGGAGAATAGCTTGTGTATTCTTGAGTTGGAACTTGAATTGAATTAAAATGTTCATGAATATGCTTGGTATCTCTTGTGTTTGTCTCTTAGACATGAGTAGCTAAGTTTGTTGTTGGTTGAAGTTGATGAATCTAGGTGTGTTGGGTGTGGATTCAATTGTTAAATCAATGAGTTGAGATGTTCCTCTTGTGATTCATGATTCAACAAGTGTTGGAATACAAATCCGATTTGTAGCTTCATCTTGTATGTGGATGTAGGGTTTTGATTCATGGATTGCACAACGGAAGCATAATCAAACATAAAACCATGCAAAACCCTCCAAGGATCACAAGTCAAGAGACATAACGATGGTAAAGGAAGAAATCAATTAACACACCTTAGGGTTCTCCTTTGATGACTTCAAACGCGAATAGTGTCACGTCTCTACGGTTGATCCACGCCTAGAGGTGAGATCTAGATCCTCCAAATCCATGTGCTTGCTAGGAAGAATGGAGGAGGAAGAAGGAATCGCCAACAATGGAATGCCAAGAGGTGGGCGGCTCCCTTTAGGCCGACGGGTAGGGGGCGGCGGTCCCAAGGGGTTTCGGCCCTCTATGGGACTTGCTCTCTCCTTGCTTTGTTCTCTCTTTACTTTTATCAAATAGATGTGTATGTGTGTAGAGAGAAAAATAAGCTAGGAGTGTTCTTTATATAGTCCAACAACTCCTTGTCCTACTACATAAAGAACCCCTCATAATCCTACTCAAGTTCGGATTAGTCCCTTTTGCAAAATAGTCCTTATCATGTCAATACATGGATTAGTTCTATTTGCAAATTAATCCTTATCATGTCCCTACATGAATTAGGCCACCTTGGCAAATCCTAATCATGTCTATACATGGATTAGTCCAACTTGCATATTAGTCCTACTAAGTTAGCAAGTTGTTGCGATTTGATCCTTCTAATTAATTTATCATATTAATTAATTATTTCCCATGTCTAGTTCACCCCTATATGGCGTGTGACCCCATAGGCTCTATTTAGTTGGTAGTAACTATTTACTAATATGGAGCGGTCTCTAGCAAGACATCCATTCTAGCCAACAAATTGAATAGTCATCATGACAAACCTTGTGCAAGTAATTGTCTCATCCCTTTGTCCCAATATCCGGATTGGACACGAGACATACAAGTCACACTCGTATATCCAATCCATAGTTTCTCGATCCTGGGAATAGCCTTATTCGTGCAAATAACATCAATATCCCATATTGATTTATTTGAGTCTGGCCAGACATTTTATAAGCACTATCCCTCGAGTGGCCTAGGATATTTGCTCCCGTTATGTGGGAGGGACAAATTCTATCTACGTCCACTACGATCTCTAAGCTTGCTTCTTATTGTATCCAGTACACGCCTTTATAACTACCCAGTTACGGTGTAGCGTTTAACGCTACCAAGATCACAATAATCCACAACTAGATAATCTAGTGACTTCAAGTCTAAGGATGACAATACTGTTGCACCGCGAGAAGCGCTTGTAACTTAACATAACATGTATGTAGCCTTCTCGGAGATGGGTCAATCCAGTATGCCATTACTCCTAATGCATACCCATGTGTTGGATCATGATATCTCCATATCAATCCAACCCCATACTAGTCTATAGATGATTGTCCTATTAATCGTTATAATTGACTAGGGATATTTAAGAATATAACACTTATATTCTAAGGACTTCATTCATGTTAACATATCCTCTATATCGATAACATAATGAATCGTAAATCCATAAATGTCACAATTAATTTATTGCCTCTAGGGCACAATTCCAACAGTGGATTCATGCTTGAATACACATACTTGATAGTTGATACAACTTAGTTTTGGATTCCACTAGTGTTCCTCATGATTCATACTTGGATTTGACATTAGAATCCACACATCTCCTTGTAATACCATTTGGGTGTTGGATTCATGCACAACACTCGTAAATGATTCAACTAAGACCAACTATTCTCTCAATCCTACAAACTCATCTCAAGTTTTAGATTCTCTTTAAGTATTTGCTTAGTTTCTTTAAATTGCTTAACAAAATACTTGCTCCATCAAGTTTCTCTTGGTGGATTTTGAAGCTTGTCTAGCTATAAAGCCTATGAGAAATTTGTCTTTTAATTTTAGTTAGTTGCTTAGTTTACTAGTTGGCTTAGAGTGTTTATTCTCTTTCCCAATCCTTGCGGCAATCGACCCCGTTCTTACTCGGGTACTACTTGTAGCAATATCCTATACTTGGGATTATCGACATCAATAAACACCCCTAGCATTCTTAAAATCTTCCAGAGTCCTCTAGCGTGGCGCTGGTATAATACAGAAGCTCCCCAACGGACATTTGCCCTGATCGTCGACGACGCTCGTTTCTTCGCGCGTCGCCCCTATACTACCCGTTTGAAGGATAAGGACATACACTTCTGGGAAGACTTATATCCAAAGCAAGAAATCATTCTTTCCGTTGATCTCCTATCTACAGGCGATTGGTCTCTCAGTAGGTTCGTGAACTGGGTTCGAAGAGGGTTTCTTCCCGTGCTACCTGAGTACGTATCAGATATCGAGTTTTCTGGTGACTATGAACGAATTGCCGTGCCATACGACCCTGTTCGCGTTAGCCCCCAATTTGGGTATGATGTCGTTGCTCCTTCATTGTGGCCTGAATCCATGGGCTGGGGCTGCTATGACAGTCTTTTATGTGGGAAGGGGTGTCCTCTCTTTATACTGAGCTTCCTTTGATCCAACCTTCGCGTGACAGGAAGGGACGAAATACCCCAAACTGGGTATCTTTCTTGAATTTCCAGACTCGTCTTCTTCTCAACCTTCATGATATCCCTTCTCCTAACAAGCTACTCGTTTTTTCAATCAGCGAGTATCCTTTCGAGGCCCTTCGTAGCCGTGATGACTGCAACTATGGCTACTTTTCCTTGCTGGCTAAAGACCGGCATCTGTGTGCTCAAATAATTCTTGAGGAGAAGACTGAATTTGCTAAACGCAAATCCTTTACGGCCAAGGCCAAGTACGCTCATTCTTTTGTCCAGGTACATTCATATTTCATTGTTCACTTTATGTACAAACTCGCTTGCCATCTTCCTCCTAAATGATTCCTTACTTTTTAGTGTTGTTTGAGGCGTTTCGCATCTGGATACAGAAGCACGAGTTTCACTGCTCGTATACAAGTAGAAAAGGAAGCCTTGCGAGGCTCGTGAGTTCTTGAAAAGCGTATTGAGCCATCCATGCATATGCCTCCCGATGTTCAGTTGTTGGTTTCTAATGCGCTAGCGTCCTTCCTTGATTCTAACGAGAAAGGCTTAGTGAGAAAGAGGCTTTCCTATGAAACCCACTCCAGCGAGATACCTATGCGAGAGTTAAAGCGTTCTCCTGGTGAGGCAATCACTCAAGGCAGCTCGAGATCCTCAGCACGTAAGAGACATACTTATTTTCCTAGTGATCATGCCTTTGTGAAAGTCTTATTCTTTATTTTGCAGGAGGTGAAATACCTGGCAAAGGAGAGATAAGGGAGATTATGGTGAGTGATCGTGTCGGGCCCCTTGCGCGCATCAGAGAACAACATCAAGAGCCCTCCATACTTATTTCTCCGAGCCCAAAAAACTCTGCCCAGGACTTACGCGCTGCTCGAGGTGCGTCTCATGTGCATGACGTTGTTCACGAGGAGGGTTTTGGGGAAACCGTTCCTCCCAGACTTGATGCGGTGTTAGGAGAACTTGTTCCTTGTCCGGTGAGAACTACTGCTAATGCCCCAGATTCTTCTTGTAAGCGTACACCTGTTTCTACCAAGGGTACCGGTGCGACTAAACTAGCGCTGAGCTTTCCAAGGTCCTATGATTTGGTTTTGGATTTGGACATTCTTTCCTCCGGGAATCCATTTGAGGTATGGGGCTCGCAGACCGCTTCTCCCGTTGCTGTAAGGGGCAACTTGGTAATTCCTGAGGTGTACTTTGCACGTGAGGCTAGAGCTGATAAGGAACTGATAGCCACAGCTGGTGCTAACTTGCAGGCAACATTGCCCATCGCTCCCCTCCAGCGAATTATCGAAGGAATTGGTAAGCCCAATTTTGTCTTTTATTCCTCATTTTCATTTCCCTATTTTGCGTAGTATGATATCGCGTTTGTGCATGTAGGTATTGATCAAGCTTGCCTAGAGTGGCTTATGAAATTCCGGGTATCTTTCCCTACTGCTTTTGCGCGCGTGCAAGAGTTGTCTCCAGTGGACAGAGGGAAAATTTTCAAAGAGCTTGCCAATTTACTGGGAGAACTGTATGAAGCTACTCCTGTAAAAACCACCCCGGATAAATCCCAAGAGTACCTTGCAAGCGTGCGGAAACTTGAGCAACTTGCAGCGGGGCGGTTGGACTTGAGCTTCCTTGCCCAGTGGTTGACAAGAATTCACAATTCTGCCAATTTGGGGAACGAGCTTGCTTCCTTAAAAAGGGAGACGGCCGATCTTGCGGCGCGCAGGGAAGAGTTCGAGCGTCAAACCAAGGATCTAGACGAGTTCGTGAAGCGTCATGAGGCTAACAAGGCCCGTATTGCAGAGCTCGCTGCTAACTCTCTTAAGTTGTCGGCGCAGGATTCCCTGTTGCAAGATTTTTTTGAAGAATGAGGTCACCTTTACAAGGAAACATCTTCTGTTGTCCTGCTTTTGCCTTGTGCCCACAGTGTATATCTTTGAATATTAAACGATTTTTAAAGACAAACGTTGTTTTGCACCCTTTCATGGGCTGGCATGCTTCAGAGCAAATTCCTTTTTCTTGAGGTTATGACATGCGAAGCCTTTGACTCCCTTTGTAGGCAATATTGTAGGTGGGCCTCCTTCGTATGGCCCCCAAGTATTATCTGCATTGTTTTTCGCTCATGATTGTTGCCTAATAAGATAAACCTGTTAGACCACCCTTCGGGCGGTAATACCGCTACCTTATGAGATAGGCTTATTATTTCTATCATGTGATATAGGCTTTTTACCTTATCATGTGAGACGAGGTTGCATTGCTATCATAGGAGATAGGCTTTTGTCGCTATTGCGCGAGATAGGTTTATAGTGCTACCGTATGAGGTAGGCTTTTACTGCTATCATGTGAGATAGGCTTGTATTTCCCTCTTTTTGGGATAGAATTTATTCTGCCGCTATCATAGGAGATAGGCTTTTGGGCTTGCTATCGTATGAGATAGGCTTAGACTGCTATCCTATGAGATAAGCTCACGTCTTAATGTTGCGGTCGATCTAGTGACCCATTAGCTAGAGAATTAGATTGACAATTTTGACAAAAGTGCCCTAATATGGTAGGTTTTTTTTATCAATAATCAGATCCTCATATGGGAGGCTTTTGAAGAGAGGACGTTGCAAGCAACTTTAAACAGAAAAGGCTAAGGATAGTACTTTTTTAGCCATCGCGTGTTGATTGGTTGCGGAGTAATAGCAGTTCCGTGGCATTGCAGAATGTTGCAATATTCGCTATCGAAGACTTCTTTTACTTCAAAGGGTCCTTCCCAATTGGCCGCGAATTTGGGGTGGGCTGCTTCGCACATGCAATGATCGGAGGCTCGTAGCACGAGGTCGCCTACTGTAAAGTCCCTATTCTGGACTGTCTTGTTATATGCATGCGCAATCCTCACCTTGTACTTCAAGTTTACTCGTGTGGCCCTTTCGCGTTTTTCCTCCAAAAGGATCAAATCATGGTCACGCTCATTTTTGCACAAAGCACTGAAAGCCAATCTTGCTGAGTTCACTTTCACTTCGGAGGGAACGACCACTTCTGCTCCAAACATAGCAAAAAGAGGGAAGTTCCCGTGGGAGTCCGAGGCGACGTTCGATACGCCCAAAGTGTTGTTCCTAATGAATCCGCCCACTTTTTGTGGTCATCCGTGACCATCTTACTCAGTATCCGCAACAGTGTCTTGTTGGTTGCTTCTGCCTGCCCGTTTCCCTTGGGTTATAAGGTGTGGAGCATATCTGTCTGATGTTGTATTCCATCAGTTTTTCGGCTACCTGGCGGGTGACGAAGGGAGTACCATTGTCGGAAAGCACAGTGTTGGGAATACCAAAGCGGTGAATAATATTTTCTTGGATGAACCTGACCACTGTCGTTGCATTTGCTGTCTTGAGTGGGATTGCTTCTACCCACTGAGTGAACTGCTCTGTTCCCGTCAAGATGTATCTATTCCCCATTGAGGGGTGTCGTATTGGTCCAATGAAATCTAAAGACCAAGTATGAAATGGCCATGGGGTCCCTAGCGCATGTAGGTCAACCGCGGGGGCATGTACCAAATTGCCATGAAACTGGCATTGCGGGTACCTTCTAACCTTCGCGCGGCAGTCTGCTTCCATGGTTGGCCAGAAGTACCCTACTGTCAAGAGTTGACGGCATAACTTTTCCCCCCATTGGTGTTTTACCTGGTGCGACATTTCCATGACCTCTTGGGCTTCCTGTCCATGCAAGCATTTAAGCAAATTTCCATTATGCCCCTTTCACCATAGTATGTTTTCTTGGAAAACGTATCTGTTGGCCTTTCTTTTGAGTTTTTCGGCTTCCTTTCTGCCGTCGGGCATAGTTCCCCCTTGAAGATAATCAATCAACGGTTGTCGTCAATCGTCTTCTATTGCAGCAACATCCATGGTGGCCTTGATTAAAGCACACTTCTCGCAGTTGTTTTGTATAATGGCGGCGAAGTATGACATATGCGGCCAATATATCCCATACCTTTGGGCTTTCCTACAGATGGAGACCTCGTTGTCCCCACAAGAATTTTGATGAATTTTATCCAAAGTTTTTTGGCCCTCCTTTTCAGTTACGCACCTCATAAGGATACCTCCGGGGCCTTTGTAATAAAGCAAACCATCATGTATGCAAAATCCCTTGATAGAAACCCATGTTTCTTTGCTGGTTCCGTCGGCCATCGCGCACAAAATAGGCTGCCTCCAGTCCGCGTCTTCCGGAGGTCCTTCTTCGCATAGGTCTTTTACTAATGACGGGACAGACCTCACCTCAATCGCTATTTTTGCAGGGCATTTATCTGAACTGATTTGTGACCCTAAAGTGGCCAATGCGTCCGCGTGGCGATTGTCAGACCTGGGAGTGTGCTCGTATTTCACAGACTCAAAATTTTGAACCAGCTTCTGCATAATTGACCGGTACTTTAGTAGATTTATCTCTTTCAGAGCGTAGTCTCCCACGGTTTGTTTGACGATTAGTTTTGAATATCCCATGATGACGAGATTCTTGACTTCCAGAGCTCAAGCTGCAAGGAGTCCTGCGATCAGGGCCTCATACTCGGCCTCATTATTGGTCACCGCAAAGTCCAGTTTTGTCGACATCTGGATAACCTCCTGATCAGGCTTGATGAGTACTATCCAATTCCTCCCCCCGATCTTGTGGATGATCCGTCAAACTGCAGCGTCGAGTATTCTTTGCTGATGGCATATATATCGGGTCCTTCGAGCTCCTCTGGTACCGGTTCTTGCTTCTCGTTTCGTAATTGTGCTAGCAGATCTGGTAGTGCTCGTGATTTGATGGCCTTAGGTCGCATGCATGTAATATCATATTGGGAAATGGTCATGTACCATTTCGCGAGCCTTCCTGAGGGGAGTGAGTGTCCCAGGAGATATCGTATGGGGTCGTTCTTCGTTATAACTACCACTTTATGAGAAGCAAAGTAGTGCCTTAGCTTTACCAAAATGTGTACAAGGAAATCCTCGAGAGATCTCCAAGTGTACACCTCAAGTAGGGAATCAGAACACGGAGAGTTGTAAGGTGTGTGTAGGGAGAGAGTAAGCACTGGTAACTGTTTGTGAGAGAGAGACAGTAAGCTATGGTACTGGACCAATGTGTCTTGTGAGTCTTGTGTCGCAATGGAGAGCCAACGATCCTATATATATGGGGAAGTGACCGTTGGGGGGGGGGTGTTAGTGCACCATAAATGGCGGCTTAATGATAAAACCCCCAACGGCACGTTCGACCGTGTATATAGGAACCGTTACGCATCTGCCCGCAAGTATCGGTTACCGTTATGAGATCAGCCGCATTGATGGGTCACGTAAGCCTAGGATCTCTCAGTCAGTTACCAGAGGTCGCGCGCAAGCTTGGTTGTTGCATGCGCGCGACGGACCCTACCCTAGCCTCCAAACCACTAAGTCCCTACAAGCCCCGTGTTATGGTGCGCGGGGGCTATGTCTCGTAGCCCCCACGTGGATCAGCATGGGTGGTGATTCGGTGTGTATGGAGCACAGCTAGGTGTGCTGGATGGCTGCCACGTGCCGACGATCTGTCTGTCTGGAAAGCAGTATCTACAACAAGTAAATAAATAAATTAAATATTTGTAATATATACATGTTTGAAGTGATTTGCTATAGTAAAGTATTATATGTGTGTGTGTGTGTGTGTGTGTGTGTTTGTGTGTGTGTGTGTATAAATATATTGTTAGTCTAGATTAAAGGTACTTATAGTTCTTATCTACAAAAGTTTGTTTCAAATACATGAATTATTGAATGAGTAACGGAAAAAAATATGTTTTAGAAATTGTATTCTTGAAAAATAAGGTATAAAAGTGTTATATATTTTTATGAAGAAAATACTAGTTATTTGTCACTTTATTTTTATAAAGATTGAGTTTCAATAATTATACACTAATCTCTTGTCAAAAAATATGAGTATTTATTTCTAGCTAAAATAACTCTTTAGTTACTATTATTTATCTTTTCTTATTATCGCTAGTAGTTACGAATTAAATAGTCTTAAAGATTTCTCGCTTATTTTAAAAGAAAATGGTTTGTAAGAAAGTTATTTTAATTATTCAAATTGATTCAAGAATATTTCTATATATAAATGTGTGTGTATAAGCATATGACTTCATATATAATAATTTATAAGTGTTGTTCTACTTATTTAATATCAAATTTATTTCAAGAATATTTATTTATAAATTTAAATAAATATATATATATATATAATTGAAGTCGATTTATGGGGTTAATTGAGGATCGTGAGAGAGTGATAATTAATATTCGGCCTAGCCGAGCAATTATATAGGGCTAGTACCTTCGTTCGTACAGAAATAACACCGTCGTGACAGGATATTGTAATTTGTGGGAAACAGGATCATAGACGAGGAATACGAACGTCCGTAGGAGCCTTATGTGCTATCTAAAGACCAAGGTGAGTTATATGCTTAGCCTAGCACGCCTAGCTTCTTTCGTGTCAACGAATGATTTTATAACACGTCTCATGAGTTTTGTGAAATACATGCTTTCCTTGAGTTTGATTACGTTCGAAATGATTGTTTTGAAATTGAGTTCACATGTACCGGAACCAGTGGTTTGGATTTGCCCTGAGTTGGCTTTATTTACCCTTATTGGGTTAGTTTGGCCCTTAGTCGGCCCGGCTCTTTGCCTTATTGGCTAGAGTTCCATCTAGTACTACTCTTATGGACTTACGATCCATAAGGGGGTGTTGACACTTAAGGTCTAGTATGGTTTATTTCAGTAGGGGCGGGAGAGGTTCTCCACAACGCCAGGCACGGAGGAAAGGTTTTCTCTCTCGTTGTCGTCCTACACGGGAAGGTTTCCCAGGGAAAGGTTTTCCCAACCCTCGATCTGGATATCCGATCGAGGTCAGTTCTTATGATTACTCTGGTATACCCTGGTTACTGTGAGCAATAACTTGTTATGAAAGTTGATTTATATCGGGATGAATGTTACTGGTACTACTATTTACTCCGCTGCAAACTCTGATAAATGTTTACTCGTATCCTGTGATTTGTTATAACTCGTGTCTACACAATATATCTCATCTTCCTCGTTTTACATGATAAGGTGTATCTCACTCAGTATTTCTTGCTGACTTTGGAAACTGCGGTTCTTGTTGTTTTCTTCCCACCGAAGGCCTAGGAGCTGGATTGTAAAATAGAAGAGGCGCGAGACTCATCTAGAGTATGAACGTCACCGGTAGTTTATCTAATAATGTTAGATAAGTGTTGTGTAATAGTAAGCACCGTTCGTATAAGACTCTAAGTTTGTTGTTTAATAATATGAATAAGTGTTGTGAAATGTATTGCTTTTGATCTCCGCCGCTTCTACTAAGCATCGCCCTCTCGGTCTTGTTCCGAGACGGATAAGGGGGTTTTTGCAGAGAGAGAGAGAGAACCAACCTCCAGAGAATCGCTCGAACCAGATTCATGTCACAATCGCTTTAGGGGATGAAATTTTCATATTTTCAGGGTTTGGCGCCTCTCTACAATTTGGGGATGAAGTTTTCAGGGTTTGGCGCGCGCCTCTCTACAATTTGGGGAAGGCGTGCTTGATTAAATTTTTTTTTTTCGATAGCAGCGTTAGATTTAAAGCTGTTACGTGTTACAGGAGTAATCAAAAAACGCTGCAACTAGGATAAAAAAACAGCGTTAATTAATTTACTACTGTATATGGAGCGATAATTTTTTAACATTGTAAATTTACATCTATAATTTTATGGCAAGACCGAGCAAGCGGGTGAACCATGCCAATGAATCAAAGGTCTAAGCCCTTGTCCAATCAACCAAGGATGCCCGAGGAATAGATGAGCGCCCGCACCTGATTGAGGAACTGAGGAATAGAGCACTAGTAAAAGAAGATTCTCACGTGAAGTGCGTTCCTGCCCCGATCGCTATAGCAGCTCTTCCAGTTGATTAGAGTCATTTAATTAATCGTTCACTCGTTCATGTTGCAAGGCCATTCCCGAGCCTCTCTTTCTTTAACCCCGCAACCGAAGGCAAAGGCTGGGACTCTCCTTATGAAATAGTATTCTTCGGTATGAACCTCATCTTACCAATGCTGCCCACCGGTATGAATTACATTACCCAAGCCGCGGAAGCTTGATGCACCTCGGAGAATTAGGCAGCTAGCTTGTGCCGGTCGCTCGTCTGCACGGGCATGGCCAGGTATCTTGTGATGTGAGTGAGTCTGGTCTTTGAACGCTGCAAACGGAGTACCAGATATAGCATTAAAATATAACCCCGTAAAATAATAACTTATACAGCATTAAAATAAGCGTTGTAAAATAAATGCTACTTTTGCTACTATTTCTAGTAGTGTCAAGCTTGGCCCGGTGATGTAATATATAAATAAAATATTAACTAATTAGAAACATTGTAGCATCTATTTTGCCGTAAACATTATAGGTAGATGAGTATTACAGTGCATAGTAATCAAACTCTAGAAAACCCCAAGTCTCAAAGATATTGCAATTCCCTACCTTATATACAATTAAGTTACAATATCTCGATGTGGGACGGGATGTCACAGCTTTTCTTGGCTGAGTACGAGAAACTGGCATCGTCTTCTTTTAAGGACAGTACCCACTCCACTATCTATATAGTGGACATCCCATGCCTCGTCCACTACGATAGCAACTTTCATTTCAACATCTTTCTCGCTGAAGTAATCAAAATGTGTTTTAGTGTCATGTGGTTTCTTTACGGAAGAAACTGTTTATGCTTAGCCATTTTATGTAGAAATCGAAAAATTGTAAATCCTCCACAAAACTTATATTTAAAGTAAGGACTTTAGTCACACTTCATGCTTCGTTGTTGAAAATAATACTATTTCTAGATTTTCATTTTGTCCACATAAAAGAAAATAAATATACTGATTTATCTTAATCCTTGGAAAAATTATGGATCCAGCTAGACAGCCAGTCGAAGAAGTTCCCTTCACTGATATGTTTCTTCCTGTAGCAGAGGTTGGATGATACCAAGATCTTGAGATAAATGGAAAATCAAGAAAAGTGAGTCTCTAGTGTCTGGACTTGACGAAAATCCATTTCTAAAGAAGCAGGATTGTTGAGAGAAGATGAACTTCACGCATGTGACAGACACGATGGAGGAAGACTCATCACTAGAATCTAGAGTTACTGAGTCTGCTTACGTTTTCATTTTATTTAATCATACATGAACTTGAATCTCATGATTTCCAAGATTGTTACGAATAGCTTGACATTTTTTTACTAGGACCGGAGTTGGATACCTAGGGTTTATGATTTCCGTGATGATTCCAATGTGGAATTTTGATTCATTTCTATGTTTTATGCTTAATAGATGATCTATTTGTTCATGTTCAGTTTATAATTTTCATTTATTTTCTCGAGAGGAGACGTTTACATGTAGAAAACCAATCAATCCGTAGACTAATGTCGGCAGTCGATAGGGAATGGTGGGTGAATTGAACTTAACAACGGAAATACTTGCTACCACACTTGAGTAGGTCTTTAATGATTGAACAGGCAATATGTCGTCGTTTCAGAAATGACAAGAAATCATCTCGAAACATACCTAGGGAACCAACGAGGCGTCATAGTTCTTTTTTTCGTTATCTAGAAAATATTTCTTTGATATACATTTCATTTACTGCATTCAGTTTTATGTTTAATTCATCAGTTGCAGAACAATCCAAAACGAATTCCGCACTACGATTTCTTGTTAAGCTAATATCATCTCCGCAAGTCTTGTGGGTTTGACACTTGCCGGAGTTACTATTATTGACAATGTGCACTTACATTTTTGAGACGTCAACCAAAATTGGAGCGCCGTTGCTGAAGACTCGTGCTAGTTTGATTAGTTGTAATTTTATGATCAACATGATGCATGGAAGCATGGACCAAGATGATGCCTCTATGACTCCATGCATTCGAACACCAGAGGTATGTTACCAACCAGCTATCTTGATACCACTCTCACGAAGCTAACCATTTCATCGTATAAAAATCTCACATAGATAGAGTGCGGTGTGAATGCATGTTCAGTGGTAGCAATTCTGAAGATCCTACTATTCATTTGGGGATGCTCAAGGTGTTGACTCGAATATTTCAACCAGGTGGACTCTCAGAAGAAATTGTCAAATTTAAACTATTTATGTACTCTTTTAGTAGACTGATCAAAATAATGGTTACTTAATATGTCCGGAAAGTCCATCACATCTTGGAAGCATCTCACACATGAGTATATACACAGGTATTTTCCAGCCACTATGGTTGCAGCATTGATGGAAAAGATAAAAACTTCAGCAAGATGTCGGTGAGTCACTAGGAGAAGCCTAGGATCGATTCAGCAGGCTCTTGTGAAGACCCAATGGAACTACACAGCAGAATGTCTCAAGAATTTCTGCAAATCAGTTGATGTCATCGCGGCAAACTGTAGTTTTCGCACTTTCTCGCTGTGTCCAATTGTGTTAGCCGCAGTTCTTCTTCAGTTCTCGTCGTGGCAGAGGTGATCTAGATGCTGCCAACTTGTTCGGCCTCTACAGTTGGTGCAATTTTCTCTTCTCTCGACCCGGCTTCTTCATTGTCAAGAAATTCTTGTTTGAACACGAGCAGTGGTTAAAATTTTCCTCAATGCCACGGGTGATCTCAAAATCATCACAACGTAGCTCATCCCCTTTCGTGGGAGGGAAGAGGAGTTGAAGTCAAGAGAAGTTGAAATCGAGTATTTTTCTCTATCCATGACCCCAACGAGGGCACAATTGTAAGATCCCTGCGAATCATTAACCGAACTGTTGATAGGGACCGAATCCAGGGGATTCTTAGAGGAATCAGGTATATCTAGAATTGTATTCCTCCATCAAAGAATCGACCATCGTCGAACCCGAGAGAGCCAAGGCCGCAACAGGGTCTTTCAACTCTCTGAAACGGGGAGCCGCTGACAGCGGTGAAATTTGGAGGCCGATCAGAAGAAGTGCCAGGGAGAAGTGCAAGACCGGAGCCTCCACCACTCGAGTCAGAAGCCATGGGAGAACTCACCGGAGGGAGCTCTCAGACGTACACAACCGTTTGAGAAAACAGAACATATAACTTTCTCTCTCTAAAACAATTCTCATTAACACAAATCATTCACCCGAAAATGAGTGTGGAAGTTAGAATGGCATTATCAAGAAGGTAAAAATGGTGGACGTTCAAATAAATAACATGATAAAAAGTTAGTAAGAATATAATGAATACATGTTTAGAAGTAAGAATTCCAAATGAAACCAAAATATTGGAACATACTGTAGGAAATAGATATGAGGGACATATGGCAATGCATGTGTGTCCAGCACATACGCACACCCTCTAGAGTCTTGTTGATGAAGCTTGAAACTGTTTTGTCAAGTTTGTTACAAGCTCCAGATGAAATACAGGTAGATTAACCATGACTTCAAGATAAACGCACATATCCCTCCAACTTAAGGAATTACACCCTCCGTCCCACCACGTCGGTGAATAAGTTAATCGGGTATTATTTGGGCTTAGTGATTTGGCTAGTCAAACAAGGCAAGAATTGATAATTTTTTCATGGTCTTGTAGAGTAAACTAGCATCTACAAGACCATGCAAAAATTATCAAATTCTTGTTTTGTTTGACTAACCAAATCGCTCTGCCCAAATAATCCCTCATCAGCCTTGTCTAGACCCTTTGCCAACTCATTGAGGACGAGTCAATCCTGAAATGCAGCTGAAGCCAATGGCAGTTCAGGCTGAGACTGACGAGCATGAAAAATAATATTGAGGATTCACGAGGTTCCAAACTCATTGGTAACAAAATCGTGTCTAGCAAACCACGTCATGATGAAACATCCCAGAATGACAACCAGTACTGTGGGTGGTATCATAACTCCAAAAAACTCCAGTAAAATTAACAGAATTCGATTCCCTTTAGACACCGTAACAGAACACCACAAAAGAGTAAATCTGGCATAGTAGACTTACAAATACTACACCATTGCAACTAGGCTTTCGGCTCACTGTGCAATCCACAAAATCCCCCTACATTTACACCAAATCTGAACTCATGGCTAAAGGCAGAAATACTTCATAATAGGACTTCGGATGTCGTTATCCAGATACAAGACATTACAGAAGGGCAAAACCAACAAGTAAAATTCATCCACAAAAACTCTTCATGACCAACAAAAATCAGAAAGATAAGCAGTAAAGACACCGTCAGTCAAAACACCAAAGATAGCGAAGATAGCGAAGATTGAAGAGACCAGATATGCCAACATATCGAAGTATAGAAAACTGTAACTCATCTGGAAGTACTCAAATGGCATATTAACCAAGTTACTGGTACTTAAAAGTCGGCAAAAATTGAACAAAAAGGGAGTATATCTAATCCAATACAAAACAGGTAAGCCCCATAAGGGGCATTTGCGATATGGCTCATGATTAGTAGCCACACTCAGAATACAAAAATTTAAGGAAATAACATCTTTTGGGTTTCTAATCGCCATAACTATTGGATCCTCAAGAGGATATACAACTCAAAAAAATTATACCTGTTCCTCTCGCAGCAACTCCACCTTCACCGCATGCAGCACAATCAACAATAGACCACGGTGGAAAGAAAAAGCAAGCACCTTCATCCTTAGAATAGGCTCTTGCAACTCTCAATATCAGAAGCCTGTGTATCCAATATACTTTGGCCTGAAGGTCCTGAAGTCACAATCCTCAGTGCTGCGTCAAATAGTGCTTTCTGATAGAAGTCATCTTCCATCTTCTTCAACACCTCTTTGACCAACTTGAAGTCCACAGCGTTAACCAAAATAAGTGCCCCTATAATCTCACCGAAATTATTGGGTGCTTTGGGCAAGTCAATGCCTATGTCATCCAACATTGATCCATAAAGCAAACACCCAGTTCCGATATCCTTGGATGTAACTACTTTCTTGGCAAACAAATGATTGAGAAGCTTTCCAACTGGTTCAACACAGGGTGGGCTTTTCTCCAGCGCAAGTGAGATTGCTTCCTTGACAAACTCAGAGTGGTAACTAGGGGTGTTCAATTCCTCCACACACTGCAAAGCCTCGTCGAGAATCCTTACACTAAAGTATTCCTCCAGCAGAGAAACACTCTTCTTCCGAAGTTGCTCCGGATTTGACCGTGCAGGAGAAGGCAAAGCTGTTACTGGAGCAGCAGCTTGCGGTGCAGAGGCTATGATGGAAGAGCGAACTGGAGGTGCACCACTTCCTTGCAACAGAGCACTAGTCTTGCTACCACCGCCAACGCCGCCAGCTCCTTGAGGAAGCAATTTAGAGTTCATAGATGAGTTACTAATTACTGGAGGAGCACGTGCTACATCAGCCCTAGACATTGACCGTGACCTAGGAACCTCCCAGTTGTCATTATCAATTCCAGGCATTCCAGGCATCTTCCGGGTTCCTGGCATTCCAGGCATCAATCCCCCAGCACCAGGACGATTGATGGGAAGGCCGCTAGGACTGATATTACCCTGCCCGCCCCGAATGTTTCTCATGCTAGCTGTAGCACCAGGACGCAGCCCAAGAGTCTTCTCTGCATCTGAATGGATTTCATTGATGGTCTTGGCCGTCACCTGCAATGTATTAAGGGAAATGACAATAAGAAGCAGTCTCAAACCACATTATTTTAGGGATGAGAAGTTTGTAAAGGCTCTTACCTCTTCCCTCCTGGGGATCCATTTGTTTGCTCGCAGTTCCAGAACATTACGAACCATGAACCTCAGCCGTGCAGCTAGCTGTGAATTCATTGATAGTTCCTTCAATCTGGCGAAGTAAACATCATTGATCCGCCTAGACTTGGGACTCTCATCTAGCTGTTTACCAATAGTGTTGAAAAAGTGACAGATAGCCTCTACATTTTCTTCCTCTGGACAGACATTACCATCTGCTCCTAGAAGTTCCTGGAGTTCAATTTTAAAAAGAAAAAAGATCATTCACTATTTCTCAAGAGACGAAAAGTTAAAAAGTGAGAAAGCTAATACGAACCTGAACAATATGATGAACAATCTTTTCAGGTACCATCTTCTGCTTCAGAAGCTCCCCTATCAAACGGATGTTTCCAAGTGTGCGAAGCTTGATCATTTTCTCTTTGTCCCTACGTTCTGACTCTTGCTCAGGGGCAGTCATCTGTTTTGCTTCTTCCCTAAGTTTGTCAGAACCTTCAAATGCCTCCTGGCAGTTATTCAAGAGAATCCGCTTGAGTGTTATTTCTTTACCACCGGGTTCGTCAGATGGAAATGGAGTGAGATTCTCATTCAGATCTGAACACAACTGTGCATACATCTGGCAAAATGTGGGTTCCAGCACTGCCTTGTCAAAAATCAAAGAGATAACTCCCTGCATTGAGAGCAGAACCGAGATTAGAATTCCTTGTCGCACTGAATAAATCACACAATAACTTGAGTGCAGAAACTAAAAATGACAAACCTTCAGAATATCAGCAGTTGTGATACCAGAATCAATAAGCTGACCCTTCAGAAGATCAAACTTCTCAGGAGTAAGCTTATTCAGTATCCTGCATAGAGAAGCAAAATACATCAGTTTGCATATTCCAAAACAAGAAAAAACACAGCCCGAATATACTCGGAAACCAAGATCAGAAGTACTCTTGGCATTTTTCATACAAGGACAGATGTATTAATTAGCAGATAATTTTCATACAAGGTCAAGACATCATTAAATAGAAACAGAGAAGTTCACATGTTCTGTTTTAAGAATATGACTGAGATGCCCATCTATGCGTAGTTACGTACCAATCATGCATCATTTACTATATTGTTTCAGAGCACCTTACGACAATTAAGTAAAGAGAATATCATACACAGCTAAAATAAAGACATCCTGAAAGCCAAGTTGAGGAAATTTGAGAAATCTGGTACAAACGATTCATTAGGAGAGCGCATTCAGATATTCGTAAACATGAACTGGCAAGTTTCGGCTAAAACTGACACAAAATACCTTTGCATAATGTCAACCCAGTAAGCCTCCAAGGCACAAGAAATTACATGTTCCCAAGTTTTTTTCTTGATACTTACCCTTTCACTGTCTTCAACACACGGTCCTTTTCAGATAGATTACCCCTTTGGACAGACCATGGAACCTCAGCTTTTATTAGAGCAGGAGAAGGTCCCTGTCATTGACAAGTCAACGGGCTCATGTTAGTTCCACTCAACCAAATGACGAATACATACACGTAAAACTTAATAAAGCAAGTTTTTCAGATATATTGTGAAGAAAAATATCATATGCCTAGCAAGGAAAGACTCGGCATGGAAGACGAGAAATTCCTGCAGCCCACCATGGCTTCTACGTTGTTTCATTAACATGCTTTACTACCGTTTAAGTAACACTTTTTTGTTTTCATGGGCATATATCCAGACTTTATAGGCCTCATAACTACTGGCTAGTGGCTACGATGGTTAAGTTACACTTGCTAGTTTCTACTGACAATTACGGTGCACATTTATAGCAAGGGACCAAAACACAGCCACCCACCAGTCAATTTATTGATTGACATTCCCTCAAAAAAATTATTGATTGACAGAAATTATGTCCTTCACACAAACACACAGATTAGGAGACCATGTTGACTGCCTGAGGAAATATTAAATACTAGTATGATACTCGTAGTTACCAAACCACTAAAGATATCTTACCCCTTGCGACCTTCCCATCTGAGAATTGTCGTTGCGGTTGTATGTTTCTGGCTGCCTAGAATCAAATCGGCCACCAAACTCTCTGTTCTCTCGACCAGCGTCCCAGGACCTCTCATCTCCGGAAGCAGGAACTTGGGCAGACCGACCACGCCAATCACGTTTGTCTGGCTCAGAATAACGACTCTGAGGCTGCACTTGTGGCTAAAATATTGAAATGTAGCACAAAAGAGATCAGACGTCCAAGTTATGCCACAATAAAAATGCGATAACATTATCCTTGCAATTGTATATTTGAAAGCTAGGAAACTATTCACTGCATTCAGAGGTTAGTGAAGACAAAGCACGTGTATGTGCAAGTGATGAGTTTGGATAAAACTAGGGAGTTGGAAGGATTACAGCATGAAGAATACTCACATTAATTTCACTGCGACTCCAGCTCTGAGTGTCACCAAAAAACTCAGCTTCAACTTCTTGTTTGATTTTCAAAATAGCCTCTGGGATTTGACCAATCTAGACATATACAGATAGCATAATTAGCAAGTTTTAAGAAGGATAAGAAAAGGATAACAGGAGTTTGCGATTCCCAAATAAAATGAGCTATCAGCTAACCAAAAAGATACCGATAAGCTCCATCAAACAAATTAGACAAATATGCGACCACATAAAATGCAGAAACAAAACAGTGAGCATAGAGAAGTTAAATGTAACAGGTGGTAACAAAAAAAAATGTCTCAGCTGCCTCTGATTTGGAAAGAGCAGATAGGCCATAACCTCCAAAAAAGAGTTAAACTCAAAAAATAAAAATATTAGGGAGTCCGGAAATCCTACATTTATCTCAGGATAACCTGAGACATGAACTGGAAACACACCACAAAAAGAAACAGCGTCCACAAAATCAGAAATTTACGTCAACCATTGACTACGAAAAGCTACCTCTCTGAGTTGCAGGAGTTGGTCACGGGAGTACCGAACACGCTCGCGACCCTCAGCCCAAGAATCTCCGATCTGATATAATAAAAACAAAAAAGTCAAACTTAATTTAGACACTTACCAAACATACAATAATACATCCTCGTTGAAAAAGAAAAAGTGGCACACACTTGAGAACAACTCCAGAGATGTGTTGCCTTTTGCTATTTGGTAAACAACAAATTACATGGGATACTACGAAGATACTCATAATAAACATGATTGCATTACCTTGTATAAAATAAGTGGAGCAATATATGATGCAAGTCACCAAGATTTTATGCTTTACATACTTAACAAAGTTTGTACTTCTGCTACTCGGTAAACATTGGATAGCACGCTTTACTAGGAAGATAATGATGATAAACAAGATTGCATTAACTGATGAAATTCAGATTTTAACATCTGGTTAAAATACAGATACTAGCAAGCTCAACCTATACTCCAGTATACACTTTACAGTCCCCACCACAGGCTTTTTCAATTCATTCACATCATGCGACATTGTCAACAGGGAAACTAAGACTGTTTTTTGTGAACTTATCAACCAAACAAAAACCCATTGAACTGCATGAATTACATTTATACCAATAGAACTCCCGTAATTCAATAGCACTGACCAAATCTGGCGATTACTGCCCCCCTCCCCACCCCCACGGAATACATGAATATTGCAAAACATAACTAATTATTGTTACGCGGTGACGTCTTGCTAGACGACAATGTCGTTAACATCCATTGCATTAATATTCAAATTAGAAAACTACATGTAAGCAGGTTCTTTATGGTCTTGTTACTCGGTGACATCTGGCTAGACAACAATGTCGTTAACATCTGTTGCATTAATTATCCAAACTAGAGAATTACATGTAAGTAGATTCTTTATGGGCAAGCTGATACTCGTCGCACGCCCACCTAAAAGCCTACAATTCAATATTTGTCCATGTTTACAGCAGAGTCATCATCTCAACCTATACTACAGTATACACTTTACAGTCCCCACCACAGGCTTTTTCAATTCATTCAAATCATGCGACGCTGCCAACAGGGAAAATAAGACTGGTTTTTAGTAAACTAATCAACCAAAAAAAATCCAGTGTACTGCATGAATTACAATTATACCAATTGAACTCCCGTAATTCAATAGCACTGACCAAATCTGGCGTTTACTCCCCCCCCCCCCCCCCGGAATATATGAATATAGCAAAACATAACTAATTATTGTTACTTGGTGACGTCGGGCTAGACGACAATGTCGTTAACATCCATTGCATTAATTATCTAAACTAGAAAATTACATATAAGCAGGTTTTTTATGGTCTTGTTACTCGGTGACGTCTGGCTAGACGACAATGTTGTTAGCATCCGTTGCATTAATTATCCAAATGAGAGAATTACGTATAAGTAGGTTCTTTATGGGCAAGCTGGTACTCCTCGCACGCCCACCTAAAAGCCTACAATTCAATCTTTGTCCATGTTTACAGCAGAGACACCATCTCACGTGCCTTGCCAAGAATTAGGACACCAAATTCTAAAGTAATTTTCTTTTCAAACTGAATCATTCTTTTGAAAATTGTGTTTTTCCAGCTCACTGCTCACACCCAATGAAGCTACTAACACATTCTCCAAAAAGAATACTACTATGGTATAACTTAAACACCAACTGATACAGAGACAGTTCAGTCACATCAGATATAAGATTGACCCGGGCAACAAAATCCACATAAAAATTGTAAAGTCAATATTTTACGTGCTGCAACTAAAAGAAGTCGAATTGAAATCCTTATCACATCAGCAAGTACCAAAAAAAATTGTACTAAACGACGAATTATCTTAAAGATAGCTTAGAGAATCAAACTGGAAATCCGAATCAAACATAAAAGCGAATAACGGGAATCGAATCCAATAAGAAACCCTAGATCCGGGAGAGGAGAAAGAGCCGACCTTGAGAGAGAGTGAAGGAGGAGGAGCGCCGCCATGAGGACGAAGTAGGGTGAGATCAGAGGAAGCGAAAGCGGAAGAGTCGAAACGTGGGCCAAGGACTCTGCTGGCTCGGTTTCCGCCACCGCCACCTGGTCTCAAGCTCAACACCGTCTGATCAGCCTGCATACCTCAATCGCCGCCGCTTAGATGAACAAGACAACCGCACAAAAACAAATCCTAAAGAATCGAAAGAGCTTGAGGTGTACTCTGTATTGATACAGAGCTCACCAATCTATATAGAGATAGAGGGGATATAGATATGGAGATTGAGGTGCTGCTGCAGGAGGAGAAGAGCTTCTCTCTCTTCTGCTGCTGCGAAGAAAGGGAGAGAGGTTTGCGAGGGGGCAAAGGGTGAGAGAAAAACCCTATTTATTTGTAGCCTCCTCTTTGTGAGTGTTTGTGCTGATGTATGCGCTGTTTTATATTTATCCCCCCTATTGTTCGGTGTAAATACACCGCCCTACCTGCTATTAGGAAAATACTTGGCAAAATACCAAAACTGTAAAAGCGTTGAAGATTTTTTTTAGACTTACATGTTTGTCGTCTACCGTGTTTGAACTCAGGACCTGATGCAGGGGCTTTTAAACTCTCTGCCACTTGCGCTAGCGCCCGTTTTCCAAAAGCTTGGAAGTTCAAAACAATGCTGATGGCACGTACTTTTCATTCTTATCGCAAGTTAAAAATGAAATAAATAGGCTGAACTTCAAAAATAGTACACTTTGGCTCGAATCCACCTTTTCACACTTGTAATATACATTTGATCACAATAAGTACCTCAGCTATAGGCATATGTCTCTCTCCTCTCCATGATAATTTAACGTCGTTAGAGTGACCTACCACATTAACATCGCCACAAGTAACATATTTTGGGTTAAACACACTTTACATCCCTATGTTTAGGCAAGAAAAGACACTCGACGCCATTGTGTTTTAAAAAAAAATCACTTCACCCTAACGGTTTTTACAAAAAGGCAATTTTACCCTTGAAAATGCAGGAAAAAATACGCCACTATAAAAAGCCATTCTCCATATCCTCTTAATTTCTAACCTCAACCACCACTTCTTTACTTGGTTCCCTCACTCTCCCTTTTCTTTTCTAGCTTGGTCTCTCTCCCCCTGCAACTATACTTAATCATTTATTGTTGTACATAGGGGTTGGGCCACCCAGAAAATCTCTTCTCTCATATGATATTCCTGCCAATAAATATTTCTTTTTCGACTCATCCATGATCCCCTAGCTACTCATGCAAGAGAGAGGTGCTACTTAAACGACATTTTTCCTTTTTTCGGCAAGGAGGAAGTTTGAGGGAAGTTGTTGCAGCATTACCGTACTCGGGCACATGTCGGAGTTCCTACCCTATTCGACTACTTGAAATTCGAGATAAGTCTATCGAGTCGCGACCCTCACCTCATCTGATTGCTTATTGATTGGTTATTTTCTTGTTAGTGAGAGGAAATAGTTTAGCCTAAATCCCGGAAGGACTTTAACCTAACCAGTTCGTGTCTCGTCCAAGTTAGAAATGGATTAAAGAGAACTTTTCCTTTCCTTATAGACACCCTCGATTCCCTGAGATGGAAAACCAAAAAAACCAGAGTTCTAAACCAAACGAAATGGCTCCAAGATCGATTGGTTTGTTGACTTCCCCCTGTAACAAAGGTTCTTTCTTTAAGTGTGGATCTTTGGGGATACCTCGATCTATTAATCTAAATAAGAAAATTGGGGTGAAACTTTGAAACTCAGTCGACCAGCTAATGGAAGAAACCTACACCATTTACGCCCAACCTCCAACGCCACTGGTACCAGCCAAAAATCCACATGAAACCCAGTCGAACTCGATTCCCAATCTGAATATTGCTTGACCCGACAGAGAAGACCCATTCTTGTCGTATCCTACGCCGCATGTTAGTTGTCACCGACAACAGGTGGTCAACTAGTCTGGGCTAGGGTAGAGTTCGGGTGTAATGACAGATCTACAAGTCAAAGTAAAAGAATATGAATCCTCTTCTCCAGAAAATAGGTTTCACCATATGGGTAGGTTATGTCCTCCCATGTTTACTTCAATCTAGATATGGTGTTGGATTGGCTTTAGTTGGATTTTAGGAGGTGTCATTGTTGTTGAGAGCGATAATTGGGTGTGGTTGGAAGTTGAGGTTTAAAAGCAGTTTGCCTCTTAATCTAGTTGTGAAAGCGATATAGGTGGGGGTTGATTGGGTTCTAGTTACGATTTTGCTTACATGGTTACTAATTTTTGTATTAGTCAGTCGGATCTTCCTATTGGATTGCGGTTTTGGATCTTCAATAGGTTTCTATTAACAGTGTTATAGTTCTCGATTGACTTGGGGCTGATAGAGAGGTGTTGGTGGAGATTTGGTGGTTGTGGTGTCCCGTTCGAATTAATAGGAGCACATATATCTCCTCAATTTGTGGGTTGAGCTCGAGGATCTAGAGGAAGCATGGAACAAACTTCTGAAATGCGAGAACTCACAAGAGGAGCAGAGGAAGCAAGGAAAAAGAAGAAGAAAAGAACAGGAGTTTAGAGAGCTTGCACGAGCTACCGACAGTTCGAACGAACTATAACCAGATAAAGGGAGCTCGTACGAGTTGCCCAGCCAGTTCGCACAAACTGGACCATTCAGTGGCGCAGATCGGAAGGGGTCGGTTTGCAATTATTTTAAACATTAGCTTTATGGAGTAAAAAGAAAGAAAGCCCTAGGAAGAAAAAGAGATCGCAGCGAAGGAGATGGAGGCACGACATCAAGAGAGAGGATGAAGGGAGATGCTACTCTTCATCATTGAAGAACAAGGATTTCTTCGCAAACATGAGGAATTCTGTGTTTGATCTTTCTGATCTCTATTTAGTTCATTGACTATGGATACTCTGTGTTTTGCTACTATTCTCATGAATAGTTGGACATCATACTAGGTTCTACGATGAACCTATGGTTTTGAAGACAACGTTTTTTTCTATGGTTTCGTTCATATGATTTTATGACAACTCAGCATTCATCTTCCGATTCGTGATTCTAGACTGAATTATTGGCAAACTTGGTTGATGATGGATTTGGTTATGAGAATGATGATTTATATTCATTATGCCTTCGTCTTAAATTTTATTACTTTGTTATTCCTATTTTTCGCTATCTGAACTTTATTCATATGCAAATTGGGAAGTCATGACCCTCAACTGCTAGTAAACTTCAGGATTGTAATCAAGAGATGTAAGACTAGATAGGGATAAGAGAGCAAGATTATTCCTGAATCATGATGAACCGAGGGGTTAAGTGAAACGATTTCTTACGTGTATACGCAAGTGCGTGGTCGAAGTAATATAGAACGAGTATTAAAACTCAGGTTTTCGAACCCACAGGGACATTCTCAAAATTATTCAGTTAGACAATTAACTTAGAGTCAAGTAACCAAAGTAGGGGATTGTGATTTAAGAAGTCGTCACCCTCTAACAAGTGACTAAAATGAAAAAAGACTTACTTAACTAAAAAAAAATCTAAAGAATATGATTATGGAGAACACTAGATAGTTTTAGGGTCCCTAGGGAAGTTAAACATTTCCGAATTATGTTTTGAAACACTCTACATTCGTCTAGGTATACCGGTTCACACTCATTGCAATATTTTGTTGATCTCATGCAAATCTACTTTACGGTCTACTTCTGGTCCTTTCGGTCCACCGCTGTCTACCGTTCCGTTCTAGTTAGCTAGTCAGGTTCGTTTATCGGGTCATGTCGGTCCACTGTTTTCACTCAACCCTAACACGGTCATTCAAGTCTCTATCTCCTGTCGGTCTCAAAATTACGAGAACGTCAACAAAGTTCTTCATGGATCCGGGTTTCAATTACTTTCGTGCGACAACCTAGATAACTAGCAAGTATTGGGTGATTAAACCAAACAAACTAAAAATTGGGAACATGAACGTGTCGAATAACTAGAACAATACATAGAATTAGGTTCAAACAAACGTGAATCAAACTTCAAATCCAGCAATTCAAAACAAAAACCTAGTTCTCCATAAACTATCTAGCTATGAGAGGTCTAACTATAGATAGTATTGTTTAGCTCTACAAAGTTCTCCATAAAATAAATCAAACGAGAGAGGAAAGAAATCAAACATGAAATCGGAGCTTTCCCTAGTTCTTCGTCTTCTTCTTCATCCTTCTTCGTCCTTTTTTTGTTTTCTTCATAAATGAATGGATGTTCGATTCTAAAACAGCTCCCAAGTCTAATAAAATCAGAATCGTACAAACACTTCATGTAAAACCAACGTGTTTTTTACCTTTAACCTCCAAGATTGTGTAATAATCCCTTCCCGTTGGCAACCTAGTGGCGCACGGCCCCGGTGCCTCATTTTGCGTGATCTCTTTCTGCCTCCTACTTCGTGTAGCTAGCACTAAGACGTGAAGAGGATTCCAGCTTGCAATCCTAGGTTTGGATACTCGTAGAGACGTGGACATCATTCTAAGTTGTGATCAGTCAGACAAACAAGGTACACAATCGTTTATCCCTTATCACGTTATGAATGTTCTCTGCGATCCGTGGAGGGCTTTTATCTGGAACTTATTTATTGTTATTCTGCTGCATTACCTGCATCGAAACCCTACATGAAGAGTGTAGGGTTTTGATTCATGGATCGCGCAAACGGAAGCATAATCAAACAAATAACCATGCAAAACCCTCCAAGGATCACAAGTCTAGATGCATAACGATAGTGAAGGTAAGAAATCATAAACACACCTTTGGGTTCTCCTTGATGACTTCAAACGCGAATAGTGTCACGTTCTCTATAGTTGATCCACGCCTAGAGTTGATCCTAGATCTCCAATCTCCTTGGTGCTAGCCCGGAATGAGAGGAGGGTGAAGGAATCACGCAAAACGAGACAAAAGAAGGGGCTCGGCCCTTCCTTTTGGCCGACGGGGTGAGGGGCGGCGGCAAGGGGCGGCGTCGCTCCTTGTTGCTTGCTCTCTCTCTCCTTTGTTCTCTCCCACTCTTGTTATGTTCTCTTTAGAGCATAAGTTATGAGGAAGGAAGGAAGGAGGGTCCTTTATATAGTCCAACAACTCCTTGTTAACTACCTAAAGGACTTATTCTAGTCCTACTAGAATTCAATTTAGTCCCTTCCTTGCAAATTAGTCCCTACTAAGTTTGCAAGGGTTTGCAAAGTGATCCTTCTAATTAATTAATCCAATTAATTAATTCCAAATCTAGTACAACTCTATATAGCGTGTGACCCCATAGGTTCTATCTAGTTGGTAGCAACTCTTTGCTAATATGGAGCGGTTTCTAGCAAAACATCCATTCTAGCCAACTAATAGAATAGTCATCTAGACAACCTTGTACAAGTAATTGTCTCATCCCTTTGCCTCCATATCCGGATTGGACACGAGACATACAAGTCACACTCGTATATCCAATCCCTAGTTTCTCGATCCATGGAATAGCCTTATTCGTGCAAATAACATCAATATCCCATATATTGATTTATTTGAGTCTGGCCAGACATTCTATAAGCACTATCCTTCGAGTGGCCTAGGATATTTGCTCCCGTTATGTGGGAGGGGCAAATCCTCTCTACGTCCACTACGATCTCTAAGCTTGCTTCTCATTGTATCCAGTACACGCCTTTATAACTACCCAGTTACGGTGTAGCGTTTAACGCTACCAAGATCACAATGATCCACAACTAGAATATCTAGTGACTTCAAGTCTAAGGATGACAATACCATTGTACCCGAGAAGCACTTGTGACTCAACATAACATGTATGTAGCCTTCTCGGTGATGGGTCAATCCAGTGCAACATTCCGTAATGCACACCTATGTGTTGGATCGTGATATCTCCATATCAATCCAACCCCATACTAGTCTATAGATGATTGTCCCATTAATCATTATACTTGACTAGGGATATTTAAGATAAACAACACGATTGTAAATCTAAGGACTTCATTATATTAAATATCCAATAAATAATAAATGAATTTTCTAGCCAAATACAAATTCATACTAAACTAGATTGCCTCTAGGGCATCTATTCCAACAGTCTCCCACTTGCACTAGAGCCAATCTGGCGCATCTCGTATGCCCATACTCCTAGTGTGCCTTTCATGCTTCCACTGCGTGAGAGGCTTTGTAAGCGGGTCTGACAGATTATCATCTGTAGGAATCTTGCATATCCGAACGTCTCCTCTATCGATAATATCTCGAATCAGATGAAACTTCCTGAGCACGTGCTTGGACTTCTGGTGCGATCTTGGTTCCTTTGATTGCGCGATCGCCCCAGTGTTGTCACAGAACAACTCCACTGGATCCGCAATGCTAGGGACCACACCAAGTTCAGAAACAAACTTTCTGATCCAAACAGCCTCCTTTGCTGCGCCATTTGCAGCAATGTACTCAGCCTCTGTTGTAGAATCAGCCACCGTCTCTTGCTTGGAACTCTTCCAGCTCACCGCTGCCCCATTCAGGCAAAACACATATCCCGACTGTGATCTAAAGTCATCTCTATCGGTTTGGAAGCTTGCATCAGTGTAACCCTTTACACGCAACTCTTCCTCACCGCCAAACATCAAGAAAGCATCCTTAGTTCTTCTCAAGTACTTTAGGATGTTCTTGACAGCAATCCAGTGACTCTCACCCGGATTGGATTGGTATCTGCTTGTCATACTCAAGGCATATGACACATCTGGTCTAGTACATAACATGGCGTACACGATAGACCCTATGGCTGAGGCATAGGGAATCCTACTCATGCGTTCCTTCTCAATCTCATTGGAAGGACAACCACTCTTCGAAAGAGTGATTCCATGTGACATGGGCAAGAATCCCTTCTTGGAATCTTGCATGTTGAACCGTTTCAACACCTTGTCAATATATGTACTTTGACTTAGGCCTAGCAACCTTTTAGATCTATCTCTATAGATCTTTATACCGAGTATATGGGCTGCTTCCCCTAAGTCCTTCATTGAGAAACACTTTCCTAGCCAATCTTTCACAGATTGCAGCATGGGAATGTTGTTTCCAATGAGTAGTATGTCATCCACATACAAGACCAGAAAAGCTATAGAGCTCCCACTAACCTTCTTGTAGACACAAGACTCATCTTCGTTTCTGATGAAGACAAACTCTTTGACCACTTCATCAAAACGTCGATTCCAACTCCTAGAAGCTTGCTTCAATAAATAAATGGATCGTTGCAGCTTACAGACTTTGTTGGCTTGCTTTGGATCCTCAAAACCCTCCGGCTGTATCATATACACGTCCTCGAGGAGATTCCCATAAAGGAATGCTGTTTTGACATCCATCTGCCAAATCTCATAGTCGTAGTATGCTGCAATTGCAAGTAGGATTCGGATGGATTTGGTCATTGCGACTGGTGAAAAGGTTTCATCATAGTCAATACCATGAATCTGTCTAAATCCTTTAGCCACCAATCAGCCCTTATAGGTAATCACATTACCATCCATGTCGATCTTCTTCTTGAAGACCCATTTGCACCCTATGGGCCGCGCCCCATCAGGTGGTTCCACCAAAGTCCATACTTTGTTGGTATACATGGATTCCATCTCGGATCTCATGGCCTCAAGCCACTTCTGCGAGTCTGGGCCACTCATGGCCTCCTCATAGGTAGTAGGCTCATCATCTATGACCATCGTGTCACCGGAATCAGTTACGAGAAGTCCGTACCTCTCGGGTTCCTAGCGCACTCTACTAGATCTACGAAGCTCTTGTGTTACCTGAACAGGTGGATCCACAACTGCTTGTGATTCCTGTTCATGTTCCATAATCGGTTCAGTGATCTGTGGTTCTTGAACTTCTTCAAGTTCTACATTCCTCCCACTTGCTTCTTTAGAGACAAACTCTCTTTCTAGAAATACGCCGGTCCGAGCAACAAACACTTTGTTCTCGGTTGGATTGTAGAAGTAGTATCCCTTAGTTTCCTTAGGGTACCCCACAAATTTACACTTATCCGATTTAGGCCCTAGCTTGTCTGATTGTAAACGCTTTACATAGACATCGCAGCCCCGAATCCTCATGAACGACAGTGTGGGACGCCTCCCACTCCACATCTCATATGGTGTCTTCATGACTGATTTAGATGGAACACGGTTAATGGTGAAAGCTGCACTTTATAGAGCGTAGCCCCAAAACGATAATGGAAGATCAGTTTGACACATCATAGACCGAACCATATCCAATAGGGTTCGATTCCTCCTCTCGGACACGCCATTCCATTGTGGCGTTCCGGGTGGAGTGAGTTGGGACACAATCCCACACTCTCTAAGATAGTCGTCAAACTCTTGGCTCAAGTATTCTCCTCCACGATCCGATCGTAGAGCCTTGATACTTTTGCCAAGTTGCTTCTCTACTTCATTCTTGAATTCTTTGAACACTTCAAAGGATTCGGATTTTGCCCTCATAAGGTACACAAATCCATATCTACTGTAATCATCAGTAAATGTAATGAAGTAGACATAACCACCCCTGGCAGGTGTGGCAAACGGCCCACACATCGGTATGTATGAGCGTCAATTGCTCACTAGTCCTCTCACCTTTCTTATTGAAAGGGGACTTTGTCATTTTTCCCAATAAACAAGCCTCACATGTCTCATATGATTCAAAATCAAATGAGTCTAGTAGTCCATCCTTATGGAGTCTAGATACACGTTTCTCATTTATGTGGCCTAAACGACAATGCCATAAATAAGCAGGATTTAAATCATTTGTTTTAATCCGCTTGGTATTAATGTTGTAGACAGGATTGCTTAGATCAAGGACATAAAGTCCATTAAATAATTGCGCACTAAAATAGTGAATATTATTCAAATAAAAGGAACAACAATTGTTCTTTATTGAAATAATAAAACCTTCCTTGTCCAAACAAGAAATAGAAATAATGTTTCTGCTCATAGCAGGCACAAAATAGCAATTATTTAATTCTAAAACTAATCCTGAAGGCAGAGATAGCTCGCACACGCCTATGGCCAACGCAGCAACCTTTGCTCCATTCCCAACGCGCAGATCTACCTCCCCTTTAGCCAATCTTTTACTTCTCTTTAGATCCTGCATATTTCGACAAATATGAGATCCACATCCAGTATCTAATACCCATGATGTAGAGACAGTTAAATTGACATCTACAACAAAAATACCTGGTGGTGGTGGAATCACTATTCCAAGCCTCTTGTCCTCCAGATATTTTGGGCAGTTCCTCCTCCAGTGTCCAGGTTGACTACAGTAGTGACATTCACCCTTAGTCACGACCTTGGCAATGCCACCAACAGGCTTAAGGGCTTGTTCCTTGGACTTTGCAACTGACTTGCCTTTACCCTTGGAGGAAGAGGCAAACTTTTTGCCCTTTCCTTTGTGCACCATCATAATGGCCTTGCCCTTACCCTTGTTGATGCTCTGTTCAGCCGTCCTCAACATGTTGAGCAAATCTGGCAGTGGTTTAACGATCTCGTTCATGTTATAGTTCATAATGAACTGTCCATAACTCTCGGGCAACGATTGCAACACGAGATCGGTTGCCAACTCTTGGCCGACCGGGAACCCAAGCCGGGCGAGATTCTCCAAGTACCCGATCATTCGGAGTACATGGGGTCCCACCGGGTTCCCTTCTGCCAGATGACATTTGAACAGTGCCTTTGAGACCTCATACCTCTCTACCCTTGCCTGCTCTTGGAAGAGCTGCTTTAGATGTTCGATCATATCGACAGCATTCATGTTCTCATGTTGCTTATGAAGCTCAGAGGTCATGGTGCAAAGCATTAGGCAGGCCGCATCATTAGCGTCATCAACACGCTTTTGATACGCCTTTAAGGCAGCAGGTGTCTGATTCTCTGGACCTTCTGGAACATGCTCCTCTATTGCGTACAGTTTCTTCTCTTGTTTGA
The DNA here is from genome assembly GCA_023055425.1 of Linanthus parryae. Classification (NCBI taxonomy): domain Eukaryota; kingdom Viridiplantae; phylum Streptophyta; class Magnoliopsida; order Ericales; family Polemoniaceae; genus Linanthus; species Linanthus parryae. The sequence goes on from JALGPY010000009.1 coordinate 17,855,731, forward strand.
GAACAATTCTCAAGTTTCTGTATCAATCGAGAAAGTTGGTTCCAGAGAGCTTGTCCTTCTCAAGGACAGATCGTAGGGAATGTTGTGAACTCGATGAGTTGTTTGCCATTTGGAATTCTACAAAAGGGAAAATACGCAAGTTTTAGTATTTATGAATTTTTGACTATATTTAATAATGGCTAGTTTATTAAATATAGCTCCCACTATTTTTCTACGGATTAATAACCCTCAAGATATTAATGCGGAAAATATCCTTATATTTTCTAGTGGGCCAAGATCCATCTTTTCATCTCCTTATGAGCTTGCTTTGGCAAGTCACCCATAATTTGACTACTTCTAGGTAGGAACAATTCCAATTGCATCCCATATGCAACTCTTGGTTCAATCGGGCAAATAACTCCTTATTTATCCATCCATATGGATAATCCCAATTGATTGCCTCTAGGTTTCTTAATCAAATTAATAGCCTAGTTGTGTTCAACCTCTTACCTAAACAATTGCACATTGTTACGTGCCATCGCATTCCATCATTATGAACCAAGTCGCCATGCTTTGGCACGCACGAACTTGATAAATAATGATGATAATGAGTGTTTAAATAACGAGAAGGCAAGAACACAATATTTAAAATTTGAGGGATTTTTCAATTTTAATTATTTTTGTTGATCAATATCAACTAATCTATCTATTTGAGTTTGGGCACAACTCCAAATAATAGATCCGGGTTGTCTAATTATCTTATTATCCTAATTGCATGCATCATCCATACACCAACCACACAAATAATAAGACAATAAATAAACAACCACAAAATAGAAATTAAACGTGATGTGGATATGGCCTTTTCTAGACTAAGATAATTCCAAGCCAATGGAATTATCTATGAACCCTAAGCAAACACATCTCCATGCGTCTTGATCTTTTGGTCCATCCTTCATAGTCATGTGGAATGCTCCATGCTCCATCTTTTGTGGCTCCTTTGGCTTTGGGCTTTTTTTCTCCAATCTTGGCTAACAATCTACTTTATCTAGCACTAGCTAATATCTATACTAAATAAAATAAATCTCACAAGTTGAGAAAAAAAATGGCACGCAGGCCATAAAACCCTAATTAATTATTACAATTAATTGATCAGCTCGCAGGCCGTAAAACTAAACCACAAAAATTAAACATCCACATCAAACCACATCCTAAGGCCATATCCAATCACCATGCGATTTGCACATAAACAGTTAAAATCCAATTTTAACGCGCTTGGTCAATTTTAATTGATTTTAGGATTTCTAGGGTTAAAACGGTCCATGGGCCCAACAATCCAATTGCCCAGGCCCAAACAAAGTAAACCATAAGGCCCTAGGGCCGGCCCGGCCCAAAACCCGCAAGCTAGGCCCGCGGGTTAGGGCCGCCCGGCCCCTTAGGGCGCCAATCTTGGGCGGCAAGCAAGGGGGCGGTCCCTTAGGGGGCCGAACCTCCTTATGGAGGTTGTTTCCAAAACAACCTCCTTGCTTGGAGCCCAAGTTTGGTTGTTTCCTTGTTTTGGGAGAACTCCTTCTTCCCCAAGGATGCCCAAACCCTAGATCTAAGATCCTAAAATTTCTCAAACTCACCAATTCATGCATCCAATGCAAAATTGGGTCTTGTTATGATCTAATTATTGACAAATTGCATCCCATGCTTGATTTGTCTAGTTTTACGCGATAAACAACAATTTAAGGTGTAAAACAACAAGAATGTAACACATAAACTACGTTTATGCTCTATGACCTGTGGCTCTGATACCACTGTAGGGTTTTGATTCATGGATCGCGCAAACGGAAGCATAATCAAACAAATAACCATGCAAAACCCTCCAAGGATCACAAGTCTAGATGCATAACGATAGTGAAGGTAAGAAATCATAAACACACCTTTCGGTTCTCCTTGATGACTTCAAACGCGAATAGTGTCACGTTCTCTATAGTTGATCCACGCCTAGTGTTGATCCTAGATCTCCAATCTCCTTGGTGCTAGCCCGGAATGAGAGGAGGGTGAAGGAATCACGCAAAACGAGACAAAAGAAGGGGCTCGGCCCTTCCTTTTGGCCGACGGGGTGAGGGGCGGCGGCAAGGGGCGGCGTCGCTCCTTGTTGCTTGCTCTCTCTCTCCTTTGTTCTCTCCCACTCTTGTTATGTTCTCTTTAGAGCATAAGTTATGAGGAAGGAAGGAAGGAGGGTCCTTTATATAGTCCAACAACTCCTTGTTAACTACCTAAAGGACTTATTCTAGTCCTACTAGAATTCAATTTAGTCCCTTCCTTGCAAATTAGTCCCTACTAAGTTTGCAAGGGTTTGCAAAGTGATCCTTCTAATTAATTAATCCAATTAATTAATTCCAAATCTAGTACAACTCTATATAGCGTGTGACCCCATAGGTTCTATCTAGTTGGTAGCAACTCTTTGCTAATATGGAGCGGTTTCTAGCAAAACATCCATTCTAGCCAACTAATAGAATAGTCATCTAGACAACCTTGTACAAGTAATTGTCTCATCCCTTTGCCTCCATATCCGGATTGGACACGAGACATACAAGTCACACTCGTATATCCAATCCCTAGTTTCTCGATCCATGGAATAGCCTTATTCGTGCAAATAACATCAATATCCCATATATTGATTTATTTGAGTCTGGCCAGACATTCTATAAGCACTATCCTTCGAGTGGCCTAGGATATTTGCTCCCGTTATGTGGGAGGGGCAAATCCTCTCTACGTCCACTACGATCTCTAAGCTTGCTTCTCATTGTATCCAGTACACGCCTTTATAACTACCCAGTTACGGTGTAGCGTTTAACGCTACCAAGATCACAATGATCCACAACTAGAATATCTAGTGACTTCAAGTCTAAGGATGACAATACCATTGTACCCGAGAAGCACTTGTGACTCAACATAACATGTATGTAGCCTTCTCAGTGATGGGTCAATCCAGTGCAACATTCCGTAATGCACACCTATGTGTTGGATCGTGATATCTCCATATCAATCCAACCCCATACTAGTCTATAGATGATTGTCCCATTAATCATTATACTTGACTAGGGATATTTAAGATAAACAACACGATTGTAAATCTAAGGACTTCATTATATTAAATATCCAATAAATAATAAATGAATTTTCTAGCCAAATACAAATTCATACAAACAAGGTACACAATCGTTTATCCCTTATCACGTTATGAATGTTCTCTGCGATCCGTGGAGGGCTTTTATCTGGAACTTATTTATTGTTATTCTGCTGCGTTACCTGCATCGAAACCCTACATGAAGAGCACCAATATTTAGAGATTCGTTATGCAATCAGAGTGTAATAGTAGGGGACGGAGAATTGATAGGACACGCAGTCGATTGTTACACAACATTGCATGAGATCTATAGATAAATAATTTAGATATTACCCATCATAGTTTAACAATAATAGCACGCGGCGTTTCAATATATGGAGTTGTTAGATATCCTAGGGGGTTTGTAGAATACATAATTCTTCCTTATGAATGATCAGTTATCTTAAATACAAAACACCAAAAATATTGGTTATTTTAGCTTTGTCATATTTTATTTTATGTTGCTTGTTTGGGGAAGCAACATTATAAAATCACAATTTATTCCTCCTAGTTACTTTAAAATACTCTATGATAGCTTAATTGATTATTTACAGACAGTCCGTGTGGGATCGACAACTCTGGATTGAGCTACTCAGCCCTATGCTACATGATTAGTGCACTTGCTAATTGACATCATTAGTAGTAGTCCATCAGTAATTTTCTTGGGTTTCTACACGTAATGCTTGATCTTTGAAAAAATCCTAAAGAAACAAAGTCAACTCTTGAAGAAAATGAGAGCACTACTTACAATAGAGCCAAGAGATCTTGGATTGTTGAACAAGATGATGAAAATGACTCCCACAATGTATAGTATGACCTTGAACTTGAGTTTTTCATGCTTTGGAAGGTAGAAGATGAAGTTTTGGTGGAGTTCTGTGAGGGTGATCACCCAAATTTGAGAATGGAATTGTAGAAAGAGGGATCGAGTGTGGGAGAGAGAGCTTGAGAGTGACGAAGAGTTATAGATAGTGATGGAGTGTGGGATGTGGGATGTGAGGGTTAAGTGTGGACTTGATTGATGTGTTTGTAAGGAAATGAGGATTGTTAAGAATTAAGTCTAATCAATTTAAGATTATCATCCTACTATTTAAGGATTGATTGAACAAAGTTAGGATATAAGTGGACCCAACACGAATTTTAGGAAAAAGATCTTTTTGATCTCTTTCCTTTTTTTTAATTCTCTAATATCCTAACATTAAATTTTTTCTTATTACTCTAGATTATATCTAACTTCTTTAGTTCGAAATAGGACTAGGCCCCTCCATAGCATCAGGTAACCATACATGAAGAGGAAATTGTGCGGATTACTCTGGAAATTACATCGATTTCTGAAATTGGTTACTCCTTGTGAACCTCAAAAATCTCTTGTGTGTGGGGTGTGACTAGGCACAGTGTGACACCACTTGGTGGTTCTGCTGCTAGAGTCAAAAGAGTTGGGGTGGTTTTTGAACTTTCATAAGTCAGGGGCTTTGTATTATAAACTAAATATGGTTTAAATTCAATAACATTTTTCACTTTCCTACTTTGTTCCTATGTATATTGGATCATATTATTTCCAGTTAAAATTTATGGGATATCTTTTCTTTTTAGGATATCTTTGAGGATATGTGTCGTGAGTTGTAAAATTAAACTTATTTAGGTCAAATGCTTAATGTGATTATATCATGTCAACAGAAGTTGTTGCTTTATAAAAATCAAAAATTCCCAAACTAAAAATTTTTAAAAATAACTTTTGACAAAAGATTTCAAGATCTGTGGTCTTTAGAGGGAATATATTGGTTTTCTTTCAATAAAAATAATGGCTGGTTTGAAATAATCTTTTGTGGTTGCGTTTTAAAACCGTACTTATTCCACTAAATATAATTTGTCTTTTTCTTTATTGAGTCCAACATAAAGTCCTCATTAAATAATTTTTAAAAGAATCTAAAAAAACATGTCATTTGTAGGGAACAAAACCATGCGAAGAGACGAGGAACAAAGATAGACAAGTATCGTAGAGAAATTATTTTGATGTGTGTATTAATCTTCACCAAGACACCCTTTAAATAGAGTGTGGGAGTCAATCTATCAAGTTGTAGATAGTGCTTTCTAGACAGGCAGCTCTTAGCCACGTGGCGATCATCCAGCACACCTAGATGTGCTCCACACACACTGGATCACCACCCGCGCTGATCCACGTGGGGGTTGCGAGACAGGGCCCTCGCATACCACCACACGGGACTTGTAGGGACTTAGTGGTTTGGAGGCTAGAGTAAGTCCTGTTGCGCGCGAGCGACAACCAAGCCCGCGCGCGACCTTTAGTAACTTCTTTGAGAGATTTATGGCACGAACTCCATAAATCCGGTCAACCTCATAACGGTTCCGGTATACGCGGACGAAGTGCGTAACGGTCCCTATATATGTGGAAGAACGTGCCGTTGTGGTTAAGCTAATTAAGCCGCCATTAATGCGTGCATTAACCCACTACAACGGTCATATTCTTCGTTATATATAGGATCGTTAACCCTTCCATAGGAGGACAAATCACTTGAACTACGCGGAAGCTCTGCCAAAATTCTGTCTCTCTCTCATACAGTTGCTATTGCCTTACTCTCTCCCTACACACACCCTACTCTTTTCGTGTTCTCTTTATCCACTGCTTTTGGTGTATATTGAATCTTCCTCAAATGATTCTCTTGTACACATTTGGTGAACCCGACGTGAATCTTACCACTGCAAGCAACCATGTCTCACGAAGACGACGTCAGGAACAGATCTCCCTCCACGGAGACAACCTCGGGAGAGGAGACCCGTCACACTTCCGCAACCGCCGGCGGGACTTCGACTTTGGAGACTTTAAACGCTACCATCCAGAATCAGGCAAAGGCCCTCCAGGCTCAATCCGCACAGATGGACCGGATAATGGCCATACTGGGAACCCTTACCCCGAATCCTACATTGGGTACTGCTGTCTCTCAGGGAGGAGGAACCTCTACCACCCAGGGGACTGGAGTAGTACCTACACCGCCTAACCCTAATTCGCAAACTCCACCAGCAATGGTGCAACTACCCTCTGTCCAGGGGCTAACGACCCAAATACCGTCCCTTACCACACATATTCCCCAACCACCAACTGTGGCACCCAATATCTCTTCATAGTACTCCTTGTCTCCTCCGCCGGCACCGCTAAGCAACATGGCTTACACCCTAGCCCGACCGCAACATATGTGTCTCCGCCAGCTACAACCCATCCTCCTGCTGCTGGAGGGAGTGCACCGGAGTGTATGACGTCGTTGCAGAGGTGCATAGAGACCTTCTTGGCCAATCAACCTTTTGCAGACACTATCATTCCAAAGGTCGACAACAAACCGCCTATCCCACGCGAGATCTATCTGATGCCCAACCCCGCAGGGTATAAGGCTCCTATGTGGGAAAAGTTTGAAGATGTCAACGGGAATGCTCACGAGCATGTCGTGCGTTTTATCGATGTAATGGGACCGTATGGGGCCGATCCCAAGTTGCTGATGCGTGAATTCCCAAGGTCTTTGGGAAATGTGGCCTACAAATGGTATAGAACGCTGGAGGCTGGATCTGTCAAAACTTGGGATGACATGGTTCAGAATTTCTACACGAAATTCTTCCAGGTGGAGGAGAAGGTTACAATGATTCATCTCTCTCGTATGTATCAGAAGCGCGATGAGGATGGTGTCACCTTCATCAAGAAGTTCAGAGCCAAATCATTGGAGTGCAGAGATGCAGTGCTTGAGGGCAGGCTGTAGTAACCCGCATAATTATGTTGCATGTTCATGTGTTAAGCAATATTATTATCGTCTAACTATGTGTGTTAATGTTAATATTTTACTAATTATGCTAGACTTTGGAGAAAATATTTGCAAGAATGTTATGTTTGTGCCAACTTGTTAGTTAGCATTAAGTTCATAGTTTGCCACGAAACTTTATGTAAATTTGTATTACTTTAAAAAAAATTATGTTTTTATGAATCAACCTCTATATTATTTGATTTTTTACACTATTTACCCAACTAGCAAGATTTCATCCTATGAATCTATTTCATCACACAAGTCTAGGTTATTATTTTAATTTTGCTATGCTAGTATGATATGATTATTTTTATATACCACCAACCCTCACCATCATGCACATGGCTCCCATACTTTTATTTTCATCTTTCTCATCAAGAACACTTCTTCAATGCTCTCTTCTCTCTCTTCAAACACAATTCCCGGATTTGGGGGTTCACCCTCACAAAACACCCCCAAAACTCCATGTTCTACATCTCATATCATGAAAAACTCAAGCCTATGGCTATACTATGCATTGGGGGAGTCTTTTCCTTCATTTTCCTCAAGAATCCAAGCTCCTCCAACCTCCAAGAACTCAATATTAATCTCTAATTTCTCTCAAGACATATAAGTAAGCACTATTCTCTTCTTTATGTGTTAAATTTGTAGATAATGCATGTTCTTGACATGAAATTGCTTGATCTTGAGTTGCATGTGTTATTTGATCTTTGATTTATAACTTTTAAACTTGATCTTCCTCATCTCCAAGCATGCTTCATCACTTTCATGGCTAGATCATCAAATTGGTACTTGAATGTTGCATATTTCATAAAACCCACATTTGAACATACATGCATGTCATCAAAATCAAGTTTGTTGTTAGAATCATGTAAGAACATGATGTGGGTAGTGATATGTGTATTATTTAGACCTTGTTTTAGTTAAATTTCCGATTTTGATGGAATGGTCCTTGCATGCAACAAGTTTTTGAAGTATAGAAAACCATAAAGTTCATGTTTGAGTCTATTTTCACAAAATTTGGAAAAATATCTAAACTTTTCATAAAAATATGAAAAATTTACATTTTGTGTATTTGTATGTGATATTTGTACAGTAAAAATTTCAGAGCAATTGGACTTGTATTTAATTTTTAATTGGCCAAAAACTTGGGCTGTTTTTACAATCTATCCAACCCAGACCAGAGAAGTTTTTCATTGATTTCATGTACTTATTCTACTCCAATGGTTACCAATTTTGGCTATGTTATTCCGAATTGTGTTATTTAGTTCCAGTTAAAATTTCATAATTTTTGGAATTATTATGAATATTTTGTGAATTTATTCCCAAGACCGCTTTTCATCCTCTGTTTTACACCTAAATAACTCTGAAAGTTAATTTTTAAAAATAATTAAAAGTTTTTATAATTTTTGATATTTTTATATGTTATCAGTGAACTCTTTATCTATGTTATGTAAAAATTTGAGGTCCCAAATAATTATTTTGAGTCACCTATGAATTTTTGTACTAGCAATAGTTACAATTTTCTAATAAGCATGATTTAGAAGTTGTCTAGTTTCTTAGATCTATCTTGTGTAAGGTACTTTTAGATCAACATTTGTCATCTTGCATTTATGTGTTGCATTAGACATGTCATATGCATCTAATAAGAAGTACAAGGTTCTAGATATGAATATGAGAAAAGTTAGTTTATTTGCATTCATAAGACTAGTATCATTTAGCTAAGTGATTTAGTCATGCTCTATGTTTGGAATGATTTCATGCTAAGTGATTATGTGCTATGTTTTAATGAGTTCATGCTAAGTGATTATGTGCTATGTTTGAATGAGTTCATGCTAAGTGATTATGTGATATGTTTGGAATGCTTTCGTGCTAAGTGATCATATATGTGATTTGTAGCATCATTTGCTAGTTATGTGACGACAGAGTTGATGATCACGTCCTTAAAGATGATGGAAATTGGACTAGGAAATGTTAAGTAAATGGATTAAGCTCGCAAGGTGAGTTACCCTACGTCCCAAAGTTTGTATCGAGCCTCAAGTTTCTTAAAATCTTATGTATGTTCATGTTCTCCCTATTATTATGTATGTATGTTTTCTTTACCAAATGAAATGTTTATGTCCCATGGATGCTAACAAAGAAAATAAAATAACGTTTCATAAGATAAAATACGTTTTCAGAAAGGCCACGGTTACTGTAGTGAAACCCCCTGTCGGGTATAGGCAGGCTACGACCCTTTTGCCGGGGCAATATAAAACGGCACGCGTCGCCTCACGAGCCGTCGCGATGGACATGTCCCTACGTTACGTTATGTTAAGTCACGAAGGTTACACGGGCCATAAGATAAGAAACTAAGAAAGCATGTTCAAGTATGTTAAGGTCTCTACGCGAGACAAAGCAAGGTTCCTACTTGGAACAATACGATTTCTCATGACTCAAGTTATGCTTTACGTTACGCTTTCTTTACGATACACGTTATGCTTTATGAATGTCATGCTCTTTCAAGCTTCACAAGTATATGTATGTATGACTATGCCTTATGTTCATGTCGCTCCATGGGAAAGTTAGCCTCTTTTGGTTTTTCAAACCTACGGAGGGGCGTAGATGTAACTCACTGAGCTAGTTGAGCTCACTCTTTCAATTTTAATTTTTTTCAGGTTTTAATAACATGTAAGAAGCAAGAAGTAGCATGGAGTTAAGTTCATATGTGATTACGTGCTTGATGACGCTTATGTGCTTAGATGCCGAGTATATGCTAGCCGACTTGGAGTTACTATGAAATACATGTTGTTGTTTTTTGGTTTAAGAATGTATAAGTTATATAATTATGTATATAAGACTTTGTATGAGCCTTGTATGATACCTAGAACCTTTCCCATATTATGCTCTTTTTACGTTATGAGTCGAGAGGGCTAAATGAAACTAAATTTCCAAGTTCCAACTTTCTTTTCTTTAACATATTTTCATTTATGACGACCCCAAGTAATTTTTTTCATTACGCTTCCGCAAAGTTTTTCAAAGATTTTTTTTTGTCACGACTTTTATAAATTACTCGTTTAGCCTCTCGACGATTCGAGGCCGCACCGGCATGTCGCGCTCTCCTCCCGTTAACGCGAAGTTTTATTAATCGCTAATCGGGGTCGGCGGTAGGGGGATGTGACACAGGCTCGTGGAGATATGCCTGCAAGGCATGCGAGATGAGTAAAAAGGTATTCTAATCAACCTGCAAACTCCTACCTTTTCGAAGTTGATTGAATGTACAAAGAACATAGAGCCTATAGTGGAAAGGGAAAAGAAGAATCACGCCCCTGAACCCTCAGGAGGAACCACTTTCAAGATTGGAAGGTTTTGTTATAAGAGGGGGAGCGAAACTGAGGTCAATACAGTTTCTCCACACAAGCAGCCAGGGTTACAAACTCAGATGCGCCGCCTATACCATGCTCGATAGAGGAAGTGATAGACTTATGCAAACAGTGGCGTAAAGATGGAGTTCTGCCTCCGCTCGAAAGGATACCTTCCAAGGAGATGATGAGGGACCCGAAGTGGTGCGAATGCCACAGAAAGATTATGCACCCCACAGCTGACTGCAAGAAACTCAGGCACATGGTGAGCCGAAAAATGAAGGAAGGCGAGTTGATTGTCAGCGACCAGAGGCAAAACATGCGAAACAATCCGCTACCGGCTCATGCGGAGCAAGAACCGAAAGGCAAAGAAGTAGCCATGATCGCGATTATGGATCTTGAAGAGATTGCCAAGATGGTCTGCCCATCATTGCTGAAATTCACAATGACGAGGACTATAGCATAGACACGGAGGATGAGCGTGCTGACAGAATGAAGGGGTAACACGGGTTCAGCAAGTTCTTTGATGAGATGAACTTTTCGGAGAAATGCCGGAAGGAGATGACAAAGGCGATTCTAAGGGTAGCAGAAGACTTCGAGGAAGACATCGTGGTCTCCAATGGAAAAGTTGTTAGGGCGTCTCGCTCTACAAAAAAGATTAGGACTTTCTCCGCAAGTGACAAGAAGACAGACTCGAGCCTCCAGAAGCCCTTATACGTAACGGCAGTGATCAATGACGTCGAATTCAAAAGGGCATTTGTTGATGGAGGAGCAGCCGTCAACGTGGTCTCGCTCAATACTCTAAAGTTAGAAGGAATCCCGGAGAAGAAGATTGTCAAGCGCCCATCCCCACTGATGGGATTCGAGAGTGATTCCAGGATGACGATAGGATGGATTCGCCTAGACATCCAGATAGGAAAAATCAAGTGTTCAGCTAAATTCTACGTCATTGATGCGAATACTACGTATCACATATCATAGGTCGAGCTTGGATTCATCGTTTCGACGCGGTTCCCTCAACAGCTCACCAGGTGATGAAGGCCATCTGGAATGACAGAGTAGTGGAGATACCGGCTTCGGTAAATCCTTTCAATCTAAATGAGGCGCACCTCACTGAAGCGGTATGGTTTACTGAAATGGCGGACGAGCAAACGCCAGGTCCATTTAACCCAATTCCTCTGCCTCGATGGGAAGACATCAAGGATCAGTCACTAGCAGGAGTAATGGTGACGAGGGAGGATGCCAAGGAAAAAGTGTCTGCACGCGAAGAGGCACCGCAGGCCGCCTACCAAAGGAAGAGCATGTATACTTTGAAAAGGGTGGTAAAACATGATCTTGCGGGGAAAAAGATAGAAAGCTTCTACTCCAACAGAAAGAAATGCTACCGCATATGAAGGTGCGCGGGGGTACCCCCGTCCGAGCATGGGGATATCCCCGGGCAAATGAATCGGATTGAACACGTCCCGGAGGCAGACAAGTCAACACCGGAGGTTTTGGAGGATAAACTGAAAGAAGCACCTGAGTGCATGGAGGACAAGCCGAAACCCCATAAACAGGAACTGAAAGAATTGTTCCTGAGCCCAGGCGAAGAAAAGAGGAGGCCTGTTTTTCTGAGCGCAGACCTCACAAGCGATGAGGAAGCAAGGTTGCTACAACTGCTGACCGAGTATAAAGACGTGTTTGCCTGGGAGTATGATGAGATGCACGGATTGGACAGGAGCGTGACCATGCATAGACTAGATGTTATCCCGGGATCTAAACTGGTAAAGCAAAGTACGAGAAGCTTCAGGCCAGAGATAAATGTAAAAATTAAGCAAGAAATCGTCATGCTATTGACTGCCAGGTTTATCGAGCCGAATCATCATCCCACCTGGTTGGCTAACATCGTGCCTGTGGTAAAGAAGAATGGGCAACTTCGTATCTGCGTAGACTTCAGAGACCTTAACCGCTTTTGTCCCAAGGACGACTTCCCGCTGCCTAACATCGATCTGCTCATCGATTCCACTACGGGGCACCGGATGTTCAACTTCATGGATGGCTTCAGTGGATATAACCAGATAAAAATGGACCCTGAAGATGCACGAAAAACCGCGTTCATTACGCCGGTGGGGGTCTTTAACTACACGGTTATGCCTTTTGGGCTCAAGAACGCGGGCGCGACTTATCAGCGAGCAATGATGGCTCTATTTCATGACATGCACCAGGAGGTGGAGTTCTATGTTGATGATCTGGTTGTCAAGTCTAAAGAGGAAGCGGACCGTTTCGGGGACCTGCGGAAAGTATTTGAAAGATGCAGGAGTTTTCAGTTGTAGATGAACCCCATGAAATGTGCGTTCGGAGTGACCTCGGGAAAGTTTTTGGGATGCGTAATACATCGCCAGGGCATCGAGCCTGATCCCGCGAAAGTATCGGCTATCACTAGCATGACGGCACCACATAATCAAAGTACTCTGAAGACGTTCCTGGGGAAATTATCTTACCTGCGGAGATTCATTCCAGCGATCGCAGAAATAACTTTTTGCTTCAGCGATCTCCTCAAGAAGAATGTTGTATATAATTGGACAGAGGAACATGAGGCCGCATTTGGGAAGCTGAAGGACCTGCTGACATCGCCAAGGGTAATGATCACCCCACAGCTTGGATCGCCGCTTTTGTTGTATCTGACGTCGACGAAGAAATCTACAGGAGCGCTTTGGCTCAAGAATATGAAGGGCAGGAAAGGCCGATTTATTACATTTCTCGCATAGTACAACCATCTGAATCAAGGTACACAGACATCGAATGCCATTGTCTTGCCTTGTTCTTTGTGATAGAAAAGTTAAAACACTACTTCGCCTCGCACAAAGTTGTGGTGGTTACAAAGAGCGATCCCATACGGTATCTCTTGACTCACACTTCTCCCTGTGGAAGGTTGGCAAAGTGGTATATGACCATTTCACAATATGACATCACGTGTGTTCGACCACGAGCAATCAAATCGCAAGCAGTGGCGGATCTTCTGGCACAGTTTCCAGATAACAGCTATGAGTCCATGATCGAGGAGGAACTGGAAGGACCTGAGATCTATGAGTCGAGTCACAATATTGGACGCTTCATTTTGATGGATCATAAACCAGATGGGGAAGTAATCCAAATGTCCACGAAACTAGATTTCCCAGTAACCAATAATGAAGCGGAGTATGAGGCTCTCATCGCAGGACTTCGTGCGGCCAGGGTACTGGAAGTAAGCAATTTAACGGTTATGGGAGATTCTAAGTTAATTGTCAAGCAAGCCTCAGACGAGTACGGGTTGAAGGAGGTAAATGTGTTACCCTATCGGACTTTGGTGCAAAAGCTGGTACAACAATTCTGCGATGTCAAGTACGAGCACACGCCTAGAGCTGATAATCGGCATGCTGATGCTTTAGCTACTCTGGGATCTAATGTTAGTGCAGAAAAATGCCCTGCGAGGATCTCAATTGAAGTCCGAACGTCACCGGCATTGATGGAAGACGCATGCGAGGATGAGTCCATGGATGAGGAAGACTAGAGAAAGCCAATACTGCGTGCAATTGCCGAGGGAACAAGCAAAGAAAACTGGGCATCCACAAAGGGTTACTGCATATATGATAACACCCTTTACTACAACGGTCTGGAGGAATACTCATGTGATGTGTCTCGCAGCAGGAGGGACAAACGTTATTGGAAAAGATTCACCAGCACACCTGCGGAGAAAGTGAGGTGTCTATTTATCGAAAGGCCCAAAGATACGGGATTCATTGGCCGGACATGTCCATAGCTGCTGCGATAATTCAAGGAAGTTGTGAAAGCTGCACATTAATCAATGATTCTTTAGAATTTGCCCTGGTTGACGATGATGCAGATTGGAGAAAGCCGCTCTTTGATTTTCTCACAGAAGGAATCGATCCCGAGCAAAGAAAGGAAGCCGAGAAACTTAAAAGAAAGACGGCTCGATATGTGGTGCAGGAAAACATACTCTGGCGGAGGGGTCATGAGGGTAATCTACTCCGATGCCTAGATAGCCAAGAAGCGCAAGAGGTAATGGACTTATCTCACCAAGTAGAGCATCAGGGGGGTGCAAAACTATGCAGACAGCTCCTCACAGTTGGTTATTTTTGGCCCACAATGGAGGCAGATTGCCGTACCAAGGTAAAGAGATGTCAGGAATGCCAATTTAAGGGCAACCTCGTGCATGCTCCCGCTGTAGATCTACACGCGTTAGGAACGCCATGGCCATTTCACACTTGGGCTCTAGATTTTGTTTGCCCCATTCGACCGGACTCACATGGGAACCAGTTTATCCTAACCGCGACTGAGTTTTTTACTAAGTGGGTGGAGGCAATACCACTCAAGGCAGCCAATGCGCGCGCAGTGGTAAATTTCGTTCAAGAAAACACCATATACATGTTTGGAATCCCCAACACAATCCTTTCGGATAATGGCACCCCCTTTGTAAATCGTCAGGTGACCGCGAAACTAGCGGAGTATAACATAAGGCAGGTCTGTTCCACTCCTTATTATCCAAAAGGGAATGGTCAAGCAGAAGCAACCAACAAGACACTGTTAAGAATTTTGAGTAAGATGGTCGCACATGATCACAAAAAGTGGGCCAATTCTTTGAATATAGCATTATCGGCATATCGAACTTCGCCAAGGACTCCCACGGGAGTCTCCCCGTTCCTTCTATGTTATGGGGCTGAAGTCGTTGTACCGGCGGAAGTAAAAGTTAACTCTGCGAAAATTAGCCTTTCATGCATTGTATGACAATCAACGTGATCATGACTTGATTTTGTTGGAAGAGAAGCGCGAACAGGCTAAGCGAGCCAACAAAAGGTACAAAGAGAGGATTGCTCGTGTGTACAATAAGACGGTTCAACACCGAGAATTTGCGATTGGGGACTTGGTCTTACGAGCTTCAGATCATTGCATGCGGGAAGCGGCCCATCCAAAGTACGCAGCTGACTGGGAAGGACCATTCGAGGTTAAAGAAGTTTTTGACAGTGGTTACTGTACAATACAGAGGCTTCATGGGACTGCCACAACCCCAAGTCCGATCAATATGCACTGGATCAAAAAGTATTATCCTTATCCTCTCTCTCTCTTTACATATATTGGATTCAAATGTCTGTTGGATTGTATGTTTGGTCCTCCGATGAATTCATGCATTGTTTCCTCCCATATGAGGAACTTGTAGTCATGCTTTCCCATATGAGGGTGCTTTTAGTTAAAGAATTCTCCCATACGAGAAGAATTTTATTACCTTAGTCGTTTCTTATTATTTTATTTGATTCTTTGCTTACTTACATCAAAAGCCTATCTGCCTAGATAGCAGCCATAATATACGATCTTAAGTGATCCAAGGCCTATCTGCCGAGATAGCAGTAACGTTTAAATACAATCTTAAGTGATCCAAATCCTATCTGCCGAGATAGCAGCAATGTTTAAATACGATCTTAAGTGATCTAAAAGCCTATCTGCCCAGATAGCAGCGAAAGTAACAACGCCCTTGTGCGGACAAAGCCTATCTGCCGAGATAGCAGCAAATGTGCAAAGCCTATCTGATCAGATAGCAACAATATTGAATCATGATCTTAACTGATCTGTAAGCCTATCTGCTTAGATAGTAAGCCATAGCGGCAACGCCTCGTGCGATGCAAAACTTATCAGCTTGAGATAAAGAATTATTCAGGCAACATCTGAATACAAAACGCGCAGGGAACAGAACTTGTTTCGTCGTATAGCAAACACGCATGCGATATTAAAAATTGTTGTATCAAACAAGAACAGCAAATACTAAAGTGCATTTCATTAACAGTCAAAATGACTTACAATTTATCTGTCTAGATAGCAGCTTACGAGCGAAGGCTCATACTAAGGAAAATACTTACTATAAAATGAATGACCTACAAGTTCTAACAAAAGCTATGTGACGCTATCGTCGAGGTCCTAGATCTGAACATGGCTCTTGATTGGTCTTCTGCCCAAGAGATGTGCCAGATGAACCTCATGTCCTGGCGGATGCGGACGTGAAGAACAAGTGGAGAACAGCTCCTGGGGCAGGAATCTTATTGTGCGGAGAGACGAGCGCCATGGATCGTCACACCTTGTTCAAAACAATGGTGAAAAATAGTTCTCCTCCAGGAAAGCTAAAGGAGAAACACACCATTCATTACAATCGGTAAAAACGTCAGTACGGAACTGCGCCTAGCCGTAAGGCAGCCGGAGATACGACCTGCAAACATAATAGACGAAGAATAATCTTCGCGAAAGCATGAGGTATTATGTAAATCTTCTTCAAAATGATCATGAAGATCGGTGAGCTTTATAAAGAAGATATTGGGAGCTATTTCTATGGCACAAGGCACAAACTCAGGTTTCACAACCTGGAATTGGCATGAATTAACAAAGGACAAGCGTTGATGCCAGCAGTCGTAAGGACTCATGGTAAGCCACATTTTGGGATAAAGGACCCAAGCATCAAGAGGCAAGGTTTATATGGACTCCATAAGGGACTCTTTAGTTCCTTGGCTGAGTCAGAAAGGGTCAGGAAATGGGTAAGAATCAATTACTTACGTCTCAAAAGAGGTAAAAATCAATTACCCTACTAAAGGCTATGGCGATTCGGTGGCACGCCCTAATTAATGACGGGAGGTCATAATAAGGATCGGGCTCCCAAGGAAATCGTGCTTATCTAATAAATCATTAGCGCGAAAATCAAGGCAGATACATCACCATGTGACGTCATAATTGATAAGCATCAAGATACGAGTGCAAAATCCTCAGAGGGGCAAAATGGGACATAAAGTTTCAAATGTTTTTTTAAAAAAAAGAGGGGGAGAAGCACTAGCATTACAATGATATTTTTGTTTCCAAAACAAATATTTTTGTTTCTAAAAAAAATCCTTGATTAAAGGATCTTCTGGAGAGAACAAGAGCGACGTCTCTCTTGCTTGGTCCACTTCTTGTTTCAACTGCTCGTACTTGGCATTCATCGCATGAAAGAGGTTGACAGCTTCTTCAGCCTTTTGCCTTTGTTCCTCTAACTTCCTTCTTTCAGATGCGAGGTTGTGGTAGCCGCGTTTCAAACTCACAGATGCGAGAATCTGGGTGATCCTGTTGAGAAGATATCGGAAGCCTAGCCTGCCTTGAACTTTAGCCTGAAGCCCCTTGCATGTGCTATAAAGAAACTGTGCACTATTAGGAGAAATGGTCGCAGGGGTGGCCACAGACAGTTGCTCCAGAATCCAGATGGCTTCGGTCAAGAAAAGCCTTATGTCATAAGGCTCTATCTCCAGAGATTTCGCAAACGACCATGGGTATGAAAGACGCATCCTTATCGGCCAATCCACGTCAGGTTGCTTCATTCCTGACGAAAATGATTCAAGTTCAGAGCATGAAAGCTTTTAAACAAAGGCGTAGAATGCGAAAAATGGTAACATACCAGTCCCTTCAAGGATTTCACGCAAAGAGGGAATGCGCATTGCTGGAAAAGCTGAAGCATGCCCTTGATGCATTGCTCGTCTGTCAACCGCGAGTTCGAGCTCATCATAGTTGGCAGGGATAGTATAAGTTGCAACAGGTGCGACGGTAGCTCCAACTTGTGAACTCCAAAAACTCCATGCTGGGGGAACTTGTAAAAGCTCTACCTCTGTAGAAGGAACGGCAACATTAGTGGCTACTGCTTGACTAGGAACTTCTTCAGCTGCGAGAGGTCCTTCGGGCTCGGGAGCATGTATTTGAACATCAACATTTTCATGCGATGCTATGTCTTCCATGACCTGTTCATTTCCATGAACTTCAGCTCCAGCATCCTCCATCTCCATTTCCTCAACTTCAACATCAGTATCTTCTTCTCTTAACACGGTGTCAGCCTCGACATCGTCAGATACCTCGATGATGTCCTCTAGAGGTTATCCTGCATACTCAGCAGCTGCGATAGGCTTCTCAACATGAGGGCTTCGCTTTGGAGCATAAGATGCAGGTAGCGGACTCCTTTGTTCCGGCATATCCCCATCAAGGTAGTCAACACCTGCCTCGCTGATCACCTCTCTAGCAATTGATACATTGTCAGCAAAACGCTGGGCGCTGGAAGCACCACCTGCGATACAAGACAGGAAAATATTGAGGTAACTTGCATTACACATGGTGTTCTGTTATTTTGATAGATCAAAAGCGAGCACCTCCACACTTAGGTGGGATTGCAGCACCTTCATCATATGTTAAAGATGCGACACCATATCCTACTAGAGTATCCTCATTAAGCACATCTTTAAGGTGAGCGTGACCTGGCGGTGCGAAGAAACTCGTTACAATAATTATTGGGCTACTAAGCCTGGTTTACAAACATTTTTTGAATGATTACTTGAGGGTTCACCACACTTGAATACTATCCATCGGCGAATATCATCTTTTGATAAGCCATGTTTTAACGCACCAATAATTACTTATTGGTAAGTCACAATAAGGTTAAAAATCTCACCTTCTTTGCCGCATGCGATCTCCTCAAAGTCCTCTTGAGCTTGTTCCAAAGCAGTCGCATCCGCGTTATAAACATGCTGTTCTTCCGAACTTCTCCTTTTTATGAGCTCGATCTCATCTTCCTCGAGCTTCCTCCTTCTCTCTTCTGCTTCAGCAGCCATTCTTTCAGACTCAGCAAGGATATCTTCGTCTATGGTCTCGCTGGAAATGCTAGAGCGAGAACCCTTTGGTCTTTTTCTTCTCCTTGGCCAGGAGGCCGCTAATGGTTTCTGTGTCATCACCTGCGAAAGTAAAAACTAATTAGCAACTATTGCAAGGGCTAAACTATGAATAAGACAAGTTTGCTTGAGATACCTTCCGAGTCTTCTTCTCGTATCTCACCTCTTTCTTCTCCTCTTTCTTCTTCATCGTCTCTTTCTCTCACTTCTCTTTCCTCGTCCTCCTCTTCCTCTTCTTCCTGACCAAAAGGAACAAAAGTCTCAACTGCGAGCTCTTTCTGCACTTTGCTTGGCATGCGACCTTTGCCTTTGCCTTTAGAGGTGAGAGACTTCACAGGGGACGGAGTTGGAGCACTTCTAGGAAGGGAAGAGATCACAATGCCCTTTTGCTTTTGCCTCTTGGCCTTTGGGGCAACCTCTGCATCCACCCTGGGAGTATTGTCTATCAGCGAGCAAGAAAACGCATCCATTTCCTCGCGTATCCGAGCCTCTACTTGGGGAGCCAGTCCCATTGTCACAAGAATTTCCTCGCCCTGCCTTTTCGCGGCAACAATAGAGTTGATCAGCGATTTGGAGCGCTTTCCAGATGCGAACCTCCTCAGATAACACTAAAATAGAAAATGGGGTGTAAGTTTCAACGCACCAAGAGAAGGAAGTTTAGCACACATAAAGGAAATTTTTTACCTTGGTAAAATCTTCGCTGTACTTGATAACATGCGAAGTTCCCTCCCTAACAGCGGTCATCTTCTCCCTAAGAATGGTGGATGGGCACAAATGATTGTCAAGATCCAGCAAGGAGTAAAAGCCATACTGGGAATCATCCAAGCTGCAATTAGGGCGGAATGGAAAGGCATTCCTTTTGATCATAGGAGCTTTGCTGGGCTGAGGAGTCGAGTGCATCTTGAACCTGGCTTGCTGAGCAGTCCAGTAAGAAATCCAATTCGTGGAGGGGCGACCTTCACGGCTGCCTGAAGTTTGGATGAAGGGCAAGTTGCTCAGAAAGATCGTTTGGCACTCACCTGTCAGCAGTCGCTTGTAGCAGTTTCTTGCGATTGACTTGGGCCAAATGGAAGGCGTCACTGCATCAAAACCAAACTGGGGAGAGACGCGAGTTGGGTCAACGTCAACTGTGATCTTTTCATATCTGGGAGTAAGTTCAGGGACATACTCAGCAAGATCAGGAAGGGAACCTCTCAGGCACCAGCAGAAGAATTCGCGGTAGCGCTCATGACCTTCGAGAAGGAGTTCTTTTGAATAAGTACCGGATTTGGCGGGGTACGGCTTCGGAAACCATCACACATTTTCAATACGCGCGGCATAAGGCCTAGCGGTAAACTTGCTCTGATCATCGCATATCAGACTCCAGGTGCACTTGGGAAGATTGGTTCTAAACCATCGAGCAACTCTCCCACTGGAAAGTTCATTCTCCGCACCTGGGACGCACCACTTGCTGGGCCTAGAAGGAACAGGAGCATAAGAGGGCCATCGCTCAAAAACCCCACATGGTAAGGAATGCAATGTTGACATAAGTTAACACATAAAGACGACCGCGAGAGTCCTTGATCGCCACTACCAGCTGGTCCAATCGATGATATAAGGTGCCCAAGACCAGAGGCCCAAGTGCGACCCTCTGGCCGAGTGCCAACTTAACAGCAAGGGGGGGGGACATGATAAAAAACTCCATCACGAGGGTGACCATCAATCAAGTACCTCGACAACCAGGCACAGAGGAAGCCACACAAAATTAAATGGTACCCTTTCCCCTCTATATAATTCTTCGCATCTGGATCCTTGTCTAGAATTTCCTTGGTAATACTACCATTCGCATAGTCGCGAAAGAAGTATTGCACCCACTTTCCCCAGGTGTTCTTCGCAGAAGTTTCAACAAGCTGCCATTCGGGAAGAACTTTCGCAGATGTCCAGCGAGTAGAGATTTTCTTCACCTCGGTTTAGCATTCTTCCATCTGCGCATATAGAGCAAGATCTGGAGCAGTCTTCAAAGGGATCAGGGGATCCACTTCGCCCATAGGGGAAAGGTCATATAAGATTTGTACATATTCCAAAGTAGGGGCAGCCTCGAATTTAGCAAAATGGAAGGTGTGGGTCGCAGGTGAATAGAGAGAAAGAAGGTTTAGAAGCATGGATGAATCCAGCTTCACGACAGCACCCTTCATACCACGGACTGCGAAATAAATCCCAGCATTGTCTAAAGCGATGGCATGGTGAGTCAATACATGGTCAATCCATTCATCCATCAAGTCCAACTTTTGAACAAAGGCCTGGGTAGAAATTGCAGTATGAGGGAAAACCCCATTTTCAACTCCTAGCCTAACCACATCTTTGGAGTCGATTAACTTTAGCATGGCTGCATTGGTAGGCGGGGTCAGTGTTAGCAATTCTCCGGAGGGGGCAAAAGCCGGTAGATTCTTCACCTTGACCCTAGCATGATAAAAATCCTTTCCACCCAAATAGGGGGCTTTTCTCCACGAGGTCTTTGGAAGATCAGGTATTTCTTCTAGTTCTTTAACGGGCTTAGATCCTTTTGTCTTGGCCATTCCTGCAGAAAAGCAAGAAAAAGGGGGGGGGGGAATATACCCACTTTCAGTTTAAATTTCAGTTCAGATTCAGGAAGAAATTATGGTTTGTTTTGAAATCAGAAGAAGATGAACAGTTCGGGGTCAGTTATGGGTTTAGAATCTCAGAATTTCGGAATTTTCAGAAATTTATCATTCGAAAAACGTTTCAATCTGGTGAATCAATCTTTTGGGGTTTAAGAAAAGCCTCTTTCACAGTTCTCAATAAATGGTGTGTTCCAAATAAGTTCTGGGTTTGCAGATCCAAGACAGCTCAAGGGATATTTGAATACATTAATGGAATTACACAAAGCCAGCCTCACTTTGATGAAGCAAGTTGAAGAAGACGATTGACAAGGAAGAACTAGTGATTGATTACATGAGTCTGCTCTTGAAGGCTCTCAGGTAAAATTCACTTGAGAGAGAAGTGATGCTTTGCAACAATGGAGGGCATAAAGTATTTATTCAAAAAAAATGAGGAGTCGCGTCCTTTCAGTAGTCGAATCGCAACCGTCACCGTCGAATCGCGCAATCACAGGACGAGCTGACGTCACGCCTAAAACCTTAAAAGAACAGACGGCATGACTCTAGGGATTCTAGGTCATAATGGCACGCAGGGGGCTGATTTTGCGTGTATTTGAATTGGTGCGTGGCAACAACACGTGCACTGGTTTCTGCGCATTGAAGCCTATCTGGCTAGGTGTCTTCACGCGCAAAAAGGGGGCTAATGTAGATAGTGCTTTCTAGACAGGCAGATCTTAGCCACGTGGCGATCATCCAGCACACCTAGCTGTGCTCCACACACACAGGATCACCACTCGCGCTGATCCACGTGGGGGCTGCGAGACAGGGCCCTCGCATACCACCACACGGGACTTGTAGGGACTTAGTGGTTTGGAGGCTAGAGAAGTACTGTCGCGCGCGAGCGACAACCAAGCCCGCGCGCGACCTTTAGTAACTGCTTTGAGAGATTTATGGCACAAGCTCCATAAACCCGGTCAACCTCATAACGGTTCCGGTATACGCGGACGAAGTGCGTAACGGTCCCTATATATGTGGACGAACGTACCGTTGTGGTTAAGCTAATTAAGCCGCCATTAATGGGTGCATTAACCCACTACAACGGTCACATTCTTCGTTATATATAGGATCGTTAACCCTTCCGTAGGAGGACGAATCACCTGAACTATGCGGAAGCTCTGCCAAAATTCGGTCTCTCTCTATCATACAGTTGCTATTGCCTTACTCTCTCCCTACACACACCCTACTCTTTCCGTGTTCTCTTTATCCCCTGCTTTTGGTGTATATTGAATCTTCCTCAAAGGATTCTCTCGTACCTACAAGTATATAAGACAGTACAATATATTGTGAATATTCACCAGTATCAATTACATATTTCATAACACTCTCCCTTAAATATTCACTAATATGATGCCTCATTATAACCTTGTAAAGTAAAATATTTGGGACAAAAGATCTAACAAAGGGAAAAGAGTACATCTTATGAGCAAGAGCTTCATGCAATCTTGAATTTATCCGTGACTGCATGCCTCATTAAAACCTTCCTAGAGAAAATTTGTGGGATAAAAACATCAGCTAAGGAAAAAGAGTACATCGTCTTGTAATATAATATCCCCCTATTTGCATCATCTTGATCTTAAACATCATACATGAAAAATTATGAGAAACACATAATGTCTAACATAATATGATACTAGAAAACTATTCGTTAACATAACATGTGATTTCTTATATTCATGAGACAGTTGTCATACTAAATAATATGCATATGCATTTGAATTACAAACGAGTGTTTATCTTAGAACTCAATCACGATATCAAATCCAATCCAGAGATATTAGCATAAATATAGTGTCCTGTTTGGCAGGCCATTCAAACAAATACGCATAGCTATATTCTGAGTATAATCAATAACTATATCAAAATAATAATCAAGATCAAGAAAATAACTCGGAATGAATTAATCAAACATACAACTTGATATAACACCCTGAAATAAGACTCTGTTAGCCAGAAAGTCACAGACATAAGTCCAAAGGCAACCTCCAAAACTTTGGAGTTTGGATGCCTTTCAAAGCTTTAGCCAACAACTGAGTATTTCTTAAGCTATATCACCCTGCAACCTTATCTAGCATTATTAGCACAATACAGAAGTTCAAGAATATTTTTTAGACAATATTAATACATACTTAAGCTTTCAAACCAATTCAGTATAAGTCCTGCAAAATAAACAATGTCATCAAGAATGTATTAACTGAAAGCTTCAAAGCTTTGGAGCTTTGAACGAGTCTCTCTAACAAGATTTCGTCTTTCATCATCTTCACAGTAAAACTCTCCATGAGTTTATACACTTATTTGTTCAAAGGGTTTGAATTAACAGAATTGCTTTAGCAAAGTTGTACATCTCATGGGCAAAGCCTCCACGAATTTCACATACAGCGATTTGTACAATCATTTTGTGTAACTAGTTACTTTCATACTCGTGGTCTTCTAGACTATACAAATAATCACTCTCATTAATAGAGTATTTCCAGTTATAACTATAATAATATCCATGAGAAATGTTTCGCTATTATTTTGACACCAATTGCAATATAGCGTTCTCTCTTTCAATGGTCTCACGCATTCAACCATAAGGGTACGGACATTTGAATTATTGTTCTATACGAACATGGATGCTTAGTATCTCAAGTACTCAGAAGTACTTCACAATATACTCAATGCATTTACATAACTGCAGAGCTCGTGTATGTTTGAACAAATGTGTGTTGAAGTTGATTTTGGTCAAGAAATAGTCATTTTCACTTACAGAAAATTAGATTTTAAGCGCTTTTAAAAGAAAATTTCACCAACGATCATATGAATAAACTCAAATGTATGTATAGTCTTAACTTCTACCTATTGATTTTCCAACGTTGGTTTTGATCGTTTGTTAATGATTCTTTTGTGTTCTCAATTTATGTCGAACTGGAACTAACAAGATCATGACCCTTATAGAGGATCTTGATAGTTGCATGGACAACATTTACATGCTTCATATATATCTAAACTGATAAGATTTGTTAGGATTTGAAGTTCGAAATTACACATACTCAAATATGAATAAGACAATTAAATTGAAGTTCATGTCGTGTCATAGAGTCTCTCATCTCCCTCATGAAATGGATCATGTGAGCATTGTCTTGAGTATGTGATTTCAGCATATTTTTTTTCTTATACATACTTGCGTCAAAAGAATATAGGCGATATCTGATTACACAATGTAACTCTCTAGGAGATAAGATTTGCCTGATTTCAAACTTTATGATAATACATTTATCAAATATTCTCCTTCATAGGAGTTAAAATGAGTGAGATAATGATCTCTATGATGAACATATATCATGAAGATGTAAATATATATTTATTTTCTAATTTCTTCATACGAATGATTGACTTTGCACAGTTCTTAAGAAGTGCATATGTAGTCAACCTAAAATAATCATTAAGATTACTAGAACTCTTATATCATTTTTCAAGTAACCAACCACTTTATAGGGATATTAACGTTAACAAAATCAAACTTTTGATTATCTGAAATCTCTTCACGATTTTATTTCATAAACCATTAATTTCCTCTAGAGACGAAATATCTTCTGGGTGCGATATAAGATATGCACATTTTCAAATATGAGATTGACCACATCAAAGTCACTTCACGGACTGGACATCACATGTGAATTTTTTTTTTCAAAATTTGATATGAGGTCACAACGCATCAACTAGGCGTTGGTTGGGTGATGTAATACATCAAACCATTTTTATGACAAAATTCTCAATAGAGAATGTCACTTGTTTAACTATATTCTTCAAAATTTCATTTTTGGTGTCAAAAAGAACAAAATGTGCTAAAAAAGCTACAATTGTGAGCCTTATTAGGTCTCATGTACATCCTTGAAATAGATTTTGTTTTTTATTTGTCGAAACTTTGAGTTCGACGTGTAAGGTTACCTTTTTTACGGTACCTTTCATAAAATTAATTATTTATAATATTGGTGCAAATTATAATATCAATATTCAATAGACATAGCGATGCTTTATAAATATTTGTCTACTTCTTGTAACTCATAGAATAAACAAAGACTTGATAGTAATCAGGAATTTAACTTTTCAAGAAGTAGAAATGAGTTGAATAGAAGATTAAAAAATTATAGGACAGAAACCAAATATTACGCACACTTTCCCTTAATTAATAGATCAAGGGAAGACATATTTATTAAATTGTGAAGTGAAACTTGAAACTACTAATGAGTTAGGAGGATCTCATCTCACTCAACCAATAACTCATATATATATATCAATGAAATTGCCAAGGAGTTTGGAGGGTCTTGAATCACTCAACTAAAAATTTACATATGTATTTGGAGGAACTTGAATCACTCAACCAAAATTTGCATATATATTAGGAGGAACTTGAGTCACTCAAACAAAAATTTGCATAGATAATAGGAGGATATCAAAATCGCTCAACCAAACAAATTATATGGATATTTGTTGGATGTTGAACCACTCAACTTACAATTCTCGTAGAGATCAATTAAGATATTATGTGTATTACAAGTACGTAACCATATCCACTTATTAGGGGCAGATATTTCCAACTATTGGTTTGTTTTTTCTCTCCCCCTATTTTTAGGTGGTCTTAGCGATTAAAAGTTGAAGCTCATAGTACTAAGACCATCTAAATTTTCCAATCAAGTTCGTAACCAAGCGTATTATTTTGATCATAAATTCATAAAATTCGCTTCAAGGAATGTCTTGCTCGCTTAAAGAAATAAGTCGACATCAAATCAAACATCCACTCCTGGGACTCACTACCATTTATTCTTGGGTACGGGAAAAACATGAATAAATATGAACGCGACATTTTTTTCATTACTACAGGTTATAGGTAAAATTTCATAAGCAATAACAACTGTTTTGACGGTCATATCCTTCAATAAATATCTCCTTATAGTTTTTCTTATTCTCTTTTTTTGAAATAAAAATAACATTTATATGAGAACATGATCATTCGAATCTTTAGATTTGATAATTAAAATATCACTTCGTGGAGAAATTTATTAAAAATATTTACAAGAAATCGAATATGATACACCCTCCCGTTATAGTTCAATAATATTCGTTAAGCAAAATGACTTAGGGGGTGTATATAGGTTCTAACTTTTCTCAAAACTGGAGAACAAAAAAAGAGAACGACATGACATGAAAAAAGTCTTGATTTTTTCTAAAACATATATAAGTTACAGGTTAGACACATGTGTGGGTTTTGAAATCCTCCACAATATGTCAATGCATTCATATTTTATTTGGGAACATATTGCTGCATAAAGAAAATATATAATAATTGTATTATAACAGTGTGTTAGACATATGTTATATTGAATTTATTTTGATAAGTAAACATCATTATATGTGCATTAGTGACATTTAGGAATATGTGTCATGTATGTTTTCATTTATATTATGCATGTGTAAATTGGTTGTAACGAGTACGTTACACGTCTGATTGTAGACATCGACCTCGTAGGAGAGAGTGGTTGTCAGTTGAGTTCTAGACTTACTTTCTTGCTTGTGGTTTTGTTTCATATTTGTGGTAAGTACGTATGAGCGACCCTTACTTATTATAATGTGAGTATTTGTGCGATGCACGGCCTGATGCACTTACAAAATATTGGTATGTACTCATCAGACAAGCTCTTCACTTTTGGAGGAACCCAGTCAGCAAGCACCCCTTACACCTTGTATCAGACTCCTGTTTGTGGAAAGCCAAATCGCAAGGTGGTTTGGGCATTCGAAATCAAGACTGGGCCAACCAAGCCTTTCTTGCCTCTACGTATTGGAGAATCCTTACTGAGCAACCTACACTAGCCTCATCAGTAATTAAAGCCAAATACCCAGCTCATTTCTCTGTGACTGCTCTACAACAAGCCAACCTGCGGCCTCCCACAACAACCTCCTGGTGCGCAAAAAGCATTATGGCAGGGAAGGACTTGATCCAACAGGGCTATGCTTGGTCCATTGGTAATGGGTGCTCAGTGAATGTTGGCAAGGACAGATGGATCCCAATGCTTTTATACCCTCTGACAGAATTTCTAAACACAGAAGCCTTTAACCACATGACTGTTTCAACACTCATAGATGTCTCCACCGGACGCCCTACATGGAAGTATACACAGATCCACTCGCTCTTCCCTTTGTGCATAGCTAGGCTAATCTGCAGCATCCAGCTTCCCTCGCTGGGCTCCCTGGATAAAATAGTCTGGCCTTTCACCAGAAATGGGTCTTACACTGCCAAATCAGGATACCGTTTCCTGGAATCACGAGCGTTGCCTATGCTGCTACCGGCAGGTTACTTCATGTGTTACCCCTCCCCAGATCCTTTATGGGGCAGGCTATGGGGCCTTAAAGTACCAGACAAATACAAGATATTTCTCTGGAAGTGCTTGCACTGGCGGGCGCTGCCTTGCCAAGCTAATCTTGCTCGTGCACTTCCTTTTGTTTCAGACAGATGTCCACATGGATGTGATCTCCCAGAAACAACGGAACATCTATTCATCCACTGTCAAACTTCGTCTCACCTTCGTATACCAACCATGCAAACCAATGAGCCACCAGACTTTCAAACCTGGTTACGAAGTCTCATACTTAACTCAGTGGATCTCCATTCCACTCTCCTAACGCTATGGACCAAGTGGAAAATGAGAAATCATGCCATTTATCGCCACACCCCTTGGTCTGAAGCACACGCACAGGAGATCATACAGTCCGCCTCAATGGAGATACAACTTTTCAAACAGCATAAGCAGCCTACTACGGAGACTAACACCACATCCAAGCTCTCGGGTCCATTAATCCACTCCCTTACAAGACATGTTGGATGCAACTCAATTCCAGATTTCTTCCCTTATCTCAAAGTGGATGGTGCATGGAAAGGCTCTAACATGTCAGGAGCAGTTGGCATTTTTATGCATCTCGGACCGGGAATCACTTTCTCAATTTCAAAGCAGTGCACAGCGGAATCAGCCCTTCAAATGGAACTGCTAGCATTTTATCATGGCCTATTACTTGCAAGACAGTTTGCTTTGTCTAAAATTGCTATTTTAACTGATAGCCTCGTTGTATTTATGCTTCTACAGGGGAGTGAGACGGCATCGTTTAGGGACGCACCACTTTTGGATTACATACGGCAGGAGCTCTTTTGGTTTAGTGAGTGCCTAGTATCTAAGGTACCACGATCGCAAGTTCGAGAAGCCCACAATTTAGCCAAGCATGGAACATCCAGTAGTTCATAGTCATATTCTGTGCATTTTGTTGTACTTATAGTCGCAGTTTATGGCTCTAGTATGGTAGGCTGTAGATATGGTGTATCGCTCCACTCATGGTTTGCTGTATATTTTGTGGAGCCTAGGTGTTGTAGCTCGCTTGGGCATTAGTCTCTCTTGCACTGTATATTTGTACTTCTCCTGCCAGGATGCGTCCCTTTAATGATATTTCTTACCTTTTACCAAAAAAAAAAAAAAACTCTTTTTATGCTCAACATAATTAAAGTTTAAACTTCTTGTTATTTTGGACAAACAATAATTGTATATTTTTGGTTACAAAACTCATTCGAGTCACTAATTTGTTTGGTGTCTTCAAAATTAGATGGTGTCTTGCCATTAATTTGTGTTATATTGGGACTCGCAATTTTTTCCTTGACAGTGCAGTGTGTCTTTGATTTTAAGGGACGACTGAAATAAACATCCTTTATAAGATACTGCAATTGAGACCATCTTAGGATATTTAACTTGATTCTTACAAAGTGATTGCTAGCGGGGACCAAAATATATATTACCTCTATTTGGCTAAAAACTTTCAAGTCGACTTTTTTCATCCGTAATCATGTTCCTTTGAGTTATTGATTTGGATGGAAAATGATGTAATCTTTTGGTAACTTTTTCATGGTATGTTAGATTAAGCTTTGAAAAAATTACAACACTAACTAGTACAACACTGTGAAAAAAATACTAATCACTATATTGTTTTGTTAATCAAATAATCGGATCAAAGTGACTCTGTGAATAGAAAAAAAAAATAACTGGAAAGTTTCCTGTAAAACATAAGTAATATTCATTATCTACTATCACTTTCAATGAAGGGTAGTCATCCATACAAGAATATGAACAAACAATAAAGAATTTTTCAAGCATCTTCGTAATTCTATGTACCTTAATAATATTCCATCTTTATTTTATGGATGATCTAAATCTTAAATTGTCATGTTTGCACATTCTGGAGATGATGAGAGGTTTAAAAATATGCAATTATTGTATCTTCAGGAAATTGGCTATTTTATGTTTGTATTTTATAATTGTAATCAAAGAATGAAGAAAAAGATACTGACACTAAATGTCGAACAACTACCTTATTGCATAATAGAAAATCATAAAGAATAAATAAATCGTAGATTTTTCCTTCCATTTGAATACTATTCAAATACTCAACTAATTTTGGTAATATGAATTAGAAGTTCCCTAAAAAAATATATGAATTAGAAGAGTAAGAAGCTAATTCAGTGATACGAAAAAGATCATCTTACATCTTTCAAGCACCGAAGATGGTTTCACCATAAACCCCCATCAACTCCCTGCACGCGAATCTTCCTTCATAAGACACTAAAAGCAACTCCTAATCAAAAAAATGTTACATATTCATTTTGAAAATAGAAAAGAAATATTATTAATTTGTGGTAAACTTTGTTTACTCGTGAACTTCTAATATAATTCATACAAAAGAAGACGAAATGTTGACAGAGCAAAAACAAACTACAAAAGCTAGACCAAGAAAAAGGGAACTAACGTTTAAATGAAATTTTGTTTGGTGAGTATACATATAGGATAACAAAGGATTATAAAAGTAGTAACTTTAAAAAATTAGAACTGCGATTGATAGTTTATTGATAACGAATAGCTTCATAATGGGAGAACTTTTGAATGTATAATTCCGTTCCAAATAAATCAATAAGTTTAAGGTTATCATTTATTTCAAATAAGGATACATTTTTGTCAAATTAGTACCATCATAATTCGTTAGAGAAACTGATTACCAAAAATTTAAATATTTACCAGTATTAAAATGGGAAGGAATAATCAATGTACTATTCGAATACCTTTTAGTGATTCCAAATTTTCTTTTTATTTTTTTATTTGGAAGACTATAAACTACAAACTCATAAATCAAATCGTAAATTTCTACATCGTAGATACAAACTCATTCATACATCTCATCTAAACTTATTGGTAACAGTCTTTTAATGCAAGAACACCCTTGGAGGGTGTGTGATTCTAAATTTGCAGTCATTCATACATCTCATCTAAACTTATTGGTAACAGTCTTTTAATGCAAGAACACCTTTGGAGGGTGTGTGATTCTAAATTTGCAGTCATTGCTTTTATTGACTTAATTCATTTTTACAATATCGTTTTCTCTAATATTACAGTAATTAATTGTCAAGTGACAATTCCTCAAGCAAAGCTGAAGAAGACATTCTGAAACATTACATTTGTAGATTCCCAAATATCACCATGATTTAATATTTCTATTTTATTCATAATATTCACCCTGAGATTTTATTTATGATGTGTTTTCATCCACGTCATTTTATGTACAACTTTTTGTACGATTTTTTGTTCACCTAGACTTTTTCTTTAATCACATTTCAAACATGCACATAATGTTTCTAAAAAAAAACATTCGCATAATGTCTCTGTGGTTTACTTACCATTATGTTTAAGCAGACATATGTCTATGAATATAAATGTACGTACATTTATAAACATGCGAGCTGGTTGTGACAGTGCCCTGCCCACTATTGTTCTCCCATCATTATCTATTTATTTTAAAGTAATATGTTTTTTAAAACGTTAGTGACGATTGTAAATTATTTTAAAAAAATCTCAACCTTCTGAGGAATCTGTAAGTCGAAATATGGTCACCTTTTTATTTACTTGATTTTAAGAAACATTTCTTCTATCGTCAACAATTATGTTCTAAATGCTCTACAACAAATGATACTAACATCAAATAACGGGTAGGGCGTCAAGTTTAAACCAAGAAAACCCGAACCGAACCGAGCAAAACGAAGGGAAATAAACCGAACTGCTTAAACTGTGGTTAAACCAAACAGACCAATATTCACAAAAGTGATGCACCCAAAACATATAATTCTTAATGTTTCACATGAGTTTGTTCAATTTTTTTTAGCTGTTGCTTAGAATTTATGAAAAATATGTTCTAAACTTAAAATAAATTGTGATTAAATCAAATTAACCATTACTTCACTCTATATATGTACGTTTTTTCATATAGTTTTAATTTTTTTAATAATAGAAATCTTATTTCATAATTATACGTACTAATATGTAAAATGTAGGTTTAACCTAAACTAAACTGCAGAAAACCGAGACCCAACGAGAACCGATCCGAGTGAAGGCGTGAAAATTAGAAACCGAACCAAATCGAACCGAACCGGTTGAGTAGTATTACACTGTGCATCGCACGGGTTCACGGTTATGTTCGTGATGTTATAACATTTGTTTTTCACTTAGACCTTAGTTTTTTTAAAAATGTCCTCGTTAATTGAAAATGACATGTTGGCAATGACACAATTTGACACAAAAGGAATGAGAAACCCACATTCAGGACCAAAAAATATACAAAGAAAAAATACAATAATTTAAAGATAACAGGCAGTCACCATGGAGCAAATATCACTTCTTGTGCATTTCGTGTTCAATAAGGTCACTCTACTGAAGCAAGTAATTTTAACTTGTTTGCATTTAAACTTGTAAATGTGAGAAAATGGCAATTTCAATTATCTTATTAAGCTCACTCGTTCCTAATATTATGCTTATATGTTTGATCAGCCAACATATGCATAATATTATAGAAGAGAAACTAAACAATGATACAATTTCGACAAATAAGATCGTGATTTTATAAGATAAAATCTAGACTGATTGTTTGATTGAGCGTAATTTTATATGTTCAATATTTTATTTTTCAAAATTTGTCGCCGTGTTTCTATTTTAATTAGGATATTTAATTTGAAATGAGTAATCATCATTCCAAACCATCATGCATTACAATATTTGACAGTTGACTGTGGATGAAAAGTATGTAAATCATGGAAACATATTAGTCTAGTACTAGCATTGAGCCCGTGCGATGCACGGCCGACACTTCCAAATTTTGAATCCTATAGCCTAAAAAGTACTGGTATTGTTGCTTTATGTCACATAATAAAAAAAAAACATGAAATAAGCAGAGTACACACACTTTCTAGAGGTATGTTCTTCACTTTTGTTAATTTTAAAGTCTATCACTGGATATTTACAAACTAAGTAGTAATTTGGACCAAGAAAATGTTATAACTCCTTGATCGTATATGTCCATAATAAATTATGTGCCTCGGTGTATTTCTTTTACTTATTGTTCATATCTCATTGTTTGCATATTTATTCAGTTAGAAATAAATTATCGCAATTCAAAGATTTGATTTAATGTACTTTTCTCTTTTTGAGGAACTTTTGTTTTACTATTTTTTCTAACACACCGATAAACTATGTTTATAAACATACACATAGTTCTTACACATTCAAACATTTATTTCTTACTACATTTAGTCCGTTTAATTTCGGAAATAGAACTATTAGTTCAAAGGCTATCATCCATTATGTACACTAATTATTAGTTAAATATATATTCATTTATCTCAAAAAATCTCAAAAAATAACCCATAGCAAAGCAACTGTTAAATGTTAATATAAAGACAACTTGTCCTAGTAACGAGGTCTACTACAAATCTTATGTGTTGTTCCTACATTTTGTCAACAAAGGATCATGGTCTATCCGAAAATTCACAGGAACAAACGAAAGAATTCTTCGAACATCTCCAGAATTCCATCTACACTGATAATATTTTGTCCAAATATGAAATTTCGGTGTTAATATTTTCAGGTGGTTATTAAAGTTAAAGACCAAGGAATCTTTAAGCTACAAATTTATATCTTTGTTGAATATTAACTATTAACATGCATGTAAACATCATATACACAGGAAATCAATCAAATGGAGACATGGACATTGGAATGTCAAACATTTAGCTTACTTTGTAAAGAAAAAAAAACTGATAAACTAATTAATCATTAATCTAGCGTTCTATCACAACATTCAAATGGTTTTTTCCATAAGTGATTGAAGCTAACTCAGTGACACGAACATCCATCATCATCAACCATGAGTATGAACTCCCTGCAAAGAAAAGTCTCCCAATCAATTATGAAAATACAAAAGAATTAATACCAAGAATACATAATATAACTACCACTTCATATGTTAAAGGGAGGTAACTTTAATATGATACTAAGAGTATAAGAAAGAGCATAAAAATACTAATTATTAGATTTTGAGTTAGTTTCAGTATGATATTTGCAAGGAATAATAGGACTCTATTTGTGACATTGGTATTCACTCGTGAAGTTTCTAATATAAATCACACAAAAGATGAAGAAATGGCGACCAAGCAAGAACAAAAAGTAAAAACAAGAGAGAACTAACCTTAAAGTGTAAAAGTATAACTTCGTTTAGTGAGTATATATAAGAGAATTTCAATGATTTTAAAATTAATAAATGTGCTTATTGAGAATTAATGTGATTGAGAAATTATTGGTGATGATTTAGCGTAGTCAAGTGAGATTTTTGGCAATGAATTCGGTATGTTTATGGTATGAGCTCGTGGAAAAATAACATAATATATGAGTTGTTCTTCTAGTGCGAATTGTTTTCTCAATTTATTACAACGGGTTTAGTCAACTATATAGTTGGGCATAATAAGGTATCCGACTAATATCATTGAAATCGCACAAAAACTTAATTTTTAATCATTGGAAGAATGAATCACTACCTCTTACTATTTTTTTTATACTTTTTTGCAAACACTTCATTTTATTTCAAGATTTGGATCAATGGTTTTAAATTTTCAATCCGTTACTATTTTTTATTGACTTACACAGTACTATACGATTTCTGGTTTTATTGTGAAGGAAAAAAATATAAGAATGAATCGGTACCGCTTGCTATTTTTTTATTGACTTATAGTACTATACCATTTGTAATTTTCAATTTTCAATCTGTTATTTTATTAGAAAGAAAGTTATCATTTTCGGTAACTCCACCAATTAATGTAGTAATCAGTACATTAGTAATAGTAAATTATCGTGATAAAAGGAAAACTTTTAAATGTACTAAATATTATAGCAATCTCCCACAAAGAAACTACCAAATATGGAAAATAGTTTTTACATTAATTAATTATAATTTGTAATTTCCACGTGGCAATTTCTAAGGCAAAGTTGGAGAAGGCATTCTCAAATAGTATATATAGATTTGCAAGGAATAATAGGACTCTATTTGTGACATTGGTATTCACTCGTGAAGTTTCTAATATAAACCACACAAAAGATGAAGAAATGGCGACCAAGTAAGAACAAAAAGTGAAAGCAAGAGAGACCTAACCTTAAAGTGTAAAAGTATAACTTCGTTTAGTGAGTATATATAAGAGAATTTCAATGATTTTGAAAATTAATAATTGTGATTATTGAGAATTAATGTGATTGAGAAATTATTGGTGATGATTTAGCGTAGTCAAGAGGAATTTTTCGCAATGAATTCGGTATGTTTAGGGTATGATCTCGTGGAAAAATAACATAATGTATGAGTTGTTCTTCTAGTGCGATTTTTTTTCTCAATTTATTACAACGGGTTTAGTCAACTATATAGTTGGGCATAATAAGGTATCCGACTAATATCATTGAAATCGTACAAAAACTTAATTTTTAATCATTGGAAGAAAGAATCACTACCTCTTACTATTTATTTTTTTACTTTTTTGCAAACACTTCATACTATTTCAAGATTTGGATCAATGGTTTTAAATTTTCAATCCGTTACTATTTTTTATTGACTTATATAGTACTATACGATTTCTAGTTTTATTGTGAAGGAAAAAATATAAGAATGAATCGGTACCGCTTGCTATTTTTTTATTGACTTATAGTACTACACCATTTGTAATTTTCAATTTTCAATCTGTTATTTTATTAGAAAGAAAGTTATCATTTTTGGTAACTCCACCAATTAATGTAGTAATCAGTACATTAGTAATAGTAAATTATCGTGATAAAAGGAAAACTTTTTTCCCTCAAAAAAAAATAAAAAAAAATAAAAGGAAAACTTTTAAATGTACTAAATATTATTGCAATCTCCCACAAAGAAACTAGCAAATATGGAAAATAGTTTTTACATTAATTAATTATAATTTGTAATTTCCACGTGGCAATTTCTAAGGCAAAGTTGGCGAAGGCATTCTCAAATAGTATATATAGATTCCTTAAAAAATTAGGTATATTCGCACATTTTCAAACATAGGCATTCCTTAAATTTTCACATAATCTATGTTTTTACTAAAAAAATGTATCAATTAGATCATATTTTTTCTTTCCTTAAAATGTAGTACCATAACTGGCACCTTTTTATTTAATAATGATATTTCCTTATAATATTAAGATTCGAAGCACTTATTATCGTTTTTTATTAATGACTGGATTTTGACAATAGTACATTTCCTTTTAACGTTTGATATGAAATTAATCAATAAGCATTGCCACGTGGCACCCTCTCACGCAAACCTTAAGATGACATTCTCAAATAGTATGTAGTATATATAAGAGGCATTATGGTTTATAATTGAACGTGCAATTGGAAACCTACTTGGGCTTGTGAATGTTATGACAGGTGGATGCATGGTTAAATATAGGAAATTATTATAGGTTGGTGTGTAATTTTTAGTGCGACAAGTAACAGTTAACAAGAAGCTCGGCATGAAGCATGATTAAGGTGGATGACGCAATCGACGAAACCACGGAGCAAGCTAGCGTTCTAATATCTTTCAATGTATCTGCTTCCTAACGATGAATCGTGATCAACTTGAGGTAAGAAGAGAGTTATGTCGTGATTGATCCACAAAGCATCGTCTTTGCAAGACGTCATAGTGAAGGTGTGTGATCGAATAGGAAAAGCAACAACAAAAGGAGAAGCACTCAAAAGTGGTGTAGAGAAACATGGCGTTGATATGACAAAACAATGAAGCATGGAGAAAGTACATGGTATGCAACAATTGCAAGTTCTTCGAAATGAAGCTCAAGTGACGAAAAAAGTGATGAAGAAAACTACTACAACAATGAAATGGAAGATAGTCTCGTTTTCACTTGATTAAGTTGGTGATGATCCTTCTAATGATGATGAACCAGCTGGTTTAGATATGGGGCCACAATTCCCAAAACTAGCAGACTTTTGAACGAGCCCGTGTAATGGTGCAAGGGCACAAAACATCTCGATGGAGATGCTTTGATGGTCAATGATGGATGAGCATGCATGACGTAGCAACATCAACTCGCAGTGGTTAAGGAACTTTCTCTGCACTTGCAGAATCTGGACAATGTGAGTTTGTTGGGTACATCTCAAATTGTATGCTCGGTCCATGTGATTACTCCTTACTAAGGAGGTGATGGCTAGAGTAGTAGAGCTTTTGGCACATTTGATGAAAATTCTACCTCGTCATCTTTAGTATAAATATTGTTAGTAGCTATAATTTTGTTTATCAGAATCAAAATGTGAGACACATAACTCAAAGCAAGAGACATGCTTCCTCATTCTTTGAGAGAGAGAGCTCGTTGTGTGTGTGAGTTGTATGAGGTGAAAGTTGAGAGGCATGTAAAGAGATATGTGTTTGTACATCTTTCATACCAGTGGATTTTTTCTATCACTTAGCGCAAGTACGCGACTTGCAGATGCATGTTAAATTTTTGTATTAATTATTTTTCTCGTTATCCCATGTAGTTTGTTTGTGTTGTTATTGTATTCAAGATTTCGTTGCGCAAAAATATTGAGTTAAAATTCCAATGATGAGATCGAAGTTAGGTGATTAGTTGCACCACATTAGTAGAGGAACGAGTTACCATAAGTTATCGTGAAGTCTCCAACACAACCCTGTAATAAGAACACAAACTTCAATGTACACATGAAAACATTTGTATATGACAACTTAAGTTATAATTTACACGCTAGTTAGATAATGTGCATAAGATACATAAGAGCCAAGACATCCTATGGCTCTCTAGTGAAATCGGAAGAGGAACTCTCAAAGATCTATATGAATGATGTGGACACTTATGGTAAATATTGGATTTGTCAATTTTTGAACACATTTTATGAACTTTTTCGTGTCCATCATGTCTAATTGGGTCAAAATTTTATGGTTTAAGTGAATAGGTTTGATTTTACATGCCAATTTAAAATTGTTTGTAAAGGGAAGATGTGGTAGGTTCACGAGCCTTGCTAAAACACAATCTGAAGACTAAGAAGATTGGACCAACAACTATGCGTACGGAGTGGAGTTAACGATCATTGTTAGTCCAGCACTACCACTTTTCAGATCTATAATGGTGGAAGGCAACGATTTCGCATCTTATTATTCTTAGTCTTCCTCTATATTTACCTATCTCCACTCATAAAATCCAAGCCCCTGATATTTGAGGGTGGTTATTTGGCGCGACATAAATTTTGATGTGAGGAGTTTTGATTATGATCTTGAGGTTTTAATGTAAGACTTCTGCAGTCAAAGGGTTGGTTTGTTCCACAATGATGGTAGTGATAGGACCACATCGACAATGGTGGCGAAACCTCAATTTTATTGAGCTTATCATTGTAGATGGATGCTTTGATGAGTTCATTTTAAAGTGTGAAGGTGGTAGCTACTTAAATTAAGTTCCCCTATTTACTTTTTTTAGAACGAGAAAATTAATATTAAGAATATATTGGATTTCAGTTATGAAAAGCCCTTTTGCTAGGCTATGGGCTTTCGAAACATTTAAACGACCAACAAAATGAATAGAACAATTTAAGAATAGGTTAGCCTTACGCTTGATATCCACCATTTCTCCCAAAATTTTGAATGACTATTTTCCACCTATGAACACCAGAATGAGTTCTCTTTAGTCAGTAAGGATTTTAATGTTGGTGAGACATCTGGATCTCAGCCACCTGAGAGCATGCAGAATTCCTCTGATCTCTGCCTGAATGGAACTGGATGCCAAGAAGACCGTGTGATCATTGTTAATGGGGGGTAGTTATCTATCCATGCAGATGAGCAATAGGGGAGACCCTCTTTCCAAACCACTTCCACTCAAAAACAAAACTCCTGGCCCAATCCCCTGGGGGATTTGGTAACTGTTCGAATTCGAAGAGATTTGACGAGGAGATTGAGTGTTGTGACGCTGTGTCACTATTGTTTGGGCAATAATTTTGTTTTAATGAAATTGATGAGATCTTTGATGGATAAAAGAGGCGAGGTTGTAGGGGTTAATTTGTTCTCCATAGTATTTGCGTTTCGGTGGAGCCAAATGTACCAAAGAACAAGGGAGACTTGACCCGACCCTCGTTTTAAAAAGAATACCTGAAAAAGGGGAAGTGAGATTTGAGATAGAGAGACTGTTGTTGGTGGAAAATAATGAGACGATATCAGATCTTTTCGAAATTTCGACCGTAGCAGGACAAGATACGAACAAGTGGGCCTGAGATTCAGATGTCAAGTCGCACCGGGGGCAGCCCTGGTCAATCAGGGTTATTGTACGGCGGGCCAAATTAAGTCTTGTGGGCAGAATGTTCCACATGACTTTCCAAATAAAAGCAATGAAACAACCAGAAATAAAATCGGAGAGATCAAAACATTAAGAAGAACCAACAGTTCTTGAAGAAGAATTGTTCCAGAACAGGAAAAATTGATATGAACCAATTAATTTTCCACAATTAACCCTTGAATTTAAACAGATATATACATCAATAATACAAAAA
Source organism: Linanthus parryae (assembly GCA_023055425.1). Taxonomy (NCBI): domain Eukaryota; kingdom Viridiplantae; phylum Streptophyta; class Magnoliopsida; order Ericales; family Polemoniaceae; genus Linanthus; species Linanthus parryae. The sequence goes on from JALGPY010000009.1 coordinate 17,895,292, forward strand.
AACATATCAATAACGCACAAAAATACGTCAAGAATTAGAATAAGCAGCAAAAGAGAAAAAGAAGAAGAAGAAGAAGAAGAAGAAGAAGAAGAAGAAGAAGACAGAAGAATAACAAGAGGAGGGCCACCAACTGACGCCGCGCCGCCTCCACCAACACCGTCAGATATGCTGATCAGAGAGAAAGAGAGGATAGGTTAGAGAGAGGGTAGATGAACCTATTAAACCCAAATATGGAGAAGAGAAGAAGGATATGACGACCCATCTCATAGTTGATTCAGTTTTCCACAAAAAAAAACTAAATAACATAAGTTCAAATGACCCCAAAAAATCAAACTATGAGGATACAAGGGCTGTAAACGAACCAAGCCGTTCGTGAACAACTCGTGTTCGATTCGGTAAAAGTTCGTTCGTGTTTGATTCAACTTATTAATCAAACAAACTCAAACAAGAAAATGTGTTCGTTTGTTAAACCAGCCGAACACGAGCCGAACAAGGAGCTCGTTCGTTAGTGTTCGCGAACAAATTATAATAGTATAAATGTGTGTATATATATAGTTAGAAATAATTAAATTATTTTCTCTTCTTTATGGGTAATTACTTAATTGATCAGTCCTAATCAATGTAGAGTCTCTATTTTTATAGAAGTTCTACATCTTAATTAGGATTCCAAAAGGTAGTTCTTAATTTATAATACCATAAATATATACTATATATGAATAAACTGGATTATTTGATCTTTCCATTAGCACAAATAAATCATATATCTATAGTAATGCATTTTATGTTATTTGTTTCCTTAATATAATCATGTTATCTTAAGTAATAGTACATAATATTTTAATGCAATAATTATATATTATAAAGTACAAATGCGTTGAGCCGAATTCGAGCCCGTAAACGAGCTAGTTAAACGAGCCACGAACCGAACAACGAACAACTCGAGCCCTAAACGAGCCGAACTCAAACAAGGTTTTTCTGTTCTACTCGAGTTCGCGTGCGACTCGTTTAGCAGCCAAGTTAAATGAGCCAAACTCAAACAAGCAATATTTGATTCGGTTCGGCTCGTTTACAGCCCTATACAAAAGAGACAAAACTTGAATACCACTACGTTTCTTGCTTTCTCCCCACTATGGCTTTTTGACTCATATCTCGGTCACTTTGACCGAGTGATTGAAATCGCAAACGATGCAAATTTGAAAAAAAATAATCCGTCCCTACCCCGGTGTAGAACGAGAAAGAAATAAACTGGAGCATGTAACTCAATATCTCATACACTCATATTATGATAAAAATTTAATTAAATAATCATAAGAAGCTAAAATAAACTACCAAGGTTTCTACCTATTTATAAATGAAAAAGACTCATATGTGTACTGAAAATGCTAAAGGTAAACATCAATAATAATATGTATATTTACTAAATCTTTTTCTTATAGAATGTCAATCGTTCCTCTTCTTTCGTTATTGTTCATGTACATGTCACGCTGACAACTGCCGTAGGCGGTGGTTTATGGGTTGAGGGTTGTTGTGAATCGTCACCGGATTTCATGCGGGTTGTGGCTGTTGATGATGGGTTCTTGGATTGGGAGAGCAGAGATAAAGGAAGAAAGTTTTGGATTCATGAACTTTAGGAGGGGCATGTCGCAACTCTGAGTTGCGACCTGCAAAAATACATATTCTATTACAGAGAAGCTGCAATCCTGCAAGTGGTTCTCTCATATTGCAACACTTGGTGGTGACATTGGGGGTAAACTGGTGTATTTTATGAAAGTCTTGAAATAACCATTTGCCTCCCCTCTTTTCTTTGACTTCCTACAAAATAAGTTTGTAAAATTGTGACTAGTCCCCCTGATATTCACAAATAGCATTTTTCCTTCCACCTATTTTCTTCCACGACCGTTTATTTCCTTCTCTCTTCTCTAGTGCGTGCATAACCTTCAAAATGTGTGAAAAATTGTTGAAACATTCTTCATTTATAGACGTTGTTATCTTTTTCTTCTTTTTCCTTCAATTATCACCACCAATTTCTTCAGTATCGTATAGTTGGTGCCATACCTCACATGTCTTAGAAAATTTCATTTTTTGTCAATGCATTCTCATGTTTTGAAGCGTCGAAGAAGACGATCTGATGTTTTCTATTTTATTCCAGTTCATCACGATCGTTTTCACACGAGATTCACAATTTATATAAAGCTCCCTTAGTGGAGACGGGACAAATATGCATCTCATTCTACTTTCACTCGTGGATGTCTTGGAATCTTTAGTGACAAGTCATAAATCACATATAATTAAGATTTTTCATTGTCCTCTTGTCGATTACTCAAACATGATATCGGATTCAGCTCTAAATAATGTGAAGTAGAAGGTGAATTCTCTTGACACGTTCTCACAAACATCAAATAATTTTCCAGATTCACGACACACCTCATAAAGGCAAATCTCTTCAACTAGTGAAAATAATACATCATCATCGCACTCATAAGCATGCTCATCATCCACACCCTCTTCAATACCATTATGACATAAGCTTGCACTGTCACCACTCGACCATTCATGTCACGAATCCAGAATTTTGCGATGTACACACCACATATTTGTTACATTCTCACCCCTATCTGAGTATAAATTCGAGTCCGAAGCGGCCCAGGGACCTAAAACCTCATGACACATTGTAATGTATACATGTGGGAGATCTTCGATAAGAACCTCGATGCACTCATCGGTAGGTTCAGGAATGACGACATTTGGCCTATTATCAATATCCACTCCGCCACTTCAATAGACAATTCAACCAATTATTTCTCAACCAGTATTCACTCCGTAACAAAAATTTCTAGGTCCGTACCTGTGCATAATTGCGTCAAAAATTATATATTTAAAGTAACTAAATATGAATTTATTACAACTAATTTCTCATTATGATAGATATGTCATTTCTTATTTTAAATGAATACATCCCTAAGAAAAAACAACAAATGACAAGTTTCTTTTGCTAATTAGATGTTCTTGGTGAGGAATGTATCCATTCCCTACACTTCCCTATTTTCCATAAGTTGTTGTGAAGTAGTTCGTATTCATCAAAAAGAAATTTGTATTAAAGTTAACACATGAGAATTATTTTTAATAGACCACATGTTTCCTAAAAAAAGTTAACAAATGACGCGTTTTCCCTCCTAATTAGATGTTATGGCTGAAGCCTTATTTATTCCTTACACTTTCAAATTTTCATAAGTTGTTGTTCACTTCTTCTTCTTCTTCTTATTCTTCTTCTTGTTCTTCCAAAAAAATATTATGAAAAGTTTCACAAAGAGATATCAAATCTAATTCAAATATGACTTTTTAACTTCTTACCACATAGCGTTATCGTGACATATAACTCTTTCACAGCATAAGGGTATGTAAAGATTGTCCAATTTGTGCAAGATAAGTCAATTGTGATGTATTAAACATTTATCATTCTCCTACATTTTATTTTTTTTGTTCTCTACACATTTTCTTATATATGTTCTATAAAGACAGAGAAAGTAGATGTTAAGCAAACATGATTGACCTCTGAACTATTGATGATAACTTCTACAAAAAAAACTACGAATAACAAACGGTTAGGTGTGAAGACTAGAGAGTAATTAAATGGTGTGAACATGAAAGTCTTTGGTATACTAGCATAATTGAAGATATTATGCAGAAAGTACTTCAAATTTTCAATTTTTGAGACGAGTAAATTTTGATGTTGTAAGAAAAAAATTAAAACCATATGTGGTTGTGAAGTTTGCAGCACTAAGTGTTTCATGATTCTCTAAATCTACAATTTAAGTAATGTTTCAGTCTATTATCACGTCTTTGTCAATGCATGAATAACCTCCCCTTTCACACCACTTGGAACTTCAGTTGAAAATTCTCTCACGCACGCCGTAAGAATTTCGCAATAAATTACTTACGTTATTCTTTGATGGAATGAATTATTTACGTTCTTGTTGGGCCAGTGTATCGCCCATAATATAGAGTGTACTAGGAATTTCACTCAAATTTCTCAAAGTATATTTACGCATGATAGTCTTAAACACATGTAATAGACACTTAACTTTGTTATCTTAATGAATATTTAAATATTATATTCTGGAACCCCGTGCGTACGTGCGAGGAAACATATAGTTGAAAAATAAAAAACTGAATATAGCACCACTTATGTACACAATTGAGCTAATTTCGCATAATTCGCCAACATCACAAATTAGGATAAATTCTTACACAATGCATCAAATTTGCGTGAAGGTTCAATTTTTTATCAAGTTATACACAACGTCGTAACAAGGCGAAAGCATTCGACAACGATTTAAGACATCCAAAGTTTTGTAAAATTTCAACATAGCGTAGCTACAAAAAGCAAAATGAGTTGATTGTTGACAACAAAAGCATGCTTGATCTTGACTACAACAGTGTGGTTGATTAGAGACTCCATTCTACAATTAAAAATTTGATAAACGAAAACACAATTTGTTACTACAATTATACACCCACAAGAATATTAGGAAAGTGCAGGCAACCATAAACTAACAGAGAGGAGATTCAAATGAAAAATGACAAAAAACTTACCAGTAATACCAAGTTAAATGTAATACCCGGTGTATTTGTCAGGTAATATAGTAATTTGAAGGAAAAAATACAATTTTAATTGTGAAATTAGATTTTGGTGAATTATTGTGTTTTTATAGTTAAAGAAATACGTCTGGCAATCCTTGAAAATAGTAGAAGTAGTATTGTAGTTTACTAAGCAAGTGTGTTATTTATTCGAGATCGTTTGTGCGACACCATAATTTATCGTACCTCCGCTCCACCGAATCACCCAATACTTTGGTTCACCCAAACTACCTGATTATTTCACTCATCTTCCTCAACAACCTTCACTACCTTCGGTAGCCGCGATTTTCACCATTGTCACAACACCGTCAAAATGTCACCATCCATCAAATCAATTTATCTTTTGTCATGTGACCACATGCAACCCACAATAGAATCTTGTATAAATTGACCTCCTTGCCTCCTTATTACTCCTCAACAAACTCACTACAATCAACATCATCTTCTTCATATCTCCATTCACTCCATTCAACTTCTTCATTTCATCCATGGAAGCACTCTCCGATTCTTGAAGATCCAAACTCTCCAAGCCCTTCTTAACACTCTTAATCTCTTAGTACTGTTTATAAGTATTATTTTCCATCTCATATCCTTCATATGTTGGGAATATAGTTGTTGAAAGCATGGCATGTAGGAGATTTCTTATTTTGGTGATGCATGCATGCCTAGAGCATGAAATTGTGACTTGGAATCTTTTTTCTCTCAAATTCTCCACTTGATTCATCAATTTATGCTTTCAAAAACTATTTTCACAACCTATGAAGGATATGAGAAACAAAATAATACTTACAACCAGTCCTAAGAGATTAAGAGTGTTTAGAAGGGCTTGGAGAGCTTGGATCTTCAAGAATTGGAGAGTCCATGGATGACATGAAGAAGTTGAATGGAGTGAATGGAGAGATGAAGAAGATGATGATGATTGAAGTGAGTTTTTTGAGGAGGAATAAGGAGGCAGGGAGGTCAATTTATATAAGATTCTATTGTGGGTTGCATGTGGTCACATGGTAAAAGATAAATTGATTTGATGGATGGTGATATTTTTACGGTGATGTGACAATGGTGAAAATGGCGGCTACCGGAAGTAGTCAAGTGAAAATAGCGGCTACCGAAGGTAGTGAAGCTTGTTGAGGAAGATGAGTGAAATAATCAGGTAGTTTGGGTGCACCAAAGTATACGGTGATTCGGTGGAGCGGAGGTACAATAAATCATGGTGTCGCACAAACGCTCTCGAGTAAATAACACACTTGCTTAGTAAACTACAATATTATTTCTACTATTTTCAAGGATTGTCAGACGTATTTCTTTAACTATAAAAACACAATAATTCACCAAAATCTAATTTCACAATTAAAATTGTATTTCCTCATTCAAATTACTATATGACCCTCGAAAAATACACGGGGTATTACATTTAACTTGGTATTACTGGTAAGTTTTTTTGTCATTTTTCATTTGAATCTCATCTCTGTTAGTTTATGGTTGCCTGTACTTTCCTAATTTCATGTGGGTGTATGATTGTAGTAACAAATTGTGTTCTCGTTTATCAACTTTTTAATTGCAGAATGGAGTCTGTAATCAACCACACTGTTGTAGTCAAGATCAAGCATGCTGTTGTTGTCAACAATCAACTCATTTTGCTTTTTGTAGCTACGCTATGTTGAAATTTTACAAAACTTTGGATGTCGTAAATCGTTGTTGAACGCTTTCGCCTTGTTACGATGTTGTGTATAACTTGATACAAATTTGAACTTTCACGCAAATTTGATGCATTGTGTAAGAATTTATCCTAATTTGTGATGTTGACGAATTATGCGAAATTGGCCCAATTGTGTACATAAGTGGTGCTATCTTCAATTTTTTATTTTTCAACTAGACGTTTCCCCGCACTTACGCACGGGGTTTTAGAATATAATATTTAAATATTCATTAAGATAACTGAGTTAAGTGTCTATTACATGGGTTTCACACTATCATGCGTAAATATACTTTGAGAAATTTGAGTTAAATTCCTAGTACACTCTATATTATGGGCGATACACTGGCCCAACAATAACGTATATAATTCATTCCATCGAAGAATAACGTAAGTAATTTATTGCGAAATTCTTACGGTGTGCATGAGAGATTTTTCAACTAATGTTATAAGTGGTTTAAAAGGGGAGGTTATTCATGCATTGACAAAGACGTGATAAAAACTGAAACATTACTTGAATTGTAGATTTAGAGAATCATGAAACACTTAGTGCTGCAAACTTCACAACGACATATGGTTTTAATTTTTTTCTTCCAACATCAAAATTTACTCGTCTCAAAAATTGGACTTTTGAAGTACTTTTGTACATACTATCTTCAATTATGCTAATATAACAATGACTTTCATGTTCACACCATTTAATTACTCTCTAGTCTTCACACCTAACGGTTTGTTTTTCGTAGTTTTTTGTAGAAGTTATCATCAATAGTTGAGAGGTCAATCATGTTTGCTTAACATCTACTTTCTCTGTTTTTATAGAACATATATAAGAAAATGCGTATAGCATAAAAAAATAAAATGTTGGAGAAAGATAAATGTTAAATACATAACAATTGACTTATCTTGCACAAAACGGACAATCTTTACATACCCTTCTGCCGTGAAATAGTTATATGTCATGATAACGCTATGTGGTACGAAGTTAAAAAGTCATATTTGAATTAGATTTGATATCTCTTTGTGAAAGTTTTCATAATATTTTTTAAGAAGAAGAAGAAGAAGAAGAAGAAGAAGAATAAGTGAACAACAACTTATGGAAATTTGAAAGTGTAAGGAATGAATAAGGCTTTAGCCGTAACATCTAATTAGGAGGGAAAAAACGTCATTTGTTAACTCTTTTTAGGATACATGTGGTTTCTTAAAAACAATTCTCATGTGTGCAACTTTAATACAAATTTCTTTTTGATGAATACGAACTACTTCACAAGAACTTATAGAAACTAGGGAAGTGTAGGGAATGGATACATTCTTCACCAAGAACATCTAATTAGCAACAAAAATTTGTCATTGTTGTTGTTTTTTAGGGATGTATTTATTTAAAATAAGAAATGACATATCTATCATAATGAGAAATTAGTTGTAATAAATTCCTATTTAGTTACTTTAAATATATAAATTTTGACGCAATTATGCACAGGGACGTACCTAGAAATTTTTGTTAGGGGGGGCATGTTAAATACAAAATGTAAAAAGTTGAGTTCATAATATTATTTTAGCTAATATAGGGGAGGGGGCAACATATGATTTTATAAATATTCAAAACACTTGGGATAATATTTGACGCCATGGCCCCTGGTGGTTAAACCACAGGTCCGTCCCTCATAATGCATCTTACAACGTCAACGATCTATTAATTTCGAGTTTGAAATCATTAAATGTGATCTTACATATTCAAAGGTTTAACGACACATGGAGTAGATTTTAATTTTTTGATAATAGAAGACACTAGTAATATAAAACATGCGAATTATTTTGATGATAGATTATAAATTTTAAAATAAATTATTTACTAAAAAAAAGTATGAATAGATATTCAAAAAAATCAAATAATTTTCATTGTGTAAATATTAAAATTGACCTTACATAGTCAAGAGTGTAAGTATAAAATATATTTATAAATAAAATAAACTACACATATAATACATTAGAAACATTTAATTAACAGAGTAAGGATTTTAAAAAGAAATATTTAATGAAAACATTAGTTTATATCCAAAATATTTAATTGATGACCATTGTGTAACTCATATTTCATTAATGGAGTAATTCCTTAGTGCCACAAATTATATAAATTACTGTGTTTACTTATAGTTACCAATACTCCTCGTCACTCATTTACATTAATAGTAGTACATGTTTACATATATAATTTAATCGGTTGGGTAGTCCAAATATGCATCCACATGTCTTCACCAACTTATATAATAAATGACAATTGGCTTTATGAGATTTAACCTTGGCACTTTTCTATCATATATTATATAAGATAAGATGTTTTTGTTTAAGCATAAGAAAATTGTTCTCAAGTTGCATGTATCATGTAATTGATTTGATCATGTTTTGAGTGTTCTAGGTAAAATTGCATGTTGTACAATCTGACCAGTTTGTTAAAAGCATGGATTATCTCCAAATTTTGTCTCTGTAAAATTTTCAATCTTGCATATTTTGAAACTAGACTCAGAGATGGTCATTTAGAGAAAAAAATCAACTGCATAGCCTTTTTGGTTAGTGAAAAAGTTCATTCAAAGTTGCATGTTTTTGGAAACTCTATTTCTGGACCAGTTTTGCCATTTTCATTAAAAACGCACTTTTCAGAAACTTTTTGCACATCCTCTTTATTTTCTTGTAACTAGACACATAGATGGTTAATTATAAAGAAGATGAGCATCATTGCTATTCTCCAAGTGGTAGTAATCACCTTTGAAAGTCGAAAGTTTCTGCCAAACACTTATTTGCACATCATTGTTCGTTTATTTTCTAAATTGAGTTTATAATAGCTACACATGATTTTCTTGATGTTTCTGAAAGTAGACACATGTAGCTTCATTGTATATTTATTTTATGATTTTAGGATATGCTTTTCTATGGTAAATATGCCTCTAAAGCCCGAGCTACAATTCTGTCCAGATTTGTAGTTTCACATTTTTGTAAACATGAGTTTTTGCCTCTCCATAGATTATGTGTGACTTATGTGTATCAATGTATGTGCATTAGTGAAATTAGAATCATATGCATGTAGAGAATGTGTTCGCCATGTAAGTATACCACTTGAATGCGGGTTAATTAGGGTTATTAGGATGGACTTAGTACCCGACCTAGAAAAATCTCCTTGCATTCGTTTACTCTGGATTAGCATCATTGTGACTAGAGACTTGTAAATTGTAGGCGACGAATTCGTAGACGAAGGTTTCATGTACTTCTAGGAGCTTACGTGTTATTTACTGAAGATCAAGGTGAGTAGACATGCCAAGCGTTGCGTGCCTAGCTTCTTTCGTGTCCAACACACAATTTTTATTATTTGTCTCAAAATTTGCTTTATGATATGCCTATTTTATTGAATATTTGATAGCATTTCGAAATGGTCGCTATGTGATGTCACACGAGAACCATAAATTAAAAATAATGCAAAGTGGAAAGAGTTGTGCGGGGATCTTTATATTATTGATAGATTGATCGGTGGACTTCGGTCACTCGAACCACATTATTTTTAACCTGGTCGCAACCTGCCGGGTCGCTCCATGTACTCACCTCTCTGGCCGCAAGAAGTCTTAGGGGGGTGCCGACATTTAAGGGCATGGCTGCTAGTGATAGTAATTCTTCCCCGTACCAACAAGTTAACTATATGGTTACTCTGAGAAAGGAATATTTGCAAAGAAAGATGAGATAGATTGGGAACAATATTTCCCCATTTGAGTTAGAAAGGAAAATTTGAGAAGGAAGGTAAAAGTTGAGGTTTTCACATGTGCTACAAGTGTTCATACTTTATTTCTAAAGAATATGTTTTCGATTTTGATATATTCTTCTTATCGGTTGTTTTAAAAGTTTACATGCCTCATCATCTATGTTTACATGTTTGGTTGTTTCTCACTCAGTATTTTATTGCTGACTTTTAGAAAACTATGGTTCCTGTTTTCCTTCCACCGCAGGTTTAGGAGCTGGAATCTTAGAATAGCTGGGCGCGAGACACATCTAGATGGATAAAGTCACAAGTGTTAGTCTAATAGTGCTAGTCCTAAATATATTGTAGTAACACTTAATGACGTATGTAAGACTTTAAGACTTATGTAATGTTTAATAGTAATGAAATATGGATGTTTAAGCTTATGGTCTCCAACGATACTTTTAGCATTGCCCTCCTTCGTTTTCCGGTCCGGAACGGAAGGCTTGTGGATCACGGGATGTTGCATTAAATCTATCTAGAATGTTGGAAGACATATGATAGATGGTCCAATAAGAAATCTCACAAGGACAATATTCCCATGTATGTTTTCAATTAACTTGACTTTCAATCCCCATACGATCATCAAAGGAGGTTAAAGGATATATTGCATTGATCGACTTTTCATGTGGTTCTACCAGTATAAGACATTTGCTAGTATAATTCTCGTAGCATATTTAAAATCAGGACCCTAAGGCAATAGTCGAAAAAGAAATTGCAATATAGAAAAGGAAACAGTATAATTCTTACTTGAGCGAGTCTCATTTTCTCTGTATGTGGGCCATTCAAGGGACTCTCGCCAACGTGACAAGTACCTAACCATACGAGTAGACGCAAATAGAAAATAAAAAGAAAATCTCCAAAGAAGTAGCCACCTGATAAGAGAATTATATACGTAGAAGGATATATATGTAATGGATGCTAACTATTGGCCCTGTATATTGAAGTCAGATTTATAGACGCAGTTACCATTTAAAGCAATTCAAAAAGAAAGAAAGACAAAAAAACATAGGTTCTGTCTTGCGTCTTCATTCACTCCCAGGGTCTCAACTCTTAACCTCTTTCGCTCCCTCTATCCATTAGTCCCATATATGTTTTTCAATAAACATCACTTTCATTCCCCATATGATCATCAAAGGAGGTTAAAGAATCTATTGCATTGACCGACGTTTCATGTTGTTCTACTAGTTTAAGACCTTTACTAGCATGATTCCCATATCAGATTTAAGATAGCTGAGGACCCTAAGGTAATAGTCGAGAGAGAAATTAACAAATTGCTACACTTGCAATATAGAAAAGGAAACAGTATAATTCTTACTTGAGCGAGTCTCATTTTCTTTGTATGTGGGCCATTCAAGTAACAGAGGGATAAAAATGGAAACATGCTAGGTATAGGAGGTGGCTCAATATTTTTTCCGAGCTTTATTGTTCTAAGAGCATGTTCATCCATTGGAGCTTTGGAGCACTAGGGAACTAGAGCAAGACACCATTCACGTACTTTCTGTTGTGTGCAAAGTTGTCAGGGGTACTGGGGCACTTTGTGCTTAGAGGGTGGTAACACGATCTAAGATCTCACATTTCCTACTGAAAAGATATTATTGTGTGTGCATATATACATACAAGTAGAACAGCGCGTATATGCTCCTACTTTTGCTGGTGAATGCATGATCAACCGTATATCTAGAGTAAAATAAGAGAAGAAAGCAACCGAGCGAAGGGAAAAAAGAAACACGTAGCACGAGAGCACTGAAGATTTACTGTCTATCAAACTGTGAAAACAGAACACGGTATCTTATGATGTTGAAGAAACTGAACCGGCTAAAAAGAAACTAGTAGATACATACATATAAGGATATACCGTAGCACCGGACAATTCCAATTCATTCCATATGCCTCAAAAGGACATAAAATTCTTCTAAACGATCGACTATGTTTCTTTCTAAGTCTACTTAGTTATTACTGATTAATTGAGGAGATACAAAGGGGATATGTGATAGGCAACAAATAAGTATTCAGAACAAGACCTAGAAGAATATGCACATGTACCAGTTCATAAAACACACAATAATTCAAGAATCATAGAGCATAAGTGAAGTCATAGAAGCACTGATGAACTCATTACTTCTAATCCTACTAAGAAGTGAGAAAGAAGAAGAGCTAGAACATAGCTCTTATTCCAATTGTACGTTAATTTTTGAATTATATACTGTTTAGATGCTGCGACTATTTCGAATCGAGTATGGAGTTTACGCCAACCAACGGTAGGCCCGGTCCCTCAGTTAGAATATAACGATGGGATGAACTGGGATAATACCCTCTTTGGATGTGGGAGTTGAACCGCTTTATTCATCTTGTTGTTTTACTTTCTCCTATTTACCAGGTATTTAGCTTGTTTTTAACCTTGGTGCATTCCGGCTATCTGTTCGAACAACTCGCTTCTCTTGTTTAATGGAATCCTCGATTTGAGTCTGTGTTAGTTCGAAGAATCCATATTCCTTAATGGAAGAATTGGCTTTACTTACTCTAGTTTCTTCGTTTTCCATGGCTACTCAATGTTGGGGAAAGAAAGGGAAGCTCCTTACCTAGGCTACTTAAGCTACGCTCGGAATTGAATGACTTCTTATGCTTAACACATGACCGAGCCCAATGAGACAGGGAGGCGCGAGAGGAAGCCTACAGAAAGGAGTTCGAATGGAAAAGCTAATTACCAGGACATTACAATTTCTTTATTCGAGGATGCTTCAACAGCTACACCCAGATGTGAATATTGAAACAGCTCAAAGAAGGCTTCAAACACATACAAGGCATACCCGATTCACATTAATCAAACAAGAATCCCAATAATCCTGTTGTGGATTAGGGATACTAGTAGGGAGATCTGGACGTTTACCTGCAATAGACAAGAACACAGAATACAATAGACAGAGAGTAGGAGTAAGTATGCAAGGATAAGAGTAAGCATTTTCAATGGTCTGAGAGAGAGACAGTGTGTGTATGATAGCCAAAAGAACCGAACTTAGAACAGAAGACAACACTTCTATATATAAAGTTCTTAGGAAAACAGTTACAAGGAGTTATATAACCGCATGCGGCGGTTATATAACTGCTTTGCACGTGTACGGTCGACCACATATATAGGTGTGTGATTAGCAAGTCTCTCAGATAACTGACAAGGATCGCACGTGAGTGTAACCATTACTCTCGTGGGAAGTACCTTACTCTAGCCGCCAAGCCACTTAGACCCCTTGCATCCCATCCAGATTATACGCGAGGGTGACCCTGTCTCACAACCCCCATATGGATAAGTACATAGTGATAGTGGATTACGATGAAGCTTCATCATTGACTGACACGTGGACGATGATCGATGTACACAGAATGCACTATCTGCATTACCCCCTATTGTGCATATGCCACGCGTGCTGTGGCATTTAGGCACAAAAACTGACAATGCGGGTCTCATACGCGCGCGTGTGAACGATTCCAATTCGTCTCATAAACCCTAGACCCCAAAACGAACGCCGTCATCACTTAGGTTTCTGTAGATTCGTGCAGTAGGTATTAATAGAATTAATATCTCGACGTGGGTAAAGCCCATACCCACACGTTTTCGCCGGTTACCGAGGTTCAAGCAAGTTAAGAGGTCGTGACCTCAACGGTATCTTCATAAATATCAAGTTGGCTCTTCATTGTACACCATTGTTTCCATTGAAGTTTATTCAGAGTGAGAAAGATCTCCGATTAAAAATCTCATAATTCAATCAGCTCTTCAACATCCTTAATCAAGCTTTTGAGGTTCACGGAGCACAACAAGGTTAGTTAATTTCATCATTCAACTTGTCAAAATCATCATGATGAAACTTATAGTGATAACACTCTTTCTCGTCTAAACTGTATTTTCTTGAATGTTCATGAAAGAACAAATTCTGGGTTTATTTGAATGTCACATAAAGATGTATCCTCGATTAAATCTTCATAATTATTGAGAAAATATGTTCTTTCTCACCATAAACTTCTGATTTTGCATGAATTCTTGATGGAATAGGCATGGCTCCTGTAAAGAAATAAAAAGAACTTGAAGATGTACTGGATATTCCCAAAGATTTATGGGGTAAAGCCCCCTATCTGAATGGTGAAGACTTTTATCTGGCAACTTCTAAAGGAACAACTCTTGAGAAATCCCCATCAAAGAATAATCTGCAACTAAAATCAGAACCAAAAATAGATGAGTGTGATTTTGCAAATATCAACGAAATAAACATGCTTGGTCTTGACGCTGGACTGTATCCCTATACATAAATCAATCATCAAACATTCGTAGAGAAATCAGACTGGATGGATGAATGGACTGAACACATCCTCGAGCATCATGTATTAACATTAAGTCAAGCGGGGATATACGATGCCGTGCGTGCGACAATAGGTTTGAGTGTCAAACTCGACAACAATATGTTAATGAATCTTTTCTCAAGATACTCCAAGAAGACTTACACATTCCATTTCGCGACTTTCGAGGCTGCACATACTCTCGAAGATGTAGAGATATTGCTTGAATTTCCTTGTATGGGACTTGTGGACCCTTTAGCTCCTCTGAAAACTTTTGAAGAAATTGCTCTCTATGAGAAAATGAAAGAATGCATATCGGAAGTGAAGAAAATAGCGTCGAGGTGGACTTCGAGTACTCCTGCGGACACACATTTGTTTCTAAAAACTGGTGCGAAAAATGTTTGGTCGAGATGGATAACATACTTTTATCGGGATTTTGCGAAGGAGAAAACTGCTCAGGAAATATTTTCGAACGACCCCGATGCAATAACTTCTCTTGATGGAAAGGGCTCTGCATATACATTATGTGTTTTTCTATGTGTTGGTTGTCAAGATATCTTATAGACGGACATCCTCATGATGGAGTCTTCTTCCATGTGCTGGCACATGCAGTTCGTCTTGCTCAAGGTCAAAAGGTAGCTTTGGGTCCTCTAGTTCTGGGTTCATTATATCATCGACTGGATCTGGCCATGAGTCATGTTGAACAATCACGTGACAGAGCTGACGTTTTAACTTATGTCGCATTCTTGTCAATGTGGGAATTCGAAAGATGGCCTTTGTATGCTCCAATTACAACAAGAGTGAAGCTGTGGAACGCACCTAAAGCTCCAAAAGATTCTCTTTCTCCTTGAGCGTGGCATTGGTATAAAACAAAATGAATCCAATGTTCATTTTCTTTGATCTGCGATATCAGTTATTTCGTAGCTAGACCATATGTCATTGAAATTAGATGATATTGTCTCGCATTCAGAGATGTATCCTGCTAAGGAATCAAATTTCACTCCTGCACATATCACCAAGGCTTGAAGGTGTTATTCTAGGTTTCTAAACTGGTGTGCGAGAGGATCTTTGTCTGCGTTGTCAATATGATGATGAAACTGAAAGTTATGAACTCATAACAGTCGATTATGATCCAAACCAAGTAAGTCCTCAATTTGGTTTTGATGCTGTAGCGCATTCATTTTGGCCTGATTCAATTAATCGAAATTGATATAAAAGTTTGATATATGGAAAGTGTAATGATTCATTGCTAGCCACGCCTCCCTTTACTCAACCGGCCGTAAATAGACAAAGAGAGACAGCGCCAAATTGGGTATCCTTCAGGAATCCACAAGTCCGTCTTCACGCGAAGTCTCTAGATCGATTTCGGCCCAATAGAGCTCTTGCTATCAAAAGAGGAGATTATCCTTTCAAATCATCATGTTCTAAGAATGCACGTGAATATGGATTTTATTCACTTTTGGACAAAGATAGACATTTATGTGCTGACTTGATATTACAAGAGAAGATTGTTGCAGTGAGAAAGAATTCTTATAAGGCAAGAAAGACTTATGCTAATTCATTCAACAATGTATGTTGATATTCTTTTCATCTTTCATCACGCATACAATGAAGTAATCAAATAAGTTTGTATTACAGTGTTATTTCAGGAGATATCCATCTGGCAACACAGGAATTATCAATGATCTTCGATCAGAACATAAGGCCAAAGTAGTGATACAACCTGAGATGGCAATGGATCCTAAAAACCGATGTGAATTCGGCCATCACTTGTAGACTTTATCTTTTATATTGTTGAATCAGACAAGAATCTCAAAAAGACAAAAGCATCCGGTGAGCCTTCAACAGATGTAACAGATGCAGAAGTCACTATAAAAGCAAAACGTCAAAGAAAAATTCCAGTGGCTGTTGAAAATTCTTCGAGAGTAGCAATACCAAGAATTAAAAGCAGGACTCAATTTCCATCGAAAAAGAATTTGGCCAACATGCGACAACATAGCATCTCTGAACTGGTTGAATTTAATGCAGATGCGACTATTGCAGTCAAAGATGGTAACTATATCTTCAAATAATTGAAAATAATTTGGCTTCGAATTTTGCATAATTTATTTTATTATAGATTCAGAAGAGACACAAAGCGGAACAGTTCCAGAGGAAAATGAGAAAATACTGATTGCGTGCAAGCAGATATTGACAGAGAACAAGACATAGAGCATGTAACCGAAGAATCTAGAACAATGGCAGAAGCTGATGAGGAGCGTAAAAGAAAAGAAGAGGAGGAGCAAGTTCAACTAGCTTTAAAGAAGAGTTTAGAGGACCAAAGTTCGCTTCCAGCTGTTGAAGAAATGCAACGTGCTCAAACGAATTTTCAAGAAATAGTCGATGATGCAAATGAAGAAGTTACTATTTTCAAATTTGCATTATCGCATCAAGATATTATCTTTCAAGCAATAAACCATGGAGTGTCTAAACATGACATTGCCGATGGTTAGTGGATCGATGTGGCGAAACATCAGGTAAATGAGACAAACTATGATCAAAATTATAAGTGCCTAAATTGTCATAATTATAACAATACTTCGCATATAATCAGTTCATGCACTTTTGAAAGGAATTGATGATAAACTTCAGCATTCTGCGCATGTTGACATCCCACATGAATGTGGAGATGCTATCCCATATGTGTAATAACCCAACTTTATGCACTCTAATTTCTAATGCAATATTACTAATTAAATAAGAGAGTTCATTTTAACGAAATATTGTTTATTTGTTATGTTTGATATGTAATTATATTAATTAAAGAAATTTTGTACCCTTCTTTAAAGTAAGTAATTGTAGTTGTTTATAGATTTCATATTTTACGAAAAGATTTTTAAGAAAGATTGGAGGAGAATAAATAGTTTCAGCCATGTTAACCCATGAAAACATAATTATGATTGTCAATGATGTACTCTTATATACATCTTATAAATTACATTATAGTCACCAACTATATTTCGTAGTCATTTTTAAATAAGCGAATTTTTGTAATTGTAAAATTGAGAAAGTGAATAAAAAATTAACATCACCATGCCAACCAGTGTTGGGATGAGCTTTTTTTTTTTTTTTTTTTTTTTTTTTTTGGAAAAAGAGCTAAACTAGTATTACCAGCATTTACAAGTAGAAGATGTTAACCCAATGTCCGGAACTATACAAGTGACCCAGGGTCAACAAGTGACAAAACATGCACATGAGAGGAAAAACTTGAAAACAAAACTGAAGAAAAACACCAAAACAATCCCTAATCTCAACTTGACGCCCATTTGCTTGGTGCTTGACAAACCCACCGACTGTGATGTCGGTGAGGCGGTGGGAGGAGGTGGTGCATCGCAACAGTGAAGAGCCTTCCTGGAGCGGTGAGGAACCCTGGGGAACGCTGTCGATGAGAACGCCGACGAAAGAACCAAACAAACAACGCCTAAGATCTTGTTGAAGCCCGTATCCTGTTGTTGGGTTAGAAACTTGATGGAAAATCAGAGCCACTAACTCCATCGATAGATAGACTTGAGAAACAGTGAGTTGGGTGGCGAAGAGAACGGTGGTGAAGGAGGTCGGTGAGGTTGCCTCACCGCCGCCTATGAAAAGTCGGCGTGGCATCACCGGAAAGACCTTGCAAAGCAGATCTAAAATCCAAGAAGAACCAAAGAAAGCACGCACGCACCGCCGGACGATGGTCTCGCCAGTGGAAAAGGGCGGAAAGAACCGCCTGAGAACCATGAAGAACAAGGCGGAGAAACCACCATATGACCTGCAAACACAGATCTGATTACAAAAAAGAAGGAAACGAGACGAGGGCTTCGATCTGAACCACGCAGCCACCACCTGAGGAACATCTCCAAAGAGACCAAGCAAACGGTGGCGGTGAATGTAGTCACCTACACTATGTGAAAGTTATATATTGAAAGTGATAAAGTAGCAATAAATTAAAAAGAAGAAGGAAAAAATAAGAAGGTAAAATAGAAAAGGTATTAGCAAAATATCTTCTTACCCATGTGTTACTTCTAAATTTGTGTCTATCCCTTATGCCTTAGTAACCTGCATGTTTAAGCTACATGCTTGACAATGGTCTATGTGCTGTCTTCACCATAAAATACCTCCCTAAGAGTCATGACCGAAGTTTTAATTTTAAGTTATGGCAACGTAAGTAATTACCTCAATGTGGTCGGTGAATAGGTTATAAGTAGCTACTGGATTTTCTTTCAAAATTCATCTTCCAAATTTAGTTCTGCCACTCACAGTTTATTGATTCAAGTTCTCAAAGCTTTGTTCATCCAATACTATTTTTGTACCATAGTTTCTCGTATCAACTTTACTAGGTGAGTAAAATCACTCTCACTCTACGACACTATTTTTAAATATTATTTTTATTATTATTTAGATAAAGTACTTTTTAACAGTTAAATGTAATGTACATATTTTTACTGTACACTCCTCCTTGAAAAATTGTTTAAGCCACTTTTTAGTTAAGTGTTTTTAAAGTATTTTTTTTAATATTTTTTACGCTATTATGTTTTAAATAATTTTATAAGAAAATATAATGACGAGATACTTTGGACAACTTTTGTTGTTCTATATCCACGAGACCCTATCGTCCGGGTAATAATAGGCGACGAGCCACTATGATGGCGCCAAGACATGTAAATTAAGAATATATTATTGGCCTAAAAACTACTTACACGGGCAGTTATATTTCACCTATAGACCATGAACGGTTACCCACTCCATCTCAACCGAATGAAAGTAATTGAAATGACATGTTGACTATTCTTTTTACCGATATTTTACTATTGTTAAATGATGATCCAAAATGAAGTTCCAGTCACGTTTTACTCAAACGGAGGAGTAATCCCCTCACTGAGCTTTTCAGCTCACCCCTTTTCAATATAATGTTTTCAGGGACCTAAATTCAAGTGACCGATAAAGACCATACACAAAGAATTGTAGAAGGCTTAATTTTAGTAGTAGAAGCTAGACTTGATCTACTCTCATATTTTTAGATTATTATGTATTGATAATGTATGGGAGGACTATGTAAAGTTGTTATTGTCCAATAGAGGGGTTGTATTGAATTTATAGTGTTCACTATTGTCACAATTAAAAACTTATTTTGTAAATTATTACTATTATTATTAGAGGTTAACTACTTGATTCAGATTTCTACTGTCTTTGCAAACTTATAAATTTTAGAGGATTGACCTATATTTTTAATATTAGAGTTAGACCAAAATGTTTTAAAAATCATTTCCGCATTTCTTAAACAGAAAATTTATAGTTGAGTCTACTCGTGGACTGTTTCTTCCTAATTAAAATAAATAAATAAATAAAAGACTAATAGCGGGATCACAACCATCAAAGTAATTGTTTAACGTTAAATGAGATAGGTCAAAAATACGGGTTGTGACAATATGAATGTTAAGGTGGTTTCACATAGTAAACTTTTCCAATTTAATGGTACAATTTGTCAAACACATGTTAGTGATATATCATTGTGCAAAAATTGAAGGCGCGAGAGTTCCCACAATTCAAAGTGTTGTTGTACAGTCTTCTAAAGTCACTACTAAAGCTCCTGCTGAAGATGTAGTGATGTCTAAGCAATCAGCTCAGAAAAAGGAAGCACAAATGCATGAAGGACAAACACAAATTCAAGATGATCGAATTGGGCTTATTGTCGAGTAAGAATCCGAAGAAAACCCTCAACAAGAATCTGATCAAATGCCCGCTGTAGGTGACGTGAATGCATCATAGAACCTTGACCAATACGAGCAACCAACGGAAATGATTAACTTATCTTCTGTGCCTGAAGCTATTCTGTCAAATCCAATTGAGGTAGCTACTACAAGTGAACCAAATTCGACCAATGCTGAGACAAACCAAAATGCATCGAGTAGTAATACTCATGTGGCCCCAACTGAGGTTCAGAGAACGTTTAATGCAACTGCGACAAATACAAGTAATACATTTGTATTAAGGAATGTCGCATCTTTTGAAGGCATTAGTACAAGATCTCAGAGTGAAATCTTGTTTCTTTCTGGATTGTTTGGTGAAGATTCAAATGATGAAGGTAAATTTTTCGAAGTCAATTTGGAAACACTCCTTGCTCTAAACCAATAAAGATTATGGGGTTCACAAGCTGCCGAGGCTATTGTGAGTGAAAAGAATCTTGTTATTCCAGAGTAATATCTTGCACAAGAAGTTCTTGTAGATAAGCTTTTAGGAGAACAATAAGCATCTTCAAGTGGCCAAACAGTAGTACCTTGAATTCCTTCTCTTAGAGAAATTATCGATGGCACCGGTAAATATATATCATACAATTTTCCTTGGTAAATATAGTTTTCTTTCATTCTTTTGCATAAACATCGCTTTATATTTGCAAGCGTGAAACAATCTTCTCTGAGTTGGCTCATGAAAATGCGATTGTCATATCCATAGTGCTTTGCGAGGGAAATGGAGTTATTTCCCAAGGAAAGAGGGAATCTACTAGCTGAGGTAGTGGGTATTTTAGAGAAAGTAAATGACAAGAGTGAGCATCTCCCTCACAAATTCGAAACTTTTTTTGGAAACTGTGCAACATATCTAAATCACATCAGCAGGCAGACTTAACTTCGATTTTCTTATTTGAAGATTGACCAAGATTAAAAACTCTGTCAAGTGTAAGTTCGGCTACCAATACTATCATGTGGGATATGTTAGACTTTGTCAACAAAAAGAAGCACTCGAGAAGGATGCAAAGCAATGGAATGAAGCGAAAGAGAAACATAAGCAAATGAAGAAATATCTTCTTGCTTGGGAAAAGGATTCCATCACTTTGGATCCCCAAGATACGCTGATGAAAGATTTGTTTGAGCAGGATTAATGATCGACTTTTGCTTAGTAGAGTTTATCGATGATGTAATTAACTTTGAATTGCTTGGATTTTGTCATATCAGTATTGCATTCATTTTGAACATCGCTCAGTATAAATGTGCTTTTTATTGGCTCAATATCTTCGATCCAACAATCTCTCCAAAATATATAGGCATAAGACAGAAAATGTTGAATGCTGCTATATTCAAAAAGATAGGCTTAAAATCAATCTCGATGATTCAAATATGATGACTATCTAAACAGATAGGTTTTATCGAATATGATGCTATCTAGACAGATAGGCTTCATTCGCATCTAAATAGACTTCATTGAATGTGCTTCTATCTAGTCATATAGGCTTTTCATGAAATAATCGTTTTTGCTGCTATCTAGACAGATGAAATTTTCATGAAATAATCGCTTTTTATGCTATCTAGACAGATAGGCTTTTCATGAAATAATCGCATTGCTGCTATCTAGACAGATAGGCTTTTCATGAAATAATAAAACATTAAGAATAAAAGCATAATAAATAACACGATAAGGAATTTGATAATCAATTCCTCATATGGGAGTGTCATTATCATTAATCATATTCCTCATATGGGAGGAAATAAGTAACATTTCATGATAACTTTAGAGATATAAAGGGTAATATTTCTTGAGCCATCGCATGTTCATGGAGTTAGGCGTAGTTTCATTCCCCCCCACATCTCAGAATTGTACAGTAGCCATTGTCAAAAAATTCTTTAACTTCAAAGGGACCTTTCCAGTTAGAAGCAGATTTGGGATGAGTGGTCTCACGCATGCAATGATCAGATACTCTTAAAACCAAGTCTCCAACAACAAAATCTCGATGTTGAACCGTTTTGTTATAAGCTCGAGCTATTCTTTCCTTGTATCGTGTATTAGCTTTCTTGGCTTGCTCGCGTTTTTATTCTAAGAGAATAAGATCATGGTCTCGCTGATTCTCATATAGCGCACTGAAAGCTAATCTTGCCGAGTTTATCTTAACTTCAGTTGGGACCACAACCTCTGCTCCATAACAAAGAAATAAAGGAGATGCCCCCGTGGGAATTCTTGGCGATGTGCGATATGCCCACAAGGCAAGATTGAGATAATCTGCCCCTTTATTATGATCATCAGTGATCATTTTTCTTAGGATTCTGAGGACTATCTTGTTTGTGGCTTCTTCTTGCCCATTTCTCTTTGGGTAATAAGGTGTTGAACAAACTTGCCGGATGTCGTATTCCATTAACTTCCCTGCGACTTGGAGATTTACAAATGGCGTGCCATTGTCTGACAAAATGGTATTTTGGATTCCAAAGCGATAAATAATAATCTCTTGAATGAACTTCACAAAAGATAATGCATTGGCCACTTTGAGAGGAATTACTTCCACCCATTTAGTATATTGCTCTGTACTAGTTAAAATAATCTGGTTGCCATGTGATGCAAGACGGTTGGGACCAATGAAATCAAGAGCCCACATTTATGGCCAAGGAGTCCCCATTGCATGTAAGTCAACAGCGGGAGCATGTACAAGGTTACCATTAAATTGGCATTGTTGGAATCGTTTCACCTTCGTGCGACAGTCTTTATCCATAGTTGGCCAAATATAACCCAACGTTAAGAGCTGCCTGCAAAGTTTTGCTCCTCCTTGATGCTCGATTTAATAAGATAGTTCCATGACTTCTTGAATTTCTTGTCCATTTAAAGACCTAAGTAAACTCCCATCATATCCTTTTCACCGCAACAAGCCTTCTTTGAATAGGAATCGTGTAAACTTTCTTCAGAGTTTTTCGCATTCTTTTTTATCACTTGAGGAAATCTTATCTTTAAGAAAATCAATCAATGGTTTTCGCCAGTCTTCGTCATCGTCAATAGCATAAATCTCCAGAGAGTCTTTTATCAAGGAACATTTATCACATCCTCCTTGGATCATCGCAGCATAACATGACGTTTGAGGCCAGTAGACTCCATATCGCTGCGCCTTTCTATAAATAGATACCTCATTTTCACCACAATAATTCTCATTGATTTTTACCAGAAGATTTTTTCCCTCTTCCTCCGAAACACATCGCATTAAAACACCTCCAGGTCCTTTGAAATACAGAAAGTTGTCATGTATGCAGAATCCTTTTGTGGAAGTCCAATTTTCTTTTCTTGTAACTTCGACCATCGCACGCATCATGGGATTTCTCCAATCTTCATACTCCATCACATCATCTTCACATGATCATTCAGTAAAGAAGGAGCAGTTTTGATTTCGATCAAGATTTTTTCTGGCCACATATCTGTACTTATCTTTGATCAAGAGTTGCCAAAGCATCCGCATGTCGATGATCAGATCTTGGAGTATGCTCATATTTGACTGAGTAAAACTTCTGAACCAATTTCTGCATAATTTTTATATAGCTTAAAAGATTTATCTCTTTCAAAGCGTACTCTCCCGAAGCCTGATTCACGATCAGCTTGGAATCCCCCATTAAAATCAAGTTTTGGACTTCTACTGCTTTAGCTGCGAGTAGACCTGCAATGAATGCCTCGTACTCTGCGTCATTGTTGGTAACCGTGAAGTCTAGTTTACGCGACATCTGAATCACTTCTCCATTTGGCTTTGTCAAAACGATTCCCGTGCCACCTCATGTTCTTGTCGATGATCCATCAAATGAAATTTCAAGTAAAGTGATTCTATCGAATAATTTTGTGGCCCTTTAAGTGTTCCTTCTATCATGGGTTCGTAATTCGCATTTGGGAATTGTGCCAACAGATCAGCCACTGTCTGGGATATAGTCATATACCATTTTGCTAACCTCCCGCAAGGAGTAGGATGTGCCAAAAAGTATCATATGGGATCACTTTTGGTTATCACTACCACTTTGTGAGATGCAAATTAATGTTTCCAATGACGAATAGTAAAGCAAGGCAATGTCTTTCTATATCAGTGTACCAGGACTCGACAGCTTGTGCTACTCAAGAAATGTAGTAAGTAGGTCTTTCTTGCCCCTCAAATTCTTGAGCGAGAAAAGCTCCAATTGATTTCTTTGTCGAAGTGAGATAGAGTAGCAAAGGAGACCCAACCTGAGGCGCGATCATTAATCGTGGAGATGTCAATAGTGAATTTAACTTCTCAAACTTACTTTGATGCTCCTCCCTCCAACTGAACATCGCGTTCTTCTTCAACAAATTATTGAAACATGATGTCAATTCCGCGATCGCAGGTATGAAATGCCTCAGGTATGACAACTTTCCCAAGAAAGTCTTCAATGCACTTTGCGTATGTGGTGATGGTAAACTAGTAAACTGCTGACACTTTTGCAGGATCAGGCTCGATTCCTTGTCGATGAACTACACAACCCAAGAATTTTCCTGAAGTTACGCCAAATGCGCATTTCATGGGATTCATCTTCAACTGGTATTTCCTGCAACCTTTAAAAACTTTTCTCAAGTCCTTTAGGTGATCTTCTTTCTTTCTTGACTTGATAACCAAATCATCTACATAGAACTCAACCTTCAGGTGCATCATGTCATGAAACAGAGCCATAATCGCACGCTGGTAAGTCGCCCCAGCATTTTTCAAACCGAAAGGCATGACTGTCTATTGGGATACTCAAACTGGCGTGATGAATCTCGTCTTCTTGGCATCTTCTGGGTCCATCTTGATTTGATTATAACCACAAAATCCATCCATGAAGCTGAACATTTTATGGCCAGCAGTCGAATCGATTAATAGATCAATGTTTGGCAAAGGAAAATCATCTTTTGGGCAGAATCGATTCAGGTCTTTGATATCAACACAAACTCGCAGTTGGCCGTTCTTCTTTACAACAGATACAATATTAGCAAGCCAAGTAGGATGATGATCGGGTTCGATAAAATTTTCCTTCAGCAATTTTACTATCTCTTCTTTGATTTTACTTTAATTTTCAGGGCGGAAATTCCTTGTGGTTTGCTTGATTGGCTTCGTGCCTGGGATAACATCCAACCTTTAGATGGTAACTTATGTGTCGAGCCCAGGCATTTCATCATATTTCTAAGAAAATACATCTTTATATACTTTCAGAAGATTCAAAAGACCCCATTCTTCTTCTTCTTCGTCAAGATCCGCTGATAGAAACACTAGTTGCTTCTTTTCTTCCATTGGGATTAAAAGTACTTCTTTCAATTCTTGTTTCTGCAGTTTTGGAGAGTCCTCCATGCATTCTGGAGCTTCTTTTAATTTCTCAATCTATTATTCAGCAAAATCATTCTTAGCAGCCTCATCTTCTTGATCCACAATTTTCTCAGGGACGACATCTGAAGAGCAGTTTGAAGACGACCCCACACACCTTCAAATGCGATAACACTTCTTTCCATTGGAGTAGAAACTACTGAACTCATTTCCGTCAGTATCATGTTTAACAACCCTCTTTAGGGAATAAACATTCTTATTAGAATATGCTATCCTTGATGCTTCCTCTTTCGCAGGTTGTTCCTCTTTCGCAGACTGTTCTTCTTTTGGGACTTCTCTCATTATCATGATCCCGGCAGGTAATTGATCCTTTTTATATTCCCACTTAGGTAATGGTGTAGGGTTAAACTAATGAGGCATCTCTTCATACCCCATCTCTGTAAACCAAACAACCTCTGTCAAATGAGCTTCATTCAGGTTAAAATGGTTGGTCGACGCTGGAACGTCAACAACTCTATTCTTCCAAATTGCTTTCATTATTTGATGCGCTGTTGAAGGAACTGCATCAAAACGATGAATCATTAAACTCCCAATGATCATGTGATACGTGGTGTTCGCGTTTATCACGTGAAAATTAGGTGAGCTTGATCTTTCCAATCTGGATCCCCAAACGAATCCATCCTACTGTCATTTTAGACTCGCTACCAAATCCCAACAAAGGAGATGGTAGCTTCACAATCTTTTTCTCTGGGATACAAGCCTATTCCAGAGTGCTAATGGGAATTACATTTACTGCTGCTCCTCCTTCGACAAATGCTCTCTTAAATTCGACCCCATTAACCACTGTCGTCACATACAAAGGCCTCTGGTGATTTGCATCCGTATTTTTGTTGACTTCTGAAAACGACATAACCGGTCCATTTGATCGCACGACTTTAACAACTTCTCCATTGGAGACGACCAATCTTCCTTGAAATATGATGTGCACGCTTAAGATCACCTTCGTCATTTCTATGCGACAAGCTCCTGAAAATCCCATCTCATCATAAAATCTTTCTAATTTTGATGAATCTACTACTCGCTCAGAGCGAGCTTCTTCTGTATCAACACCATAGTTTTCGTCTTCAATGGTTTCAGCCACCACTGGTATTTCTTAATCTCCCATTTCTTCATGATCGACGATCGACACTACTGCCACTTCTTTACCTTTTCTGCAGAATGAGATGGTAAAGGATTGATTCAAACGTCCTTGATCGGTTCTTCAATGACCAATTCACCTTCCTCCATCTTCCTATCCACTAGCCACCTTAATTTCTGCATTCGACAGTTGGGTGTAACACCTGACCATGACATTCACACCATTTCGGGTCTCGCAGTTTTTCTCTAGTGGGTGGCTTCTCGAGCGCATGTAATATTCCATCTTTTCTCCATTGTTTGCAGAGTTTTGTTATCTCTCCAATCGAACATGGTAATGGGGGTGCTTCTTTTGGTGGACCTCGTTGCGACTTATGTGATGAGATCGTGTTTACTTCAACTTCTCGCCCTCTTTTGTAGCTAAATCTCCCAATCTTGAAACTTGAACTTCCTGATCCATTCCTGATCCACTATCATTTGAGAATCTCTTCTTCGGTTTTCGACGATAGGCTCTATGTTCCTGGTACAGTCAATTAACTTGGAGAATGTAGACATCTGCAAATTAATTAAAATTTCTTCATATTAATTGCGCATTCCTTGAAGACAAATCTCCACCAGACGGCTTTCAAAAACTTCATCCACGCATTCAAACGACTTTGTTCTGAACTTTTCAATAAATGCGACCCTTCTTCCTCGTGTTTTGATGCATCCGTGACAAATGGATCGTCGTTACTTTTTATTCTACTTGGAAAATTTTTGTGTAAAACCACTTTACCATATCTTCCCATGTACGGATATAACCTGCCTCCAATGTCCTGTACCATTTATACGCAACGTGCCCCAAGGATTTAGGAAATTCGCCATCGACAGTCGATAAATCTTTAATAAGAGTTATCTTAGGTACATTTTACATTGTTATTTGTGTGCGTTTCGGTGCAAAGTGACGAGATTTGAGCCAAAATATGAAGAAAATGCACTTTTGGATGTTTTTGAGCTTAAATGTGCAATCCGGACATTTCTTATTGGTTTTGAGTATGATTTTGAGAATTTATCACATTTGATCTTCGTGGTAGTGTTCATGTTGTTGTTTGACAGGAATTACGTATGCCGGAATCAAGTGGAGATAAGAAACGAGCTTCGGAATAGAAGAGACAGACGAATTTGACGTGTTTTGGATGTTTTCGCCAAAGTTGGACAATAATTGAGAAAAAAGAGAAAATGGTCCGAAAATGGGAATTTCTCTACATGGATGAAGTCTACGCCGTGAAAAGAATCCACATGTGCAAAAATCACATTCATCGGAGTTCGGGATCAGAATCCGGGTCCTTATTTGCTTTTCAAAAATCTTAGTTGCTTTTCCATGATGCTTTAGAGTAAATTATGGATGTTTTGAGGATATTTTGAGTTCTACAACGAAGATGGAAGTGAGACCGTGGCAATTGAAAGCACCCTGGAAGAGCTTTCCAACGGTAGGTCAGCTAAAACGGAGATCGGACGAGAAAGTTATGGTCCGTCAAAGATGAAGATAATAAGAATCCGACAAGAAAGTGATAGTACGACCACTTTAAGGTGATCGTACGACCACATTGACTTAGCCAAATTTCAGAGATGGTCGTAGAGGGTCTTCTGCCCGGTAGCACAGTGATCGTAATCACATTATTTTGCCTGTGGTCGTACAACCACTTTAAGGTGATCGTACGACCACTTTGGAGACCATGGACGGGTTTTGGGGGTTTTTCGCTATTTTTCAATAGTTAGTGTTGGATAACGACCCAATATCTATTAGAACGGACGTGGAACGTACTTTTGAGGGAGAACACATTGAAGACAATGCATGGGAGCTTGGAGTACCGCTTGAGGCGTCGGAATTCCTCGTTTGGATTATCTACTCTTCTCTTTTCTCTAGTTTTTTATTATGATCATGAAAACTTGTATTGTGATCATGTTTTTGAGTAGCTAAACTCTTATCTCGGGATATCTCGTAGGATCTAGGGTTTAATACTACGATTTGGTGATTTAGGGATTTGACTTCATGCTTTCTAGCTTAATTGATGATATTTTGCTTAGTTATGTGTGTTTTATGATTATCATTCATCTTTTCTATTGTTAGACATATCAATAGGATTGAGCTAGGTTGTAAATTTTAGAGAAATCAACTTTTATTACCCGGAAACTTGAAACACACACTAGCCGTATCTAGGGTTGAGAAATCTTGCTAGTTAGCTAAGAACTAAGAGTAGACTAACGATTAAAAAGTATGCTTAAATCTGATTAGACTAGAGAAATCAGCTATGATAGTTTAAGTATATGTGTTGGTTGAGAAATCTTCAACATAGGAGTGCTCGTTTAACTAGAAAAAGCATCATCGTGTTATCAAAACGTAAATCAGACGTGGTGGGAAATACCTAGTGACCCGTAGAGATATCCTGATTTTGTCAACTTAGTAAGAAATCAAAAAAAAAATCATGTTGCTTAATTGTGAAGCAATTCGATCGGTTAATTGGGGTACTTGTTCTTTTCAATTTTAGTAGAAGTTAGGAAACCAAACAACGCGCTTTTCCCAAACAAGGCTATTAAATATCAACTAATTTGCAAGTAGTCCTTTGGGTTCGACAAACCCGGATTTACCGGAATTATTACTACACTGACAACTGTGCACTTGCAGTTGGAACGTGTCAAGTTTTTGGCGCCGTTGCCGGGGACTTCAGCTAAATTAGTTATTATTTTTAACCTTAGGGAATTTACTTTTCTGTTAATATTCGTAGCTCGCCTACTTTATTTGTGCTATCTTTGATTTCAGGTTGATTGTTACGGTGCATGACCCGTTCTTGAGACAGAAACTTGTACCCGGTACTTGAGGACCCGAAATCTTTATTGCGCACAGGACGTAGAGACTTGAGGAAAGCAAACTCAGTTCCTATAGAAGATCATGAGAGAGCTGAGTTGGAGAGGCTCCGCAAGGAGGCACAAGATGCCCAAGCTGTCAGGGTTAATGCGGAACTACGTTGGCCAACATGGTACGCCAAACTGAGGAGCTGAGGGCTCAAATGGTTGAGATAAAAGCAGCTCTCGCACGCCAGAATCCCCCAAATACGCCACTTCCTAGTGTGGGGGTACAAAAAGGAAACAATGGAGAAAATGGTTGAAACAATGGGGGCAACAGAAATAATGGTCAGAACCGAGCAGCCCGGGTAGAAAATGTTGAGAACGAAGACCGTCCTATGGTAGATTTTTTCCGAACTAATCCAGCCTGCTATCAACCCACCATTGTTAGGCCACACATCAATGCCCAACATTTTTAGATGCGCCAGCACATGATCAACATGGTTCATGATGAGTGCTCATTCATTGGAGGCCCAGGAGATGATCCAAACCACCATCTTCTTATTTTTGATCAGGTCACTTCTACTTTGCAGGACCAGAGGGTTCCTGATGAAATAGTTAAGCTATTACTGTTCCCTTTCTCTTTATCTGGCAAAGCCAAGCAGTGGCTTATGGAGCTTCCATCTGGGAGTATTATGACATCGGAAGATTGCTGCCATGAATTTACGAGGAGGTATCTGCCACCATCCAAGGTTGCTCAGCAAATGGCCGAGATTACAAAATTCACTCAGGAAAAGGACAGCTCCTTGGGAGACACATGGAGAAAGTTCGGCCGAATTCTCCGCAGATTCCCGAATCATGGGGAGCCATGGCACAAACTCCTCCATTACTTCTATAGTGCATTAGATAAGGAGACAACAGCTGGGGGTAAATTTATGGAGCTTGGAGCACAGCGAGCTCAGGATCTGCTAAACAACGTGTCCAAGAGAGAGACTACGAGGTCCGAGACTCGTAGGTATTCGAGACCTGGGGATGCAGCTTTGGTCAATAACATTGAGTCTATGGAGCAAAATCTTGAATCCATGACCTCAGCATTTCAATGAATGCTACCTCCTTCACAGGTAAATCCATGGGTTAGTTACTAGCAGGTGAGAGTCAGGGATATGATTGTACTGTTGATGATGTGAATTTCATGAGACACCAGCAGTGGCCTAACACGTACCATCCCAACAACCTCAACCATCATAACTTTAGCTATGCCAACCCAAACAGTGGGTTATATGCACCTGGACAGCAGCCTAATTCTCAGTATCAAGCTCATAGAAAATTTCCGCAGCAGTAGGCACAACAACAGCCAGACTTGTACAACTTTTTATCAAAGATGAACGAGAAGCCAGTTTCTATTGAGGCTACTGTGAAAAGCCATGAGACACAAATTGGGAAAATTGCCAATCAAAATGCTAAATTGCCACCAGATATGTTTCCTTCTAATACCATTTCTCCTAATGAGCAGCTCAAAGCTATTACTATTCGCAGTGGCACTACTACTTAGGATCCTCCATATCCTAGCCATGCGAGATCTGAAGCTACAAAAGCTACAGAGAATGAATTGGGTGAAGAGGTGCCCAAGGCCGTGAGTCCCCAATCAAAGGACACGGTTGAGAATAAATAAAAGCCCAAGAAAACTCTAAAACCGGCTAAACATGTTCCAGATGTGCCATATCCGGCAGAATAAAGAGGAATGATGAGGAACACTTTGAAAAATTTCTGAACATATTCAAACAACTGCATATAAACATTCCTCTTGTGGAACCACTTGCTCAAATGCCCAAGTATAAGAAGTTCTTGAAGGAAATCCTATGGGGAAAGAAGAGCATAGACCCTTATGCCACTGTGAAATTGACAGAGACATGCAGTACAGTTATTCAGAGGAACATTCCCAAGATGAGATATACAAGCAGTGTCATTCTAGGCTGCACTCTTGGGGTGGATATCATACGCATGGTCTCTGCGATTTGGGCGCGAGTATTAATATCATGCCATTGTCCTTATTTCAGATATTGGGCATTGGTGCGCCAACCCCGGTGAAGATGGGTCCATAATTGGCAGACAATTCTATTGTTACAGCAAAAGGGTGATTGAGAACTTGCTTGTGAAATGGGTGCATTTGTCTTTCCAGCTGACTTTGTGATTGTAGACATCAAGGAGGATCGCGATTTTCCACTCATCTTTGGAAGACCATTGCTGAAGACAATGCGGGCTAATGTAGATCTAGAGAGGAGTTGAAAATCAAAGCTCAAGATTTATCATTCGTGTTCAAAGCATTTGTTCCAGGCAAGGGGAAGAATAAATTGGCCATGATCAAGTTTAGAGAAGATTGTGTGGCTCCTTCTCTTGGGTTGCCTAAAATTTTGCAACCTGATCCACCTGAATCAGAAAAGAAGCCAAATGTGGTGCATCCACATGATGTGGTGCAAGAGATCAAGAGCAAGAAATTAAAGGAGGAGGCCTATCGTGATCGACCTCCTTAACATATGTTAAGGTAACTGGGTCGGGTCATCGACCTTAAATTACAAGGCGCTTGTTGGGAGGCAACGCAACGTATTTATGCTTTAATTTAGGGAGTGAGTTTTAATACAGTTGTTTTTTGTGTTTTTATTTATGTATGTGGAGAGCTGAGAGAGAGAAGGACTAATGATGTTTCCAAGTGACATATATGTGCAGATTATGATAGAATCTACCCCGGTGTGCCATGGCACACATGACCTTATCAGGGCATTGCATTTGCGAGTTGGGGATTCTTCAAATATAGATTTTAGGAAAGGAAGGCAGTCGACCCCGGTGTGCGAGTACACACTGACTGTTGGAAGCAAGGTGGCACTGCTACTGTGCTTGGGGACTGCTTGGCGTGATTTCTTCCCCACCCTTGAGGTGGTTGTGAGTATCTTTTTCTTTTTGCTGGATTTTGTGTCACTTTTAGTGTATATGTCATGCTCCATCTCATCTACTGGTCCTACACATTGATTGCTGAGTCTTTTTGCATGATCTCTAAATTCGTTGAGGACAACGAAGCATTTAGTGTGGTGGTAGTTTAACTGTCTATTAGCTGAATTTTTCTTGCATAGCCAGTTACATGTAGGATGTGTCTATGTTGTATTGTGAGTCAGTGTTGTGGTCTATGTTATGTTTTTATTTATATTGTCGTATTGTGTAGTGTAGTTTACATATTGTTTGGACTTTTACATAATTGAGTATACCCACCAAAAAGTTTTTTGTGTAGAGTACAATTTTTTCCTGTCTAGCCATGCATATAGAGTTATGATATTATAAAAAAATACAAAAACATGAGAAAATTGAAAATTTGAGAAAAGGCAATGGAAAAAAGCATAGACTTGGTTGATTTAGTGAGATGTGAAAAATTTAGGCATATGGTGTGAATTTTGACCGAGAGTGACATTTTTAGTTCCCCTAGTAAGTATATATAGAATATCGTTACCGGAATTCCTATCTATTTTCAAATTAAATAAAAATCTTAAAATCTAAAGTGTGTGTTGTTTTTCTCGTAAAAGAGTTAAGCTTGGTGTTTGCTAAACAAGCCTAACTTTCATGTTGTCCGTCTTAGGTAGTCGCCAGCCCGCCTCGTAGTGGCACACAGAACGGCTGTGCGAGGATGTGTACTAGAGCACCCACTGCTTTTAGATCTTACCTTGTAGGACCACTAGCAAACCCTAATTGATCCTTGGATTCATTGTTAGCCTCTTTAAACTAGGGAGACGATTCTTGGCCTTCATCATATATCGTTAGAATCACCTTTCTAGAGCATCACAAGGGAGCAGTAGTTGAGGGGGTTCGTTGAGGGAGAACTTCATTACATATTTCTGTGAGTTATACAAATTGCATATGCTTCATTAGATATCTTTGAGGGGATGCGAGGGTGAGTGAATTGGCTTGCACACTAAGGTGTGGCGGTGTTCCATGTCATTACATCGTGGACACAGTAGTGGAGAGCCTGAGTGCGTGACATCTAATCCGCACAAAAATGGGGTTGGTTGTACTTAATTGGTGGCATGTGCCAGGTACCGGATTTATATCATCTTGGTGTAGGAGGATCGGTTGGATTAGGCACGAGACATACATCTATTTGACTACGTGAGAGGGGACGTAACTACATTTTACTGTGGGGCTGTCGACTTTTAACTACGGACATCGATATTTTTCTTTTGACGACTCCATCCCCAAACATGTGCTTTGATTGGTTTGCGACTTTGTTTGGTGGCATCACTTGCTTCATTGAGTAGGGGGAGATGAATCTTTATTGTGATATGTATTCATCAGATTGGTTAGTTCCTCCCCCTTACATGTTTGATTGGCTTGATTGTTGAAGGAGGACCACTCATATTTGTTTGATTCGATTGATATTTGATTGAGAGAAAGAAAGAAAAAAAAAAAGAGAAAAAAAATAAATAAAAGAGAAATAGGAAAAAAAAAGAGAGAAAAAAATAAGAGGAATAAAGAAAAAAAATAAATTATGCTTATTGGAAAATGAGTGGTGAAAGTTCCTAGTTCCAGATTGAAGACAAATAGGAGTTTCGCGCGCTTCGCTTTGATGGCCACGGAATGACATGATACCGGGGTTTGAGGGGATTGAGGACCGGAGTCGGTGAGATTCGGGTTGTGGATTCCTATCATCAGGGTGAGGGTGTGTGAGATGCGGGTTTTAATGTGAGAATGTGACGCTTTAGGACCTATTACTTCATGATTATCCTTTTGTCCCTAAGCCTCAACATTCTAAACCATTAGCGGAATAGGAGCTCGGACTATGAATGTGGCTTAGCCTTGGTTAGCCTCTTATTTTTGTTGGCACACATGAAGAGGTAGGTTGTTCTTTATAGTAAAGTTAAGCTTTATATACTAACTATGGGGAATTACTTGTTGTCGAGTTTAGTTGCGATTCACACCGCTTACCTAACTTTTTCATCATCCATGAGCACTGATCTATGTTATTGAAATTGCCTGATCTCACAATAAAAAATAATGTAATTTGTGTTTTATGTTTTAATATCGAGTCTATAATTGCATTTGCATCATCTCGCTGCATTGTTTGTGTCTTGAGTCATGTTAGGGTCGTTTGAGTCTGTTTGGCTACTAGGCAGTTAAATGCAGTAGATGAGACTTTGCTCGAAACGTGCAAATGGCAAGTGTGGGGGTATTTGATAACTCCTTAATAAGAGTTATCTTATGTACGTTTTACATTGTTATTTGTGTGCGTTTCGGTGCAAAGTGACGAGATTTGAGCCAAAATATGAAGAAAATGCACTTTTGGATGTTTTTGAGCTTAATGCGCAATCCGGGCGTTTCTTATTGGTTTTGAGTATGATTTTGAGAATTTATCATATTTGATCTTCGCGGTAGTGTTCATGTTGTTGTTTGACAGGAATTACGTATGCGGAAATCAAGTGGAGAGAAGAAACGAGCTTCGGAATAGAAGAGACAGACGAATTTGGCGTGTTTTGGATGTTTTCGCCAAAGTTGTGAAATAATTGAGAAAAATGAGAAAATGGTCCGGAAACGGGAATTTCTCTACATGGATGAAGTCTACGTCGCGAAGGGAATCCAAATGTGCAAAACTCACATTCATCGGAGTTCAGAATCAAAATTCGGGTCCTTATTTGCTTTTCAAAAAGCTTAGTTGCTTTTCCAGGATACTTTAGAGTAAATTATGGGTGTTTTGAGGATATTTTGAGTTCTACAAAAAAGACGGAAGTGAGACCGGTGGCAATCAAAAGTACACTCTAAGAGCTTTCCAACGGTAGATCACCGAGCTAAAACAAAGATCGGACGAGAAAGTTATGGTCCGTCAAAGATGAAGATAAGAAGAATCTGACCAGAAAGTGAGAGTACGACCACTTTAAGGTGATCGTACGACCACATTTACTTAGCCAAATTTCAGAGGTGGTCGTAGAGGGTCTTCTGACTGGTCGTACTTTGATCGTACGATCACATTATTTTGCTTGTGGTCGTACGACCACTTTAAGGTGATCGTACGACCACCTTGGAGACCATGGACGAGTTTTTGGGTTTTTTTTGCTATTTTTCAATAGTTGATGATGGAGAACGACCCAAAAGCTATAAGAACGGACAGGGGATGTACTTTTGAGGGAGAAAACATTGAAGACAAGGCTTGGGAGCTTGGAGTACCATTTGGAGCGTCGGAATTCCTCGTTTGGATTATATTCTCTTTTCTCTAGTTTTTTATTATGATCATGAAAACTTGTATTGTGATCATGTTTTTGAGTAGCTAAACTCTTATCTCGGGATATCTCGTAGGGAGCTAGGGTTTGACACCACGATTTGGTGATTTATGGATTTGACTTCATACTTTCTAGCTTAATTGATTATATTTTGCTTAGTTATGTGTGTTTTTATGATTATCATTAATCTTTTTATATTTTTAGACATATCAATAGGATAGAGCTAGGTTGTGAATGTTAGAGAAATCAACGTTTATTGCCTGAAAACTTGAAACACATACTAGCCGTATCTAGGGTTGAGAAATCTTTAGCTTAGAACTAAGGCCTCGTTTGGGTAGATGATATGCTATGTAGGGATAAGGCTTATGCTGGGATATGAGCAAGGATATGAATGTTTTCTGATAAGACCTGATAAGATATGGTGACTGTCCGTGTTCGGGTGATGTCGGATATGATGCAGGATATGAAGCAGGACATGTTTCCAAATGACTGTAATACCCTCAATGCTGTTAATTTGTATAAAAGATTGTATATTTCAAATTGACGAGGAAAATGTATACAAAATGTATTAGTATTTATGTTTATATTTTAATACTCTTTTTTTTACACAATAATGACTTTGTCAAAATGTATATAAAATGTATATTAATACGCAAAATAAATTTGTAGTAACATGCAAACATAACAAATATTCATGGATAAAACATGGCCATAGCAAAGTATGGAGTATAAATTAGTAGTACTTATTGGCACATTGACATGGTGTTACATAACCTACAATAAATAAGTTAAATTAAACGAACGAAATTTTAGCAAGCACGGCAAAATGTCTATATATTTATCGCAACTATACGTACTCAAATAAAGTTATGCAATCCCAAAATAATAGTTATCAAACCCACGAGGACCTCCTATAAAATGATAGTTATCAATCCCAAAATAATAGTTATCAATCCCAAAATGATAGGGGTTGGAGACAAGGGTAGGAAATTAGATAGTTTGTGGGGGTATTTTTGTCAACCTACTAGCTTGGTAATATGCTATATTTTCTTATCCGACCTTATACCTCCATGTTGGAGGTATAAAATTTGTTCATTAAAAGCTCCATCAGCATAAGGCAACATAACTTATCCTCTCTCTTATCCAGTACCCAAACACTTGATAAAAAGAGAGAGGGTATAAGTTATCTTATGCTCCCTCCTTATCCTCTACCCAAACAAGGCCTAAGAGTAGACTAAAGATTATAAAGCATGCTTAAATTTGATTAGACTAGAGAAATCAGCTATGATAGTTTAAGTATAGGTGTTGGTTGAGAAATCTTCAACATTGGAGTGCTCGTTTAACTAGACAAAGCATCATCGTGTCATCAAAACGTAAATCCGACGTGGTGGGAAATACCTAGTGACCCGTAGAGATATCCTGATTTTGTCAACTTAGTAAGAAATCAACAAAAAACATCTTGGTTAATTGTGAAACAATTCAGTCGGTTAATTGGGATACTTGTTCTTTTCAATTTTAGGAGAAGTTAGGAAACCAAACAACGCGCTGTGCCCACACCAGGCTATTAAATATCAACTAATTTGCAAGAAGTCATTTGGGTTCGACAAACCTGAATTTACCGGAATTATTACTACACCGACAACTGTGCAGTTGGAACGTGTCAACAACCTCTGGTCAATTCCGTGCAGGACCATCGTGTCCACGAACCGCATACCATATTCCTGCGCGTTGACGTTAATCTAGTCGAACTTCTCCCATTTCGGCTCCTTGTATCCTACAGGATCGTACATGAGATATATCTCACGCGGGATCGGAGGTGCGCATTCCACCTTTGGTATAACTGCATCTGAAATAAATTAATTAGCCAGAAAACTATCTAAACGTCGCTCCAAGGCTGACATGTTCGTCGACGTGCTCCCATCTGCGACAAGTGGGGAATTAGCATCCAGGGATGTATGGCATGGTGGGATCGTTTGTAGTAGTGTTGGCACAGTTTGTTTGGGCTATGGTGGCATAAGATGGTGGTTGTGGTGGTATTACTGGATAATTTGTAGAAGAGTTTACAACTGGTACTCGCTCGGGTTGGAATCCCGGTGCGAGTGGGTGGTGGTGGCAAGTCTGGTGGTTGAGGCGCTGGGCCAAAAGGAAGAGGATGTTGTGTGGTAGGCAGAGGGTGTGATGGCATAGGGTTGTGTTGTGTTGGTGGCGTCGTCGTTCCTGAAGGAACCAAACTTCCTTGCCAGGAATTCTGGGCGATATTTCCCAGAATTTCCATTATCTAGGATATCTGCGCCGGACTGGGCCTGCATGACCCTTGCTTGGTTCTGAATGGTTGCGTTAAGTGCTTCTAAAGTCTGGGCATCGCTTGCAACCGTCTGTGACTGGAGAGTGTTGTTGATAGTGATTGTAATTTCATCCCTCAGGACTCCATCCCTTGAAGGAGACTGGTAACTGTCGTCGTCGTTGGTAGTCATGATTGCAAAAGAGTGAGCGAAGCGTGAAGGTTGCTTCACGTCGGGTTCACCAATGTGGATTAGGGATACTGGTAGGGAGATATGGACGTGTACCTGCAATAGACAAGAAGACATAATACAATAAACAAAGAGTAGGATTAAGTATGCAAGGATAAGAGTAAGCATTGTCAATGTTCTGAGAGAGACACAGTGTGTGTATGATATCCAAAAGAACCGAACTTAGAACAGAAGACATCACTTCTATATATAAGGGTCTTAGGACAACAATTACAAGGAGTTACATAACAGCATGCAGCGGTTATATAACTGCCTCGTACGCGTACGGTCGACCGCATGTGATTAGCAAGTCTCTCAGATAACTGACAAGAATCGCACGTGAGTGTAACCGTTACTCACGTACGAAAGACCTTACTCTAGCCTCCAAGCCACTTAGACCCCTTGACTCCCCATCCGGATTATATGCGAGGGTGACCCTGTCTCACAACCCCCATATGGATAAGTATAGAGTGATAGTGGAGTACCATGAAGCTTTATCATTGACCTAACGTGGACGATGATCGATGTACACAGAACGCACTATCTACACGTCTTAATTCATAGAGACATATCATCAAACTCGTACCAGGCATACCCAGTTTACATCAATCAAACGGGAACCCAACAAGTCGGTGACATAATTCACTGAGATTCAACAATACCAGTAGTAGTCTGCTTTGGTTGAGCGGTTTGAGTACTTGGGGAATCATCACCACCCCCTGGTACACTTCATATCCCTAACAAAAAACACAAAGCTTTATTGTACACCAACCCCATCTACCATAGACTCTTCATTGACCAGTACTTTGCAAGAATAATAGTAAGGAATAGATTTCAAGATCATCAGCCACAAAATTAAGTACTGTCGACACTCAAAATCGAAGGATAACCAGCGTGAAGACAAAAAAGCCAGGTATTATAGTATTATAGCACTAGGACAAATCATAACCAGAGGACAAATCAACAAAAAAAAAACACACTACAAGAAAAAATATGAACCAGTTCAGCCCTTAGTTATCTGCTAGTGAGAAGCATTGATGTAACACTTCTAACATTTTCATAGAAATCTGTCAAATTTCAGATATCGAACCTGGATTGGCAGTCAAGATCGTTTCCTCCATGGCTTCGTGCCTGAACAGCAGCGAGACTCGAACTTACCAAATTTAAATTCCAAGCCCAAGATCGTTTCCTCTGTGGCTTCGTGCCTGAAGATCCAACACCCTAAAAAATATATGCAATTACCAACATCATAAAGGGAGAGAGATGCAGAAGAGGAAGCCTGAGTGAAGCAAATGAACACACCTACATACGGAGAGAGGAAGAGCACAAAAATGACGAAATAGGAGACTGCAATTGCTCCTCCAATTCACAATTCCCTCTGCTCAACTCGCGATTACTGCTTCAATTCTCTCAATTCTCTTCATCTCACAGCGAATCGGTTGAAGAGAGGGTTGGGATCGATCGATGGGAGGAGAAGCGGAATGGAGGAGATCGACGGAAGGAGAAGCTGAGAATGTAACGAGACTCTGGTGAGAATGGCTAGGGTTGAAATTTGTTTACTGAAAAACGGCGCCACACCACTTTTGGCTTTGCGAGTTAGAAACTTTCGTGTAGATTAGTATTTTCGGAAATTAAATTAAATGGCCACAGTTAGTATTTGTGGCTAACCTTTTTTTACACTCGGTTGTCACGTGAAGTAAATATATCGTGGTTAAAGGAATTTTTTTTCCACGGTTTTCTTCACATAGTTGTGGTTGTCTTAAACAAAATTTACTATTATTTGCCACATTAGGCAAGGGGCCAAGTTCACTGTGGCTAAAGACCATTTTTCTTGTAGTGCTTCATTATTTCCGATTTTGACATCCCGAGCTTTGGTGCTACTTTTAGTTGAGAACTTTGCTCATTTTTGTGATTTCAATGAGTAGATGAATACAAATCTCCATATGAAGACTCAAGACTAAATTGCGCCTCCCAATTCAAACATGCTCCAGCAGCATGATAGCCACCACATCAATAACAGTAGCACATCGCGTAACCTAATGGTTACCCATAAGTAGGACTGTAAACGAGCCGAACTGAACAAAATATCGCTTGCTTAAGTTTGACTCTTTTAACTTGACTTCATAACGAGTCGAACACGAACTCGAGTCGAACAAAAAACTTGTTTGAGTTCGGCTCGTTTAGGACTCGAGTTGTTTGGTGTTCGGATGGTGGCTCGTTTAACTAGCTCGCTTATGGGCTCGAGTTCGGTTCGACGAACTTCTATTTTTTTGGATAGATATGATAATATAAAATTACTAAATTAAAATGTGTTATAACTCAAAACATGTGCCAAAACCCGAATTTAGTCCGGACTGGGTCCGGGTTGGTCGGATTCACCCCGTTGAAGTTGCACCCCTACCTACCACGCAGGGTCGAAGTAGCGCAATAAGTACTTTCTCCTAGGTAAAAGACGGAAAATCGTTCTGGACTAACACGTGTAAGCAATATCATAAAACAGCTGTTACTTCTTCAGCCACCTGGTTGGTGATCACCGCCACCGCTTTATCCTGCCAAATGAATCAGAATCCCAAAATTACCCTCACTCAAATCACAACAAACATCGTATGTCGCCGTAAATATTGTATAATTTATGGGCTCTTTCGTGACTCCAATCGAACCATCCAGAACCCTCCAGTTTCTTCTCCTTCCTCCCAGTATTCACAACCTTCTATGTTCCTGCTAGTTCCTTCTCAAACCTTCAAGAATATCTTCAGAAAAACCTTTAAATCCTCGCAAACAAACCACAACCCATCATCACACAGAACACAGAGTCCTGACAGAGAAATTCAGAAAAAAGCAATTCCCCAATTACTCTCAAGCAATTTCCAATTTCACTCTCATTCACCCAATTTCAG
The DNA here is from genome assembly GCA_023055425.1 of Linanthus parryae. Lineage (NCBI taxonomy): Eukaryota > Viridiplantae > Streptophyta > Magnoliopsida > Ericales > Polemoniaceae > Linanthus > Linanthus parryae. The sequence goes on from JALGPY010000009.1 coordinate 17,936,401, forward strand.
TTTCTGAAGAAGAATTCAATCAGCGTTAATGGCGACTAAGACAGGGAAGGCAATAGGCATCGACCTGGGCACAACCTACAGCTGCGTCGGCGTTTGGCAGAACGACCGTGTCGAGATCATACCTAATGATCAAGGCAACCGCACCACGCCGTCGTATGTCGCCTTCACCGACACCGAGCGTCTCATCGGCGACGCCGCGAAGAACCAAGTCGCGATGAACCCACAGAACACAGTCTTCGACGCCAAGCGTCTCATCGGCCGTCGATTCTCCGACCCCTCTGTTCAGAGCGACATGAAGCTCTGGCCCTTCCGGGTCATCCCCGGTCCCGGAGAGAAACCCATGATTGTCGTCAACTACAAAGGCGAGGACAAGCAGTTCGCCGCCGAGGAGATCTCCAGCATGGTTCTAGTCAAGATGAGAGAAACGGCTGAAGCGTTTCTGGGTTTATCCATCAACAACGCCGTCGTCACTGTCCCGGCCTATTTCAACGATTCTCAACGCCAGGCGACGAAAGACGCCGGCGTAATTGCTGGGCTAAACGTCATGAGGATCATCAACGAACCCACCGCAGCGGCGATTGCGTACGGATTAGACAAGAAATCGTCGAAGAAAGGGGAGCAGAACGTCCTGATCTTCGATTTGGGCGGCGGGACTTTCGATGTCTCGATTTTAACCATCGAGGAAGGGATCTTCGAAGTGAAAGCCACCGCCGGAGACACCCATCTGGGCGGAGAGGATTTCGACAACAGGCTGGTCAACCACTTCGCGACGGAGTTCCGGCGGAAGCATAAAAAAGACATCAGCGGCAACGCCAGGTCTCTCCGCCGGTTGAGAACCGCATGTGAAAGGGCGAAACGTACTCTCTCTTCCACCACTCAGACCACAATCGAAATCGACTCTCTCTTTGAAGGGATAGACTTCTACGCGACTCTCACAAGAGCGAGATTCGAAGAATTGAACATGGATCTATTCAGGAAGTGTATGGAACCGGTGGAGAAATGTCTTCGAGACGCGAAGATGGACAAGAGCGCCGTCCACGAGGTGGTTCTCGTCGGGGGATCGACCCGGATCCCCAAAGTCCAGCAGCTCTTGCAGGACTTCTTCAACGGGAAGGAGCTTTGTAAAAGCATCAACCCCGACGAGGCGGTGGCGTACGGGGCCGCCGTACAGGCGGCGATTCTCACTGGAGAAGGAGACGAGAAAGTCCAAGACCTCCTCCTCCTCGATGTCACCCCTCTCAGCCTCGGTCTCGAAACTGCCGGCGGCGTGATGACGACTCTAATCCCCAGAAACACAACAATTCCGACGAAGAAGGAACAGATCTTCTCGACCTACTCGGACAACCAACCCGGAGTGTTAATCCAGGTCTACGAAGGTGAGAGAGCGAGGACGAAGGACAACAATCTGCTCGGGAAATTCGAGCTTACTGGAATTCCGCCTGCCCCGAGAGGGGTGCCGCAAATCAACGTGACATTCGACATCGACGCAAACGGAATCTTAAACGTCTCGGCCGAGGACAAGACCGCGGGGGTGAAGAACAAGATCACGATTACGAACGACAAGGGTCGGCTGAGCAAGGAAGACATTGAGAAGATGGTGCAGGAGGCGGAGAGGTACAAGGCGGAGGACGAGGAGGTGAAGAAGAAGGTGGAAGCTAAGAATGCTCTGGAGAATTATGCTTACAATATGAGGAACACGGTGAGGGATGAGAAGTTCGCCGGGAAATTGGATCCGGCGGATAAGGAGAAGATCGAGAAGGCGGTGAATGAGGCGATTGAGTGGCTGGAGGGGAATCAGTTGGCTGAGGTTGATGAATTGGAGGACAAGATGAAGGAGCTGGAGGGGCTGTGTAACCCGATTATCGCGAAGATGTATCAGGGAAGTGGCGGAGCTGGCGGTGATGTGCCGATGGGTGGTGATGATATGCCGGGTGCTGGGTATGGCGGCGGTGCTGGTGGATCTACTGGTGGTGCTGGGCCAAAGATTGAAGAGGTTGATTAGATTGTGATGGTAATTGTGGTATCTGGTTTATGTTTCTTTGGTTCTTAGAAGGTTGTTTAGTTCTAGTTTTTCTTTTGATGTCTGTGAAATAGTAGGTGTTATGATCGTAGATTGTGGTTTATGTGGGTTTCCTTCAGTTGTAACTCCCTTTTGAGTTTTAATCAAAGTTTTTCTACATGTGTTATGTTTATTGCAATAATGGCATCAAGTTGGAGTAGTGTTATTGCATATGTTTATCTGGTTAAATTTTAATCAAGCTTCTGGACTGAGTGATCAAGTTTTTTTTTTTTTTTTCTTTTTTTTTTTGCGAAAGTAGGAAGCTGACATTAAAATATGACTCAGAAAAATACAACAGGAGCTATCACAGCTCAGAAAAAAGCCCAGAAGCATGATCTAACACTGATCTAGCACAGGAATGGGCTTGGAAATTCGCATCCCTGGGAATGAAAGAAAAATTACAAAATTGAAATTGAGCTCTTTTTTTTGTGTGAACAAGTAGTGAAATTGATCTCGATTCTACGGTACGAGTAAGGAAGGAAAGAGTAAGTGTGACTCAGGCCGTCAGCCGGGTATTGGACATTGCTAGATCAGTAAGAGACGCATAGTGGTCTTCCAACTCTCTGGTTAAATTAGTTTATAAGCTATTTTTTTAGCTAACACAGACGAGCTTCACTTAGTTTATTTATACCACTCTGCTACCTCTTTCTTTTCCTCAAAATATTGATTTTTATTCCTATTTATTTAACCCTGGATATTAACATTATGTAATTTTTTTATAATATTTTTGTTGTGTTGTAAAGTAAAAGTTGATGTACAATACGGTGAAAATAAAAAAAATTGCATCGTTTTACAATTCAAATCATTAGGTTAAAGTGACCGTGATAGAGTCAAAATGTAAGAATGATGAGAGAGAGACTACATAGTGGTATTCAAGTTCTGTCATTTTGATTTTCTTGATCACTTTGAACTGGTTATTTAACTTTTTTTAGTAGAAAATTGAATCAACTATATATTGCTGGGTCAAGCGGCCCTTCAAATTGTTGAAAATTATAGAGGATGCATTGAGAATATAGATGGGGAAACCTCTGTTTCGCTTGTTTCAGCCTACTTCACTTTTTGTCACTATTCACTGGGTTACTTTCGTCCGGTGATTTGTTTAGCAAAACGATACAAGAATTTGGTAATCTTTGCATGGTGTTATAGAGGAAAGTTTATTCTAAAATACCATGAAAAAATTGTTAAAAAATTACATCGTTTTGATACCCAAATCACCAAGTCAAAGTGACTCAGTTACGGGTTAAAAAGTCAAACGCAGACGAAACAGACGAAACGGAGGTAGTATGTAGGAGTTTAGACACGTGGACTAAATTGTTATGAAATACTCTCTTTCAACTTAGGTTGATTTCTTTATCCGTATCTGGGTCACTTTGACATGGTAATTTGGATTATAAAACGATGTAACTTTTTGATAAATTTTTCATAGTATTGTAGAATAAAGTTTACTCTATAAGATCATGCAACTATTACAATATTTGCGTATAGTTTTGCTAACCAAATCATCGGGTCAAAGTGACCCAGTGAATAGAGTCAAAAAGTGAAGTAAGCTGAAAGAGAAGAAACAGAGGTAATATATGATTGATATTGTGAATATTCATTATATATTATATTACCATGTATGTATCATACTGATTGACCCCAACACCCTATATAAAAGGATAGTTTGGTGGAGAATAAGATATACTTGATATTCCTCCTTACATTGTTGTCTCTTCTCTACTTTTGCGTTTACACTGATTATCAGTACGAGACAACAGAGTGGTATTCTAGTTCAGTCGTATCCTCCTAGTAACCACTTGATCTAAGAGTTAAGTTGTTGTTGATGGGTTCTATTTATTATTTGACCCATTCTTTTAATTTGAACCCATGAAACAAGAAGAAAAATTATTGCCGTCGGGTCTTGAACCCAGGCGCACAAGCTCGATTCGCCCTACTGTTACATCCACCTCCAGTTGAGCCGCCAGTTGAGCTTTGAGGTTATACTATGGCTCGTTAATATGTTTATTTTTAAAAAGGCGCCGGTGGATAGAGAGAGAAAAAATGTGGCAAGTATTGAACCCAGAGCTAACTCATTCAACCGTGGTCGCTACGACTTGCAAAAGCAACTGGTACTATGTTGCTATGCAAGTACTTTTATTTATTTTTATTTATTTTATGCTATTTCCTTTCTATAAAAAAAATTGGAGAGTCCGAGATTTGAACTCGTGACCCCATGTCACACAGGATTACATTACCACTAAACTAACATTGTTATGCTCATTTATTTTTGTTGATTTTTATTAATTCATTATTATCGCAAAAAAAAAAATCACTATTCAGAGACTGGAATTTAATACCTGCATGTGCCGTGCAATGCAAAGGCCCGTGTTTTTGTTTATTTTTATGAGAAGAAGAAGAAGAAGAAGAAGAAGAAGAAGAAGAAGAAGAAGAAGAAGAAGAAGAAGAAGAAGAAGAAAATAAAAATTACTAGAGTTTCAAACTCGTGACAATACCGCAAAGCTCTAGCTCTAGCGAGTTTCTTGATGTTATGTATATTCGATTTTGTCTGAAAAAAGGTCAATAGAGTTTCATAATCTGTTTCGAACTCGTGACTGAGAATTACGGCTTCTTCGGAAAATTATGTCGCTAGAGTTTTACACTCGTGACCACTCAGAGATGAGAAAGAAAATGAAAAATGTTACTACTGGATTTTGACCCCAATCGTCCACCTGGCTCATCCGATCTAGATTAATACACATTTCTCTTGAACTATGAAAAAATATATAATCTACAAGGTTGAAAAGAAACCTCAAAAGAATGTGTATATATGTTGCTGCTAGAAAAGAAATGTTTGATAGCATGCATTCAAAAGCATCCGAAGCTCCTAAGGATTCAAACCCCGACCATCTATTCTAGATGAGTTGATGCTTCGTCAGACTTTTCTTTATTATATTTCAAGGAAAAAAAAAGGTGAATTCCATGAGGGGTTTGATCCCATGACCATACATTGGTCCTAAGCTATTCATATGCTTAGTTGAACCATGTCATTATATATTTTTTCTCCTCATTTAGTATTGCTATTTTTACTCCTCTTTACAAAAAAATCACTATGAGGAGTCTATCATGGACGGATATGAACACCAAAGCAATCGTTATTGCTTATGCCATTTTATCCATAACCTGCAGTTATGGAAGAAAAAAGAAAGAATATGTATAATATAGCACTCATATGCGATCGAGTTTATTTCATTCTCAATAATTCTAAAATAAATGGCAATAGGTCTCAGGAGTGGATGATTGATTTTATGCTCGACTCAATTCCTTAAAGTGAATAGCGAGCTATCCCCTGAAGCGAATCCTATAAAATATACGGTTGAAACAATCCGTCACAGACTTAGTTACGATTGTTGTATTGTCTTGGTAATACGAGGGTTCCATATTGATCCTCTATAGTACCATTTGTAGTAAAATACTACATAATAACATGGGAGAAAAATAAAAGGTTACAAATAAGCCACCCCTTAAGTGGGCATGATTGCGTACTTGTCATACGCCGATACGCTTTTGCTCATATCTATGCAATTTTTAGTTGAGTGATTCAAGATCCTCCCAATATCTATGCAATATTTTTTAGTTGGGTGATTCAAGAACCTCCAAACTCCTTGGCAATTACAAGCTTCACATTGAACTTGTCACACCATCTTTTTGGCAATACAATTTAGATTAATGATGGTGTGACAAGTTCTAGAAGGTTGATTAGATTGTGATGGTGGTAGTTGTGGTCTCTGTCTTATGTTTCTTCGGTTCTTAGAAGGTTGTTTTAGTTCTAGTTTTTCTATTGATGTCTGTGAAATAATAAGTCCTATGATCGTAGAATGTGGATTCTGTGGGTTTCCTTCAGTTTTAACTCCCTTTCAGCTTTCATCAAAGTTTTTCTACATGTTTATGCAATAATGTATGTGTTATTGCATCAGTTTATCTGTTTAATCAAGTTTCCGGACCTAACAATTGAAAATTGTGCTTGATCTACGGGACGAGTAGGGAAGGAGAAAGTGAAACTCATGGCGGGTGGTATTGGCCAGTGCTAGATCACTAAGAGACGCAAAGTGGTATTACAACAGTCCGGTTAATTTTTTTATATAATGACTGAAAACACAAACGATGGTATTACAACCGTATACTTAGTTCTAGTTTTTCTTCTGATATGTGTGAAATAGCAAGTGTTCTGATCTTAGAATGTGGTGATTCTATGGGTTTGCTTCAGTTGTAGTAGTAACTCCCTCTGAGATTTAATGAAAGTTTTTCTACATGTTCATTACAATAATGTCATTAATTTGGAGCAGTTTTATTGCATCTGTTTACTTCATGTGTTTAGTCTAGTCAAGACCAGGGATTGTGAGACAAAAAACAAGAGTAAAGTGTGGTTCACCCCTACCGGACGAGTAGGGAAGGAAAAGTAAGAGAGACTCGTTACTAGATCAGTAAGCTATTAATATATTGTATGAGTTTAAACACAAAAAGGCTGGATTAGTTTTCATGAGTTTATTGACACTGCTAGATCAGCGAATTATTAGTTTATAGTATACTGTATGAGTTTAAACACAAATTGGCTAAATTAGTTTTTATGAGTTTAAACACAAATGGGCCTCACTTAGTTTATATACTGGCCTTATTCCCTCCATATCTTCTAGTTCGACAATTTGGTTAATAAAAGGGTGCGAGAATTTAGTAACTTCGTCATGGTATTATAGACACTATTCAAATCCAACTCGGCCCGATAAATTGTCAATCTACACAATAGCATTGCAAGAAGATGTAGCAGTCTCATATTCCACCCGGAGTGGTCTTTTATGAATAATGGCGACTCATGTTGCTAAAATTGATGTCCTCAAAATCTTCTGAATGTGATGGGTTTTCACAGTACCAAAATTCATCCCCATGGGTTCTAGTATTAATTAGTGAAAAGTTAGTGATAAAGACAAATCGAACTCCATGGGAGTTGAACTCTTCAAAGGTTGGAGTAACTTAATTCTGTTTTACAATTTCATGAAAAGATTACCAATTTGTATCTTTTACTAACTAAATCACCAAATTAAAGTGACTCGGTGAATAGTGCCTTAACAGGATAGAGGGAAAACAGAGGCAGTATGGGTTTAAACACAAATGGGCCAAATTTGATTATAATATGAGTTAAAACAAAATTCTCTTCATTGTCATCAATCTTTTGACATCCCTCTTTTAAATAGCGCGGGTCGGCTTTGCTTAGGATTGTGTACGACACAAGCCGTAGATATAGCTGGTGTTGTAGTACGGATAAAAATTGTACGGTCGAATGAAGTAGGTGTCGAAGAGTTAATTTTGTTTTCCAGCTCCATGGCATTATTTTTTAAGTGGACGGTGAAAAACGGACCAGCTTTCTTCTTTTGCAACACCATATGGTACTTACTAAATAGGCATAGGAATGTGTGAGAATAAAGCGAGGGTAGGCATATGCGATATGGCAAATAATGTGCATTGACATGCTTGCATTTACGTACACGTACGTATAGTAGTCACCAAAGCTGAGGGGGTCAATATCAGTGGATACATTATATTCAAACAGTTGGATAGTGTCTTCGTGAGAACTACAATGTATATTTGCAATGTCTAATTTTGTGTGACTAACCCATTCACATATTCCTCCACCAGCTTTCGTCTTTCGCATTACATTGTAATCTCGAATTTCAAACTTTGGTGTGCGTTATCAGTTGGATTTACCCTTGCGTGGTAAATCCCATTTGTTACAAATGCGACATTCCCCAATGCATTTTCCTTCTTTGCATTACTCATCGGCAGCTGAATTACCTTCCCGGTAGCTGAAGCGTGAATGCAACGAAGTAAGTTTCTGGTGCATTGATCGAATTTTACATATTTCTGCATCAGTTTCCTCGAAAAATTCATATGATGCGTTATGCGAAACCTTATCAAGAATGAAAGTTTGTAATGTAAGTATAAACACAGGATCAAATACTCTAGAAGGAGGGGTGAATAGAGTATGGAAACTTGTGCTAAAATTTAGTCTTCTGAAAAAATAAGATAGACCACTGTTGAATCTCAAGGCCTTGAGCTGTAAAATACTTTTAGCCTTTGAACAACCTGTTTTGAGAAAGATAGTTTGCACTGATAAAGAACAATACTGTAAAGTAAAGAACACAATTATTTTACAGAGTTCAGTCACAATTGGACCTAGTCCCTGCCTGAGGGATCTAATCCCTCCAGGATTTGGAAAAAACTTCTTATTAATCAACCAGATTTAGTCCTAGATCCCAAGCCTAAGTGAACTGCCTTACACCTATACACCTTGTAGTTTCCAACCTATTTAGTAACAGCTACAAGCTGTTGAAATAATAAGAACCTCTTGTTGTTCACTTGAACAACTAAAATTCTAAGTTTGTGAGGTTTAATAAATCATAAAGATAACAAAAATTAAGTACAAGTATTGAAGAACACATAAAAGAAATAAGCAGTGAAGCTTGGATGTGTTCTTCAGATTTCTGAATGATTGATCTCCTTGTTCAGCTGTGTTGAGAGCTTGATTTGATTGAAGAGTTGATTGTATGATCTCCACGACAGCAAACATTCTTCTCTTATAAAAGATAAGTCCACTATCTGTCTCTTCTACTCTTTGAAATTCAAACTGGAGCTTATACCAAGCTGCAGTAACTTAATGAGAAATTTTAGGAACCTCCTTCCTCCAAATCCTCTCCCAAACAAGCTTATTTCAACAGCTATGAATGGATAGCCATTAGAGTTTGTTGTGAGGGGTTTGAACGACGAACAAACCTACAACAGACTTGATTTTAAGATCAAACAAAATCAGAAAATATATCTGTCACGAGCTGGCTTTTTTCTCTTTAAGTTGATTAACAATTTATCAGAGTAAACGTGTCATTTTCGGTCGCGACAGAAATACGAACCGTATCGCTTTTCGATAAAAAAATATAGCGGAAGCTTAGAAATAGACAACCCTTATCAATTTCGAACAAAAACGTCATTTTCCTATTCAATTCGACAAATATTCTTTTACATATATCAAAAGCATGAATCTTAACAAATATTACAATTAATTCGGAAACTCTATAATTCTAGCCTGTCTATAGTCTTCGATCGACCAATTCCGATACCTGTAGATATTTTGGGGTGAGCAAAAAGTCCAGTAGGTACCGCCTAACCACTGGCGTAGAAATATAATAATCATTTAAACTGTAACATCGATCACGGATCACATAATTATCATGCTTTATACATCATGTGATAACAAACAATAACCTAACAATGAACATATAAGCAGATAATCATGTATAGACCGTAATTACAGTAGACGTGAAAACTATATTTCCCCTACCTCAATAATAGCTTCAGGATAATGACTTTGAAATGATATGAGTAGCTCCAATCTTTTATCTCGAAATATTCTCAGTATCTCTCTATCTCAATTATCAGTAGTTGAATCGAATCTGGAATGAGAATTAACTAAAGCACTAGCCTCTATTTATAGAAGTCAACGACCAATCAGATCGCGACGAGTCACAGGACACGTGGCGTGCATGCAGAGAAAGGGCCGCCACACGCTGACATGTGTCCTCTGTGTGTCATTCATGAAAGGAATCATTTCATATTCATGACACGTGTCCTTGCTGCGTGTCAATCATGCACAATACTTCACCAAGTCGCGACACGTGTCCCCCCTGCGTGTCGCGCATGCAGGGACAGTCATAGATGTCGTGACACATTTCCCCCTGTGTGTCACACATTCATTCGGCTAAATCTAAATGCTTATCCTCAACCACCGCGTCAAATAAACATGTAATTTAGTCATGTCAAACATATAACAAGCCACATATCACAAGATGCATACATATGTACTTAATTAGCACATAAGATACTAATTATCTCTAAATATTTTTATCCTTAATTTAGCACTACAATAAGATATTACGACTTTCGGTGTATTTCTGGACGAGCTTAACATTAATAGTTTTGCATTTATGGGATTATCAATCAACTACTAAACAATTAAACATGAAATAAACCGATGTAATATAAGCTTAAGAAATGCGGTTATTACAATATCAACATATTACTGACTGTTTGGCACAACAGTTTCTGCAATAAACTAGGCCAAAATTTTGATAACAAGATAAATACAAGATCAGCAATATGTATAAGATAATGATAAAATTATGATTAACAATTATAGCACGTCGGTAACCAATCACATTACCACAGATAGCATCCTTCAAGAAAGAATCGGTTAAGCTAAATAAGACTGTCAGCAGCTCAAGGCAAATCTCAAGGCCTTGGAGCTCTGTGACATTCTTCACAATTTTAAGCTAATAGCTTTATAATGCTTGATTCAATCAACCTGTGAAACCTGTGAGTATTAGAAACACTTAGATATAATGCAAGAATATTTGTAAGACACATTTAACCAACAGTTGATCCAATGCTAAGCCTGCATACACAAGATTGTTAAACCATACTTAATCAATTCAAAGGCAGACCTAGACCTTCAAGGCCTTGGAGCCTTGAACATATTTTACCACTTTCTTTCATCATCTTCATATAAACTTCCACAGTTCATACTTCACATCATGACAAAATAATTGAATTATCAATCTCCCCCTTGATGAAAGACAAAACAAATATTCTTATGTACTCAGCACCTTGCAACTTAATAACAAAGTTAAACTGCAAGTATAGTAACATATAGAACAACAAGTATGAAATCATAAAACCACATAAACTGTCATAGATGAATCCTACGAAAACCAAAACAATCCTACAGACTTATTACAGATAACCACATATATCCTTCTCCCCCTTTTTGACTTTCATCAAATAGAGTTTAAGGTATGTAGGATCATACTCAGAGTTTTTGAAAAAAAAAACAGTTTACCGAACTTCAAGGCTTTGAAGGAGAAAGAAGAAAGAAACGAGATAGAAAGAGACACCTAAGGGTTCAAGGCTTTGGCTTCACTCAGCAGCATCCCTCCAGGTAGTCTTCTTTCCTTATGAAACCTTGCTTTTTTCCTTTGCCTTTATCATCTCCAGCTTGCTCTTGCTCACTTTCAGCAATTTCATCTCCATCTGAGTCTTCTTGCTCTTCATCTTTATCTTCTGTATTCTCAGTTTCACCAATGATTGATCTTATGGTTTTGATCACACTATTAAACAGGAGGTTTAACCCTTCTAATGCAATTTGTCCTTGCTTCAGTTATTTCACAAACATCCTTTTTCTTATTTACTAAAGACTTTTTGTCATGATCCTTTCTTTATGATTTCAAGCTAGATTCTGACTCTGCTTCTTGAACTTCTTTATCTTATGTATGATCCTTCTGTTTGTCTTCCTCAGCTTTCTTCTTCTTTTTTTCCCATTTCTTCTTCTTTGATGTTTACCCTCTTGATCATTCTTCGGTTGCTCTGCTTATTGTACTTCTTCCCTATGTTCTTGACATTGCTGAACCTCTTCTGATTCCGCCCTTTAAGTCTCCACATCCTTCACTAGTTTGACCTTTTTGGCGGGAGGAGATGCCTCTTGCATGCTCTGTGTCATCTCTGAACCAGAATCATATATGGTGACCTCAATTTTCTTGTTGTCTCTCTTCTTCTTCCTCATTGTTGAAGGCTCTGTCTTCTGTTGAAGTCTTGCTGATTTGCGCTCCATTTCGGTTTAGAGTTTTGAGAAGTAGGAGAAAATTTAGTGTGTGTGTGAGAGAGAGAAGAACGAATAGATTGAGAGAGAGTTGAGAAGAAAAGCCCTAAGTTCAGCTTATAAGTTAAAGAAAATAGTTTAAAAATGACTCTTTTTGATCTGCATGCAAAAATCGAATCTGAGAAGATATTTCAAGATATTTTGTGTTATTTAGAGTAAATCTATGAGTAAATCAAATATTCTACAATTATATAATAAGATAATGCACAATATTTGGTGATCCAATTATTGAACATAATCTACACAATTTATCAAAGCCTTTGAAGAACAATCTCAAGGCCATGAAGAATACTGCAGTTACTCAGAACCTTCAAAGATTCGAAGCATACTTCCAAGGATTGGAAAGTATAATCTCAAGGCTTTAAGATTTCACATATGAGCACATACAAGATCCAATACTCCCCCTAAACCAATGCATCTTTGTTTAGCATTCCCAATCCAAGCCTTAGAGATGCAAACCTTTAATCAGGCAATGGTTTAGTTAAAATATCAGCTATTTGCAGAGTAGTTAAAATAAAAAGGAAGAGACACATCGCCTTTCTCAGCATGATCTCTTAAGAAATGATGTCTCACATCTATGTGCTTAGTTTTTGAATGCTGTACTGGATTCTTAGAGGTTGAAATGACACTTTTATTGTCACAGTTGATTGGCACATTCCTAAATTCATATCCAAGATCTCTCAATTATTGAGCAATCCATAATACTTGTGAACAACAAGCACCAGCTACAATTTATTCATCTTCTACAGTTGATAAGGCTACATAATTTTGCTTCTTTGAGTGCCAACTAATCAATTAAGAACCAAGAAATTGGAAACACCCTGAAGTACTCTTTCAATCCACTTTGTAACCTGCAAAGTCTGTATTTGAATAACCAGTCAACATAAAATTAGTCGTTCTTGGATACTGTAAGATCAACTCAGTTTCAATAGTTTCAAAGACTTAAAATAGCTAGTCTATTTCAAGGCCTTGAAACAGCTTTCAAAGCCTCGAAACTAACTGATCTTCAACTGCATGATCTCAGGGGGAGTTTTTGATCTTGATTCAGTTCCTAAACCCCTATGCTTGATCTATTGTTACTTGATGATGAAATACAAAGCATTTTTACATGTTTAACACTATCTAATCCATCTGTTTGTCTTAGTTTTGAAGTGAAAGTTTATTTCCTATTTATAGGATTTATTTCCTAACCTGAGTTTCGCAGGGAAGGAAATTATGAGATGATTTAATTCTGTGATCAATTAAACATATGTGACAGCTTCTCAACATGTTTATGAACAAGATCAACTCAGTATCTTTGAAGATAGTGATCAACTATCCGTTGAAGAAGACTGTTAGAGAAGTCAAAGTTGTTGCCTACAAAATAGGAAATGTTGTTACTGAAAATATGAAAAATTCCAAGTCAGATGAGCTGTATAAAAGGAGCTCAGTTTGAAACATTTTAGAGAGACAAGACAAAGGGAAAAACAGAGACTCTCAAACACATTTAGGATTGCCAAGCAACAAAGAAGCAGATCAAATTCTCAATCCAATTCTCAGAAGAACACTGCATACTCAATGCAGTTTCATTCACTGTATTCTTCTACTCTGAACTCCATTTGTATATCTTTTGTTTATACTCTAGTTCTCATTCTCAAGGATTGTTCAAAGTGAACAATAGAGAATTCTTAGTTAATCAGATAGCTAGAGCAGGTACTAGATAGGTTGGTGAGAACCACAAGCTGTAACAGCGTAAGACATCTCTCTATGCTTGAAATTTTAACTAGAAGTATATAACACCCCTGGGAACAACATAACCAAATTTGGTTACCATTGGAGTAGAATAAGTACATGAAATGTATGAAAAACATCACTGGTCTGGGGTTGAGCAGAGTGTTAAAACAGAACTGGTTTTTGGCTGATTAAATTTTAAATACAAGTACAATATCTCTGAAATTTTTACTGTAGTAACATCATATATATATACACAAACTGTACATTTTTCAAAATTTTCTGAAATTTTGAAGTATTTTTTTTCAATTTCTTGTAAATAAGCTCAAAATATGAAATTTATGGTTTTCTCTACTTGAAAAGCTTGTTACATGCAAGAAATACTCCACCAAGATATGAAATTAGACAATCAAAGATCTAAAAAATATACATATATACACAACAAACTCATTTTTGTACATGCATGTGTCTAGATCATGAGGATGATGATGAATCAAGATCATGCAACCATAAATCCACCATGTTTTCATACAAATGAGATGATCAATGCTAAAATATTACCTTAAAAATGATGGATCACTAACATGCAATCAAAGATTTGACATGGAATCACAAGAATGAGGAGTAAATGAAAAAATCATGATGTAGATGCAAAGTTGAAGAACTTACTCCTCATCTTCATGATGTTCTTGATGTGGGTTTTGAAGAAGTGATGAATAATAGCTCATAGAGGCTTCAATCTTGAAGAAAATGCTCAAAATTTGCTCTCCAATTGATATACTAACACCCAAGATGGTTTTCAACACTTAAAACCTCAAAAACTTAATTTTTAGACCATGTTTGTGGAGGGTCAAGAACAAACCGGGAATGAAGCTAAAGGGAAAAAAATGAGAGCTGTGTGGCATTCTCGAGTGAGAAAAAAGTGGAGGAAAATGATGACAATGATGCAACTTGTGCCTTATATACATCCACAATAATTGAGTTTGGTTGTCACACCAAAATAAGTGAGGACATGTAAATTTCAAATCATTATCTCAAAAAAAAAAAAAATCAAATCATATAATGCACACTATCTATTTCATGTTGATGCAAGTACTTGGTGTAACCAAAACATTTAACTAAAATCTAATACTAAATTTTATTTCTCATACAAATATTGCACAAAAGACCTAAACTTTATCTAAAAGACATTATAGTTTACATGAAACAAACATACAACTTGATTTCTACTTTAACTTTTTACAACTTTTCTTTAACTAAATTCTAGCATAATTAGCACAATATTTACCTTAACACTCAATTACGTAATACTAACATCACTTAAAAAGAAAAACATGCAACATAAATATGAGAGTTACCACATATATGTTATTAAATCCGTAGGGGTAAAGGTTGTACATTATGAAACCGGGGAGGGAGCTGTTTCTATGTAATTAGAGATGTGGGTATTGTTTTGTCTTTTAACAATTGTTATACTCAAAGTGTAAATCTTAATATTTTTTAGCATATTGAAAACTAGTATGTTTTATATATTAATAAAGATAACTAACAATCTTTTTCTAAGAAAGGTATATATACAACTTTATAATTAAATTAAAATAGCATTTTATTAATATAACTAAGTATAATAATTGTACTATGTTTTATTTTCAACTAAATAGCCTCGTCTTGTGTATATTGGAAACGAGGTATTTTTATTAAATAACAATATTTTTCATTTATATAACTTTTATTATAAAACTAATTGAGCTTTTCATTTTAATAGAAGTATGCCTCTAATAATGTAACCGTTAAATAATAACGATCTTTTTATGCTTTCTTTATTTCAATTCTTTTATATTTATAAACCACTAGTTTCTTACTAAATGTAATTTCTAAACTTTCAATTTATAGCTAATAAAATATAATTTATTTGTGGGAGTATGGGGGTTTGCATTTGCAGTCATATAGGCCTTCTTAATTGAAATTGTTGTGTGGATGATAATTTTTTAATATAGGATTACATGATTATTGTAGATTCAGAATTCGTAGAAGATGGATTCGTTGACGACCCCTACTACTAATTGTGTTCTTGCTTGTGTGTGAAGCTCTCTCTATTTTCAGGTAAGTTATATGCACAACATTTTTAATACAAGATGCTATTTTGGTGTTTGTTATTTCAAACTGTAAACTGGTTTATGATTTGCAATACCATGAGTTTCCTAGCGATTTATTATGAACGGGTTTGAGAAGCATGTGGTACTATTCAAATCGTGGTTTAATACTCTCGTGAATTAATGAAACATAAATGTACGATAATGGAATTGGGAACGATGTACAGAGGATGCGCGTGAAGGCTACAGTCGGGGACAGACGTGCGATGATTCCTCTAGGGTATATACCCTCTTATTTATTGTGAAAAATATGAGTACCACCTATGCATGTTTATGTCACAACTGTATAGGGGTGTCGACACTTAAGGTCTCATTAGTTATTTTAGGGAGAACTGGAATCTGTGATATTCCAAGAGGCACCCTACTTTATTATTATTCCATCGTGACCTCTCTGTCCACATCGAATCTGTTGGGGCTCGTGGGCTGCGCCTCAACCAAATGAATGAATAAAATGTGGTTACTGCTTATCTTACTACGTACATCCTCGTGTTAGCCAAAACCCTATTTTTACGTGTTGTGGTATATTCTTAGTTAATTTTTCCTGATAAAATATTTTTCTGCGTCGTCTTTTGCTATTTTAAAACCGCATGTCAAGAATAAGCTAGCTGGGGTGGAAACGTACACGAGTTAAGGATTAAGATCATAGCTAGCAAATATCTTTTAGTAGTTGCTTCATTTGGATTCAAACAGTGTTTTATCATTTCCGTACAATAATGTAAGGAGAGTTTTCTCCTTTTATTTTATAATAAAGCACTTTGGATTATCGTTAAGTTGTACTAGTACGAACCGTAGGATCCGGGTTATTTCACAACCACCGCACAAACATAACAACTACCCGCGTCTTTACCTGTCTCCGCATCATCTGACCCCACCCCTTCACAGACAGATTTGGAACCAATATCTGTGCGCAAATTTCCCACCGAAGCTAACATCAGACAAAACCATGGGGAACTACATATGGGCAACACACGTTTGCAGCTAGTAACGGGTATATTTGATAACGAACATATATAAGGATAATGAAATGGCTGATAGCCAACAAACCAGCGGCGAGTGGAACAATACGAAACGGAAACATAATAGCACGCACCTGTATTTTTGTAAGCATAAGCACTCATAACTTCACCACCACTGATTGTAGCTGCACGACTAGAAATGAGTTACGCATCCCATTACACAAACCAACATTAGCAACGGAACTACGCTTACTTATCCACGAGTGCGTACCGCGCGAACGCAACAACTGTTCATTGAAAAAACAACTGAGCAAACATGCGAACGTACTCACTTTATCACAAACACCGTGGAAAACTATAAAATCATTAAATACACATGGCTGCACTAATCAGAACACAATCTTACAATATTGGATGATTTCTCGGCCACCAACCGCACACAGATAGTCATAAGCACCACACAACCGCGTATACACCGGACATATTTGGCAGTCAACACTTACCACGAGGATGTTCGAACGCTGGAACACACGGTGTGACAAGTCCAGGCGAAATAGTGTTGAACACATTACCAGAAGGCACATTTACACAATCTGGTATGGCCGGCATATTCGCAAACCTGCTTCCTCCATCATCAGCACTATTAAAACCCTATAAGTGGCATTGCAAGCATTTATGGTGCAAACATATCACGAATACCGGATGTATTCAACAGTGAAACGGACCCCTGAAACTTTTTAAACGACCACGACGCAAAGATCCACCCCTGGCGCGCCTAACCACCCCTAACTCACTAGATTTACTTGTCACCACATCACCAGTAGCCACTATTGAACAATCAGAACTAGATCCCATGATTGCACGCAATATCTCCTCCGAACCGACGACATGAGAACCCGAAAAAAGTAGGGGGGACACCAATCTACAACTACGCAGCAACATAAAATCATAAGGTATATTAACGGATACATTGGACAAACAATACATGTCACTGTATGAAAGGGCCGTTAACCAACAAAGAAGGCGCAGAAGGTAACACATAGGTGGAAGACAAAACTGAACACACCTGTATTGATGGCTGCACAAGCACTCGCATTTACACCACCACCTGCAGCCGGCGCACGGCCGAAAATGAGTTGCGCATCGGCACACGTACCAACTCCAGCTGCAGAGCTGTGCGTAGTTAGCGGCGAATGTGCACCACCCGAACGCAACCGTTGTTCGTGGACAAGGCAACTGAGCATAGATGTGAACGTACTCACTTCATCATGAACGCTGCGAAAAACCCTAAGATAACTACACACACGCATAGATACACTAATAATAACACAAGTTACAACATTGGATGAATTTTTGGCCACCAACCACACATAGCTAGTTGTAGGCACAACATAACCACAAAACAGACCAAATAGATTCACCGAAACATACTTACTATGAGGACGTCTGCATCCAGCACGACGCGCAAGTGGAACAATGGAAAAGGTGTATGAGGCAAGGCCATCAGAAATAGTGTTGTCCGTATTATCAGAATGCACATATCCACAATCAGCTGTGGCCGGCGATTTCAGAAGCCTACTTTCTCCTGCATCAACACCAGCAAAAGCCCGTAACTCTGTGACGCTATAAACATTTCTCGGATCAAACAAGAGAGTGTGAACAGTCAAAAATACAAAGCAACCACTCATACGAAATCACTAATTGTGGTACAAAAACATCACAAATGACCGGTCATATTCAACAGTGAACATGGACCCCTTGGAGTTTTGCAACCGCCTCGGCAAGAAGTCCCACCCATAGAGCGCGTACCCACCGTCAACCCACCAGATTTACTTGCCACCACAATGTCGGAAGATACCACTGTGTCCAGACTACCAGAAGACACATTTTCGAAATCAGAAGTGGGCGGGGAAGTCACACGCCGCTTTCCTCCTGCATCAACACCAACAGAACTCTACAATTACACGAGGTTGCGAGCATTTCATGTGCCAACCAAGACGCAACAACATGGACGGAATATGAAGCGGCCACTCGAGTTGACCCCGCACAGAGCGTATAAACAGGGCACAAACAACCGGATATATTCAACAGTGACGACATACCCCTAGAACTTTTGAAACTACCACGACAAGGTGCTCCGGCCCTCGAGCACGCAGCCAACGTTAAATTAGCAGATTTACTTGCCCCCACATAAGCAGAAGTCACAATTGCACGATCTGAACTGGAACCCAAATCTGCGCACAAGTTTCCTAGTAAAGTAACAACACCGGAACCTCAAAATTATCTAGGGCAAAAACCCTTGCGCAAGGTATAACGCGAATCATCAATTTTGGAGTGATCTCCTGATGTGACACGAACGAAGACAGTAAGCATCGCAGCAACATAAAATACGAACCCTATATATTCGTAAGCGAATACATACCATGAAATTGTGAAATATGTCCATTTGAAAAGCTTCCGAGCACCTCAAAACGGGGACTACGAAACTAATAACATGCAGACAACACCATAACCAACATGCACTATCCCACACAAACACAAATCGCCAAATGAGTATGGAAACATGTCATATCAAAATCATAAGGGGACGAAAAAACCTGAAATCAAAGGATCCAATAAAAACAACCAACTAACAGTATGTAGCCATCAACAACTGGAAGCTATATAGGCGAAGAAGTCATACCAGCGCAAGCAATGAAAGCAACCTCATAAGATAGGATCTGCAGCCCTGCAAACATTGAAGAAGTAATTGCACAACAGTTGATCCTAAAGAAAGAAACAGAAGATCAGCACGAAGGAACAACAGACAAAATGACCAAACATGCGCATGTACATAAACCCTTTCCACAATCGAAACCCAAATGAGCGATCGACAGAAAATACAGAGACAAAACGTATCCAGCAATATACGCCTACGTCACAACCACGTGCAACCTGAACAACATATGGGTACATATATAAGAACAATCTACACCTCCACCACCAAAAGCATAATCATATTTTATTCACCCACAAATGACAACAAAATTCCCTAAACAAATCGAGTCGACATCAAAATGACAAAAACAACTATAAACTTAACAGAAATAACATCATCACAGAACTACAATGACAGAATACTGAGAGGGGCACGAGAGTCATTGCGACTACCAAATATCGCTTAAGGTCTCTACATGGAACAACCCAAGAGAAGCATCATAATTACAGAAGTACCAAGATGAAATAACCACAATCCCAACTAACCAAGGGAAATTACGTAATTGACCGTGTACATGCGCCAACCGGCATTCTCAATGTCCACGAAAGGAGACAGACCAAAAGAACGACTTTTATTACGAAAAGACCACGGCCATACGAAAATCGGGAGAGCAAAATAGAAAAGGACAGAACAGTAAATTCTCTCAACAAAATCCGCTTAGCCCCTTGATTTCTCCCTAGAAGCTAAACAGCCCAAAAGAACGACCTTTATTATGGGATTACCATTGCCATTCAGAAACTGAATAGCAAAACAGTAAAGGACAGAGGAGTAAATTTCCCCAACAAAATGCGCTTAGCCCTTTGGTTTCTCCATGGAAGAGAAACAAACCAAAAGAACGTTATTACCAGAATACCAACATCAAATGAAATAACCCATATGAAGCCGACTAATTACCAGAATACCAACATCAGATGACCACGATTCCAACTAATCGAGGGCAACGACGTCAATTCTTTTAAAGACAACGAACGTCGAAAAGACGCATAAAACTTCCCCATATGACCCAATTAACAGGTTGGAAGCCTAGAATGACACGGCACACCCAAGGGCGCCAACATCATTAGCCAATGCCAACCCATCAAACCAACCAAAATAAACGCTGTTATTACAATAATACCACGATCACTTCGCGAGACGAAGAACAAACCAGAAAAAGGGCAGAGAGGTACATTCCCCCCAAAAAACCGCTTACCATCTTTTATTATAGCAGATAGATAAGTAACTAAACCTGCCTATTTAATAGTAGAACTTAATGCCTACTGCTTCTGTTTCGCATGCTTTTTCCTAGTTTGACTTTATCACTATTTACTGGGTCACTTTGATACAGTAATTTGATTAGCAAAACGACGAACGATTTTGGATGAAAAGATTATCGAAAAATTACGGCGTTTTTCTGTCGGCTAACTACTCAAACATCTAAAATACCAAGGTCCTTAACAAGATAAAAAATAGAGACTATCAAACGATAAAATGAATGAACTAGAATTACGTGACACCATATGCATGTATGTAAGTGCAAATCCACAACCATAGCTCTAGGAAACTTCGTAATTACACAAAAAACAAGCCCTCAACTAATCTCTTATCCTTGAAATTGATGACTCACTACTAGAAAAGTTGCCTTTCCCGACGCTTGTATTTTAAAAGTGCCGTTTTTGGGAATTCAGAAACGGCGGCTTGCCAAGAAGCGCCATTTGTATTTTTTCAAAGGGCGGTTTCACTAAAGAGGCCGTTAATATTCACGGCGGTTACCAAAAAGCGCCGTTTGTAGCATAGCAAAAGGCGGTTTATTGAAATGCTTAAGGTGATGCAAACGGCGGTTTCCAAGAAGAGCCGTTAAGTATAACGGCGCTTCCTTAAAAAGTGTCGTAATTATAATTTTTCAAAAGAAATTTCTAATTTTTGACAAATTGAATATCCATCATCCATTAGAAACCCTGCATAAGATCCAACCATCATCCACTTCCCTCAACAACAGCCGCCTCAGTCTCCCAGTTCTGAGTTTCGGATCCGCACCCTTTCTCTCACTCTCCATTTAACCTCCTCTTCCCGTCGGTGATAGTGCCCTTCTCTCCGTCGTCGATCTGCTCCCCTTAGGTATGTCTCTCGGCTCCATCCCCTCTCTATCTGTTTCTTCACTTCCCCCTTTCCCTCTGTTCTTCACTTCCCTCCCTCCCTTTGTTTCTTAGCTTCCCTCCCTCGAGTCCGTCCCTCCGTTTCTCTGCCTCCCTCCCTCGAGTCCCTCCCTCTATTTCTCCTCCTCCCTCTGTTTCTCAGGCTTTGTTTCCTCTCTCTCTTTTCATTCGTCTCTCTTTCTCAGCGTGTCAATCTCCGTCCCCTCCCTCTCTTTCTCTGACTCATCTCTCTCTCCCCTCTGTCTATCCATTCTCTATCTACTTCTCCCTTCTAAATCTGAAAAATCACGAGTTGAGTTCAAAGTTTTGGATGGGTCGAAGATTTGTATGTGTTGAAAATGGTTGATGGGATGAGTTGAAAAATACAGTATGATGGGTCGAAGATTTGTATGTGTTGAAGATGTTGGATGGGATGAGTTGACAAATACAGGATGATCCAAAAAAAAATCCAGATCTGAAAGACGTGTGAAGAATTCAGATTTAAAGTTGGAAGAACAAAAAATTGGAAAATGAAAACAATAAACTAAATTATGAAATAAATTAAATTAATAATTTTATTTAGGAAAACGTGATATAAATTTTAAAATAAAAGATATGATTGTCTGTTTTGAATTAAAAAATATAAAAAAGAATCATATAAACGGCGGTTTGGGAAACCACTCATTGCGTTTAAAGGCGCAGTGTTTTAACCGCCGTTAACAGTTACGGCGCTAGGAACCGCCGTTAACCTACATACGACAATTCGCGACACTCTTTAAACCGCCGCAAAAACCGCCGTAAAGGCTACATAGAGCGCTTTTTGGTCTATTAACGGCGGTTTTTAAGCGCCGGATTTAACAATATTTCTAGTAGTGACTCCTCCTTGTACATTGCGCACTCATGACCTCGTAAATCATTAAAAGTTGCAGAAAATCGATAAATAACTTAACACGAGTAAATTGTAATCTATGAGCACATGAGAGTCCGTAATAGATGGCCATAAGGTTGGTCTAAAGAAGAGGTGAAGTAGAACGTTTCCGACTCATGGAGAAAGAGAGTCTTCCATCATCGGTCTGGATCACCTTCCGGTCCCGTTTTCAAGAATAATACTACTGTGTTACTTTCATCGAAAGTCACCATTTCTAACGCCCAGCGACACACATTAAATAATACAAATTTACGATTGTAATAATCAACTGATTATCTCAACAAGTTTGTCTCTTCCAATTTTTTTTAAACCCTATTGGCTGGACACACAAGTCTACCAAACTACATTTTAATAAAAACACGGATTATTCCGGCACACAATTGAATTAAAAAAGTGCTATTTTTAGGGTAAATTTCACTTGAGCCCCCTCAGTTTAGGATTATCTTCACATCCCTCTTAGTCTGAAAAACTTCACTTACACTTCTTATGACTACCAAACTTGTCGCTTACACTCTCCATGTGTATTCACTCTGGTAGTTGGTAGGGTAACTTCCAAATTTTGTTCTTTCGAATAGATTTATCCTTTACAACTGCAAATGCTAATCCACTAAACTCTACCTCATGCTAGTCTCAACTTTCACTAGTAGATGCACCATGTTCTGAAATGCATACGAAACATGCGATATGATATATTTACCCTTAAAGAGGCTGCAAAGGTCAATCCACCCCAGTGTGTACTTAACACGTATCGTATTTTATGGATTTGAAAAGTTACCCTAACCGGAGGGGGGGGGGTGTAAGTGGTAGTTGTAAGGGGTGTAAGTGAAGGTTTCCAGACTAAGAAGGGTGTAAGTAAAGATCATCTTAAATTGAGGGGTGTAGTGAAATTTAGCCATATTTTTATGGTGAAAGTCAATTTGGACTTTTACCACAAAGCTTTTGAAGATAGGAAGATCAGCCTGAAAAAAGTTTCTCAGTGATTGGCCCAATAACGAAAAGCGAGACAGAGCGGGTGTCCGTAAGCAAATACGGAGTAGATAAGGTGGTTTTCATCTCTGAACAAACTCCAGAAACGCCATGGCTGGGCTCACCAGCACCTTCACCTTGGAACCACTCCTCTCCAGACGCAAACTCCAACAACCGCCCCCTCTTTCTCTCTCGTCACTGGACTCTAAGCTCTTCGGACTCCGCGTATGTTGCCCTAACATCACCAATTACCCAAATCGGTACTCCGCCCTCCGGAGCTCCGTCACCGCTCGGTACGGCGGCGGCGGCGGCGGCGGTCCTGGTCGCGGAGACTCTCGGCGACCGAAGCAGACCAACACCGACGATGATCCGGCTCTTGATATCTCCTCGATAAGGTAGTACAACTGCAGTTACTTGCTTTGATTCACTGTATTGTATTGTCTGTATCACAATTGCGAATTGAAGCGTGTTTTATTGTGTGATAGGTCTGCTACTGTAAGACTAATTGACGAACAGCAGAATATGGTGGGAGTTATTTCTGTAAACGAGGCGGTTCGAATTGCTGAAGATAAGGAATTGGACCTGGTATGTTATCTTCTTGGGCTGAATCTACATTTAAATCATATGCATTCGATTATTGAGAAAGTGCATCTCCTTCTCCATTGTTGTTGATAAAAGGAGAGTACAGTAAGAGGAGTTCTGGGAGTTTCTGATTTTAAGATAAGTGGGGAATGCCATTTGCGAAAGCCTCCAAACACTTGAAATCAGCACCTTTTATAATTACGAATTATAAACCTATGGACGAGAAGTCACAATTAAAGACCATCTTCACTATATTTCCATTGGATCAATTCCACTTTATGGGGGATAGGTAAGTTGGCTTGATTGTATTCGTTATTCTCTTTGTCAATTTTCCACTTATCGAGGATAGCAAAATTGCCGCAGTAAGACAATATGCTTAGTGTGGTTGTATACAAATGAGGTACACAAACAGTAATGGTTCTGTGAGGGCGTAGATTTTTTCTATGTATCATTCGAAGATAGAGCAATTGCAGTCAGGGTTCTAGGTTGGAAAATTTCATCTTTCAAGTAATAGGTTGACAAATTGCAAGTTGCATTATGGTAAATGTTCAGTTAAGTTCTGGAGATGAAATGCATATATGGAGTATGTAGTTCTGGAAAAAAAAATATTTTCTTATCATTTCCTGTTGATAAAATTACGAAGTATACTAGAACAGAACAGAAGTCTTTTAAAGTCCTTGTTGATTGGCAACGTAATATGCGTGAAATATTCTCAGAATCGATAAAAGACCAACATTATAGGACTATGGAGTAAAATATTCACGCTGCAGCTTCACTATTAGTACCAAAAGCTTAATAGCGGATATGCCTTCCAATAACTATGGGAGTTGCATTGTTTGAGAAGGTAGAGTAAGAGTTGAATCTTTAAGGAGAAATGCTATAAAATTGTTCGAGTTCACCAAATTTCAACACTATGGATGTGGCTTTAATGATTTTACTCAAAAGGCATGTGTAATGTCAAAGCAAGTATTATAGTTGCTTGAGTTGTCATACTAATATGAAATGTAATAGTGAAGAGTTCCTGCATACTCTTAGGAAACATATCAATACAGGAAAATATTTTTATGCACTATTATTGCCAAGTCGAATTAATGATTGAGCTGAAATGTTATGAAGGTTCTATCTTAACTTGGGGTAAATGATGCATGTATCCAATTGGACTTGTATCCACTGTTGGACTGCAATGATGGAATATATAGAGTGTCATTATAAATATTAGAGTTTCAACTTGTTAATGTGTCCCACATAATCTTCGAGGGTTGTAATCTCTTTATTTTCCAGCCAAGGCCCTCCTCCTTCAGACTTCAACAGTACAGTTCTTCCATCTTTTAGTTATCCCCCAAGTTCGCTTCTATTCTCACCTGCAAAAGCTTTGTGCCTTTTGTGGCTTTTGAACTTCATGACTTGACTTCTTGCAATATTGAGCATCAAGTTGATATTATTTCTTCTATTAATGTTAATCTTCAGGTAATATTATCTCCAGATGCAGAACCCCCGGTGGTCAGAATAATGGATTACAAGTACGGCATACTTTTAGTTATTCTGAATTTTTTTCATTTTTTCCTTCTGGTGGGATGTGCTGGATGTGATCCTGTTGCAGAAATCTACTCCAGGATAATACTACTGATTCGATTGTTTGAGGAAAAATATCTTTTTACTCTGATTCGGTGGTGCATATTTTATAAAAAGATATCAGCCTTTTCTTTTTTCACAATCGAAAAGCCTACTTTTCGGTTGACACATTAATGTCTTAGAAACAAAGCATGTTATACGAACTGCCAATTGTTTGGAATGTTGGTGTGAGAGATGATATAATGTCAAAGTTAAGAAATCTGTTTTCCTGCACTGTGAGCACTTGAGTCTAATGCTTACAGTTTTTTGAACATTGCAGCAAGTATAGATATGAACAACAAAAGAAGAAGAGAGAGCAGCAGAAAAAGACCGCGGGTAAATAGTGTTTATTAATGAAAAATTGTGATTCTGTTTTAACCACAAAAATTTAACTAACAAAATTTCATTTTGATTGATAGCTAGCAGAATGGATTTGAAGGAACTCAAGATGGGGTAATGATCTTTTTTTAATCACCGTTTCGCCTATATACATCATCCTAAAAGTTTATTGCCTCCTGTACTTTTGTATCCTGAATGTTGGGAAACATGAAATCAAGCTGCATCTTTGTATTTCCTGAATATTCCTTTCCTTTCCTACATTTTGCTTCCTCTCAGGACATGAAATAGAAGTAGATTATAATAATCATACCATGCAAGGAAAGGACCTCAATGATTTATGTGGTTGGGCCAATTAACCTAGATCATGAAGAATTCCCTGCATTTTTAGTGGTTTACAGTTTTCACTGTATCATGAATTCATGTTTTGCAGGCCTTCAGTTTAGTTTAGTTGAAAATTCATCTCCAAACATTGAGTTCAAGTTGAAGAGTGGGATGTTTAGTCTTGCAATATCTGAACTTAGCCCAAAACAAGTGTAGGAGAGGAAATGGACAGAAGTGAAAAGAACGTCTGTCTTTCATTCTCCCACGAGATAGTAGTTCATGCAAAAAGAGTTAAACAAGAAGGGAGAACATCACATACACAATTCATGAATCATGACCATCAACTCCCTTTACCTTACATGTCATGAACTCATCTGTGGCTCCCTTTAAGTTCTTATAAGGATTTTCGGTAATATGTCCTCTAGATATAGGGAGCATAGACTAGATTTGCGGCTTAGTCTCAATGTGAGCGTCACCCAAATCTCTAGATCTGTAAAGCAATAGTGATGGGATTTCTATACGGGGCAGGACTTTAGGTGTTCCATCATTATTCTCCATAGGTTCTAGTGATATTCTAGAACTTCTTGGTTTGATGTTAGGTTCACTTTAACTCAAGTTCTAAGGAAGCTCTTTTGTGTGTCGACTAAAGAGACTGTGAACCTCATATTCCTGTTGCAGCCACAGATTGTTCATTTTGTTTTCTAACCTGGGCTGCATTAAGTGCGATTGAAACACCAAGCTAATTACCATTGTTGCGCGTGGTAGAGGTCATAGTGGAAGAGGAAGCCAGGGGCAGAACACTGAGATGGCTGAGATGCATAGAATGATTGAAGACTTGTCGGGATCTGTTTGAATGCTCCATCGACGAAGAAGAGCTAGAGTCCATCGGGAAGGTTGTCGAAGACATTAGCAAACTTTGTCAAGAGGATGGGCACTATGAAGCTTCAAGTAGACCTGTTCCATGATGCTTGTTATGCAAACATGGACAGTGCTAAACTTGAGGATCGGGTAGTGGATTGGGAAACACTTCACATCTGCGATGAGTATGAAGGTGATGATGTGCACTCCCTAACTTCTGCGATTGAGATACTAGGAAACTGAAAATATGGAGTCAAGAAAAATACTCCAGTATCATGGTCCGGTTCGGTTGGTTTTAGGCCAAAGAGGGCACCTAAACCGATATGACCGGTTTTGGAAATTTTGAAACCGAACTACCTACGGTTTTGAAATATAAATAAATAAAACCGGAACGACAACGTCCGGTTCGGTGCAGATAATGCATTCGGTTTTTAAAGTTGTAACTAGTAAAGTGAGCATCATGGTAAAATAATCATTAGCACTTCAACTAATGGAGTAGTTTGATGTTCGGCTCTGTTGTTTCTCAGCTTTTCTAATGCAAGTAATTGAAGTAATTGTATGTTTACACAAGTATGAGAGTACTATAAGAAAATCTCCAATTAGGAATTGTCAACTAAGATTGTAATGATTTTATCATAATCACCCATCAAATTTAGCAATCAGTCGTTAAATTTTAGAGCATGTTTGGTACCAGCTGAAAATCTCAATAATCAGCTGAAAATAAGGTGAAAAGAGAAAATCCAACTTAACTGAGAATCACAATCCTTTTGGTATGAGCTGAAATTATAGATCACTAACTTGATTCATTTAACAAATTTAAAGAGCTCTAAAGTTTTTTAATTGACTACACCCAGTAATAACTCAACTGTGATCATGCCAATGTAAAAAAAAATCAAAATTAATTGTTTTGAGATTTTCAGCTGCATAACCCCAATTTTGGAGATTCTACAATTGCACACAGATTATTTTAATCTGCAGATTATCAGATTAAAATCTGCAGACATAACAAATGAAATTGTTGAAAAGAAGCCGATTTTAATCCAATTTGATTAAAATTGGCGATACCAAGCAGGCACTTAATCTAGAAGATTAGTGACTTTCTTTTTAAACGTATTAAGTACTGAATTATATCATGCCATAACTTAGGTCATTGCACAAAATTAGTTACATCTATATTATAATTAATTATGCGGTTCGGTCCATTTTTCTATCGGTTTTTCAGTTTCGGTCCGGTTCGTTGGAGACACGGTTTGGTTTTACAAAACCAAAAACCGATTGAAGGAGGAAAAATAAAAAAACAGACGGTTTTGTGCGGTCCGGTCGGTTTATGAATACCCAATCTGAATGACGATGGGCCCTACCAGCAGTCTTCACCTGCAATCTAGTGGCTCCTACATGCAGCCTTGCTGCATCTGTTGTTTAAGTATCATTTAGTTTACCTAGTGTAGCGGACCAGCCGTCCGGCACCTCAAGAACCCATCGTGATCCTATGAGCGCACAAGGTCACCCGTCCCCAGCCTTGATTGCCACGTTCCAACATGGTACTTAGGGTAAAGGATACGAGCATACTTGAAAATACAGCCAATCGTCAGTACCATCCAGATATGATGGGCACGGAAGCTGAGCCCATGACAAACTTCCCCACCAAATCCGCTAACGTCCTCGTAGCGGAGCCCGAAGACAATTACGTCAGTGCACCACCATACAAGTTGCATCCACGCACGAATGGCAACACCATCTCAATGAACATGCTCTATGTGCTCCCTTGTGCACAACATGCGGTGTCCACCACCTGCCTCATCAACAAGTTTTGTCTCGACCTTCACCCTATGCCTCGCATTAGTATCTAAGTTTGAACGTTTGGCTGTCAATGGTTCAAGACAGCTCCCGTTTTACATTGTGCCGCCACGACCAGACAGCCTCAACCATGCACATTGCGGCCTCTTGTAACCGACGTTGCCCAAAGCTTTCCCTCCTTTTAGCTTGCCGATCCGTATGCGACATGCATTGTGGCCGCACTTTCCCTAATCGTTTCACGAGTGCACCGCTATGGGAGACAGCCTGCCGCCCCCTTCGTGATGTTGAGGCGAAGCCTGCTCTCATACCACTTGTAACGACTCAGCCGTCCGGCACCACGAGAACCCGTATGCACGCTCCTACGTGCGCAAGGGGCCAGCCGTCCCTAGCCCTGAACTAGCAAGCTTGCCACATGCTAGCACGAATACAGTCAATCGTCAGTGCCATCCAGATATGACCAGGATGGGGCATGGACGCTGAGCCCGTGACACTACGCATGAAGTAGTCCTTTTAGATCTTGCTTAGCTTTGACGGTAGTTCAAGGTTAGTATGGTCTTTTTGGTCATTAGAGCAACAACTAGGAGTTCACTACAAATTGTTGTATTGTATACACTCTCTAGGTTATTATTATTATTCTGTATTGGACCTTTTAAAGAATAGAACCGAGAGCTCTTTTGGGACTTGTAACCCTAGAAATTGTAGAGTTTCTGTATTTCCTACTTCAATTTACTAGTCTTACTGCCATGTAGTCTAGTTCTAGGATTAGCTCTCTTTCTCAAGGTGTATCTGTGCACCTATTGCAGCTTTAAATCACAGGTTCCAAACCTGTGCTGCATTGCGTCACTTCCTCGCGTACCTTTTTCAAACTTGTACTCTTCACTTCCGTTGAGAAATTACCACATGAAGCGGAGGATATTTTAGTAAATCTATCAAGTCAAAAGCAGGTCCTTAACTTCCGTGGAAGGTTCACTACTCATCTTGGGATGGAGGGAGTATAACCCAGGATCAATAAATGAAAGCAAGACAATCAATATATGATGACATCATCAACATCCTAAATGAAAGAAAGCAAGACAATCAAAATATGATGACATCATCAACATCCTAACCAAAGAAATTTAGCCACTAAATATGTTTTGCATCCAAAAGATTCAACTACCAAGAAAAGAATAGAAGGACTAATGAGGAGTTTGGATGTTCAATTCGTCTTATTTTCCTTACTTTCTTCCTTGGGCAGCTAGTATCTCGTTCGTTCCTCTTCATTCACGTCCCAGTACTTCTAAGATGCTCTAACATGCTGCTCTGCTGTGTTTTTCACTTTTTCTGTTATGATCTGCTTGTTAGGGCTAAAAGTGGCTCTTATTGCATAATAAGGGTTCAGATTAGTCTCAAACTGCTAGGGGACCCTTAGTATTTACATAGCAGCCCCTATACATGTTTAAAGCCCTGTTTGCCCCAAATCACCATTTTCTGCCATGGATCTGTTCCTTGTGTTGTCTGATATTTCTTGGTTACCAACTTACCATACACAGTTCTAGGTCTCCTTGGCCTCATCATGAGCAGGGCAGGCCCTAAATATCTCGTGGCCTAAACGAGTAAAAATGTTGGGGCCCTGAATTAAAGACAACTCATTTTTTGTATTTATCTTAAAAATAATCATAATAAAAATAATTATAGGGAGACTCAAACCTGAGTCATCTCATGTGGCATAGTCAATGCTTAGCATAATGGCAACTTTACATTAAATATATAATTAACCATCATTGTTATCAAATGTGGGGGCCCTGAGGCCGGGGTGGGGTGGGGGTGGGGGTGGGGGGCTGCTCCTGGGGACCCAAAGCTATTGCTTTGCCTGCCTACCCGTTGGCCGGCCCTGATCGCGAGAAATCTTCTATCCACTTTCCGCATTGTCTTACGGCCCACTCCGCTATTTACCTTGAAGAAGCACAAAAAGACATTTACTTACTTTTGAGTATCCTACAAAAGTTAACTAACAAAGCACACAAAGTACCTGGAGTAACACAAAACGAATGAAACTTAAATTGGCTAG
Source organism: Linanthus parryae (assembly GCA_023055425.1). Classification (NCBI taxonomy): domain Eukaryota; kingdom Viridiplantae; phylum Streptophyta; class Magnoliopsida; order Ericales; family Polemoniaceae; genus Linanthus; species Linanthus parryae. The sequence continues at coordinate 17,967,336 of JALGPY010000009.1, forward strand.
ACTAACGTAAAACACATGATCAGTCACCTAACTAGTTGAAAACAAGCATAACCATAACAAATAGTATTTTGCTAAAGCTTATCAGTGACTCATTGGGTTGTGGAATGACTGTACTGTCACTGCGTACGAATTGATGTGTATGGTCATTGGACTTATAGGTTTAACCATCTTTGACTTCATCTCCTCCCTCTTCTGTTCCTCCACTCTTTTCTGTTTGTCGCTGCAGAAGAATTGTTGTACGTACGGTCCTTGGACTTCAAGGTTGAACTATCTTTAACTTCATCTGCTCCCTCATTTGTTCCTCCACTCTTTTCCTTTTTCACATTTGATCACATCTCTTATTTCATTTAAGGAATGCATATACCAGTGTTATCTTGATATCTAATATGATCATGGATATGTGTGCAAACATACATTTTCCGTCTTTTCTTCTCCAGTATAGACGTTAATCCATTTAGCACATCTCAGGTGGAATGCTGAATGGAAATTCAGCCATGATATTTGAATTGATTCAACTATGTATACGTTTACTAACTCTTCATGTCAATTCTGGTTACAGCTATAACATCGATGTACATGATTATTCTGTGCGTTTGAAAGCTGCACTGAAATTTCTGAAAGATGGAGACAAGGTTGTTTGAATGTTCTTTTTGGTGGTACCTTTGTATTACAGGAGAGATCTTTCATTGACTTGATGTTGACTTTTTGTTTAAACCCTCAGGTCAAGGTTATCGTGCAGTTGAAGGGCCGTGAAAATGATTTCAGAAATAATGCTATTGAGCTTATTAAGCGATTTCAGAATGATGTTGGGGAGGTACTTCAACAATCTCATTTTTCTTCAGTTGCAAATTCGAATCTCGGTTCATTCTTAAATTTCAATCCTCAAGTTACTATTCATACTATGATCTTGTGTTGAGGTTGGGAGTTGGGACGCGTGGGAGGAGTATATAACACATGATTACTTCTTCTATGAGACGCTTTTGAAACTGTCATACGGTGACATGGTACAACGGATGCGTTATTCGTAGATTATTTCCATACGGTGGTATGATTAAAAATGTGTGATTTACAATTATCAACTAATGTATCCATATAGTGATTTGAGAAACATGGTATGTTCACGATAATTAATCACCGACGATAGATACATATGGAATATGGAAATATTCAAAAAATAACGTCTCCGGTATACCACGTCATAGTATCACGGTGATACTGAATATCTACTCCTGCCACAGGTCTCTTGCGCTGCCTTGTTTTCTTAGAGTGGAATGAAATCTGAAGATGTTGACAATCTAACATCCCTTATAATAGTAAAACACCAGGTGTTTAGTTACCACCCGTTTTCCGGATTCCTATGTGGATAAGTTGGGCACAGATCCTTCAAGTCTAATGACATTTGATGAAAGACGAGGTCAAGTGTGAGTGTAAATATTTTTTACCTTTCTGATACACCAATAATAATGTGTCTAACTTAGTGCAAATTGAACTATGCACCTCTCTCCTCTGTATACCCAATACTCCCTCCCATCCAATAGAGTGGCATAGCTAAAGTAACAGTACAGCTGTTGTGACTTCAGATGCTTTGGTACCTTTCATCTTTGCTTGTTGTTTCAACACAAAAATAATCATAATATTAAGATTTTCGAAGATCATAGTTTCTTGTGTTCATCAATTATCCCGTATGAGTAATGGAGTGAGTCTGTATATTTGTTGATTCTTTCTCAGAAATACTCTGTTTCTGAAGGAACTTGAGAAGTTCAGTTAAGTCTCTTTGCTTCTATTATATGGACCATAAGACTGTTAGAATCGCTAAAATTGGCATTATTGGAAGAAAATTGACGTGATACAGCGTAGATACCTTTATTCACAGTAGAAATTTCGGAGATTTCCAGAAAGAATTGACTAAATTATTGTGTCAACCTCAAGAATCCTGCTCTTCATAATTTCACTTTGGATGGGATTGTTGCTTTTAGTGTACTTTGTCTCGGCTACTATTCTTTAGATTGTACTAGGATTGTTACTCAACGTATCATGGTTGTACTTATGTTATTTCTGGCATCTGTCACATATCTAATTCGTTCGTTATTGCAAATCTGTAGATTGCAGTCGAGGAGAGCAAAAACTTCCGAGACAGGAATATGTCGATAGTTTTGGTACCCAATAAAGCGATTGCACAGAAAGCTCAGGAACTACCTAAGAAGAAGGAAAAGTCAACTGCTAATGAAGTCTCTGCTGGTGTCTGAGAGAACTAAGTAGAACATTTGATGGGTGGTCTTAGAAGATAGGAGGTGAGAGCATACAGATGCCTTTTTGTTGCCATGCTTCAATCACATGGATCGTGCAACCTAATGTATAGCATTGTTGTAATACAAACTTGTACAAGTTTGTGCTTGATCTTAATGGCAAAAACTAGTCATGTCAGTCTTTCTGTGCTATGAAATTGTGTTGAACGACCTCTGCGCAAATCCTCGGGAGTCGTGCCCAGGGCAACACGTCATATCCTAGCTCTATAATTTAAATATTGTGAACCACTTGTTTCATAGCATGTCGTTTGTAAAATGTGTCAGTGATGTGTGAGTTGGGGATGGAAATGAACATTATTGCATATATGACATGCTGTGAAGAGGTTCAAAGCCTTGTTCGCGTACCTGAAGAGGAGAGAAACGCCAAGGGTCGAATTAATCTTATTCATATGCAAACACAGTATCAGCTCATAAATTAATGACGCGGCTCTAATTTAGTCATATATTGTCTTGCTATTTTTGTTTTGATGGATCAATTGTCTTACTAATTCAATGTTAATTGTACTTATCTTTCCTTATATTGTGCAAATTATTGTTGTTTAGATTGGGATTTGAACACATTCTCTTATCATTATCATACGACGAGCTCTGAAGCCCAATGAACTTAAAAGAAGCTCAAGCCGAACATTCACAACATTTCAGGCCAAGCCTCTCGAGATCCTTGCATACTTTGTAGACAGCAAGCCTAAAACAAGCACATTTCAGCTCAACTAGGCTTATTCAGACCCGCCACATCGTTAGCCTCATTAGCATAAATAGACTGATCTGAGGAGTCCAGGATTAAATAGGCCCGATGACACTGCCAGCAATGAGATTGTCAGATATTAACTAAGGTCTTTCACTAAATGAACGTACATTCCCTATAGAACAAACACAAATAAATTTCAGGTTTCAATCCAACCTTCAACTCACACTCAGTTTGTTAGAATTTTCTCTAAATTACATTTTTAGTGCGATTTGCAGGCTATTGCACTAGAGTAGAAGTTTACTTAGTGTTACATATGAAATGCAGCTACATGTTCCTCCGTCATAAAAAAGAATAAAAACAAGAGATGAGCTTGAGCATGTTTGGCCGACTCGGCGGATCAATTGAACAGATATTTATTTTGCGTGAATATATAGGGGAGAGAATGGTTAGAGTCTAGATGATGGAGAAGCGCCAACTTACTACCATACTAGCAAAGTTTTTGGGTTGCCATCTTTTGAAGGTCCTTGAGTCTCACGCATCATACTCTCTCTCTCTCTCTCTCTCTCTCTCTCTCTCTCTCTCTCTCTTTTCGTCTACTTGAATGAATTCATTGAAAGCAATGTAAATAATAGAGAATACAGGTAGCTATATATGGGTTGGTGGGCAAATAGAAATAGACCAGTGTCTCAATGGAAAGCTACAGTTGGTTGCAGAATCATGTTCAAGATTTGTTTCACTTGGGTATAGAGTAGCTGTCTCTACCTTAATAACCATAATCAAGGAGATCGAGTGAGTTGAAAATATATTCATATTGATCACATGAATTGTGAGAGGATGATCTTGATAGAGTACATAAATAATAAGCTAAAAAAGTCACATACTTTTTTGAAGATAGAAAATAAGTCACATTAACTATAGGATTTATGGAGTCATAGTTACGCAATTGAAGTTATTTTGCTTTGAGGAGGAAAGTAATAGAAAGATAATATATGACTATATGACGAATGTATCATAAATGTGTCATAATCATAAATGAGTTTTTTTGCCAAGTGCTTATAGCCTACGAACATCAGACCTAATGGAGGGGTTGCAAATCCTCTTCCACAAAACTACCACATATTTATAAAAGGAGGGTTTCTAAACATTAAGTTAGTACGGCGAGCTTGGAGTGAATGAAACACGTGTCACGCGGATCAATGAGTTTATGTAGGAGTACATCATATTAGTTAAATTGCACCTGGCAGATGTTCAATGTATGTTAGTTTTGCAGGAGTAAATCATGCTAGTTAAGTAGTTAGAATATGGGTAAAATTCACTTACACCTACCCCCAGTTTTGGTCAATCTTCACTTACACCCCTCCTAGTTTGGAAAACTTCACTTACACCCCTTATGACTACCAAACATGTTGTCACTTACACCCCTTCTATGCATTCAATATGCTAGTCCTTATGGTAACTTCTTTCGGACAAACTTACCTTTGCAGAGTCTGCATAGGTCAAATCTAGCCCAATGTATATTCGTTGCACATGCAAAATATTTGTATTTTATCACAGATTTCATATGCGTTTTTGAACATGGTGCAGCTACTACAAGAGAATAGCATTAACTTGAGGTAGAGTGTATAAAATTAAGGGTGGATTGACCTTTATAGCATTTGTAAGGGTAAATCTGTCCAAAAAAAATGAATTTGGAAAGTTACGCTACCAACTAACAAAGTAAATGCACGTAGGGGTGTAAGTGACAACAATGTTTGGTAGTTAGAGCTGCGAATTCGGGTCGGTTGACCCGAGAACCGACCCGAACCGAGAAGAAAGGGAACCGGGAGAAGGGGAACCGTAACCGAACCGAGAACCGACTACCCGGACCGAACCGAATCCGTGGGTAGTTCGGTTCCGGTTCGGTTTTATGTTATTCGCTAACCGGGAACCGACCCGGAACCGGAACCGGCAGAACCGGAACCGGAACCGGGCCGGAACCAACCCGGTAACCGATCAAACGGTCGGAATTTTCAAAAAAACTAGCCGTTGGTTTGCAACAGTTGTCATGACCGTTCTGATTTTTTGTTTTTTTTTTTGTTTTTTTGTTTTTGTTTTTTTTTTTTTTTTTTCACTTCCCCTCTTCTTCCTTCTACACCTATAAATACCCAACCCACACTACCATTTTTTTCACACTTCATCAACAAACTCTCTCAACACTTCTCACAATTATTCACTCAAAAATCATCCTACACTCTCCAAAATTCATTCTCCAATCTCCATATTCCTCAATCCTCAATTCCATTTCCACACACACACACACTCTCAAAAATCAAAATCACTCAAAAATCGTCATACGCTCTCGTCTTCAAAATTCGACAAGCAAGAGCAACGCATCTTCCATATTCGGCAACGCATCTTCCATATTCGACGTTTCGCTTCACCTCCAAGAATTATTCTTGGAGTTTGTAAGTTTTAATTTTTGTTGTTTTTAATTTGATTGTGTTATTATTTGCGCTTTAGTTGTAAAACTTAATTTTTTTTAATCACATTTCCATAAGAAAAAAATGGCTTCTTCTTCTCGTGCAAATTTTGATGACCAAAACAACCAATACGTACCCATAATCGAAGAAATTGATATTGATGATCAAATGGACATTTTATTTGGTGAAGGTGCCGCTAACGCTTTTGACGGTATAGAGGAAAATGATCCGAATTTAGGTAGTAATAAAAGAACATGTAAGGCGGAAAAACCTAAAAAAAGTCCCATTTGGGAACATATGGATAAAATACCCGATGGTGTAGACGCCAACGGTACACCAAAATTTAGGGCTAAATGCAAACATTGTCAAAAAATTTTTGTGTTGGATAAAACCGGTGGATTAGGATCACTTAGAAAACACTTACAAAATGTACACGGACTTTTGAAAGATACACCCGCCGTAGGCGACGCGATGCTCCAAACCCAACTAGGATTCGACGCACAAGGCAACGTAGTTCCTTTTGTCTACGATGAAAATAGGGCAATAAAAGCATTATCTCATTATATGGTGGCAACCGAAAAATCCCTAAATATGACCGACGACCCCGAGTTTGACACGTTAGTACAAACCGCTTTTTGTCCGGGTTATAAGCATATTAGTAGACACACTATTAGAAAAAATATAATGGCAACATATAGTGAGAGGAAAGCGGAACTTATGCAAACATTTTTTGATTCTAATTTCATAGTTGGTTTAATTTCGGATATGTGGTCGGGTAGAAATAACAAGGGATATATTTGCGTCACCGCACACTACATTGACACTAATTGGACATTACAAAAACGTGTTATTGCATTTCAAGAAGTTGCATATCCTCACAACGGTGTAAACATAGGAGAAGCCATAATCGATATTGTTGAAGAGTGGGGAATTGATCAACGAATTACATCAATTACTTTTGACAATGCATCGGCATGTGATAGTGCGATAGATCATATTCGAACTTTGATACAAACACCATTTTGCGAAGAAATCGACCATGTTCGTTGTGTATGTCACATTATCAATTTAATTGTACAAGTTGGTTTGAAAAAACTAGAAGAGTATATTTCTCCTATTCGTGATGCTATTCTCTTTATTGCGTCTTCAAACAAAAGACACAAACTTTTTGGGGATTATTGTGCTAAAATAGGCAAGAAAAAAAGAAGGTTTGGGGGAGATTGTAGGACTAGATGGAACTCCACTTATTTGATGTTGAAAAGTGTTGAAGGTTATGAGACCACAATCACACGATTTTTGAATGAAAATGGCAATCCCGGATCCGTTACACAAAATGAATGAAACGCCGCAAGTGTCTTAAGAGAGTTTCTTGAACCATTTTACGACGCCACTAATATTCTTTCGGGTGTTTATTATCCTACTACTAACAACGTTATTCCACAACTATTGTTTTTATCGTCGGCTTTTCAACAGTATAGGATGAATGAAATTTTATACGAGGCAATTAGCGACATGGAAGAAAAATTTCTCAAATATTTTGAAACAATCCCTATGATTTTTTGTTTGTCAAGTATTTTGGACCCAAGACAAAAGGATGCTTCCGTAGGTTTTATGCTAAACCAAATACAGGAAAACATGACTACCCCATATAGACCCGTAGTGATATCACCAACTATTGAACAAGTTAAACAAGAACTTAATTTAATGTACGATAAATATCTTGCTAAATTTGGTGTTAGTGGTGGTTCTCAAAAATCATCGAGCGATCTGAAGGGTAAGGGCAAGGGTAAGAGTAAGTACGCTATTGGTTCTTTATTTAAGGGTACACAAGCCACACTCACCGGGACTAGTTGCGTCTCGGAATTAACGTTGTTTCTCAACCAACATTATTTCATAAACGTCTCGGAGAGAGACATAGAAAATTTTGATATACTTGATTGGTGGAAAAATTATGAAAGAACTTATCCAATTGTTTCTAAAATGGCACGTGATTTACTAACCCCTCCCGCTTCTACAGTCCCTTCCGAATCTACTTTTAGTGCAGGTAAACGAGTTTTGTCGGAGAAAAGATCGTGCCTAACCTCGGAGATATTGGAGGTACTCATATGCTCGAAGGATTGGAGCGACGCCAACAAACGCACACAACACCTACACCCTTTGGACGTTATGGTCAACGAGCTTTACCAAGAATTGGGAATAGATCCCGACACTCCCCTTGATGTAGACCAATTGCCAACCTAGTTAAGTAGACCCGAACTTTGTATGTAAGTTAGAAAAAATGCAAATGATTGTTAGTTAAGTAGGTGCCAACCTAGTTGGGATGTACTTAAACTATAGTGATGCAATTTTTTCTAACATTTGATGTTTTTACTTTTAATCAATAATAAAAGTTTACTTTGTTTTTTCCACTTATTTGTCAAGTTTTGCTTTTTTTTTAAATATTTGTGAAAACATTCCCTAAATACATTAATATTAAAAAAGACTAGTATTAATTAATACCAATTCCTAAACCCTAACCCTAATTTAATTAATGAACCCTACCTAACCCTAACTATTCTCAATTAATACCTAACACTTATTAATTACAACTACAACACATTATTCAAATATCAACACAAAAAAAAAAAAAAAAATAGCCGACCGTTTCTGGAACCGAACCGAACCGAAAACCGAACCGGTGAAGGATCCGGTTCCGGTTATCGGGTCGGATTCGGTTCTAGCATAAATATTATTTCGGTTCCGGTTCAACCGAACCGAAATCCGGCTACGAACCGCCGAACCGAACCGAAACCGACCGGTTCCGGCTTCGGTCGGTTCGGTTCCGGTTCGGTTGAACCGAAATCGCACCCCTATTGGTAGTCATAAGGGGTGTAAGTGAAATTTTCCAAACTAGAAGGGGTGTAAGTGAAGATCAACCAAAACTGAGGGGGTGTAAGTGAAAATTACCCTTAGAATATATGTGGTAGGTGTTCATTGCATTTTGCAGAACTATGACTAGGGGTGTTCACGGTCCGGTTTGGTCGGTTTTAGAGGATATGAGACACCTAAACCGAAATGTTCGGTTTCAATATTTTCAAAACCGAAATACCTTCGGTTTGAAACTTAGAAATTTAAAAACCGCACCGAAAATTCCGGTTCGGTCCGGTTAAACCATTCGGTTTGGAACCCATTTTATTATGTATTAATTCCTAACTTCGACGCAAAATAAACTAACTATAACAAAAAGGGCGATTTACTTATATCTTTGTTACTTACCGAATACATCTAAAAAAACTAAGATAAGCTCAACATTAAAAAAAAATAGAGGTTCCCTACTTTCTTTTATCTCAACATGGAGAGATAAAAAAAAATGTTTACTAGATTAAGACAATGGTGTGGTTGTACGACTTAAAATGTTAAACTCAAACGGTGAGGAGTGAGTCAGAACATGGGAGGTAATAAGAAAAACACTAAAATTTGTATTAAAAGCTTTTCTCGGTGCGGTGCGATTTTTTTCGGTTTTGTCGGTTCGGTCTCGGTTCGGTTGGTGCCCGGTTCGGTTTTTAAAATAATAAACCGTTCTTTAAGAAAAAAAATTGTTGAACCATCGGTTTAGGTACGGTTCGGTTTAGTGCGGTTCGGTTTTGCCGGTGCGGTCGGTTTATGAACACCCCTAACTATGACTCCGTTTGAATTCGCAATGAATTTGAGAATGGATTCATATTTGATTGATTGCCGGATCAAACTACTTTTCACTACAAAACGAAACTCAAAATTTAATTTGAATGGAACCTTGTATCTTAGCCCCCAACAGATCCCTCCACATGTTAGTTCAAATCTTACCTCTAGGAGCTATTATGACTCTCTTTTGATCTTTTCATACATCCTACAATCTTACAAAGTTGTATATGCAAAATATTTACTTTGAAGCCAAATTCGAACCCTCCATCCACACGCAATCTATAAGAAACAGAACATAAATGTCATAATTAGACATTTTAAAGAAAACATAATATCTCTTAATTCTGCGTTTAAATATAGAGTGAGAGATTGCTCAAGTACAGAGAGAAATATAAGTCTATTGGAGACATTACCATCATAATTCCTTAAATTTTGACTAGAATCGCTATTTAACTAATGTACATGAGATGCTCTTAGGGCATCTCCAACCCATGTCATTTTCCCTCTCCGCTCACCTCCTCCTTTCCCTACGGGCCCATCACTTTCTCCTTCCCCCAAACTATTACTCATGTCCAACTCATCCATTTCCCCTCATCCAACAAAATTAATTTTTAATCTATATTGAATAATTTAAAAATAAATTATTTCAACACTAAAAAAAGTAAATACCCCGAGTAGTATATTTATACGGATTTTCACATCCCTTCCCCCTACCCCCATGGGGTTAGAGATGCCCTTAGTAGTATATTTATAACTACTGCTTAAGAGGGCTTAAAGAGAAAGTACAGTAAATAAATAGTGTTTTCTTTAGAGTTAGAAACAAATAGTGCCGGCCCTAATTAGCTAAATTTCAGTATGCATTTTTACTTCTCATTTTACGTAGCCACTGAAAACTCCACTTTTTCCTACTTCTCTTAAACCAAATTAGTTAGTGAGCTCACATTTTCTGGTCTGACTATTTATTTTAGCATTAACCGCTACGTCTCTACTTAGCAAAGAACAACGTACGGATGCTCATGACACTACGCATTACACTATGCATTCTTTCACCCACCCAGTTTTTCTTTTGTAAAAACCCAGAAAAGGACCATTCTAAAAAAAAAAAAAACAATAAAAAGAAAATATTTAGCTGTAAGAAAATGAAGGTCCAGATATCACCACCAGCTTCTTTCAAAATAAACAAATTTTGCTGCGTGCAAAAGGGAGTTCGTTGAAAAGAGGTGTGTCCATGGTAGTTGGGATAGACGAGGCTTAACTTCAGGGCAATGGAGACTCTGCAACTGCAACAAACAGCACCACCACCAATTAGGTAAGAGTGACTTTACAATACAACCCCTCCTACACTTTCATTTTCATACCTTAAAAGAACCTCACTCTCACCACCTTCAATCAATCCCCTCCACCACCACCACCACCATGGAAGCCAGTGCAGGTCTGGTCGCCGGATCCCACAACCGGAACGAACTCGTTGTCATCCATGGCCATGAAGAGGTAAAATATCACATTTCTACACACATACATAAAAATGTGCATGAATTTAACGAAATCCCCTTACTAATGTGTCGTGTACTATGTTGTTTTTGGTGTTTAAACTTCTGCAGCACAAGCCTTTGAAGGATCTGAGTGGTCAAGTCTGCGAGATTTGCAGCGACGAGATCGGCCTAACTGTGGACGGCGATCTCTTTGTCGCCTGCAATGAGTGTGGTTTCCCGGTGTGCCGGCCTTGCTATGAGTATGAGAGAAGAGAAGGGACTCAACTCTGCCCTCAGTGCAAGACCAGATATAAACGCCTCAAAGGTACCACACTACTTCATAACAAAAACTCAAAAGAATTACTGAAACACAAAGATTTTGAGTAATGAAAACCTTAATCAATGTTGTCATTTCTTGAAAAATTTGAAGGGAGTCCAAGAGTGGAGGGAGACGAAGATGAAGAAGACATTGATGACATCGAACACGAGTTCAACCTCGACGATGAGCAAAACAAGAACAAGCACATTGCCGAAGCTATGCTTCATGGGAAGATGAGCTATGGACGAGGTCCGGAGGACGATGACAACACGCAATACCCACCTGTCATTGCAGGAGGACGCTCTCGTCATGTAAGCCGAACTTTTCATCTCACAGTGTTGAGTCTTCTTCGCCAGTGCCTAATAAAGATACTTGAGCTACTTCCCTCATTGCCAATTGGTTTTGAGGTGTAGCCCCGGGATTCTTAACAAGATATCAGAGCCCATCTGAATCTGGCCTGTCTGTTTCACACGCTGCGCGTGAAGGGGCGTTTTTAGAATTGTTGTTTGTCCCACATCGGGACTCTATCTGTTTCGCCTGTGACTAAAGATACTTGGGCTACTCTCCTCATTGCCAATTGGTTTTGAGGTGAAACCCCAGGATTCTGAACACACAGAATGGCAACTCCATATGCTATAATTTGACCTAGAACACAGAACTTAACAGTTCATGCATAAAAATGCAGGTCAGTGGCGAATTCCCAATTTCTTCTCATGCTGACCAGCAGATTTTATCTTCTGCACTGCACAAAAGAGTGCATCCATATCCGGTATCTGAACCAGGATGGGATGAGAAGAAAGAGGGAAGTTGGAAGGAAAGGATGGATGACTGGAAACATCAGCAAGGCAATCTAGGGCCAGATGGAGACGACATGGGTGACGCTGATATGGCAATGTATGAGCAATCTAAATTAACCATCTCATATATGAAAATCAAAACTTACATTCTAAACTTACATCGGTTTTAGACTTTTAGTTATATGATTCTCCTAACCAGCAGTTTTTATTCTGTGTATGAACAAATGCAGGCTGGATGAAGCCAGACAGCCACTGTCAAGAAAAGTACCAATTGCATCTAGCAAGATCAATCCTTACCGGATGGTGATTGTGACTCGGCTTGTTGTTTTAGCCTTCTTTCTTCGCTATAGACTCTTGAATCCAGTGCACGATGCTTTTGGCCTCTGGCTAACTTCTGTCATATGTGAGATATGGTTTGCTATCTCCTGGATTCTTGATCAGTTCCCTAAATGGTTCCCCATTGATCGTGAGACCTACCTTGATCGCCTTTCTCTCAGGTGATAATAACTCCTAATTTTTGCAGTACGCACATGGTTAGGAGAACAAGCAGAACATATAAATTTTCTTCATTTTAAAACAATTTAAAGCATAAATTTGGGAAGTAATCTGATTACAAGCAACGTGCAAGATAAAAAAACCTCTTGTGGTTTTCCTTCTTACTGATCATGAAATCCGAATGCAGGTACGAGAGGGAAGGAGAACCAAACATGCTAGCTCCAGTAGATATCTTTGTCAGTACAGTGGATCCATTGAAAGAACCTCCTCTTGTCACAGCAAACACAATTTTGTCCATCTTGGCAATGGACTACCCTGTTGACAAAACCTCCTGCTACATCTCTGACGACGGTGCCTCCATGCTTACTTTCGAAGCTCTGTCAGAGACTGCAGAGTTTGCGCGAAAATGGGTTCCCTTCTGTAAGAAATTCGACATAGAACCACGAGCACCTGAAATGTATTTCTCTTTGAAGATTGACTATCTCAAGGACAAAGTCCAGCCTACATTTGTCAAGGAAAGGAGAGCAATGAAGGTATGATTGTGAACATTAACCTATTGTTTCTTTCTTCCAAGGTTAGAATTCCGTAATTTTCTTCAAGTAACACTTTGAAATATTTGACAGAGAGAGTACGAAGAATTCAAGGTTCGGATCAATGGCCTTGTTGCGAAAGCCATGAAGATTCCTCCAGAGGGGTGGATTATGCAAGATGGTACTCCATGGCCAGGAAACAATACTAAGGATCACCCTGGTATGATTCAAGTCTTTTTGGGTCACAGTGGTGGACTCGATGCAGAAGGAAATGAACTTCCTCGTCTTGTCTACGTGTCTCGTGAGAAGAGACCTGGCTTCCAACATCACAAGAAAGCTGGTGCTATGAATGCACTGGTAAAATATTCATAAGAACTACTTCTTGAGAGCATTTATGACTTAAACCCACAAAACTCGAAGCGTGATTTTTATTATATTATTCCTGCAGATTCGTGTCTCTGGTGTGTTAACAAATGCTCCATTCATGCTGAACTTGGATTGTGATCATTACTTGAACAATAGCAAGGCTGTTAGAGAAGCAATGTGCTTCCTCATGGACACACAGATTGGGAAAAAAGTCTGCTATGTTCAGTTCCCTCAAAGGTTTGATGGAATTGATAGGCACGATCGATATGCCAACAGAAACACTGTCTTCTTTGATGTAAGTCCCTGCAATAAAATATGCATTTATGTTATGCTAGGCAGGGAATAAAGAAAAGAGAACGATATAATGAAACTTATGCACAAGCATATAGAAAAGACACAGAAAATGTTATGATAACTCAACATGAGTAAATTTGTTGTACATTTATATACTCTAAACTATGGAGTACGTATTTTTGGCAGATCAACATGAAAGGTCTAGATGGAATCCAAGGCCCTGTATATGTCGGCACAGGATGTGTATTTAGAAGACAGGCGTTGTATGGCTATGAGCCTCCAAAGGGTCCAAAGCGCCCAAAGATGGTAAGCTGTGACTGTTGCCCATGCTTTGGACGCCGAAGGAAGGACAAGCACTTAATTGATGGTGCAAATGGAGCCAGTGCAAGCCTCCAAGGTTCTTTTTCTGGGCTATTTCTTGAGTTCCTTTATTCAGTTTTATATATATATATATATATATATATATATATATATATATATATATATATATATATGCACTTTTACTAATACTCTCATATTATGAACAGGATATGATGATGATAAGGAGCTACTCATGTCCCAGATGAACTTTGAAAAGAAGTTTGGACAGTCTGCAATTTTTGTAACTTCTTCGTTAATGATTGAAGGTGGTGTCCCTCCTTCCTCGAGCCCAGCGGCCCTTCTTAAAGAAGCAATTCACGTGATCAGCTGTGGGTATGAAGACAAGACCGAATGGGGTTTAGAGGTACTGTGCTCAATATCGTAGGGCCTGTTTGGATTAGAGGGTTTTTGATGCAAATAGCTAAGAGATAACTATATATTATGCTATAATCATTAAGCTATTCTCTTATATGAGGAGAAACCAATAGATAATGCTAATTTCTCGCGCACACATGCATCGAATAGAAACAGCGACATAGAAGTTTGGCTTCGAGCTAGTCTCTCGCCCACTCCTGCTGCGAAGAGAGACGGATAGGCGCCACATGTTAAATCCTCAAACCCCAAGCCTCCAATACTAGAAAGTTGAAACCCTAGCTCGACAAGACAAGAGCTTTAGCTCCACATTTTCTTAAACCAAGCATACCTCATCCTCTGTAAACTAGCTGGCTTTTTATAAGGCCTAAATCTTCCAAGAGAAGCTTTTGCCTTGTAAAAAGCTGAATATTTCAAATGTAGTTTCACTTTATGTCTTATTACATCATTAACCCCACAAAAAGAGAATAATATTAGAGAACCCCAGATTCATAAATCTGTGACAAAAGGCATAATATGCTTTTGCATCAGTTTTGTGGTTTACGGTAAACCCAACCCACCTGTGTTTGGAGTAAATGGTTGGGTTATTCCCTAAAAAAGTTTGGTTTTATTTATGGTTAACCAAACCCCTCAATCCAAACAGCCCCGTAGTCCTAATAACCAAAACAATAAAACAAAAACCTGAAGTATCTAGAAATTGAAATTTGAGTCTTCCAATGATCTCATACATGAAATCTTTCTTGGTTTTGCAGTTGGGATGGATTTACGGCTCTATCACAGAGGATATCCTAACAGGTTTCAAGATGCATTGCCGAGGTTGGAGATCTATATACTGCATGCCAAAAAGGGCTGCATTCAAGGGGTCTGCTCCTATCAATCTATCAGACCGTCTTAATCAGGTTCTTCGTTGGGCTCTAGGTTCAGTTGAGATATTTTTCAGTCGTCATAGCCCACTTCTGTATGGATACAAGGGAGGGAAGCTTAAATGGCTTGAGCGCTTTGCATATGTCAACACAACTATCTATCCTTTCACCTCCATACCTCTGCTTGCATACTGTACTCTCCCTGCCATCTGCTTGCTTACAGACAAATTCATTATGCCAGAGGTAATCACATTCTTTTTTTTTTTATAAAATTTACAATGCCACGAGATGATAATTGAAATATAACCAACCTTCATTCTCTATGCAGATTAGCACCTTTGCAAGTCTCTTCTTCATTGCTCTTTTCATCTCAATCTTCACGACGGGTATCCTTGAGCTGAGATGGAGTGGAGTGAGTATAGAAGAGTGGTGGAGAAATGAGCAGTTTTGGGTCATAGGTGGTGTATCTGCTCATTTGTTTGCAGTTGTACAGGGTCTACTTAAAGTTTTAGCAGGTATTGATACCAATTTCACAGTTACATCAAAGGCAGGCGAAGATGAGGATTTCGGAGAGTTGTATGCTTTCAAATGGACTACTTTACTTATACCTCCAACTACAATCTTGATCATCAACATTGTGGGAGTTGTGGCTGGAGTCTCAGATGCCATAAATAATGGATACCAATCCTGGGGTCCTTTGTTTGGGAAGCTGTTCTTTGCTTTCTGGGTCATTGTTCATCTATACCCATTCCTAAAAGGTCTCATGGGGAGGCAAAACAGGACACCCACTATTGTCGTCATATGGTCGATTCTTTTGGCCTCCATCTTCTCTTTGCTCTGGGTTCGGATCGACCCGTTTGTGATGAAAACCAAGGGGCCGAATGTGAAGTCATGTGGCATCAACTGCTGAGGAGATTGTCACTTATCCTTTTTGAGATTTATGCTTCTTCAGATATATCAAGTAAATTTTGGTCAGATACTGTGTGGTTTATGTGTTTGTGAGATGGACTGGAAGAAAAAGGAATAATCCAGATGCAATAGTCAATTAGCTGAAAGAACTTCATGTACTCAGTCGGTTTTGGATATAAATGAAAAAAAGCTATTTCCAGGAAAGTCAGTGAAACTTTAACGATCCATTATATGAACTCAATAGTGAATGCATCAGGACTCCAGGGTTAACTTTACATCTTAAACAAAGAACCCAAGCAGGAAACCGGAATTAGCATTAGTCCATGCGGTTTCAGGGAAAACAAAACATTCATGATGAAGAGAATGGTTTCCAACACTAGAGGAAACGGCCCCCATAAATTAGCAAGTCAAGAGTACACTGAAGATACAAAAATTATAAAAGCGCAAGCAAACAGATTACAAAGAAGAAAAGAAAGAATAAAATGTCTAGAATA
The DNA here is from genome assembly GCA_023055425.1 of Linanthus parryae. Taxonomy (NCBI): domain Eukaryota; kingdom Viridiplantae; phylum Streptophyta; class Magnoliopsida; order Ericales; family Polemoniaceae; genus Linanthus; species Linanthus parryae. The sequence continues at coordinate 17,983,720 of JALGPY010000009.1, forward strand.
ACTATTTAATTGTTTGCTCGAATTCAAAGGCTTAACTTGGAACTCTTATGCACGGGCATCCTTACGAGAGTTTACCTGAAACATATATTTTGCAGCGCTAGTTGCTGTACCTAAAGAGTAAGCCTTTTCTTGTTCGTTCTTCGTATGACAGTAGTGGAGACTAATAGCACCAATAATCGTGTTGACAGTTGACACATGCATTTGAAACAACATTTACTGAGTAATGGTGCTGAATAAGATAACATTGGAAGCACTACAAACAATTAACGATAAGTTTAACAGCCACACCTTCCTACTTCAAAAGAAGTGGTAATGTTTTTAACTAAAATCCATTTTATCCCCCAACAAGTAGTTCATTCTAGTCCTGGAATTTGGTCACATCGCCTTATTTCTTCTTCTGGTGCAATAATTTACATGAAGTTACAATCCTATTAGTAATTGGATTCTCAGATAAACCATGTATTATGCTTCACGTACACAATTCTTACACATTTTGGCTAATAACATTGATGTACAGGTTTGGATTATGAAAATACCTCAGTTAACTGTTATTCTCTTTTTAGTTAAAAGCAACTTAATCCTCACTAGGTTTAGATTATATCTTCTCTGGGGAATTCTTTCCTTCAACTCCATCAAGGATACGACTTCTTTATTAACGTTAGGGAGCTTGAGGCTACAAAGATCAGTCTACTTGCTCCCCAGTCGGGCCATTAGCTTATCTAAAATAGAATTATAACTTACGGAATCATTTCAAGGGTATTTCTTAATCGTAAAAATGAAGGAACAACTCATAGATGAAGATAGGTTGGGGTTCAATGACTCAATCTAGGATGTCAGAAAAAATGAAGATGGATTTAAAGTACTCCAGAGTGCAGAGCCAGAGTAAGAGCTTAATTCCTGTCTCGTCCAATATGGTAACTTATAAATGTAAAAAATTTGTACAAATAAAAAAGCAAAGCATGCAGAAAGAAGAAGTTTGTCCAACAATGTAAGAGAAAAGCTCAAATTCAATGGAAATATCTGATTGCTTATTTACTGACACCTTGAAAGAACCAATAAATGGAGGGGCTTATCGTTAACTTGTGAAGAAATTTGAAGTGTAGAATTCAGTGGGAGTTTTCTAGTTTTGTCATGTTCCCTAAAGTGGAGACGAGAAAATTATACTTCCAATATGAGCATCAGTGATCAGAACAAGATGAAAATGATACCAGCATAAGAAAGAACAGCGGATAGAGATGATACCATCTAATAGTTTTCATGATCAGAGGATATTGAATGTGATTGTGAAATTAAGCAACCATAATATGATCATTTGACCTTCTGGTTACACTCTGATAAGCACACACCCCAGGTTTTTTTATGATCCTGAATTCCTGATCTATGTTCTTGGTTCAGAAAGGATAAGTCCAAAGGCAATGTCCAACTTCTCATGAGCTCCTTTTGTTGCTCTTCCACACCTTAAAATGCTTACTAGCCTCCCGTTGAAATCCAGCTTACCAAATCTCTTTCATTTACTTCTCCAGCTTTTCATAGATAGCTGCTTCTCGTGGGTGAGATTGGTCATTGCATGTGCAGACATGAGGGTATTATCAACCTCAATAAGAGTACATCCCGAGTTCTTTGCTGAGGCAGCCCGAGCATAGTTTCTTTCATCTGAGTGTATATTAGAGGGCAGGGTGAGTATCCGACACTCTCTGGATCCAATGCACACAACTTATCAGAAGCAAATTGTACTAGCTTTGTGTCCTTATGGATCACACAAGCACCGAGTAAGGCTCACCACTATGCATGACCTGGCTCGATAGACATTCTGTTAATGAACTCCAAGATATTCTTCAATTTTCCAGGCAGTTGGATTTAAAACACATGCATTTCTGGGAACAAAGACATTGCTTTCTCTGCCAACCCATTCTGTGTGTATCCTGAATCATAACACTCCAATAAGCCAATGTTTTCTTCACGGAATCATTAAAAGGATGTCTTGCAGATTCCATTTCACACAGTCGGCTATAAACAGTAGTTAAATCTGTGGACACTGGGGTTAAAACAATACATGACTTCAAAGTAAACGATGAAAGAACCGTGAAAGATCAAACAACTCTTTAAAGAATCTAGTTGAAGAAGTATACCCAGACATCATGGCAGCATAAGATATCAATTCGAGGCGCTAAGTCTGCTCAAATAGCAACCTTGCTGTCAAAATTGCCCATCTTCACAACCAAACACTGTATCATCATCCCTAGTCTTAACCCTTGCAAGTCAGCTGCAGCTGGAAGAACTGCAGTCAATGCAGCTGATAAATTGTTTTCCTCTACCTCCACCAACCATATGCCGGAATACAATCACAGACTTGTGAAAGAAACAATTCTTCACCAACCCAATTATCATTGTGTTCCACAGAGTCGTGTATTGTTCAGGAATTGCTTCGAACACCTTGTGGGCAGACATGACTTTCGAAAACCCAAAATCAGAAATCTTGTTCATCCAAAGACCCCGGCACAAGTGAGGTTATCTGGGTTAAGCGACGTGTTCTTGCGGAGGTCGAGACAGAGAGAAAGAGCTTTATGATGTGATCTGTTCTTGGAGAAGCCTCTGATGAATGAGAAAGTATTCATTGGGGCTTGCCCCACCAGTGTGGCATGCCTGCGTGGTGGGGCGTGCCACTCACTTTCTGACAAATATGCATTAGTCAGATGGAACCCACCAAATTTTGCATGATTGTCAGAAGGTGAATGGCGCGCCCCACCACGCAGGCATGCCACAGTGGTGGGGCGAGCCCCAATGAATACTTTCTCCTAATGAATACATGTATAGAAAGAGGTCTGGTTTCGGAAATTTTGAAGAGGGGAGCTTTCTTGGTCCATGTCATTAAGTTGGAGAGTTTCCGGGTGAGCTTTGTGGAGGTTCAAACTTGATGGGCCGGGTCGAACAAGGTAGGGTTGGGCGGTGGGCTAGAGTGCGAACCGGCCCTGTGCGTCCGAAAACTGCTGAGTTTTACGCTATTGTGTGGATCATGTATGGATTACTAATCCATACATGGATTTACAGCTGGCCACAGTCTTTAAACACCTCTTCTTGCTTAAGAGAAAGAGGGGAGCTAGAGCAAACCCAGAAGAACAAGAAAACCAAATTCAACTTTCGGAGCAGAGGATTACTGAGCGAGACGAAAATCTCCGGTATATTCTGGCGGTTAACAGAGAGCAACACAAGCAGAAATTCAGGAAGAGAGCTCCAAGAAAGAGTAACAAATCTCCCGAAGAAACACTGTTCTACTCTGATCGCCTGGAGAAGTTTGATAAGGAGATACTACGATGTTCGTTCAAGGTATGGCTGAATTTTCTGAATCTCTCTCTGCCGAAGGGGTGGTGGTGGCTGACCCAAAACAGCCACAAGAACCATGTTAAGTCTCAATTGGAACTGTCAGGGGTTAAGGCGACTCCTGACAGTCCAAAAATTGAGAGGGTTATCAATAACTCATCATCCTAGTCTCATCGTTTTGATGGAGACTAAGAATAAAACCAGTTACTTGGAGAAAATTAGAAGACAACTTAGAATTCAATGCTACTTATGTCCCTCCCAAAGGCATTTCGGGGGGCCTGCTTTGGTGGGTACAAGATTTGGAAGTTGAAGTCCTGTTCAAAACAGAGAGTATCATCCACACTACCATCATAAATGGAAATCAAGAATGGTGGACATTTGCCTATTTCAGCCCTATCAAAAAAAGAAAACAACAAACTTGGAGACATACAAGCCATTAGCAGAGATATTACAGGTCCTTGGTGCCTTCTATGGGACTTCAATGATGTCAGTGCCTCATATGAAAAGGAAGGAGGCAATGCAGCTCATAATTAAAGAATGAACATATTCAACACATATATCACATATATGGGGCTGATGGAAATGATTTTTGAAGGGCCTAGCTTTACATGGTCCAACCACAGGAGCCAAAATCTGGTTAGAGAAAGAATAGACATGGTCTACATTAACCCTGAATGCCAACTTCAACAACCGAATGCATCTCTTCTCCATGAAGTGGATCTAGGCTCAGACCACTGTCCATTGATCCTCAACCTTGACCCTGAAAGGCAGAAAAAGAAAAGAAGCTTTAAATTTGAAGATGCTTGGTTGAAAGCTCAAGGATCAGAAGCTATTTCAGAAGGGTGGGAGCTCCATGTCAAAGGATCTAGAATGTATCAAGTGCATCAAAAGCTCAAATCTGTTAGGGTAAACCTCCAAGGGTGGAGACAGAAGAAGTTTTGTACTTCCCAGAAAAGAATCCAGCATGTAACCCAGCAGCTCAAAGAAATTCAAAGCAGTGCTTATCAGTGAAAATTTTTGGTAAAACTTCCTTGCTTGATTTATTATTTACATCTCAATATATAGACAAGTACATTGTTCTAATTTAAAGACTAAGTCCGATAAGGGACTTTTATTTACATAAAAGTACTATTACTATTACTCCGTCGCAGTCACAGCGGGAGGTTCTCGAACACTGAGACTGGAACGAAAACGCTGGAAAAGAGTGCGAGGAGGCCCTTTGGTGAAGATGTCTGCATACTGATAATCTGGCAGAATGTGTAACACGCGAAGTTGGCCCAACCGAACTTTCTCATGAACGAAGTGAAGATCAATCTCGACATGTTTGGTTCGCTGATGTTGAACATGATTTCCAGATAAGTAGACGGCGCTGACGTTGTCACAATACGAAGCTGGATGAGTAGGTTCCGAAGTCAGCAGAGTTCAGATACAGCATTGGCCATGCCGCGGTATTCAGCCTCGGCACTGGAGCAAACGGTGGCATGTCGCTTGGAGGACCAACTAAGGAGATTGTCACCCAAGAATACACAATAGACGGACATGGAGCAACGAGTGTCAGGGAAACCGCCCCAATCGGCATAAATATAAGCAGTAAGGTTGTCAGTACGGGTGGCAGATATCCGGAGTCCATACTCAAGGGTCCCACTGACATAGCGAAGGATGCGTTTTAACGCATGAAAATGCGTCTTGCGCGGCATGAAGAGACACACCTTCTGAATGGCATACTGAATATCAGGCCGAGTGAAGGTAAGATACTGGAGTGCCCCAGCAAGACTGCTGTACAAGGTGGGATCTGCAACTGAGGGTCCAGAGTCAGTCGTGAGTTTACTGCCGTGCTCGACCGGGGTGGCTGTAGGTTTACAAGCCGACATAGAATCACGTCGAAGGATGTCAGTTGCATACTAATGCTGAGAAAAGAACAGTCCAGATGAATCCCGAGTGACTACAATACCAAGAAAGTGATGATGCTGGCCGAGATCAATCATAGCAAATTCGCCAGACAGACGAAAAACAACCCGATCCAAGAGAGGCATAGAGGAACCAGTGATGATGATGTCGTCCACATACAGTATAAGATAGACAATATCAGTGCCATGGCTGTACACAAAGAGGGACTCATCACAAGAGCAACTAGAGAAACCCACTACATCTGTTAGAAACGTGGCAAACCGCTGGAACCAAGCACGAGGGGCCTGCTTCAGTCCATAGTGATTTACGCAGACAACAAACATAATCAGGACGTCGTGGGTCCCGATACCCTGGGGGCTGGTGCATGTAGACAGTCTGAGCAAGATCACCGTGTAAAAATGCATTCTTGACATCCAACTGCCGGATAGGCCAAGAACGTGATACTGCAAGAGTGAGAACAGTACGAATAGTGGATGGCTTCACAACCGAACTAAATGTCTCCCCACAGTCCACCCCAACATGCTGTGACTTACCATTAGCCACAAGACGCGCCTTATAGGGCTGCAACCTGCCATCTGCATGAAACTTGTGACGAAGAAACCAAATAGCACGAAGTACATTGGCCCCAGATGGGCAAGGAACCAGATCCCAGGTATCATTCTTCACCATAGCCCCAAACTCATCATCCATGGCTGCTTTCCAATTAGGATCCGACAAGGCTAGGATAGGGAACTTGGGAAGTGGTGAGATAGAAACTGGGGAGTGGGCTACAAAGGTGAGGCGCTGCACTGGTTTGGTAATGCCATGCATGGAGCGGGTGGTCATCTGAGGTGAGAGAGTCGGAGGTGAAGGGGAAAACGCAGGCGAAAGAGCAGACTCAACTACAGGGTCGGCCGAGGCAGCGGGTGGTGTTGTCGAGGCAGCGGGTGTGGCTGAGGCTGAGCGAGGCTGAGTTGCGTGACACACGTAGTACAAGGGGTAGGGCTGGATATAGGCCCTAGAGGTGTTTGGTGCCTGATTGGTGGATGGTTGGGGTGTGGATGCTACAGGGTTATGGAACTGATGAGGAAGGAGAGGAAGACTATCATCAGGATCAGAGGACCTATGAGTAGCAGGAGACACCGAATCTGGGACAAAGAAGGGAAAGAAAGTCTCATCAAAGTGACATGACTAGACGTGTAGACACGTCCTGAGCTCAAGTCAAGACACCGGTACCCTCGATGATTGAGTGGGTAGCCAAGGAAAACACACCGGGTTGAGCGAGGGGCAAGCTTGTGTGGAGATGTAGCGAACAGATTGGGGTAACAGAGACACCCAAAAGTGCGAAGGTGGTCGTAAGATGGGACACGATGGTAGAGGGCAACCAGGGAAATGTTGTCCTGTAGGGCCTTAGTAGGAAGGATATTGTGGAGGTATACAGCGGCCAAAAGAGACTCGACCCAAAAGTAGGAGGGTAGCGACGCCTGTGCAAGAAGTGCACGACTGATATCGTTAATGCGGCGAATCATACATTCAGCCTTTCCATTCTGCGATGATGTCTAAGGACACTCAAAACGGAACGCAAGTCCATGCTGAAGAGCAAATGAATGAAACAGGCCATTGTCGAACTCACCACCACGATCACGTTGAAAAATTTTTATGGGTCGCTGGAACTGAGTTTGCACGAAGGTGCTGAATTGTTTCAAATTTAGTAGTATGTCAGATTTGTGTTGTATGGGAAAGACCCATAGATAGTGCGTGTAGTCATCAAGAAGTAAGAGATAATATATGTAGTGCGATGTACTCAAAATGGGAGATGTCCATAAATCACTATGAATTATGTTAGAATGAGCTACAATAGATGACAAAGATGTAGAAAAAGGCAAACACACGTGTTTACTGACTTGACAAGCATGAATAAGATTGTCTGAGCTATCCTTATTACACAAAATCAACTGACTACGACTAAGAGAATCTAAAACTAGACGTCCAGGATGACCAAGGCCATTGTGCCAGACTGGAGCAGGGAGGGCGGCTAGAGAGACAGCGAAAGACGCAGGCAAGGCAGACTGGAATGGATAAAGATCACCCAAACTGTTGCTCCTCAGAAAAAGGGCTCCCGTTCTAAGGTCCTTCACAGAAAAACCAAACGGATCAAACTCAAAACATTATTGTCTGTTGTGAATTGACGAACATAAACTAAGTTTTTTTATAATATTAGGTGTAAGGAGGACATTTGCTAAGGTGTAAGGAACGGGAGGTTGTTGGTATAGTGTGATGGCCAGACCCTGTAACTGGAATGCTGCAATCGTTTCCTACCATCATGTTAGGAATAGGAGAAGATGAAGAAAGGGAAGAAGGAATACATGACTGGGATGTGAGATGAGCAGAAGCACCTGAATCGAAATAACAAGTCTGATCAGGGACATTGAGAGTCATACCGCTAAACTGAGATCCCAAATCAGTGGTGCGGGAGGCAACAGGACCAGTAGTGAGGGCCTGAGATGGGCCCGAGGGCGGAGGACCGAGCAGGCCGGCGTTCGGGGGCCGACGTGTGCTCCAGCCGGCTGTCGAGTACGGGCAGGGGGGGGGGTGCAGGGCCTGGGGGCAGGGGCACCAGACCCAAGACCCGTGGGCTCCGGGTGGTGCAGCAGATGGGGCCGAACCCACGGGTTTTTTTCCCGTCTTGCGGAGATTGTTCCGTCCGTTCCCAGATTTGCGGTTTCCGGTGTTTGGGTGATCCCCCGTTGGTGGTGCTGGGGCGGCAGGAGCTAAGGGCTGACGCGCCGAGACGAAAACCTGTGGGGGATTGGGACCGACCTGTTCCTTTCGAGCGAGCAGACGCTCATGGATACGCAGCATGGAAACCGCAGAGAGAAAATCAGGGGTGGGTTTAGCTTGTTGAATGGGCATAGCAACGCCACTGTAAGCAGGGGACAATCCATTAGTGATTTGAATGACCAGACGTCGATTGGAGACAGATGAACCAACGTTCCCTATACGATCAACCAGGTTCTTGAGCCAAATGCAGTAGTCATCAAGGGATGAGCAGTGTTCCATACGCAGATTGACAAAGTCAATCTCTAGCTCAGCCATGCGGAAACCCTGGTTATCCCGAAAGTAGTTTTCAAGCTTCACCCATGCTTCTCGAGCGGTTTGATTAGGGGTGAGAATAGCAAGAATCAAATCATCGCTGATGATTTTGTAGATCCAGTTCAATATCACGGAGTCCACGACTTTCCAGAGGGAATCTGGAGTTCCAGTTGAAGGTTCAATGTGGTCTAAGACGCCAAAGGAGTGAGTCTGCAGTCGAAAAAAGGCAGCCCAATGATCATTTATTTTTGCAAAAACTGAGGTAAATGAACGACTGAAGGAAAAAAATAAATCTTACATCATTAATTCCTCCCTTAGAGAATCTTCCACATGCACACCTTCAATAAGGTTTGTTTATCCAGCTTGCTAGCACATCGAGCTCCTTGCCATGATCTCAAAGCTATCTTAACACATATAGGACGTAGTAGGGCCAGTGAGGCCATATCTCGTTCATTGAACCATCTTCCATGTTGAAAACAACGACGCAAGTGCTAATATAATCACAGACTCTGATTTTATGTCTGAAGTATACAGTATTCTTCTTGTACTTTGGAGACTCAAGAGTTGAGACAGAAAGATTTTGGTAGTTCATAATAAACAACACACGGTGGCCTATTAAGTCCATTTGAACCCATTTCCTTTGCAGGAAATCCATCTTGTAAGCGAACTGTGTGAGGGCACCGTACCAAAACAAATAACTCCATCCCAGAAATGTTTCCTTTATTAATTATCTGAAGCATCTTTTCTCTGTCAGGTCTCTTTATCGAAACAAGCAAGAGCTCGCCTTGAGACTCGACCAAATGTAAAGTTGACTGACTTGAGGGACCATTCCCCAAGCTAAACTTAGGTTGAAAATCTAACACCTTAATAGGGCTAGCATCTTGACGAGTACAATCCCAACCTTCCATGTGATACTCCCTGTCAGCAGTAAGAGCAACACCGTATATACAATTCTGGAAACATATGATGTCTTTCCATTCGGTAGGTCCATCTTGCTCAACATCAAGGTCTGGACTGAATTGGGTGGCTCCAGACTTGGAAAACATGATCTTCTTATACAGAGAATGAATAAGCGCAACACCATAGTTACCATTACTCAACATAGGGTCAGCCCACAAAACATGTTTAATAATATACGAGACACACATTGGTGAGAACAACATTGGACGACGATGACGACAACCTTCCTGAACGGAAATTGAAAGATATCAAAGAGATAATGAAGAAGCTAACTGTCTCTTGTATTCAATAGTGTATTTACAATGATTCATGAATGAGAAGCCAGAGAGGCTTATAAAGAGAAGAGATTGATCCTACCGTTAGATCAACGGTAGGATAAATCCAACGAGTGGAAATGAGCTGCTGTAAGAGGATATCTAGGGTTAGGTTAACACTACAAAATGATTATAATGCCCTTATAGGTTTCTGGGCTTACACATAGAAGATGGGGTACACTTGGGCTTGTAGAAATAATCTTAAGACTGCTGGGCTGAGATTTCGTGGGCTTCTGCTGTGGGCCTTCATACTATATTTATTTCTATTATACGGCCCCTTAAACTTATGATGGGGAGGAGAGAACCATAAGTTTAGTCTTGTGCTCTTGGAAGGTGGTGATCGGCAGGTTCTTTGTGAAAATATCAGCTACTTGTGCTTTATCTGAAATAAAAGAAACAAAAGTATCACGAAGGAAAAAAATTTCACGGACATAATGATAATCAAGCTCGATGTGTTTTGTTCGAGCGTGAAAAATTGGGTTTGCAGTGAGAGCAAGAGCGGACTAGTTTTCAGTCCATATAGTTGGTGGTTCAGAAAGAAAGAAGTGAAGATCGGGAAATAAAGTCTTAAACCATGAAATGTCAGCAGCTGCCGTGGCTAAGGCCCGGTACTCAGCCTCTGTTAAAGATCGGGCTATGGTAGGTTGTTTTTTTGAAGCCCAATGGACATGGTTTGGGCCAAGGAATACTACCAGCCCAGTAGTACTTCGCCTATCTGTTGGGTTTCCGGCCCAATCAGCATCGGTAAAGGCTTGGAGAGGAAGACTCCCTTTTTGATAAAATAACCCGTGACTTTTGGTTCCTTGTAAATACTTAAGGATCCATTTGGCTCCAGTTAAGTGTGCATCAGTTGGTTGATGCATAAATTGACATAAATGGTTAACTGAGAAAATAATATCAGGCAGACTTAACGTCAAATATTGAAAAGAGCCAATTAATTGGCGAAAAACAGTTGGGTCTTGGAGTGGTTTACCATCCAAAAGGTGGTATTTGATTCCACTTGCAAGAGGATTTGGAGTGGGCTTACAAGTAGGCATATTATAACATTTGAGAAGATCTTTAATATATTTTCCTGATGAATAAGAAGGCCATAATCTGTTTTAGAGACTTGAAGGCCCAAAAAATAAGTTAACTGTCCCAAGTTTGTCATCTCGAATTCAAGTCCAAGTTTGTGAATCAAGTTGGACATATAAATATGATCATTACCCGAGATGATAATATCGTCAACATACAGTAAAAGGACTGCAATTTTGTTTGACGAGTGACGAATAAATAAAGAAGTATCAGCATTGGAGTAATTAAAACCAAGAGATAAAAGATAAGTGGTAAATCGCTCAAACTAGGTCCTAGGAGCCTGTTTGAGTCCGTAAATAGACTTGTTCAGTCTACAAACATGGTTTGGAAAAAGTTTATTTACAAACCCCTGGGGTTGTTTCATGTAGACAGTCTCTCTAAGATAGTCATGGAGGAAGACATTTTTAACGTCTAATTGGTGTAGAGGCCAATCATAGGCTGCAGCTAGAGCAAGAATACACCGTACTGTGGTATGTTCGACAACTGGACTAAAGGTCTCATCTTAATCCAAACCTGGGGTTTGGTGAAAACCTTTTGCCACAAGCCGTGCTTTATACCGAGAGATTGTCCCATATGTGTTAAATTTGGTTTTAAAAACCCATTTGTTGCCAATAATATTTGCAGACTGTGGTGGACTAACTTAGGTCCATGTATTTTGCTTTACGAGGCTGTTGTACTCATCAGACAAAGCTTTGCACCACTGTGAGTTTTTAACATCCTCGGTATAAGAAGTAGGATCACAAGTAGGTAAAGCAGTAGCAGTAAAACAAAAAGAAGAGGAAGAAGGGAGAAGAAGACTGAGGTTGTTTTGTAGCTGCTGCATTATAAACCAGTTTCTTTTTAACAATACCAGATTTGCTCCTCGTTTTCATGTGATGACAAGGGTGTCGGTGGTTGGAACTCATTATTGAGTGAGAAGCAGGAGATACCATGCCTAGACTTGAGTGAGGCAGAGCACTAGCATTTGGTGTAGTAATCTGTGTAGGTGTAGTAATCTGTTCTGTGTGTCTTGCTGCACCCCATAAGGCTGCATCTACTGTTCTACACTCTCAGTAGTATGAATATTGGTAGAATAGGGACAAGTAAAAGGGGCATTGTGCATTGTACCTGAAACATTCACAGGTGGAGAATGTGAGTGATTAGTAGACAAAGCAGAAGCATAAGTGTCACAAGTATCAAAATTGTAACAAGTATCAGAATTATGAGACATATGAACATCAGGTGTTGTGAAAGCAGATTGAACATTAGTAGTACCATTATCAGTTTTGGCAAATGGAAACACAAATTCATCAAAAACTACGTCTCTACTGATGAAAAATTTCTGAGTTATTTTGTCAAAGCAAAGATAACCTTTATAGCCATCTGCGTAACCAAGGAAAATACATTGTTTTGTTTTGGGGTCCAACTTAGATTGCATATAGGGTTTTAAACAAGGGTAGCAAGCACAACCGAAAACCTTTAACTTTGTATAGTCTGGTTTAGTTCCAAATTAGAGTTCAAAAGGTGATTTGTGAGACATATTTTTACTTGGCATTATATTTATTAAGTAGCACTTGCTATAGCATGGTACCAGAAATATTTAGGCAAAGCAACATTTTGTAAGAGAGTTACAGCAGTTTCTACAATATGACGGTGTTTACGTTCAGAAATACCATTTTGTTGAGGTGTGTGAGGGCAAGACTTTTGATGACTAATACCATGATCACTAAGAATTTTTTGAAAAGATAAAAGACGTGTACTCACCACCCCCATATGATCTTAAAACTGTAATAGAGCAGCCAAGAAGTGTTTCAACAAATAACTTAAACTTAGGAAAAACCCTAGCAACCTCAGATTTGAAATGTAATGGAAACAGCCATGTAAAACGGGAATAATCATCAACAAATAATACATAATAATGATAACCATTATAAGATTTCAATGAGGCAGGACCCCAAACATCCGAATGTAAAAGTTTTAAAGGAGCAGAAACTGTAGATGAAGACTGAGTATACGGTAATCTGGTCATTTTCCCAGATAAACAGGAGGTGCAAACAGTATTAGAAGAACCAGAAACATGAACACATTATTTTAACACATTGTTTGAGGGGTGACCCAAACGAGCATGCCAAAGAGGTGACATGACTTTTTGACCCAGATTTGCTTGAGGATAGAGCTTGGAAGAAATAGGAGTAGATGCATCAATGGAGTAAACACCATTTTTACTCAAAACCTGGTAAATAATTTTGAGCGTATCCATATCCTGAAGACAGAAGGAGTGTGCACCAAAAATGGCTCTCAGATTATGTTCAGAACATAGCTTGTTTGACAGATAATAAATTAGCAGCTAAATCAGGCACATGTAAGGTATCAGATAAAGATAAAGCACAATTATTTGTGGAGAGTAGAGTAGTACCAGTATGTTGTATAGGAAGAGAATTTCCATTACCATCTTGAACCTGATCTTGACCCGAATAGGGTTTGTAGATGGAGAGATTTTTGAGCTCAGAAGTCATATGATTCGAAGCGCCAGTATCAGTCAACCAATAACCCGAATCAGCAGAAGATTGTGAAGTTTGGGCCGCCATCACAGCCAGTTTCTCCGGTGGATGTCTCCCTTGGAACGAATAATCCATTCGGTGTCAGCAATCGATGGCCGAATGATAATCGTTCCCACAAATTTGATAAGTGATGGGAGAGGATTGAGCACGAGACCCAGAGGAGTTAAAACCAGAAACATTTTGAGAGTAGTTTGAAGAATTGTTAAAACGACCACCACGGTTGTAGTTAGGGTTTCTACCGCCACCACGGCTATACCCAGATCGATCCCTGGATTGGTCAAAGCGACCAGATCTATTACCAAAGCGACCATTGTGACCACCGCGCGGAGAAGCGGGATTGTGGCGCCCTCCACGACCACGAGATGAATAGTTTGAAGCATAAAAAGCAGTAGGGTTTGAATCAGAAGAAATAGTTTGTGACTCCAACATTTGTTCCTCAGCCCGTAATAAAACATGTAATTCTTGAAACGAAATCGGCTCAGAGGTAATACGAATTGAAGACCGAAAGGAGTTAAATTCAGGTGGAAAACCATTTAAAACATAGAGGAGCATGTCCTCATCATCAACAAGAACAGAGGATGCAAATAATTTATCCCGACGAGTTTTGAAATTTTGCATATAAACATCTATAGAATCAGAGCGCTTTTTAAGGGTTTGAAGATCGGATTTTAACTGTAGGATGTGTGACAAAGAGAGGGAGGCATACCGAGCTTCAAGAGTGAGCCAAGCAGATCTGGAATCGGTGAGTCCAGTCACTTGAGAGACAACTTCGTTGGACAAAGTAGCGTTGAGTAAAGTAAGAATCGCCTGATCTTGCATGTGCGAAGTTGTAAACATCGGATCGACGGTGGTAGTAACAGATCCGTCGGGAGCCACCATGAATTGAGACAGACAGATGTTAGATCCGTCCACAAAACCATATAAGGACTCTATTCGGAGAATGGATGAGAGTTGATGTTTCCACTGGACATAATTGGTGGAATCAAGCTTGTAAGGTATGAGGTTATGGATGTTGGAGAGTATGGCAAGCGGATTTAAAGCCACCGCCGGTGAAGATGTGGTGGTGGAGAGCATCGTTCAAGGCTCTGATACCATGAACGGAAATTGAAAGATATCAGAGAGATAATGAAGAAGCTAAACATCTCTTGTATTCAATAGTGTATTTACAGTGATTCATGAATGAGAAGCTAGAGAGGCTTATAAAGAGAAGAGAATGATCCTACCGTTAGATCAACGGTAGGATAAATCTAACGGGTGGAAATGAGCTGCTGTAAGAGGACAACTAGGGTTAGGTTAACACTACAAAATGACTATAATGCCCTTATAGGTTTCTGGGCTTACACATAGAAGATGGGCTACACTTGGGCTTGCAGAAATAATCTTAAGACTGCTGAGCTGAGATTTCGTGGGCTTCTGCTGTGGGCCTTCATACTCTATTTATTTCTCTAATACTTTTGGGGCGACGAAGGGAGGGAAACGAACTGCTGCTTCAGAATAGAACAACAAGGGATGAAACAAACACAAACAGTCATTCTCTTTCATGTCCAGAAACAAGAACCACCCATGAGAGAATCCAACGCAAGAACCCAACTTCAAATACAGTAATCGTTTTGCTCTTCGGTTTAGGTTGTAAAAATAATTCTTGGGCCTGAATGCATTAAAGAATAGAGGATGTGCAAACCAAAGAACTAGTGGTGGTAGTTGTGGAGGAGGAGGTGTGTTTAAGGAAAATATGATGTGCTCTAGGGTAACAGAACGCCAACGACTACAAACAGATCTGCAATTAGGAGTGTCAACAAAGGGAAACTTTCTATGAGCACGTTCCAGTACATCATAGTGCATGCTCGACCAATCTGACGAAGTCGGCGTTTCTTGCTGAAAGTGTGTAATGTAGACTAAAAACAGGACCTAAATACTCTAGAAGGAAGGGGGGGGGGTTGAATAGAGTATAGAAACTTTTTGCAAAACTTAAAGTTTAACAGAAAGACTTTGTGTGAAACTCAAATCTCAAGGCCTTGAGATTTTAGTAAACTGTCTGAAAATTACAAAGGCAAAATAGTAAGCTTCAAGGCCTTGAACTGTAAACAATTCTAAACAGCTTTTGAACCCTAGTTTGATTTGAGTTTTGTGTAGCAGATAATTATCAAATTGTAAAGTAAAGAACACAAAGCAATTTACAGAGTTCAGTCCCAATGGACCTAATCTCTTCCTGAGGGATCTAATCCCACCAGGATTGGGCAAACACTTCTTATTACTCACACAGAAACAGCCCTAGATCTTCAAGCCTAAGTGATTTCCCTTACACCTATACAGCTTGTGGTTCCAAACCTATCTAGTTCCAGCTAATAAATATTGAGCTAACAAGAACCTCTTGTTGTTCACTTGAACAACCAACCACTAGGTTAAGTGAGGTTACAGATAATCTAGAGATACACAGATAGAAGTACAAGTGAAGAACACAGTATGAAGATAAGCTGTTGAAGCCTGGATGTGTTCTTGTGGAAAACTGGATTGATTTGATCTTCAAGAATCTGGAATGAAGCTTGAATGATTGTGTGTTTGAATGAATGATCTCCCACAATTTTTTCACACCTTTCTGAGTATTATATAAGCCTCTATTCCCTTCAAAATTCAAACCAGTCTCTTTTATCCACAACTGCAACTGATTGAGAGATTTTAGGATCTCAGTTCCTACAAATCCTCCTTATGTTTTCAACTGAAATTCAAACAGCTTCAAGTGGATATCCGTTGGGGTTTGTTGAGATTTCTCCTGCACGTTTAACAACCCTGCAACAGCATTGAAACACAACAACAACAATATCCAGAAAGATAACAGTGCTATGACTGTTTGGTTATACAGTTTCTGATAAAACTGTTTAACAGACTTAGAACAATAACCTGTATATCTTCTAAAACATATGAATCATGAAAAACAAGTTAAAGAGACTTAGAAGTGAGTAAATAATCACAATACTAAGAATCACAACCTGCAAGAAAGAATCAACTAAGTTCTGTAAAAACTGTTAGCAGCTCAAGGCACATCTCAAGGCCTTGGAGCTCTGAACCTGCTTCACAAAATTTCAAAGTTAAACCCAGATAACTTTGATTCTTCATGTTTTGATCATTTGCAATTGTGTTAGATATATAAATAGTGTAATCCAAAAGTATGTCCAGTAAACCACTGATTTGTATAATCAAATATCTAATCTGCAACACAGAATTGTTAGAACATATTGCAGAATAGAATAACTCAAGGCTTTGAAGTTCAGTCAATATCTCAAGGCCTTGAGATAACTGAGATGCTTTGCTACTAATTTATTAGTCTTTTGCCTTTCATCACTCAAAACAATTACCATCCAAAAAACATTCAGGGATCTTGACTCAACATTCAGGGATCTTGACTCAACAATTACCAACCAAAAAACATTCAGGGATCTTGACTCAACACATCTTGCCTTTCTTACCACTTTGCCATTCTCATCAAGCTTGTTTCTGAATATCCATCTGGTTCCATGATCACTTCTAATCGATGCAACAGGTAAATTTTTAAAGTTTAAAGCTATTTGCATAGTCTAGAAAATTCAGATAAAGCTTCAGTTTTGTCTCTAATAAACATCACCCAAGTAAATCTAGAATAATCATCAATTATAACAAGCATATACCTCTTACATTTTGGAGTCTGAACTCTCATAGGACCACAAGTTCATATGAAGCAATTCTAAGGGTCTAGAAGTACTTAAAAAGTTCTTTGGCTTGAATGAGCTTCTGGTCTGTTTACCTTGTACACATGCCTTGCAAACTTCATCATCAGAAAATTTCTGTGATGGTAAACCTCTTACCAAGTCTTTTGAGATGAGTTTATTCAAAGTATGTGTACTAATATTCCCAAGCTTTCTGTGCCAAAGCTTTGAATCTTCCTTCAAGGCCTTGAGGAATTTTAGCTTGTCACCTGCAACACTATTAGTATTCATAGCATATAGATTATATGATCTAGGAGCAGTGAGTATGCAATCACCAGATTTCTCATCTTGCACCACACATTTCTCCTTGTCAAATATAGCTTTATAACCTTTATCACATAACTGAGAGATACTAAGCAAATTATACTTAAGTCCATCTACCAGATAAACATCAGATATAGAATTTGTAGAACCATTACCAATACTACCTATACCAATGATATTGAATTTTCCTTTGTCACCAAGTGTGACTGTTCCTCCAGATTTTTCTGTAAGTTCAGTAAAGAGAGACTTCTTTCCACTCATGTGTCTGAAACATCCACTGTCTAAAATCCATTTATGATCTTTCAAGGCCTTGGTGACACCCTGCAAAAACAAATCATTGCCTTAACAGGCTGTTAGACCAAATGCAGAACTTTGAGTCATACTCAGAATCAGCCATATTTGGTGGCCTAATTTCTTTTGGAACCCAAATCTTTCTAACCTGTCCCTTAAGCTGATAAGGATAAGTATTCCTCATAATGTGAGGTTCTGATCTTCTGAAGGGACAAGTTAATCTGACATGACCAATTTTTCCACATTAATAACATTTTGAAGAATGTCTGCTACCAGACTTGACAAAAGTAGTTTGGCCTTTATTTGAAAAATTTGGATTATAGCCAATCCCACTTTTATGCATTGATTTCAGACTTCCTCCAAGAATGAGATTCGGATTATGTTCTGAGCCTGTAAACCTAGCTAGGATCTTCTTGGACTCTTGAAATTTCTCAGTTAAAGAGCAAATCTATTGTTCTAAATTCTCAAAATGAGTCTTTAGATCAGCATATCTTTCAGTTAAAAGAGTGTTTTGATCAACAATCTCTTTTATCTGTGCCTTCAAGACTTTAAACCTGCTGCCCAAGGCCTTGAAGTCTTTTTCCAACTTTGTCTTAGAAACTTCAACAGTTTTGTTTGAAAACACTAGGTCCAGGTTTTCTTTTACCTGCTCATGAATCTTAATCTTTAAAGCAGAAATCTCATTTCTATAACTTTCCTCATTTACAAACATACTTTTGAGAATTTCAGGAAGTACATCAGAAGGACTAGCAAGTAAATTCTTTACCATGTCTTCAATGTGTCTGTCTGATGAATTTTCCTCATCATGCTTTGCCATGAAGCATAGGTTTGCTTGCTCTTCTTCTGTGTCTGAGTCACTTGATGAATCAGAATCACTCCAAGAAGCCATCATGGCTTTCTTCCTTCTGTTGTCACTATCTTTCTTCTGAAAATTCCTGTTCTTCTTCTTTTGTGGACAGTCCCATACTAAATGATCTGCATCAGCACACTCAAAACAATTCATTACTTTAGTTTTATGTGACTGTGATGAAGATTTACCTTTGTAATCCTTGATGCCTGAGGGTCTTGATCTCTCTCTGTTGTAATCCCTGTTACCAGAGTTTCTTTTCTTTTTGAGAATCCTGGCCAAGGCCTTGGAGATCAATGCTAAAGCCTCTTCATCACCAGGCTCATCCTCAGTCTCAAGGCTTTGAGACTTTTCACTGTCTTTTGCCTTAAGTGCTAGGTTCCTGATATTTTCACTCAAATCACCTTCCACATCCTTCATAGACATTTCATGAGTGAGCAGCTTTCCTTGTAGATCATCTAGCTGAAGAAGACTCAAGTCCTGAGCTTCCTCAATGGCTGTTGTCTTTGGCTCCCACTTGGCTTTTGACAAACTTCTCATAATCTTTCTGACCTTCTCTTCATTTGAGAATCTCTTTTCCCAATGACTCCAGATTGTTCACCACATCAGTGAATCTTTTGAACATCTCCTTGATGGTCTCATCTGAATTCATCTTGAACAACTCATATTGCCTCAGGAGTAAGTTGATTTATGTCTACTTAACCTGGCTGGTTCCTTCATATGTCACCACCAGTTTATCCCATACTTCTTTGTCACTCTTGCAGTTTGACACTCTGTTGAACTCATCTGCATTTAAAGCACAGTATAACAGATTCATAGCCTTGTAATTTTTTGATACCTTTTCCAGTTCAGTGACTGAAATTTTTTCCTCGGACTTGATACATCTGACTCCATCAATTGTAGTGTAGTACTCATGAGGACCATTCTGAAATATTGACCATAGTTCCATGTCTTGATCTATGATGAAAATCTTCATCAATGCCTTCCAGTGCATGAAGTTATCACCACAGAACAATGGAGGTCTGTTGGCTGCCCTTCCTTGTGAGAATCCACCATCTCCTACACCAGATTGTTAGATCTAAAAACAGTGACACAAGCTCTGATACCAATTGAAAGTGTGTAATGTAGACTAAATACAGGACCTAAATACTCTAGAGGGGGGGGGTTTAATAGAGTATGGAAACTTTTTGCAAAACTTAAAGTTTAACAGAAAGACTTTGTGTGAAACTCAAATCTCAAGGCCTTGAGATTTTAGTAAACTGTCTGAAACTTACAAAGGCAAAATGGTAAGCTTCAAGGCCTTGAACTGTAAACAATTCTAAACAGCTTTTGAACCCTAGTTTGATTTGAGTTGTGTGCAGCAGATAATAATCAAACTGTAAAGTAAAGAACACAAAGCAATTTACAGAGTTCAGTCACAATGGACCTAATCTCTGCCTGAGGGATCTAATCCCACCAGGATTGGGCAAACACTTCTTATTATTCACACAGAAACAGCCCTAGATCTTCAAGCCTAAGTGATTTCCCTTACACCTATACAACTTGTGGTTCCAAACCTATCTAGTTCCAGCTACTAAGTGTGGAGCTAACAAGAACCTCTTGTTGTTCACTTGAACAACCAACCACTAGGTTAAGTGAGGTTTAAGATAATATAGAGATACAAAGATAGAAGTACAAGTGAAGAACACAGTATGAAGATAAGCTGTTGAAGCCTGGATGTGTTCTTCTGGAAAACTGGATTGATTTGATCTTCAGGAATCTGGAATGAAGCTTGAATGATAGTGTGTTTGAATGAATGATCTCCCACGATTTTGTCACACCTTTCTGAGTATTCTGCAAGCCTCTCTTGTCTTCAAAATTCAAACCAGTCTCTTTTATCCACAACTGCAACTGATTGAGAGATTTTAGGATCTCAGTTCCTACAAATCATCCTTCTTTTTTCAACTGAAATTCAAACAGCTTCAAGTGGATATCCGTTGGAGTTTGTTGAGATTGATCCTGCACGTTTAACAACCCTGCAACAGCATTGAAACACAGCAACAACAAAATCCAGAAAGATAACAGTGCTATGACTGTTTGGTTATACAGTTTCTGATAAAACTGTTTAACAGACTTAGAACAATAACCTGTATATCTTCTAAAACATATGAATCATGAAAAAAAAGTTTAAGACACTTATAAGTGAGTAAATAATCACAATACTAAGAATCACAACCTGCAAGAAAGAATCAACTAAGTTCTGTATAAACTGTTAGCAGCTCAAGGCACATCTCAAGGCCTTGGAGCTCTGAACCTGCTTCACAGAATTTCAAAGTTAAACCCAGATAACTTTGATTCTTCTTGTTCTGATCATCTGCAATTGTGTTAGATATATAAACAGTGTAATCCAAAAGTATATGCAGTAAACCACTGATTTGTATAATCAAATATCCAATCTGTAACACAAAATTGTTAGAACATATAGCAGCATAGAATAACTCAAGGCTTTGAAGTTCAGTCAATATCTCAAGGCCTTGAGATAACTGAGATGCTTTGCTGCTTATGTCTTAGTCTTTTGTCTTTCATCACTCAAAACAAGTACCAACCAAAACACATTCAGGGATCTTGACTCAACACTTGCCTTTGACGATGCTGGAGACCGTTGTTCTTTTCTGGGCGGCGATGATTATATGTTCCGTTCTTCTTCTTCTTCTTCTTCTTCTTCTTCTTCTTCTTCTTCTTCTTCTTCTTCTTCTTCTTCTTCTTCTTCTTCTTCTTCTTCTTCTTCTTCTTCTTCTTCTTCTTCTTCTTCTTCTTCTTCTTCTTCTTCTTCTTCTTCTTCTTCTTCTTCTTCTTCTTCTTCTTCTTCTTCTTCTTCTTCTTCTTCTTCTTCTTCTTCTTCTTCTTCTTCTTCTTCTTCTTCTTCTTCTTCTTCTTCTTCTTCTTCTTCTTCTTCTTCTTCTTCTTCTTCTTCTTCATCCTCTTAGATCACCACCAAAAGGGGAGGAGGGATAGAGCAGATGTACAATTATTAGGGTCCTTACGAAAGAGGGTGGGTAGATTGGTACTGCAGTCAAGAAGGGCGATCTCGCTTGGCTGCGTGATAACTCCGTTTTGGAGTTATATTATTCCTTATTTTTGCTATGTTATGCGTTCTTATCATGGAAAATTTTATTGTCTTTGAGCGTTTTATGCTAAAATTGTGAAATTTGAGTTTTTGAGTGATCATCGTTAAATCCGGGCGTTTCTTGTATATTTTGTGGCTTTTATTGTGATATGATCGCGGGTTCGTGTTTCGTGTTGTGGTTGGCAGGAAATAGGACGCGAGGATCAAAGGTGGTGAAGAAACGAGCTTCGGAAACAAGGAAAGCAAGGAAAGCTCAAGGAAAAGAGCCAGAAAAAAGCTAAGGCAGAATCTCTTCGCACGAAGAGAAAAGTTCTTCGCACGAAGAGAATACTTAGCCGAAATTTCAAATGTCTTCGTGTGGTATGATGCTGTCTCAAAGTTGGAAGACTTTTGCAAGAAGAGTTCAGACAGAGTGAAGATTCTCTTCGCACGAAGAGAAAAGTCCTTCGCACGAAGAGAATGCCCAGAATGTTAAATTCGTCCGGGGTCTTTATGCAATTATCAGAAACTTTGTAATAACATTATGGAAACATATTTAAGTGTTCTAGGTCGACTTTTTCAGTAGTTTTCACGTGAGAAACATCTTTTGGGAGAGCAAGAAGCTATTGGGAGAGCTTAGGAGCTTTGGATCATCCGTTTGGATTCTCAACTCTTCTCTTTTCTTGATTTTTATGCTAAAACTCATGAAACTTGTCGTTTTGAGTATGAATCGTAGTAGCTAAACGTTATTTGCTGGGAATTCTCGTTTGGTATAGCTAGGGTTTCATTTGAATATCATGTTTTGAGATTGTGATTCATGTTTTAACTTAATCTCGCGTGTCTTTCATTGTTATGGATTATTTACGATTGTAATCACATTATCTTTGCGAGTAGCTAACGTAGAGATAATCTTAATTAACTTTGACGTGGTAACTCCGTGATAGTTAGTCGGTAAATTGAATAACCCACCTAGTCGAATCAATTTTTGGTAACTCGGTATTGTTAACTAGGATCGTTAGAGTAGAATTATGATTTTAATGCATGCTTAAAGCTAAAATAGACTTGGTAATTCGGTTTGCTTTGGTTTTAAATATAGTGAACTTGCTTGGTAACTCGGCAAGTTTAATATTGCTCGATTAATAGTGAAAGACACGTGGTTGCTTTACGAACCTGGAGAATTCCCAGTATTTTTCCTTATATTACAAAAACCCGAAAATTAATTCTTTATTAATCGTGACCTACTTCACTCGGTTAATTGAGAATTTTGCACTTTTATTTTATTAGAATTAGAACCAAACACAACTTGCGACGTACCCACATAAGGTTTGAAAAAATAACTAGTTTAAACAAAGTCCCTTGGGTTCGATAGACCGGATTTCCGGTTTATTACTACACACGACAACCATACACTTGTGGTTAGAGCGTGTCAAGTTTTTGGCGTCATTTCCGGGGACTTCGGCTAAATTAGTTATAATTCCTAGCCTTAGGGATTTTAATTTATTGTTTATATCCGTTACTCACCTACGTTTTGCGTGTTTTGTGGTTTCAGGTTGATTTACATGGTGCATGACCCGTTCTAGAGACGAGCCTTTGTATCCAACGTTTGAAAACCCAGAATCCTTATTGAAAGCACAACGTAGAGACAAGAGGAATTCAAGCTCAGTCACCATGGATGAAGAAACGAGAGCTGAGTTTGAGAGAATCCACAAAAATGTGCAAGATGCGGAAGCAGCTAGAGCAGCTGCTGTAGAGGAGGCTGCAAACAGAGCCGCGGAATCTGAGAAACTTAGGGTTCAAATGGCTGAGATACAGGCGATGATTGATCGCATGAATCCTCCAAATCCACAACAACTTCCTGGTGCGGAAGTAGTTGGCAGAAATAACGGTGGCAATGGTAATAATGGGGGCAATAATCGGAACAATAACGGTCGGAATGCGGTAGAGCATGATAACAATGCTGAGGAGGATGAGCGTCCTTTAGTGGAATACTTCAGGACTACACCGGAGGGATATAAACCCACCATTGTCAGACCTCAGATTAATGCCGCACATTTCGAGATTCGCCAACCGTTGATCAATATGGTTAGGGATGAATGCTTATTAACTGGAGCCCCAATTATGATCCACATCAGCACTTGCTCAATTTCGAGCAGATTACTTCTACCATGTATGATCAGAGAGTTCCACTCGAGACGATAAAGCTCATTCTTTTCCCCTTATCTTTATTGGGAAAGGCAAAGACATGTCTTATGGAACTTCCAGCAGGCAGCATAGTTACATGGGCAGATTGTAGCAGAGAGTTTCTCAGGAAGTATCTTCCACCATCCAAGGTTGCTCAACGGATGGCTGATATAACCAAATTTACACAGCAGGAAAATGACTCTTTGGGAGACACGTGGAGAAAGTTCAACCAGCTCCTTCGAGATGCCCTACTCACGGAGAGCCATGGTATAAACTTCTCCAATACTTTTATAATGCTTTGGATAGAGAGACTGCTAGTGAACTGGACATGATGGCTCAAGGAAATTTTATGGTAATGGGATTACAGAGCCGTGATCTGCTAGATAATGTGGCAAAACGTGAATCCACGAGGTCTGAAACTCGTAGAAACACGAAATCAGATGGGGCATTGGTTAGTAAGATTGAGTCCATGGTGGAACAGAAATTTGAACATCAGATGGCAGTGATGACTTCGGCTTTCAGTAATTTGAATCCATCGGCACAAGTGAAGTCAGTGGGAGAGATGGTAGCAGATGCAAATCAGGGATATGGGGATGGTATTGAAGACGTGAACTACATGGGTCAACCAAGACAGCAGCAACGGCCGAACATCTATCATCCCAACAACTGCAATCACCCCAGCTTCAATTATGCCAATCCGAATAGTGGACTATACGCGCCAGTTCAAAGGCCAAATGTTCCTTATCAAGCTCAGAGACAGGCTCCACAGCAACAGGCTCCACCTCCACCCTCAGAAGAACAGGACACAAACGCGTTGTTGAGGAAACTGTTAGCTAGCAATGATAAGATTGAGAGCAAGATTGTCGCGATAGAAGCCTCGATAAAAAGCCATGAGACACAGATTGGCCAAATAGCTAATCAGAATACTCGACTTCCACCAGGTGTACTAACTTCTAACACAATCATTCCACCTGAGCAATTGAAGGCTATCACTACTCGCAGTGGAACCACCACTAAGGATCTTCCATATCCTACACACGCGCGAGCCAAGGCAACTAAGGCCACAGAAAAAGAACTAGACAAAGAAATTCCCGTGCCTACCGTGATTCCCCAATCAAAGGACACAAGTAGGAAGTTGGAGGAAACGCCTAAACCAAAGGAAGAGTATAGTGTTCGTGTTCCCTACCCGCAGAGATTGAAGAGCCAAGAGGATGCCAAGAACTTCAAGAAATTTGTTGATATCTTCAAGAAGTTACACATCAATATTCCCTTTGCTGAAGCAATTTCACAAATGCCTAAATACGCAAAATTTCTCAAGGACCTACTCTCTAATAGAAGACGCATGGATGATTTTGAGACCGTGACCCTGAATGAGGAGTGTAGCGCCGTAGTGAAAAAAGTGCTACCCAAAAAGATGAAAGATCCGGGTGGTTTCATTATTCCTGTGACATTGGGGGATGCGTTCCATGGTAGAGCATTATCTGATCTTGGCGCAAGCATAAATTTGATGCCTACATCAGTATTTGAGCAACTTGGTGTAGGATATCCAAAATCTACTCGTATGTGTTTACAGATGGCTGACCGTACTATAAAAAGACCACGGGGTGTTTTGGAGGATGTGCTTGTGAGAGTCGAAGGACTCATCTTTCCCGCAGATTTTGTGATCCTAGATACGGATGCTGACGATGATTTCCCACTCATATTGGGACGGCCATTCCTTGCTACGGGAAAGACGATTATTGATGTTGCCAATGGAGAATTGACTATGCGTATTAACGATGAGAAGGTGGCATTCAATGTCTTTGAAGCTATGAAATTTCCTGCATATGCGGTAAGTGAGCAGTGCTTTGGTGTGGAGGCATACACGCCGGATGAGGAGGACGATATCTTATTGGAGCAGCTGTATGAGGAACTTGCCTTAATTGATTCGAGTGAAAAAGAACAAGCTATGGAAGCCAGCTGGCGTTCACCCCTACCCCTCTTTAATGAGGGAAGCAGGAAGATTCTTACTCCTTCTCTTATTACTGCTCCTGATTTAGAATTGAAACCGTTACCTGCTCATTTAAAATATTTATACTTGGGATCTGATGAGACTTTACCTGTGATTGTTTCTGCGTATTTGGACAGGGAACAGGAGGAGCAGCTTCTCAAGGTATTGCAGGAGAGGAAAGCAGCTATGGGATGGACCATAGCGGATATCAAGGGGATCAGCCCCACAGTTTGCCAGCACAAGATTCGGCTCATGGAAGACAAGAAGCCAGTAGTTCAGTTTCAGCGCCGCCTCAACCCTCACATGCAGGAGGTGGTGAAGAAAGAGGTGCTTAAATGGTTGGAAGCAGGTATCATCTATCCGATTTCCGACAGCACGTGGACTAGCCCGGTGCAGTGTGTCCCTAAGAAGGGAGGTATAACTGTGGTGGAAGGGGAAAAAGGTGATCATATTGCCACTCATATAGTTACTGGGTGGAGAGTTTGCATGGATTACCGCAAACTCAATGATGCCACTTTGAAGGATCATTTTCCCCTCCCATTCGCATTACTGCTTTTTGGATGGATACTCTGGGTATCAGATAGCGATTGAGCCAGCTGACCAGGAGAAAACGACATTTACTTGTCCTTATGGGACTTTTGCATTCAGACGCATGCCCTTTGGGCTATGCAATGCCCCTGCCACGTTTCAGAGGTGTATGATGTCTATCTTCTCAGATATGATGGAGCAAAATTTCGAAGTCTTCATGGATGATTTTTCACTTTATGGTGATGGGTTCGAAGACTGTCTCTAGCAGCTAGCTCGGGTACTGGACATATGTATTGACACCAACCTAGTACTTAACTGGGAGAAGTGCAGTTTCATGGTGACCGAGGGGATAGTGTTGGGGCACAAGATCTCCAGTAAAGGCTTAGAGGTAGATTGGGCGAAAATTGAGGTGATTGAGAAGCTTCCTTATCCTACATCTGTCAAAGGGGTACGGAGTTTCTTGGGACATGCAGGTTTCTATCAGCGCTTCATTAAAGACTTTTCCAAGATCACAAAGCCTTTATCTGGGTTGCTTGAGAAAGATTTCGTCTTTGATTTCAATGAAGAGTGCAAGACAACTTTTGATTTGCTGAAGAAAAAGTTGATCAGTTCTCCCATTATAGCCACCCCAGACTGGACCTTGCCGTTCGAGCTATGTGTGATGCCAGCGATTATGCGGTGGGAGCAGTGCTGGGACAGCGGAAAGACAAGGTAGCTCATGTCATTTACTATGCCAATCGTACTCTTAATACTGCACAGGTTAATTATGCCACCACGGAGAAGGAGATGTTGGCTATTATCTTCGCATTGGACAAGTTTCGTCCATACCTTGTGGGTTCTCAGGTGACCATTTTCACGGACCATGCAGCCCTCAAATATCTTCTGACCAAGAAGGATGCGAAGCCTAGATTGATCCGATGGGTGTTGCTAATGTAAGAGTTTGACATAGTGATCAAGGACAAAAAGGGAGTAGAGAACGTTGTTGCAGACCATTTGTCACGACTGGAGAACGAAAAACAAGAAGATATGCCAATAAGAGAAGATTTTCCAAGTGAACAACTTATGGTAGTGGTAGCAGCTGTGCCTTGGTTTGCGGATTTGGCAAACTTCAAGGCGCTCAATATTGTCCCAAAAGACATGTCTTTCCATCAGAAAAAGAAATTTTTCGCAGATGTACGACACTATTTCTGGGATGACCCTTATTTGTTTAAGTTGGGAGCTGACATTGTGTTGAGAAGATGCGTAGCTGAGCCAGACACTTTGGACATTCTAAGACATTTCCATGAACTGAATTGCGGAGGACATTTTGGCAAAACGCGCACTGTGGAAAAGGTATTGCAAAGTGGATTTTATTGGCCTTCTTTACATAAAGATGCTCATTTGTTTGTACAGTAGTGTGACAGATGTCAGAGAACCGGCAATATCTCCAACCAAAACGAGATGCCTCAAAATTTCGTGTTGGAAGTAGATCCCTTTGTTGTTTGGGGCATTGGTTTCATGGGACTATTCCCGTCTTCACTTGGAAATCTTTATATACTGTTAGCAGTGGATTATGTGACCAAGTGGGTAGACGCAATGGCTTGCCCCAAGAATGATGGATCTACTGTAGAGAGATTCGTGCGTAAGAGCATATTTACACGGTTTGGGACTCCCAGAGCCATTATCAGTGATGAAGGATCGCATTTCGTGAACAAAGTCTTTGCCAATGTCTTGAGCAAATATGGGGTAAAGACGGATAAGATATCACTGGCTTATCATCCGCAGTCGAATGGGCAAACATAAGTTTCTAACCGAGAGATAAAAGGGATTCTAGAGAAGACAGTCAATCCGGGACGCAAAGATTGGTCCCTGCATCTAGATGACAATTTATGGGCGTATAGGACTGCGTACAAGACCCCTTTAGGCATGTCTCCCTAACAGCTAGTATTTGGGAAGTCATGTCATCTTCCAGTGGAACTTGAGCACAAGGCATTCTGGGCCTTGAAGAAGATCAATTTGGACGCTAAGCTCTCAGGTGAGCTACGGAAGCAAGCACTGCTCGAACTTGAGAAATTTCGATTGATGGCATATGAAAGTGCGAGAATTTACAAGGAAAGGACAAAGCAGTGGCATGACAGGCACATCATCCCGAGAGACTTCAAGGTTGGACAGAGAGTGCTGATTTTTAATGCCAGACTAAAGCTGTTTTCAGGGAAATTGAAATCTAGATGGAGTGGTCCCTACACAATTACCGCAGTTTATCCGTTGGGATCTCTTGAGGTGGAGGATGCAAATGGGAACAGGTTCAAGGTGAATGGCCAGAGAGCAAAACCGTATGTGGATGGGAATTTCATTGGTGTCACTGAATGGCTTCATGCAACTCCCGCTATTTGATTAATCTCTGAGGTAACCGGGTCGGGCCGTCGACCTTAAATTACAAAGCGCTTGTTGGGAGGCCACCCAACCTATTTATTGCTGTAGTTTAGGTTTTAATACTGTTTTGTAAATTTTTATTCTGTTTGATATACTTGAGTGGTGCGAGAGAGTGGAGTTAATATTTTCAATGAGTATGTGCAGGATTCCGAGGTGAAAGGCCTATTTCGGATCCCCCGTCTTGATGCGCGCGTGCGAAACAGAGTGAAAATTGAAGAATTGCAGCCCAAAACACGCATCGGGATCCGAAGTGAAGGAATTGGAGAATGAAGCCATTCCTGCGCTTATTCAACACATGCACCTGGGGAAGATCATGTTCCTGGACTCCCCATCTTGATATACGCAAGGATTTGATTGATGAACGGAGAAAGCTAGCTCACTGGCACGGATTACGAGGTGATATTTTGAAGAACAGACTGAAAATAGAATTGAAGAGTGCCATTGTGTGGGGGTAGTCGAGAGCTTTCTGTGGACAGGTGGATCGCGTAAATCGGAGTCCGGACGAAGAAGTTAGGCCAAAAGGATGTTAAGCGGGCAAAAAGGCGTCGAAAAGCATCCGGAATTGCCAAACGGGTCTTTGGAAGGATCAAATTGAGGAATAAAGGATTCCCCCGACATTGGGAATCTTTTATAATGCAAAAGGAATCTCGAGGTCGAGGAGATTCATGAAGAAGCAAAGGCACGAGCAAAATGGCGAAAAAAGGATGTTCGAGCGGCTTAAAACATCCGGAAATTTTCAACGGATCTTCGAGAGCATGAATTTGAAGAATAAAATATTCCCCGGACTTTGGGAGTCTTTTATTATCTACTCGGATCTCGAGGACGAGGAGATTCATGAAGATTCGAAGAAACGAGTAAATAGTCGAAGAAAATCAAGCAAAAACAGGGATTTTTAAGCAGTGCCCAGACCACTTCGCACGAAGAGAAAAACTCTTCGCACGAAGAGTTTTAACTTAGAAAAATTTTATTTCTCTTCCTGTGACAGCCTTCTGTCTCAAAATAAGAAGACTTTCACACGAAGAGGAATAACGCCAACTGGTATTCTCTTCGCACGAAGAGAAATTCTCTTCGCACGAAGAGAATGCCCAAAAGGCGCGAAAATTCCAAAACGCCCGTGACAAAGCAAGAGGGGGATGGATTTATGGAGGGGTATTTCTGGAAAATCGTCTAAAGGGTATTTAAACCCCAGTTCACCGGAAAATCATCAGCAACTTCATTCTTCATCAACCCGTTGATAAATTCATCCTCTCTCTCAACCTTCAAATCCTCAAATTTTCAAATCTTCACCAAATCAGAAGAGATTGGAAGGGGTTTTCTCGCGAGAAGAAGGAGAAGAAGATTAAACCGCGGAGTTTTGGCTCAATCCTACTCTAACAAGCTGTTTTGGGGAAGAACACAATCTAGGGTTCCATTCCTAGATTGAAAAATTGAAGCACTTGGAGGGGGATTCAGCTAAAAGTTCAAGAACAAACATCGATGGGGACTACGAGGGGAGTAAGGAAAGCACAAATTTTTCACTTATTCCGGAAAAAGTTTCACCGGTCAGTTTGGCCCTTCTTGGTGAATTTTTCGCGGAAACGACACCTGTAAGAAAGGTACTCCAGGTGTCTTAGATACTATCTAAACTAGCAATTTCAATTTTACGAGTCTAGGCACGATTGAGTAAAAGCCCATTTTTAATTTCTTTAGCTTAGTTGCGAACCTTGAGGGCGATTGATTAGAGTCGTAGGTATTATCTGTTTAATTGCTACTTGTTAGTTGCTTTCGGTCACACTTCCTGTCACGGTGCACAATTTAAATTTTCATCTTATTTGCTTGATTTGCTAAATGGCCTCAAAAAAGAGAAAGACGGGTGAGGGTTCGTCTATGGAGGCGTCCGGTTCTGCTCCACCTACCATGGAGGCGCCCGAGTCGCCCAAATATGATTTGCTAAAAACTCCGTTTCCTAACCGACATGTGATGAGACAAAGAAGAGAGGGGAAGGTGAATGTGAGGAGACTGACTGAGTCGAACTTTGACTCGTATCGCTTCGTGACCCACGAGGCCCATTATGATTATGACCACGACCATTACCTTAACAAATCGGGACAACCAGAGAAAGTGTTCGAATTTTACTCGGACATGCCCCCACCTATTAAGAACATTTACGATAGGGAAGGGCTTCTTAAGTGGTTTGAATTGGTCGGAATTTCGAGCGCACCAATCGCTAGGGAGTTTGTTGTCAACCTTAGGTATGCGTTGGATGGTGAGAGTCGCGACCATAGGTTGGTGTACTCTCGAAACAAGTGGATAGTCTTCGCACCGGAGGCTATCGGCTTTGCACTTAAATTCCCACCTCTAGCGGATGCGTGTGCTTTTTCTCGGGTTGTGTCGGACGAGAACATTTATGAAAAGGTCAACAAGTTTTGTTTTCCGCCGGGTAAGTCTCCGTGGGATAGGAAAGGGTCAATGCTTAAATGGAAGGTTGCGAATGGGGAGTTAAAACCGGAGGCTCGATGGATTTGTGAGTTATTGGAGAATTGGGTTTTGGGAACCACCTCAAACCCCACATTCTCCTTTAGACTTTGTGTGATGGCGTTGTGTCTATGGGAGGGGCAGAGAATTGATATTCCTCGCTTCATATGGGGTAATATCATGGATCGAATTTCTAGAAACAACAAGATGGCCCCCGGACATACTTGCTTGCTCACCCACTTAGTCGTTGTTTCTGAGGTGGCGATTCCCAGATACGACAAAGTCATTCCCGTCTTCCCTAAGAGAGAATGGTCTAAGTTTGATGCCACGGCCAAAGCCTTGAAGTGGAACAAGGGTTGGAAGAAGAGCATAGGGGTGAAGAGAGCTGGTTTTGATGGTGAGGCAGCCTTCAACCAGTTGAGAGAGGAGATGACAGTGGATAGGGAAGAGAGGAGGCGTCAGTTTGAGTGCTTGCAAAGTAACCAAGCCCAATTGGGTAATTTGGTTCAATGGGTGCTTTACTCGACTGAGGTGCCTAGAGAGGAGTTTGTGCCACCTGTCCCTACCACTGAGAGATGGTATCAAGGGGCCGCGTATGAGGCCCCGCCTGATGAGAATGAGGACGAGGAAGTTGGGGATGATGAAGACGGAGGCGAGGATGCCCCGTACTCCGAAGAGGATGAGTAGAGGAGAGAGAGCCCTTGCGCTAGGATTGTTGAGTCCTCGGTTTCTCGTTGAGGACAACGATGCATCCTAGTGTGAGGGTGGTGGTACCTTTTACTAGCCTAGTGCCGAGTCTTGCATAGCCTTGTTTGCATATAGTCGTAGTCGTATTGTGTGAGTTTTTGTGGTTGATGTCGTGTTTAATATATTGTCGTATTTGTGGTAGATGTGTATATCTTTGCATTTAGTTGCATTATTTTTAAATTATTGAGTCCCCTACCCGTATTGAGTCGTAGTCAAGTTGGCCTATGCATTTTGTATAAAAAAATGAAAAAAAATAAAAAAGAAAAAATTCAAAAAATCATAAAAACTGAAAAATTTGAGAAAGGGCAGTCGAAAAGAAGCTTTAATTTGGAAAAATCGAGGAATTGTGAGGAATTTAGGCGTAGGGCGTGACTTGCAACCGAGAACGACAATGTGAGTTCCCCTTAGTACGTATAGAGGGACTTTCTTTACGGGAGTGCCTACCTATTTTACACACGTACTTGATTTTCAAAATCTAAAGTGTGTGCCGTGCTTTCTTACAAGAGTTGAGCTAGGTGTGAGCTAAACAAGCCAAACGTTCTTGTGTACGTCCTAGGTAGTCGCCAACTCGCCCCGTAGTGGCACACGAAACAGCTGTGCGGGGTTGTGTATTAGAGCACTCACTGCTTATAGAACTCACCTTGTAGGACCACTAGAAAACCCGAGTTGAACCTTGGTTTATTTGATAACCTTTTGACCTAGGGTGACGATTCTTGGCCTTCATCACAAATCGTTTAGAATCACCACTTTGCTGCGTCACGAGGGGGTTGTAGTTGAGGGGGTTTGATGAGGGAGAGCTTATTTGCATATACTTGTGAAGTCCTACATGATCGCATGCGCGATAGTTTTTATTTACGAGGGGATGCGAGGGTGAGTGTGAGTAGGCTTGCGCACTTCGGTGTGGCGGTGTTCCATGTCACTACATCATGGACACAAGTGTGGAGAGCCGTGAGTTCAGGATATCTAATACGCACAGAAATGGGGTTGGTTGATATTTATTGGTGGATCATGCTAGGGATCGGTTCTTTGCTTCGTTGCGGTGTAGGAGGATCGGTTGGATTAGGCATGAGACTTTCGTATACTTGACTACTTGAGAGAGGGGCGAGACGATGTTCTAGTGTGGGGGTGTCGACTATTGACTACGGACATGGAAATTGAGCTTTGACGACTCCACCCCCATGCATGCTTTTATATTGATTTCGGCTTGTTTTGTGGAACCATGAACTTCATCGAGATAGGGGGGAGATGAATTTTCGTGTGATTCTTATTCATCGGTTTGTTTGATTTCCTTCCCCTTGTTATTCGTTACTCTTGGAAGAACCACTCGTGTAATTTGGGATATGTTGGAAGACGTTGTTGAGAAAAAGAAAAAAAAAATAGAAATAAAAAATCAGAAAAAAAAGAAAAAGAAAGAGAGAGAAAAAGGGGAGATTGAATAAAGGAAGAAATTTGAGCGTATTGGAAATTGAGTGGTGGAAAGTTGCTAGTTCGTTGACAATGGTTTACATTTCGTGCACGTATCGCCATGGTGGCCACGAAGATCGTAATTGTACCGGGGTTTGAGGGAATCGAGGGCCGGAGACGGTGAGTTTCGGGTTGCGGGTTCTATCATCGTGGTGAGGGTGTGTGAGATGTGGGTTATAATGTCAGAATGTGACGCTTTAGGACGTGCTTCATCGTGATTATCCTTATGTCCCTAAGCCTCAACATTTTAAAACCCATTAGTGGATTAGGAGCTCGGACCTTGAACGTGGCTTAGCCTAGCTTAGCCTCTTACTTTTATCGGCACACGCGAAGAGGTAGGTTATTCTTGTACTTAGTAAAGCTAGGCTCTCTATACGATCTAATAGAAAGTCGTGTTGTCAAGTTTAGTTTCAATTCACGCCTTGTTCCTAAATTTCTCATCAATCCATGATATCCGGTTTAAGTTGATTGAGATTGCCCGATCTCGCAAAAGAAAGAAAAAAATTGTTCTTTAATTTCTTGCATTGTATATATTGCGTTTGCATGTAGTTGAGTTGTTTATAATCGAGTCGTGTCGGCTAGTAAAAGGTGGCTTGTGTTTGGATCTTGTCCTCGGACTCGTAGGTGATGTTGTGATAAGTATGCAATGGCAAATGTGGTATGTATGCAAAGAAAGTTTGGAAATCAGGAGAGGTTTGAGGAAGTGAGATGAGTTTGTGAGAATTGGCTTGAGGATTTGCTCGGGACGAGCAAAATGTAGTGTGGGGGTTGATAACTCCGTTTTGGAGTTATTTTATTCCTTATTTTTTCTATGTTTTTGCGTTCTTATCATAGATAATTTTATTGTCTTTGAGCGTTTTATGCTAAAATTGTGAAATTTGAGTTTCTGAGTGATCATCGTTAAATCCGAGCGTTTCTTGTATATTTTGTTTCTTTTATTGTGATATGATCGCGGGTTCGTATTTCGTGTTGTGGTTGGCAGGAAATAGGACGCGAGGATAAAAGGTGGTGAAGAAACGAGCTTCAGAAAAAAAGAAAGCAAGGAAAGCTCAAGGAAAAGAGCCAGAGAAAAGCTAAGGCAGAATCTCTTCGCACGAAGAGAAAAGTTCTTCGACGAAGAGAATACTTAGCCAAAATTTCAAATGTCTTCGTGTGGTATGATGCTGTCTCAAAGTGGGAAGACTTTTGAAAGAAGAGTTCAGACAAAATGAAGATTCTCTTCGCACGAAGAGAAAAGTTCTTCGCACGAAGAGAATGCCCAGAATGTTAAATTCGTCCGGGGTCTTTATGCAATTATCAGAAACTTTGTAATAACATTATGGAAACGTATTTAAGTGTTCTAGGTCGACTTTTTCAGTAGTTTTCACGTGAGAAACATCTTTTGGGAGAGCAAGAAGCTATTGGGAGAGCTTAGGAGCTTTGGATCATCCGTTTGGATTCTCAACTCTTCCCTTTTCTTGATTTTTATGTTAAAACTCATGAAACTTGTCGTTTTGAGTATGAATCGTAGTAGCTAAACGTTGTTTGCTGGGAATTCTCGTTTGGTGTAGCTAGGGTTTGATCTAAATATCATGTTTTGAGATTGTGATTCATGTTTTAACTTAATCTCGCGTTTCTTTCATTGTTATGGATTATTTACGATTGTAATCACATTATCTTTGCGAGTAGCTAACGTAGAGATAATCTTAATTAACTTTCACGTGGTAACTCCGTGATAGTTAGTCGGTAAATTGAATAACCCACCTAGTCGAATCAATGTTTGGTAACTCGATATTGTTAACTAGGATCGTTAGAGTAGAATTATGATTTTAATGCATGCTTAAAACTAAAATAGACTTGGTAACTCGGTTTGCTTTGGTTTTAAGTATAGTGAACTTACTTGGTAACTCGGCAAGTTTAATATTGCTCGATTAATAGTGAAAGACACGTGGTTGTTTTACGAATCAAAACCTAAGTTTAGATCAACCTAGTGAACCTAGAGAATTCCCAGTATTTTCCTTATATTACAAAAACCCTAAAATTATTTCTTTATTAATCGTGACCTACTTCACTCGGTTAATTGAGAATTTTGCACTTTTATATTTTATTAGAATTAGAACAAAACACAACTTGCGACGTACCCACATAAGGTTTGAAAAAATAACTAGTTTAAACAAAGTCCCTTGGGTTCGATAGCCCGGATTTCCGGTTTATTACTACACACGACAACCATACACTTGTGGTTAGAGCGTGTCACTCCGGAACAGAATGAGGGCCTCCACTGTCTGGGAGATCTTTAATGGCATTTGTTAGCAATTAGCTTTTTGTTTGGGTCGGATTGTCCTTCCTCCTGAAAACACTAACTTTTAAAGATTAGTAACAGTTTGGTGCACATGCGTTGCACGTGAGAGTAACTTTATTTGTTGGTTGAATTCATAAACTTATTAGTAAAGTATATATTTCGATACAACTGAGTTCATAACATCATTGAAAATGAACATATCAAAAATGCTTATAACAAATAACTTTGATCAATTTTGATTTACCATTCATCGGTGGTAAACCTAATTTTGCATCTTGAGATTATAACAGAGATAACGCATCAATAATTATCCAAGCAAATATGAATTATGAAACAAACAAGTTCATTAAGTGTCAAACCAGCTTCAAAAATTTGTAATATCATTGACTAAAATAGTGAAAAAGAAAATTGAAATATCATAGATCATCGTATTTTTTACACGTTCCTACGAGATTGTCTCATCATATCACATTGATTAGACTTCTTCACCATTTATGATAGTCTGTTATTTGAGCTACTTCCCTGCTCCAGCCTTTTTCCGATCATGTACTTCTGTTTTGGGCTGTGATGGCCTTTGTTTTCAATGAAAAGTGTTCCGCTTCTCTAAAATGAAATAAGCATTTTGCTCAATTCGGTAGAGCTACTATCGTGACAGCTCTGGTGTTCAATTGGATTTGCATAGAAGATATTATTGTTGTCCTCCTAGATGTTGGTTCACTGAAAGTAGATGAATCATTTACTAACGTATTTTGGTTTAATTTCTTCCTTACTATCATGTTTCTCCATTGGCTTCTGGGAAACTTCTTTTATTTGCTGTTGCGGAATTTTTTTGAGGTAGAAGAAGTTTGTGCCATTCCCATCTATTTTGGCTTGCCATTGGTTCCCTATGGTGGAAGAAGTTACATCCATTGTCTTGAACTATTAATTTCACAAGGCGTTACCCCGCGCGATGCGCGGGTCTGCCATAAGATCAATTTGATCACTTTTAAAAAGATAATAATGTAGCTGCAAGATAATAATGAAGCTCTAAAAAGATTATAATAAAGCTCTAAAAATTTCATATTTTTTTTATATAAATAGTGTAGTTGAAATTAAACTTCAATTGAATCTTAGAAGAAAGAAGTATAGAAAATCATAATATGATCGAGTGTACAAATAAAAAAAATAAATAAATTTAAACTATTGCAAAACTTACTTCTTACAAGACCGCTTTCATTTAATAAAAAATCTATTTTAAAACTATCTACACATTTTATTTATCCCTTTTCTTTTTGAGGTATTCTAAAAGTTATATTTTGTAATAGTTAAAATGTCATTGTTCAATTTTTTTTTCATGAGAAATGACATAATATGTCTTATAAAATACTTTTCATGTGTCGAGTCTCCGAACTACAAGAAATTCCTCGAAAATTACGAAGAGAGACATTAAAGAGAAAATTAAACACAGTGGTAGTCCATATTTTTCAAATTAAATAAAATAATATAAAAAAATTGTGTAACTGTCAACATATTATGGTGTACTAAAGTATAGGAAGAGAAATTAAACCAATGACCTTTTCATAAAACGAAGGTGATCATATTCGTTATGAAATTTTTGATTTTGTTGCTCAAAATGTAGGTATTTGTAAATTAAAAAATGCTAACAATTTCTTTCTTGTGGAGTCTTAGTGATGATTACGCTATTGTGGATAGTGCATTTTACCTGAGAGACCACATACAAGAGATTGTCAAACCGACTATAAAAAAGGAAACTGACTATAGGCAGAAAAAAATATTACAAAATAATCTAATAATAAATTATAGCCTTAACCTCAATTATTCGTGAACATTCCTCTAATATAGTACTCCTATAAAAATTCTTCTTCAAGCAGTAGTTCTCTATGTCGTGTCGTTGTTGTATTGCAAGTTATAATGCTTTGACACCCTTGGTGGGTGCACTTGAGCAACAATCCTATATTCATTTAATAATTATTAAAAATTATCATTCAAATAATGTTTTGTTTATAAAAGAAATTAAATTCAATGATAATTATTATTTTCTCACATGTAACTCCTATAAATATAGCGAATCGGCTCTTTATTTTAAAAAAACGCAAGTCAGCTCATACCATTTAAAAAAGAACGAAGTATGTACCAAGAAGAGTTTTTCTTGCTTACCTTAGCAAACAGTGCGAAACATGAAAAATAATTGTTTCTAAGAGAGTCAGGCAAATTATAATTCTTACAATAAAAGTTGGAAGCGTGGATTTGGATGAAAATTAAATTTCCTTGTTTTGTTTTCATATTTAAGGTGATTTATCTTAAGAGCGCACGTCGTTTAAACTTCTATAATGGTTAATATAAATCATGTATCATGATTCTAACAGCCTTTGGACCTATAGGTGGTGGTTTAATTTTCGAGAAATTTGATCGCTTGGAGTTTTATCTCCTCTTTGTGAACTTAGTTGATACAAAGATACATAATTGCACAGTTTGACAAAAAAAATTGAAGCATCATCTGACTAAACTAATTAAACATAACAACTCGATCGAAAATTTGGATCCAATAAAAATAAACATTCTAGACATGGTACGAAGCTAGTGAATTCGAAGAAGGAATAGAAGAATGCAAAAATAAACAAAAAATTCATTTCCCGCAAGAAAACATTATTATACAAACTCACAGAAAAAAATATTATATTGTGTATATAATGTAAATTTTTAGTTTCTTTTTTTAGACTTGCTTGGAATTACTTTTTAATATTTAATAAAAAAATTAAAACATTAAAATCAATATTTAAGTCTTTCAATTCGTTATGAAAACTTTTCAAATTTTCAAATAAAAGATTCTCTCTCAAGAGATTGATTTTATTCAGTTTCCTTCTTTCACTCCGACTCTACTAGCATATCTTTTCTCTATCCTGTCTCTCTATCTAAACCCTAGCCCGCTCTGAAATTCACGAAGATCTCAATGAATTCAACTGAAGAAGTTGGCAGGAAACACGAGGAAGAAGTGCCAAGCTCATAAGAGAAAAGTCAGTCCCGAAGAAAAAATTTCAGGATGTTAGTTCCAGTTCTGAGACTGAGAGCATGCCATTGCCATCTCCTCCTCCAAACAAGAAGAGTAAGACGACAAAGGATGTGGATGAAGCTAGTACAAGCAAAGAAAAATCAGATAAGAAGGCCAAATATGACAAAGGAAAAAGTATTCAAAAGGCTAGTCCAAATAAGGTGAAGAAAGATATGATAGTTGATAAAGAAAAGGAGGTTAAAGAGAAGGAGATTCAGAAATCAGAAAAGAGCAAAGGAGAGAAGAAGTCTATTTCTGGTATGAC
Organism: Linanthus parryae; assembly: GCA_023055425.1. Lineage (NCBI taxonomy): Eukaryota > Viridiplantae > Streptophyta > Magnoliopsida > Ericales > Polemoniaceae > Linanthus > Linanthus parryae. The sequence goes on from JALGPY010000009.1 coordinate 18,022,504, forward strand.
TTTTATATCAAAGCACTGGTTCATCAATTTTATATCACAAGGGCTTTGGTTAGATGGCTATGCTTCAACTCCTATTTCTTACTGTAGTTTGATTTGCACTAAGTTGCTTGAAAAGATGGATTTAGAGTGCATTAGAAGATTGAAGGAGGCTCTATTTGGAAGATTTTGAATCCTTCTGAAGAGGCATACCCTAGATTGACTAGACTGTTTTATCTTAACCTTAAGTAAGTACCTGGTAAAGAGTTGATTTTATCTTCTAAGGTTGCTGGCATAGATTCGGTCGAATCATGAGGTGTTTTAAAAGGTTTTAGGTTATCCAAAATTTTATGATGTTGATAGTCTTCCAAGCAAGAAGGAGGCAATCAGGTTGGATAAGGTGGAATTCTTTCTACCTAATACACCCTCAACCTCAAAACAGTTAACTCATTTTGTTTTAACTGTTGACGCCAAAATTCTCTTCACTATCTTGATGAGGTGTGTGGTGCCTAGGGAGAATTCTAAGGAGTTTCTCACTGATAGGGTTCTGTACTTGATGTATCTAGTTATGTATGGTTTTGAGATTCATTTAGCTAGCATCGTGATGGAGCACATAATATACTGTAGTACCAGAAAGAGAAACCACGCTTTTCCCTATGCCAATCTCCTACCTCTTTTCTTCCAACACTTTGAAGAGAAGATTTATGCTGGTTTTGGAATGGTTAATGAATCCTCTTTTCAAGGGATTGGAATTGTGCAGGCTTCTAAGGGAGAGTGGAAGTTCTATTATGAAATTTCTGAGAGTGAGTTTAAATCCAAGAAGTTCTCTAAACAAAATCCTTAACCACTCCTTTATCTTTATCCTCTACCTCTCTAGATTATTCTCAGGTGCTACAGAAGCTGGATGTTATTGCGAATGCACTGGATGAACTGAAATTGGGTCAATTTGAGCTATATACTGAATTCAAGAAAATTATGTACTTGGTTTCCTCCTTGAGTGACAAGATCTCCGAAGTTTTCAATAGTTTGAACGTGGTGGATTTGCAAGAAGATATTGCTCAAGTTCAAAAGGGTTCACAGAATTCAGATTCTACCAGGGAGCTCTTTAATGAATATTCCACTGAATAAGAAGTTGGTGGAGTTAAGGGAACAATGAAAGATGGCTGCATTGACTCAGGGTTGGTAATTGGTGATGTGCTGAAGGAAAAGAAGCATAAAAAGAAAGTAATTCCAGAGATTATTGATTCCGAAGAACTGTTTGAGGATGCTGATGAAGGTGCTGAGGTGGTGGCTGAAGGACAAGAGAAAGTTAGGAAAAAGAAAGAGGATGTGCAATAACAAGACGTGGCTGCAAAAGAAAGAGGAATGGATGAGGAAGATTATCAAGAGGATGCTGACGGATATGATGCAGTAGGATCTGATGCTGAAGAGGATGACACAGAAGAAGTTGACCAGACTTCAAACCCATGATCTCTAGACTTTTCTTTATCAAATTTCAAAGTCTTGAAAATTCTCTTTCAAAACTCTAAATTTCTTTTAAGTTTTTAAAATTTTTGTAATAAGATCCAACATTTTTTTCTCAATATTTTAATGAAAGTCAAAAAGGGGGAGAAAATTAGACTGCGTATGGGTGGATGTGGATGTGGATGTGTTTTGCTTTAGGGAGTTATTAGCATGTTATGACTGTTTGATTATTGCATTGTTTTACTGCTGGGTATTTGATTTTGATTTCATATAACTATTTCTGCTATAATTCTTAATGACTTTCATTTTTAGTGAAGATATACAGTCTATTCAAAATATTAGTTTTGTCTTTCATCAAGGGGGAGATTGTTATTTCAAATCTTACTTCAAAGCCTTGAAACTGTTTACAAAGCTATGAAAACATTCATAGGAAAGTGTGAACTCAGGGGGTGTTTGTCTCCTGGTTTTAGACTATGTCCTACTGTGTGAAGAAAGACAAATTATCTGTGATTGCTAAAGTTCTATTTTGCAGGGGAATTACTTAACTATCTGATTGCAGGATTACAAGTATGCTTTCTTTTAGATAGTCTTTATTTTAACTTTATTTCGCAGGAAACAGTCATAGTTCAAAGCTTTGAAAAGCTTTTCAAGGCTTTGAAAATGCTCATAGTTATAAGCCTGAGAATCCTGAATACAGGAGTTCCAAACAGGTCACTAGAGCTTTGCTATTTTTTATTGTATTTGTTCTAAACTTGTGCTCAAACTCAGGGGAAAAAATCAAGCTCATATCCGTTGGAAAATAGTTGTTTCAGATTCCACAATCTGTTGGGGATTTTTAGGGATTCTGTTGCAACAATTTGGTAACTACTGCAGCAACTCTTTAAATTTAAAAGAGACTGAAGCAGCATAACATATAACAGAGACACTGAAATACAGAGAGACATATCCGGATTGGCAGAGCATCAAGGAAGCAGATCAAATTCATCATTCAATCTATTCCAGAATCAGAAGAATACTTTCAATCTTTCCAGGTTTATATTCTTCACAATGTTCTTTTACTTGTGCTTAAACTTTTTATTCATTAGATTTCGTAATCTTCTATATTTTTTGCTCGTTGATTTGTTCAATAGGAACAACAAAGAATCTTATTGTATCAAGTAGTTGAAGCTGTACTAGATAGGTTAGCAGAGAACCACATGCTTGTATAAGAGTAAGGCAATTCTCTTAGGCCTGAGATCTAGGGCTTCACTAGTGATAAATAAGAGGTTGTTGATGTAGGGTTTTGATCATGGATACGCAGAGGAATAAACAGTAATTAATACGATCAAGACCCTCCAAGGATCACATGAAGAGAATTCATAAAGATAGGAATGGATTCATAACAAGTACCTTGTGGGTCTCCTGTGCTGACTTCAAACGCGAATAGTGTCACGTCTCTACGGTTGATCCACTCCTAGGATTGAGATCTTGATTCTCCAACTCCTTGTGCTAGCTAAGAACAGTGGAAGAGGAAGAGGAAATCACGCAACGAGGACCAAAGGGAGGCTCGACCTCCTTGTTGTGGCCGACGGGTAGGGGCGGACCAAGGGGGCACTCGGCCTCTTGGTCTTGCTTTTTCTCCTTACTTTCTATCCTACTCAAGTAATGTTATGAGCATTATTATGTAGGAAGGAAGCTTGGAGCATCCTTTTTATAGTCCAACAACTCCTTGTTTACTACATAAAGGCCCTCTCCTAATCCTACTCAAGTTGAGATTAGTCCCACTTGCACTTGCATATTAGTCCTACTAAGTTAGCAAGTTGTTGCGTTCTGATCCTTCTAATTAATTAATCATATTAATTAATTCCCAAGTCTAGTTCAATCCATATGGCGTGTGACCCCATAGGTATCTACTTAGTTGGTAGTAAATATTTGCTAACATGGAGCGGTGTCTAGCAACACATTCATTCCACCCAACTAATCGAAATAGTAATCCGACAAACCTTGTGCAAGTATTGTCTCATCCATTTGTCTCTATATCCGGATTGGACACGAGACATACAAGTCACACTCATATATCCAATCCATAGTTTCTCGATCCTGGGAATAGCCTTATTCGTGCAAATAACATCAACATCCTATATTGATTTATTTGAGTCTTGCCAGACATTCTATAAGCACTATCCCTCGAGTGGCCTCGGATATTTACTCCCGTTATGTGGGAGGGAAAAATTATATCTACATAACTATGATATCTAAGCTTGCTTCATATTGTGTCCGATACACGCCTTTATGGCTACCCAGTCACGGTGTAGCGTTTGGCGTTATCAAAACACAATATTCTACAACTAGATGGTCTAGTGACTCCAAGTCTAAGGATGAAAATACCAATGTCACTGGGATAAGCACTTGTGACTTTTCATAACCAGTATGTAGCCTTCTCGGAGATGGGTCAATCCAGTATGCCATTACCCCTAAAGCATACCCATGTGTTGGATCGTGAAATCTCCATATCAATCCAACTCCACACTATTCTATAGATGGTCGTCCTGTTAATCAGTATAATGGACTAGGGATATTTAAGATAAACAACACAATTGTAAATCTAAGGACTTCATTATATTAGATATCTCCATAAATAATACAATGAATATTCTAGCCAATTATTGTTCATACTAAACTAGATTTCCTCTAGGTCATCTATTCCAAAAGTCTCCCACTTGCACTAGAGCCAATCTGGTGCATCTCGCATGCCAATGCTCCTAGTGTTCCCTTCATTCTTGCGCTGAACAAGCGACCTTGTAAGTGGATCTGACAGATTCTCATATGTAGGAATCTTCCATATCCGAACATCTTTTCTATCGACAATATCTCGAATAAGATGAAACTTCCTGAGTACGTGCTTGGATTTTTGGTGTGACTTGGGTTCCTTTGATTGTGCGATCGCCCCAATGTTGTCATAATACAACTCTATTGGATCCACAATGCTAGGAACCACACCAAGCTCAGTGATGAAATTCCTAATCCAAACAGCCTCCTTTGCTGCGCCATTTGCATCAATGTACTGAGCCTCAGTTGTAGAATCAGCTACCGTCTCTTGCTTGGAACTCTTCCAGCTCACCATTGCTCCATTCAGGTAAAACACAAACCTTGAATGTGTTCTGAAATCATCTCTTCGGTTTGGAAGCTTGCATTCGTGTAACCCCTTACACGTAACTCTTCCTCACCTCCAAATATCAAGAACGCATCCTTAGTTCTTCTCAAGTACTTCATGATGTTCTTGACTGCAATCCAGTGACTCTCACCCGGATTGGACTGATATCTGCTTATCATACTCAACGCATATGACACATCTGGTCTAGTACATAGCATGGCGTACATGATGGATCCAATGGCCGAGGCATAGGGAACCCTACTCATGCGTTCCTTCTCAATCTCATTGGAAGGACAATCACTCTTCGAAAGAGTGATTCCATGCGACATGGGCAAGATCCCCTTCTTGGAATATTGCATGTTGAACCGCTTCAACACCTTGTCTATATATTTACTCTGACTTAGGCGGAGCAGCTTCCTAGATCTATCTCGATAGATCTTGATACCGAGTATATAAGATGCTTCACCTAAGTCTTTCATTGAGAAACACTTTCGTAGCCAATACTTAACAGATTGCAACATAGGAATGTCGTTTCTAATGAGTAGTATGTCATCCACATAGAAGACCAGAAAAGAAACAGAGCTCCCACTAACCTCCTTGTAGACACAAGATTCATCTTCGTTTCTGATGAAGCCAAACTCTTTGACTACTTCATCAAAACGTTGGTTACAACTGCTAGAAGCTTGCCTCAACCCATAAATGGATCGTTGCAGTTTACAGACTCTGTTGGCTCTCTTTGGATCTTCAAAACCCTTAGGTTGTGTCATGTACACGTCCTCGAGGATATTTTCATACATGAATGCTGTTTTGACATCAATCTTCCAAATCTCATAGTCGTAGTAAGCCGCAATAGCAAGTAAGATTCGGATGGATTAAGTCATTGGGACTGGTGAAAATGTTTCATCATAGTCTATACCATGAATCTGTCTGAATTCTTTAGTCACCAATCGGCCCTTATAGGTAATCACATTACCATCCATGTCGATCTTCTTCTTGAAGACCAACTTGCACCCTATGGGCCGAGCCCCTTTTGATGGTTCCCTCAAAGTCCATACTTTGTTGGTATACATGGATTCCATCTGGGATATCATGGCCTCAAGACACTTTTGAGAGTCCGACACTTTTATGGCCTCTCCATAGGTAATAGGCTCATCATCTATGAGCAACGTGTCACCACACTCAGTCACGAGAAGTCCATACCTCTCTGGCTCCTGGTGCAATCTAATTGACCTACGAAGTCCTTGTGTTACTTGAATAGGATGCTCCACAACTTCTTGTGGTTCCTATTCATGTTCCATAGTGTGATCAATTCTTTGTGGTTCTTGAACTTCTTCAAGTTCTACAGTCCTCCCACTTGCTTCATTAGAGACGACCTCTCTTTCTAGAAACACGCCAGACCGAGCAACAAACACTTTGCTCTCAGTTGGATTGTAAATATAGTATCCCTTAGTTTCCTTAGGCTATGTTTGGTTCTTGGAAAATTGAAAGAAAAGGAAAAGGAAAGGAAAAGAAAAGAAACGGAAAAGAAAACTATTTTCTTTCGTCTGTTTGGCGGTTGTTGGAAAACAAAAGCAAAATCAACAACTTTCTTTTTCCTGTTTGGTTACCCAAAACATGAAAAAGGAAAACTAAGATGAAAATTCAACTTGTTTAACACAAACAAAGCAGTCCGATCCACAATTACTTGTGTTTGATCAAAATCATCGTTACACATTCGTGATAATGTGTGGTTACCATCACATTCAAAAGCGGCACATAAGCACCAACATTACTACAAGTTTGAAACAAACAAATACGATAAAATATGACGCATTACTACCGTTTACATACGTTGGAACATTCAGTGACAAAGATGAAATAGGAACAACTAAAATACAACTGAAACAACATCAAGAACTAGAGAACACTGGCAGCTACAGCAACAGCAAGCAAATCAGCAACAGTAGCAAGAGCAACAGCAAGTACCTTCAACTCTCCACCAACTCAATGCATTCTAATCTTGTCTCCAAGAAAATACAGGATTCTCAAGATACCTATCCAAATCTGGCTTTGGAGGAGACTCGTTGATAAAAGATTCAATGAACTGAATATACTCTTGCACCTGGACAGAGTCACGACACTCTTCAAATAGAGTTTTAGGTGACTCGTCTTCAAAATCTGATGAAGTTGAATCATCACTCACAGGGTACTCTCTCTCGCCATCTTGCAGCATAATCACCATAAGTCTTGAAATTTGTGAAGAAAATTGTTTGCAGTTGGATACCTTGGTTTCAATTAATGACTCGACTCTTTCATAGAAACTGATAACCAAGTAAGAAACATAGGTGAATTTCTCCCATTCCTCAACAGATTGCACATCGTAACTATCTCCAATATTTTCTGTTGAGAATTCTCCCATAGAATTCAACTTCAGGGCTTCATTGTTTTTGTAGGCAGGCAAATACCATAAAGGCACAACCTTCCATGATATTAGCTCTTCAAATTTTCTGATGATACGAGATATCTCCTCGTATGCATCTTCTGCCATTACATCCAAAATCATATCACAACAATCAACGCCTCCAAAGAACTTGGCTATTTGTAACAGCATACACTAGTCTTGCTGAAACTACTGGGAATAACTAGTTCCACTGATCATTCAATCACCCACTACATCAAATCAACTGCAAGTAAATGTAAATAATTCAGGATATCATACTCGACTTCAAGACAATTGCTTATCATTTAATCTAATTATTACTATAGAGTGCCATATTCTTCCAAAACCAGTCCAAGTGTAATGCAGAAGCTCTTGTCATAGACTACTGAAGATGAGCAATACCCTTATGCACGAAACTAACCATTCTGAAGCATTACGCCTGAAGCATTACACATAACGGCGAAATTTAACGATTAAATAGATTATTGAACAACTACCTCAGAAAATGATATTTTTAACCAGAAAATCGTAAGCTGGCATTCCTCCTAACCCAAAATTGACTTCAACCATAATATAAAACTCCATTCTAGCAAGACTACAACAACACTGTAGTCAATATAAAAACCATTTTGAAGTTCCAACTCCAGAGTAACCTATAGTTTAAATAGCTTTAACATAGTTTCAAATTAGAGTTACCCACAATCATTGCATATTAAAAACTTAAATCATGAATTGCGGCAATACCCTCAATGATTAATCCTTCAAACACTGACTATGAAAACGAGTTCTGTCATCTGTGTTCACAAGTTCACATTTTAGTTAACATAGATTTTGGGAAAAACAAGAGCAGCTTATTTTACCTCCAGATTGAAAGAAAATTGCAAGGAACGATCCAGAGAACACCATGGATAGACACCCAATAACAACAAAAAACCAATTTGAATGAAATCAACAAAAAACCCAAATTGAATTGACTCAAGATATACACCTAAAATCAACACAATAACGAACACCATCAAAGAACACCATGGATATGCACGTATACCATCTCTCTTTCACTTTCCGACCCATCTGAGACACATCCAGATTTAAATTTGACTCCTCTTCTCCATGGATCTGTGGAAACCTCTACCCTCTTTGCGTTTGCTGCTGGGATTGAGATAGCTTCGTACGAGATTGGTTTGAGGGGCCCTAGGGCGGAGAATCGTCCTCTGCCGCTTCGACGCCATGACAGAGAAGGATGATTGAGATGGGATAGAGATTGGCGAAGAGCTAACCAGCGAGTGAGAGAATGAAGATAGGGTTAGAGAGAGAACGATAGAGGATCCTGAAAATGGTGTGAGATCTCGCGTAAGTTTTTTCTTTTTACCTTTTTCGCTCAGTTTTGGACGGAAAATAAAATTTCAGTTTTGTTAATGTAATTTTTCCTTTCCTTTTCTTGTCATTTTCTTTTCTCACCACTGCTTCCCACCCAAACATGGTATGGAAAATTTCAGAAGAAAAATTTTCTTTTCCGAGAACCAAACAGAGTCTTAGGGTATCCCACAAACTTGCATTTTTCCGACTCAGTGTAGGGTTTTGATTCATGGATGCGCAACGGAAACACAAACATTCATAAAACCATGCAAAACCCTCCAAGGATCACAAGTCAAGAGACATAACGATGGTAAGGGTAAGAAATCAATAACACACCTTAGGGTTCTCCTTTGATGACTTCAAACGCGAATTGTGTCACGTTCTCTATGGTTGATCCACGCCTAGAGTTGATCCTAGAATCTCCCAAGTCCTTGGTGCTAGCCCGGAAGAGGAAGAGGAAGAAAAATCACGCAAAACGAGACCCAAAAGGAGGGCTCGGCCTCCTTGTGGCCGACGGGGACGGGGCGGCGAGCAAGGGGCGGTCGGCTCCTTGCTTGTTGCTCTCTCTCCTTCTTTTTTTCTCTCCCACTCTTGTTATGTTCAATTATGAGCATAAGTTATGTGGGAAGGAAGGAAGGAAGGTCCTTTATATAGTCCAACAACTCCTTGCCAACTACCTAAAGGACTTATTCTAGTCCTACTAGAATTCAATTTAGTCCCTTCCTTGCAAATTAGTCCCTACTAAGTTTGCAAGGTTTTGAAAAGTGATCCTTCTAATTAATTAATCCAATTAATTAATTCCCAAATCTAGTTCAACTCTATATAGCGTGTGACCCCATAGGTTCTATCTAGTTGGTAGCAACTATTTGCTAATATGGAGCGGTTTCTAGCAAAACATCAATTCTAGCCAACTAATAGAATAGTCATCTTGACAACCTTTGTACAAGTAATTGTCTCATCCCTTTGTCTCTATATCCGGATTGGACACGAGACATACAAGTCACACTCGTATATCCAATCCATAGTTTCTCGATCCATGGGAATAGCCTTATTCGTGCAAATAACATCAATATCCCATATTGATTTATTTGAGTCTGGCCAGACTTTCTATAAGCACTATCCCTCGAGTGGCCTAGGATATTTGCTCCCGTTATGTGGGAGGGACAAATTCTATCTACATCCACTACGATCTCTAAGCTTGCTTCTTATTCTATCCAGTACACGCCTTTATAACTACCCAGTTACGGTGTAGCGTTTGACGCTACCAAAATCACAATAATCCACAACTAGAATATCTAGTGACTTCAAGTCTAAGGATGACAATACCATTGCACCGCGAGAAGCGCTTGTGACTCAACATAACGTGTATGTAGCCTTCTCGGAGATGGGTCAATCCAGTGCAACATTCCATAATGCACACCTATGTGTTGGATCGTAATATCCATATCAATCCAACCCCATACTAGTCTATAGATGATCGTCCCATTAATCATTATACTGGACTAGGGATATTTAAGATAAACAACACAATTGTAAATCTAAGGACTTCATTATATTAAATATCCATTATATAATAAATGAATTTCTAGCCACAAATAATTCATACTAAACTATATTGCCTCTAGGGAATCTATTCCAACAGTCTCCCACTTGCACTAGAGCCAATCTGGCGCATCTCGTATGCCCATACTCCTAGTGTGCCCTTCATGCTTCCACTGCGTGAGCGGCTTTGTAAGCGGGTCTGACAGATTCTCATCTGTAGGAATCTTGCATATCCGAACGTCTCCTCTATCGATAATATCTCGAATCAGATGAAACTTCCTGAGCACGTGCTTGGATTTCTGATGTGATCTTGGTTCCTTTGATTGCGCGATCGCCCCAGTGTTGTCACAGAACAACTCGACTGGATCCGCAATGCTAGGGACCACACCAAGTTCAGAAACAAACTTTCTGATCCAAACAGCTTCCTTTGCTGCGCCATTTGCAGCAATGTACTCAGCGTCTGTTGTAGAATCAGCTACCGTCTCTTGCTTGGAACTCTTCCAGCTCACCGCTGCTCCATTCAGGTAAAACACATATCCCGACTGTGATCTAAAGTCATCTCTGTCGGTTTGGAAGCTTGCATCAGTGTAACCCCTTACACGCAAATCTTCCTCACCGCCAAATATCAAGAAAGCATCCTTAGTTCTTCTCAAGTACTTTAGGATGTTCTTGACCTCAATCCAGTGACTCTCACCCGGATTGGATTGGTATCTGCTTGTCATACTCAAGGCATATGACACATCTGGTCTAGTACATAACATGGCGTACATGATAGATCCTATGGCCGAGGCATAGGGAATTCTACTCATGCGTTCCTTCTTAATCTCATTGGAAGGACAACCACTCTTTGAAAGAGTGATTCCATGTGACATGGGCAAGAATCCTTTCTTGGAATCTTTCATGTTGAACCGTTTCAACACCTTGTCAATATATGTAATTTGACTTAGGCCTAGCAACCTCTTAGATCTATCTCTATAGATCTTTATACCGAGTATATAGGCTGCTTCCCCTATGTCCTTCATTGAGAAACACTTTCCTAGCCAATCTTTAACAGATTGCAGCATGGGAATGTCGTTTCCAATGAGTAGTATGTGATCCACATACAAGACCAGAAAAGCTACAGAGCTCCCACTAACCTTCTTGTAGACACAAGACTCATCTTCGTTTCTGATGAAGCCAAACTCTTTAACCACTTCATCAAAACGTCGATTCCAACTCCTAGAAGCTTGCTTCAATCCATAAATGGATCGTTGTAGCTTATAGACTTTGTTGGCTTGCTATGGATCCTCAAAACCCTCCGGCTGTATCATATATACATCCTAGAGGAGATTCCCATAAAGGAATGCTGTTTTGACATCCATCTGCCAAATCTCATAGTCGTGGTATGCTGCAATCGCAAGTAGAATTCGGATGGATTTGGTCATAGCGACTGGTGAAAAGATTTCATCATAGTCAATACCATGAATCTGTCTGAATCCTTTAGCCACCAATCGGCCCTTATAGGTAATCACATTGCCATCCATGTCGATCTTCTTCTTGAAGACCCACTTGCACCCTATGGGCCGCGCCCCATCGGGTGGTTCCACCAAAGTCCATACTTTGTTGGTATACATGGATTCCATCTCGGATCTCATGGCTTCTAGCCACTTCTGAGAGTCTGGGCCATTCATGGCCTCGTCATAGGTAGTAGGCTCATCATCTATGAGCATCGTGTCACCGGAATCGGTTACGAGAAGTCCATACCTCTCGGGTTCCTGGCGCACTCTACTAGATCTACGAAGCTCTTGTGTTACCTGAACAGGTTGTTCCACAACTACTTGTGGTTCCTGTTCTTGTTCCATAATCGGTTCAGTGATTTGTGGTTCTTGAACTTCTTCAAGTTCTACATTCCTCCCACTTGCTTCTTTAGAGACAAACTCTCTTTCTAGAAACACGCCGGTCCGAGCAACAAACACTTGTTCTCGGTTGGATTGTAGAAGTAGTATCCCTTAGTTTCCTTAGGGTACCCCACAAATTTACACTTATCCGATTTAGGCCCTAGCTTGTCTGATTGTAAACGTTTTACATAGACATCGCAGCCCCAAATCCTCATGAGCGACAGTGTGGGATGCCTCCCACTCCACATCTCATATGGTGTCTTCATGACTGACTTAGATGGAACACGGTTAATGGTGAAAGCTGCACTTAATAGAGCGTAGCCCCAAAATGATAATGGAAGATCAGTTTGACACATCATAGATCGAACCATATCCAATAGGGTCCGATTCCTCCTCTCGGACACGCCATTCCATTGTGGCGTTCCGGGTGGAGTGAGTTGGGACACGATCCCACACTCTCTAAGATAGTCGTCAAACTCTTGGCTCAAGTATTCTCCTCCACGATCCGATCGTAGAGCCTTGATACTTTTTCCAAGTTGCTTCTCTACTTCATTCTTGAATTCTTTGAACACTTCAAAGGACTTGGATTTTGCCCTCATGAGGTACACAAATCCATATCTACTGTAATCATCAGTAAATGTAATGAAGTAGACATAACCACCCCTGGAAGGTGTGGCAAATGGCCCACACACATCGGTATGTATGAGCGCCAATTGCTCACTAGTCCTCTCACCTTTCTTATTGAAAGGGGACTTTGTCATTTTTCCCAATAAACAAGCCTCACATGTCTCATGTGATTCAAAATCAAATGAGTCTAGTAATCCATCCTTATGGAGTCTAGATACACGTTTCTCATTTATATGGCCTAAACGACAGTGCCATAAATAAGCAGGATTTAAATCATTTATTTTATTCCGCTTGGTATTAATGTTGTAGACAGGATTGCTTAGATCAAGGACATAAAGTCCATTAAATAATTGCTCACTAAAATAGTGAATATTATTTAAATAAAAGGAACAACAATTGTTCTTTATTGAAATAATAAAACCATACTTGTCCAAACAAGAAATAATGTTTCTGCTCATAGCAGGCACAAAATAGCAATTATTTAATTCTAAAACTAATCCTGAAGGCAGAGATAGATCGCACACGCCTATGGCCAACGCAGCAACCTTTGCTCCATTCCCAACACGCAAATCTACCTCTCCTTTAGCCAATCTTCTACTTCTCTTTAGATCCTACATATTTCGACAAATATGAGATTCACATCCAGTATCTAATACCCATGATGTAGAGACAGTTAAATTGACATCTACAACAAAAATACCTGGTGGTGGTGGAATCACTATTCCAAGCCTCTTGTCTTCCAGATATTCTGGGCAGTTCCTCCTCCAGTGTCCAGGCTGACTGCAGTAGTGACATTCACCTTTAGTCACACCTTTGGCAATGCCACCAACAGGCTTAAGGGCAGGTTCCTTGGACTTGGCAAGTGACTTGCCTTTGCCCTTGGAGGAAGAGGCAAACCTTTTGCCCTTTCCTTTCTATACCATCATAATGGCCTTGCCCTTACCCTTGTTGATGCTCTGTTCAGCCGTCCTCAACATATTGAGTAAATCTGGCAGTGTTTTTACGATCTCGTTCATGTTATAGTTCATGATGAACTGTCCATAACTCTCGGGCAACGATTGCAACACGAGATCGGTTGCCAACTCTTGGCCGACCGGGAACCCTAGTCGGGCGAGATTCTCCAAGTATCCGATCATACGGAGTACATGGGGTCCCACCGGGTTCCCTTCTTCCAGATGACACTTGAACAGTGCCTTAGATACCTCATACCTCTCTACCCTTGCCTGCTCTTGGAAGAGCTGCTTTAGATGTTCGATCATATCGACAGCACTCATGTTTTCGTGTTGCTTCTCAAGCTCAGAAGTCATGGTGCAAAGCATAAGGCAGGCCGCATCATTAGCGTCATCAACACGCTTTTCATATGCCTTTAGGGCAGCAGGTGTTTGGTTCTCTGGACTTTCTGGAACATGCTCCTCTATTGCGTACAGTTTCTTCTCTTGCTTGAGAACAATTCTCAAGTTTCTGTACCAATCAAGAAAGTTGGTTCCAGAGAGCTTGTCCTTCTCAAGGACAGATCATAGGGAATGTTGTGAACTCGATGAGTTGTTTGCCATTTGGTATTCTACAAAAAGGAAAATACGCAAGTTTTAGTATTTGTGAATTTTTGACTATATTCAATAATGGCTAGTTTATCAAATATAGCTCCCACTATTTTTCTACGGATTAATAACCCTCAAGATATTAATGCAGAAAATATCCTTATATTTTCTAGTGGGCCAAGATCCATGTTTCACCTCCTTATGAGCTTGCTTTGGCAAGTCACCCACAATTTAGCTACTTTAGGTAGGAACGATTCCAATTGCATCCCATATGCAACTCTTGGTTCAATTGGGCAAATAACTCCTTATTTATCCATCCATATGGATAATCCCAATTGATTGCCTCTAGGTTTCTTAATCATATTAATAGCCTAGTTGTGTTCAACCTCTTATCTAAACAATTGCACATTGTTACGTGCCATCGCATTCCATCATTATGAACCAAGTCGCCATGCTTTGGCACGCACGAACTTGATAAATAATGATGATAACGAGTGTTTAAATAACGAGAAGGCAAGAACACAATATTTGAATTTTGAGGGATTTTAAATTCATTTTTAATTGTTTTGTTGATCATTATCAACTAATCTATCTATTTGAGTTTGGGCACAAATCCAAATAATAGATCCGGGTTGTCTAATTATCTTATTATCCTAATTGCATGCATCATCCATACACCAACCACACAATAATAATACATTAAAATAAACAACCACAAAACAGAAATTAAACGTGATGTGGATATGGCCTTTTCTAGACTAAGATAATTCCAAGCCAATGGAATTATCTATGAACCCTAAACAAACACATCTCCATGCATATTGATCTTTTGGTCCATCCTTCATAGTCATGTGGAATGCTCCATGCTCCATCTTTTGTGGCTTCTTTGGCTTTGGGCTCCTTTTCTTCAATCTTGGCTAACAATCTACTTTATCTAGCACTAGCTAATATCTATACTAAATAAAATAAATCTCACAAGTTGAGAAAAAAATGGCACGCAGGCCATAAAACCCTAATTAATTATTACAATTAATTAATCAGCTCGCAGGCCGTAAAACCAAACCACAAAATTAAACATCCACATCAAACCACATCCTAAGGCCATATCCAATCACCATGCGATTTGCACATAAACAGTTAAAATCCAATTTTAACGCGCTTGGTCAATTTTAATTGATTTTAGGATTTCTAGGGTTAAAACGGTCCATGGGCCCAACAATCAAATTGCCCGGGCCCAATAAGGTGAACCACAAGGCCCTAGGGCCGGCCCAGCCCAAAACCCACAAGCCTAGGCCGCGGGTTAGGGCCGCTCGACCTTTAGGGCGGCCAAGCTTGGCGGCAAGCAAAGGGGGGCGGTCCCCTAGGGGGCCGAACCTCCTTATGGGAGTTGTTTCCAAAACAACTCCCTTGCTTGGTGCTCAAGTTTGGTTGTTTCCTTATTTTGGGAGAACTCCTTCTTCCCCAAGGATGCCCAAACCCTAGATCTAAGATCCTAAAATTTCTCAAACTCACCAATTCATGCATCCAATGCGAAAATTGGATCTTGTTATGATTAATTATTGACAAATTGCATCCCATGCTTGATTTGTCTTGTTTTACGCGATAAACAATCAAATTAAGGTGTAAAACAATTAAAACGTAACACATAAACCACGTTTATGCTCTACGACCTGTGGCTCTGATACCACTGTAGGGTTTTGATTCATGGATGCGCAACGGAAACACAAACATTCATAAAACCATGCAAAACCCTCCAAGGATCACAAGTCAAGAGACATAACTATGGTAAGGGTAAGAAATCAATAACACACCTTAGGGTTCTCCTTTGATGACTTCAAACGCGAATTGTGTCACGTTCTCTATGGTTGATCCACGCCTAGAGTTGATCCTAGAATCTCCCAAGTCCTTGGTGCTAGCCCGGAAGAGGAAGAGGAAGAAAAATCACGCAAAACGAGACCCAAAAGGAGGGCTCGGCCTCCTTGTGGCCGACGGGGACGGGGCGGCGAGCAAGGGGCGGTCGGCTCCTTGCTTGTTGCTCTCTCTCCTTCTTTTTTTCTCTCCCACTCTTGTTATGTTCAATTATGAGCATAAGTTATGTGGGAAGGAAGGAAGGAAGGTCCTTTATATAGTCCAACAACTCCTTGCCAACTACCTAAAGGACTTATTCTAGTCCTACTAGAATTCAATTTAGTCCATTCCTTGCAAATTAGTCCCTACTAAGTTTGCAAGGTTTTGAAAAGTGATCCTTCTAATTAATTAATCCAATTAATTAATTCCCAAATCTAGTTCAACTCTATATAGCGTGTGACCCCATAGGTTCTATCTAGTTGGTAGCAACTATTTGCTAATATGGAGCGGTTTCTAGCAAAACATCCATTCTAGCCAACTAATAGAATAGTCATCTTGACAACCTTTGTACAAGTAATTGTCTCATCCCTTTGTCTCTATATCCGGATTGGACACGAGACATACAAGTCACACTCGTATATCCAATCCATAGTTTCTCGATCCATGGGAATAGCCTTATTCGTGCAAATAACATCAATATCCCATATTGATTTATTTGAGTCTGGCCAGACTTTCTATAAGCACTATCCCTCGAGTGGCCTAGGATATTTGCTCCCGTTATGTGGGAGGGACAAATTCTATCTACGTCCACTATGATCTCTAAGCTTGCTTCTTATTGTATCCAGTACACGCCTTTATAACTACCCAGTTACGGTGTAGCGTTTGACGCTACCAAAATCACAATAATCCAAAACTAGAATATCTAGTGACTTCAAGTCTAAGGATGACAATACCATTGCACCGCGAGAAGCGCTTGTGACTCAACATAACGTGTATGTAGCCTTCTCGGAGATGGGTCAATCCAGTGCAACATTCCATAATGCACACCTATGTGTTGGATCGTGATATATCCATATCAATCCAACCCCATACTAGTCTATAGATGATCGTCCCATTAATCATTATACTGGACTAGGGATATTTAAGATAAACAACACAATTGTAAATCTAAGGACTTCATTATATTAAATATCCATTATATAATAAATGAATTTCTAGCCACAAATAATTCATACTAAACTAGATTGCCTCTAGGGCATCTATTCCAACACTTAGCCCCTAGCTTGTCTGATTGTAACCGTTTTACATAGACATAGCAGCCCCAAATCTTCATGAACGACATCGTGGGACGGCTCCCACTCCATATCTCATATGTTGTATTCATGACTGATTTAGATGGAACACGGTTAATAGTGAAAGCTGCACATAATAGAGCGTAACTGTTAACGACTTAAAATTGCATATTTTAGTATGTTAAGGAACTCTTCATAACTTGCTAATATGTGTAATTTAGTTACTTTATCTCTCTTTCTAGACTTATGCTTGTTTTCGTAGTTTTGGTGGTTTTCTCTCATTTTGTAGGTGAAATTGTGATTTGGAGCGCGAGAGACTAGCCTAGGAGGGCCAAACGATGAATTAAAGAAGCTTGGAGGACTTAATTTGAAGAGATTTGAAGATTCAAGAGGCCAAGATTAAAGACAAAGCAAGTTAGAAGGCCGGAGTTACATCAAAAGAGCTTATTTGAAGATAATTTAACAGAATTGGGGCTTAAATGGAGTTTCTCAAACGTTTTAAGGGCCGCAATGAAGAATTTTTAACCGAAAAGGGGTTTAAGTGACATTTTCAGAAGCTTTT
Organism: Linanthus parryae; assembly: GCA_023055425.1. Taxonomy (NCBI): domain Eukaryota; kingdom Viridiplantae; phylum Streptophyta; class Magnoliopsida; order Ericales; family Polemoniaceae; genus Linanthus; species Linanthus parryae. The sequence continues at coordinate 18,040,138 of JALGPY010000009.1, forward strand.
AAGAAGGGCTGGGGGCCTTTTAAAGTCCCCAGCAAACTAAAAGGGGCCATTTTTCAAATTATGTGAAACAACTCACAACAGACCATACGCGTTTCTCTCTCCCCGACGAAGAAACGCAGAAGCAACCCAGGAGCTGCCATTGAAGGCCAACCGAAGCTCGAACCAGCTCGACCCCGACCTCGTCTCTTCACCAAATCGCGTGAAACCGGTCCCAATCTTCTCCTTGTCCAACCCTCTTCCTAACCCACTGCTCAATTCGGCCCAAGAACAACCCAAACGAAAAGCCCCAAATCAGCTAGGGTTCGTGAAGCTTCTTCAAATCAACGAAGGGGAAGGTCTAGGACGAATTGGAGGGTGAAGATTGAAGACTTGGGGGATACGAAACCCCCTCTCACTGCCTATATAAGCTGAAGAGAAAGAAGAAGAAAGGGAGGACGAACACGCACGAAGCTGAGCCGAAGCTCTGCCTCTCTCTCTTCTCTCTCGGTACTAACCCTACTTCTGGGTTTGTTCTGGTGTTTCCGAGCTCATCCTGAGCTATTACGGAGCCAGTAACAATCAAAGAGGAGAAGGTTAATTCTGGGTTTCGAATTGCTCTGTTTTGGAGCACTGTTTTGTGCACTATTCTTCATTTAGTTGCTGCAGTAGCAGTAGCTACTGATTTAGCTGCTGTTAGTTGATTATTTTGGTTAAATAGCTGCTATTAGTTGGTTTCGTGTAGTTTCAAATCAAGTTGTAGTAGTTTGAATCGATTATTGGTGATTTTGTTCTTCATTTTGGGCATTTGAAGCAAGTTCTTGGGTTGAAATTGAAGAATATTTTGTGTATTCTTGAGTTGGAACTTGAATAGAATGACTATTTTCATGAGTATGCTTGATATATCTTGTGTTGCTTGGCTCTTGGATATGAGTAGCTAGACTAATTGTTGGTTGAAGTTGTTGAATCTAGGTGTGTTGGGTGTGGATTCAATTGTTAAATCAATGAGTTGAGAAGTTCCTCTTGTGATTCATGACTCAACAAGTGTTGGAATACAAATCCGATTTGTAGCTTCATCTTGTATGTGTATTCATGCTTGAATACACATACTTGATAGTTGATACAACTTAGTTTTGGATTCCACTAGTGTTCCTCATGAATCATACTTGGATTTGACATTAGAATCCACACATCTCCTTGTAATATCATTTGGGTGTTGGATTCATGCACAACACTCCTAGATGATTCAACTAAGACCAACTATTCTCTCAATTCTACAAACTATTTTCAAGTTTTAGATTCTCTTTAAGTATTTGCTTAGTTTCTTTAAATTGTTCAACAAAATCCTTGCTCCATCAAGTTTCTCTTGGTGGATTTTGAAGCTTGGCTAGCTATAAAGCCTTTGGGAAACTCGTTTTGTTAATTTAGTTAGTTGCTTAGTAAGTTACTAGTTAGCTTAGAGTGTTTAATCTCTTTCCCAATCCTTGTGGAAATCGACCCCGTTCTTACTCGGGTACTACTTAGAACGATATTCCTATACTTGGGAATTATCGTCAACAGTAACCCCAAAATGATAATGGAAGATCAGTTTGACACATCATAGATCGAACCATATCCAATAGAGTTCGATTCCTCCACTCAGACACGCCATTCCACTGCGGCGTTCTGGGTGGAGTGAGTTGGGATAATATCCCACACTCTCTAAGATAGTCGACAAACTCTTGGCTCAAGTATTGACCTCCACAATATGATTGTAGAGCCTCGATACTTTATCCAAGCTGCTTCTCTACTTCATTCTTGAATTCTTTGAACTTTTCAAAGGACTCGGATTTGGCCTTCATAAGGTAGACAGATACATATCTTCTCAAATCATCGGTAAACGTGATGAAGTAGACGTAACAACCCCTGGCAGGCGTGGAAAATGGCCCACACACATCAGTATGCACGAGTGCCAATTGCTCACTAGTTCTCTCACCTTTCTTATTAGAAGGGGACTTTGTCATTTTTCCCAACATACAGGCCTCACAAGTCTCATATGATTCAAAATCAAATGAGTCAAGGAATCCATCCTTATGGAGTCTAGATACAATTTTCTCCTTTATATGGCCTAAACGACAGTGCCATAGATAAGAAGGATTTAAATTATTCATTTTAATCCTCTTGGTATTAATGTTATAGACATGATTGCTTAGATCAAGGGTATATAATCCATTAAATAATTTCCCACTATAATAGTGAATACTATCAAAATAAATGGAACAACAATTGTTCTTTATTGAAATAGTAAAACCATCCTTGTCCAAACAAGAAATAGAAATGATGTTTCTGCTCATAGCAGGCACAAAATAGCAATTGTTTAATTCTAAAACTAATCCTGAAGGCAGAGACAACTCGTACACCCCTACGGCTAATGCAGCAACTCTTGCTTCGTTCCCAACGCGCAGGTCTATCTCCCCTTTAGCCAATCTTCTAATTCTCTTTAGATCCTGCACATTTCGAAAATGTGAGATCCACATCCAGTATCCAATACCAAGGATGAAGAGACAGTTAAATTGACATCTATAACAAAGATACCTGGTGGTGGTGGAATCAATATTCCAAGACTTTTATCCTCCAGATATTTTGGGCAGTTTCTCCTCCAGTATCCATGTTAACTACAGTAGTGACACTCACCTTTAGTCACATCTTTAGCAATGCTACCAACATGCTTAAGGGAAGATTCCTTGGGTTTGGCAACTGCTTTGCCTTTTCCCTTGGAGGTAGAGGCAAAAATTTTGCCCTTTCCTTTCTGCACCATCATTATGGATTTTCCCCTACCCATTTTGATGCTTTGTTCAGCTATCCACAACATAGTGAGTAAATCTAGCAGAGGTTTCACGATCTCATTCATGTTATAGTTCATGATGAATTGTTCATAACTCTCAGGCAACGATTGCAAGATGAGATCGGTGGCCAATACTTGACCCACCGGAAACCCTAGGCGGCCGAGGCTCTCAAAATAGCCAATCGTAAGCAACACGTGTGGCCCCACCGGGTTTCCTTCTGACATATGACATTTTAGCAATGCCTTGGAAACATCATACCTCTCAACCCTAGCCTTCTCTTGGAAGAGCTGCTTCAAGTGTGCGATCATATCGACTGTATTCATGTTCTCATGTTGCTTATGAAGCTCAGAGCACATGGCGCAAATCATTAGGAAGACCGCGTCATTAGCGTCATCAACAAATTTTGATACGATTTTAGGGCTGCAGGAGTATTGTTTTGCGGAACTGCAGGAACTTTCTCTTCCAGAGCGTACAGTTTCTTTTCCTGCTTGAGAATGATTCTCAAGTTTCTGTACCAGTCTAGGAAGTTGGTTCCTGAAAGCTTGTCCTTCTCAAGGAAAAGAGCGTAGGGTGTTGGAATTTTGCCCTAGAGGCAATCAATTTATCGTGACAAATATATATGGACTTACTATTCATTATGTTATCGATATGGAGATATGTTAACATGAATGAAGTCCTTATAATATAAATGTTATATTATTAAATATCCCTATTCGATTATATTGATTAATAGAACAATCAACTATATACTAGTATCGGGTTGAATTGATATGGAGATATCACGATCCAACACATCGGTATGCATTAAGAGTAATGCCATAATGGATTGACCCACGACGACAAGGCTACATTTGATTATGTTCAAGTCACAAGCGCTTCTCGTAGTGCTAATGGTATTGTAATCCTTAGACTTGAAGTCACTAGATATTCTAGTTGTGAAATATCATGCTTTGATATTATCAAACGTTGCGCCTTAACCGGGTAACTATAAAGGTAGTTATCGGGTATGATAGGAAGCACGCTTAGAGATCGTAGTGACATAGACATGATTTGTCCCTCCCACATAATGGGAGTAAATATCCATGAGCCACTCGAGGGATGGTTCTTATAGAATGTATAGCCAGACTCAGATAAATCACTATGGAGATATTGATGTTATCTGCACGGATAAGCATATTCCCAGGATCAAGGAACTACGGATTGGATATACGAGTATGAATAATATGTATCGTGTCCAATTTGGATATGGAGACAAAGGGATAACACAATACATGAACATTGGGCACAAGGTTTGTCGGATGACTATTTCTATTAGTTGGGTAGCGTGGTTGTCTTGCTAGAGGCCGCTCAATGTTAGTATTTGTTACTACCAACTAAGTAGAAACCTATGGGGTCGCACTCCCTATGGATTAGACTGAAACTGGGAAATAATTAATATGATTAATTAATTAGAAGGATCAATACGCAACTACTTGCAAACTTAGTAGGCCTGATTTGCAAGTTGGACTAATTTGTGTATGGACATGATTAGGATAGGGGCTTTTATGTAGTCAACAAGGAGTGTTGGACTATATAAATGACACTTCTAGCTTCCTTCCCATACTAATTCTCATAACACATTGAGTGGGAGAGAAAAATTAAGGAGAGAGAGCAAGACCAAAGAGGGCCGAACCCCACCTTGGTCTGCCCCTACCCCGTCGGCCAAAGAAAGAGTGTCGAGCCCATCTTTTTTGTTCGTTGCGTGATCGTGATATTCTTCCTCTTCCTCCTTCAATCCTAGCTATCACAAAGACTTGAAGATCCGGTTTCAATCCTAGGAGTGGACTATCCATAGAGACATGAATACTATTTCACGTGTGAAGTCATCACAGGAGAACCCAAAGGTATGTAGATACTAGAATCATTTACAATCGTTATGTTGTCTCTTCCTGTGATCCTTGGAGGGTCTTTAGCAGGATTAAATTTTGTTATTCCGCCGCGTAACATGCATTAAAATCCAACAATGGTATCAGAGCCACAGGTTGTAGAGCATAACGTAGTTTATGTGTTACGATTTTTTTGTTGTTTTACACTTTAATTATTCTTTATCGCGTAAAACGGACAAATCAAGCATATTGATGCAATTTGTGAATATGATTCAAGCCAAATAAGATCTAATGTTACGTGTGATGTAAGGATTAGTGAATTTGGATCACGTAGGATGTGAAAATTTTGGATCTAGAAAACTAGGGTTTTGGGCACAAGTTGGAAAAGGTGTTTTTTCAAACTTGGAAATAACTAAAGTTGGGAAACAAGGAGGAAGTTATTTTGAAAACAACTAAACTTGGGAAACAAGGAGGAAGTTTTTTTTTGGAAATAACTGAACTTGGGCAACAAGGAGGAAGTTGTTTTTGGAAACAACTCCCATAAGAGGTTCGCCCACCCCCCCCCCCCCCTTAGGGGACCGCCCCTCTCCTCCTTGCTGCCCAAGAAATCCACGGCCCAGGGGCCAGGCCTCCTAGCGCACGGCCTAGCTGTTCGGCTAGGGGCCGGACCACTCCAAGACCTTGTGGCGGTCCTTTAGGGTTTTGGACATGGTGATGGTGGGTCCACTTGGACCGTTTTGACCATAGTTCATCCAAAATCAACTAAAACTGACCTAGCGCGTTAAAATTGGATTTTAACTATTTATGTGCTTTTTTCATGGTAATTGGATATGGTCTTAGGTTCTTATTTGTTGTGGATGTTTATTTTGTGGTTTGTTTTACGGCCTGCGAGCTAATAAAATTAATGCAATAGTTAATTAGGTTTTACGACCTGCGAGCCGATCTTCTTATTAACTTGTGAGATCTTTTTATTTAGTATAGATTCAAGCTAGTGTTGGATAAAATAGATGATAGTCAAGATGGAGAAGAAGAAGCCTGAAGAATTAAAGAAACCACAAAATGGAGCGTTCCACAAGGCTAAGGAGCATGGAGCATTCCACAAACTATGGAGCATGGACCAAAAGATGGAGGCACATGGAGATTGAGCTTGCTATTTTAGGGTTCATAGATATTCTCATTGGCTTGAGAATATCTTAGTTTAGAGGCCATATCCATATCACGTTTAATTTTGTTTGTGGTTGTTTATTTATTGTTTTATTATTTTATTGTTGGTGTATGGTTGATGCATGCAAAATTGATAATAAGATAATTAACAACCCGGATCTTTTATTTGTGAGTTTGCCCAACTCAAAATATGTAGATCAGTTGATATGGATCAACAAAACAATTAAACATGGAAAAGCAAAATCCCTCGAGTTAAATATTTCGTTTTTCCTTCTCGTTACTTGAACACTCATCATGATCATGATTACCAAGCTCGTGGGTGCCAAAGCAGGGCGACCTTGTTTGTCATCCTGTGATGCGATGGCCCAAGAAAGTAATGTGCGAATGTTTAGGTAAGAGGTTGGACGAAACTAGGTGATTTTAATGGGATTGAAACCAAGAGGCAACCAATTGGGATTATCTATGGAGATAGATGAATAAGGCGTTATTTGCCCAATTGAACCAAGAGTTGCATGGGATGCAATTGGAATTGTTCCTACCTAAATAAATAATTTTGGGTGACTTGCCAAAGCAAGCTCAAAAGAAGTGAAATATGGATCTTGGCCCACTAGAAAATATAATGATATTTTCCGCATTAATATGGAGGGTTATTAATCCGAGAAAAATAGTTGGAGCTATTTTTAACAATTTAAGTCCTTGTTAAGTATAGTCATAAGTCACATTACTTTGCATAATCCATCTTTGTTGAAAAATCCATGGCATTAAACAAACAAAACACAACTTTATGTCCTTAGGAAGGACAAGCTGTCTGGAACATATTTTCTAGACTGATATAAAATTGAGAATTATTCTCAAATGAAAGGAAAATTGTTGTACATCGTAGAACATACAGTTCTCCTCCCACCGACTACAAACACACTAAAATCCTAACGGAAGGAACATCAAAGAATGGTTCTTTGGGATGCAACTTGTCTCATGTCAGCTCCCATGAACTCTGAGCTTTGGAAGCAAGATGAGAAATATGGAGACGTATGATATGATCATCCATTAAGAGAAGCTCTTCCAAAGAGCGAGCTTCACATGAAAGGCTTGAAGTGTTACGCCACTTTCACTACAACAAAATTGACTTTTCGTAACAATTTTTTTCGTTGCTATAACTCACAAATTTGTCGCGTTTTATTTATTGCAACAATTCTATTTTGTCACCAGTTTCGTCGCCTATACACCGTCGCTAATGTGATTTACTAGGAATTTGAAGATCATTACGAAACTTAATTTATGCTGCGTTTATTTTGTTGCCCATGTTTGGCACTTGCTACAAAAAAATGATTGTTGAATTTGCCTGTTCGCTGCATATGATATGATTTCTTGACGTATTAATTCCTTGGTAATCGTTGCTTAAGTTGGCCTCCTAACTAATTGAGTTTGTTAGTAGTAGTTTCTTATGCACACCTTATAACGATTTCGAATTGTTGTAATTAACTTTCGTTGCGTTTTATTAGATTCCCTAACGTTTCATCCGTCATTTAATAACTTGTTCGCTACAATTTTCAGCCATCGCTGTCAATTTCGTACAATAAGTTTTTTTCTTACATTTCTTTTTGTTGCTTTTTCATAAATTTGCTACGAATTTGTGTTTGTTAGTATAATATTTTTGTTGCACGAGAAAAATGTTTACTACATTTTGTATTGTCGTCAATTAATGTCAGCTACAAAAATAATTTTATTGGCTACGTAATATTTCACGAATGAAAATAAATTAAAATTGAATTTAATTCAACAAAAGTGCCATCTCTCCAATGCAAAAACAACTCATTAGATAAATCCATAATAATTCCAAACACGAAAATAACATACTGTCACTAACAACTCGCAAATCCTTTCAAAAGAGAAATACATAAGATCGTAAGCGACATAACTCTACGAACTAAACACTAAGTAGACACACTAAAAACTAAGAGTGAAATAAAAACAATTCTTAAGATGATATGCAGCCTCCTCGAAGTTGGACGAACTTCCGAGCTTGCCAAGATTAAAGGAGGATGAAAACTACATTAACCTGTGAAAAAGAACAAATTAATGGGAAAAACAATGTAATCATAACAAGTATAGGAAACATACAAGTATCCAATTCTGAAATCCAATGCTGAAAAGTAGTCAATGAAGGATCAGGGAAACAAAAGTTGAGATTTACATTTATTTTTTTGTGTGCAACAGACTCATACCACTCAACTCTCTCTCTCAAAATTATTCACCAATAAACTAAAACAGAGTTTTTCTTAAAATTTCTAGTATTAGAACACATATCTGTAGTTGAAGACTAAAAAGCATAGTGTGTATAAATCAACAAAACGTAGTGGACAAATCGTCCATCAATAGATTTCCACATCAAAAAAGATAATACTATCAATAATGACATATTTCTATGGTATATTTCTATCGAAGAGGCCATACACAGGATTAAAAGTTGAAAGATACTAAGGTATTACATAAGAAGTTGTTAGCATTTGGTGCGCCCATGTGGGGTGCCCAATGCAATTATCAAAATCTTATGGGGTTAGTTGCAACAATGCTTAAACAAGTGGGGTTAATAGCAAATGCACAAACCCTAGGGGGTTATGTGCAAACAAGGTATAAGTGTGTCTATATAAGGAGACAGCCTCCTACACATATTATAAAGAGACATAATAATGCACTACTGTGTAGAGATGATGTGCTGATCAAAATACAGTTCTAGGAACCCTAGTCTCTCTCTCTAACTAGCCTCCATTGGTGGAACTTGGTGTGGATCAGAGCTTTCGTCCTAGTGATTCGAGCTAGACTGTGGGAGCAAGGTGGGCACGTGAAAGCAAGCATCTTACGATCATCCGCTGCGTTTAGGAGTTAAGGAAGACAAGGTAAATACATGAATCTTCCGCTATAATTCATGTTGTAGATCTGTATGTGATAGATCATGATTCATCCTTCATTGGTATCAGAGCCTTAGGCTTGTTTTTGATGCCTCGTAAAGCGAACCCGAATCTGATTAAAAAAATCGAGTTTATGAAAATTCATAATCTGTAGGTGAAACCTATATGGTTAGATAGGATTTTTCACAATGATTCCAGAAATATAAATTTTGTAATTTTTTGACGAACACAGAATTAGTTATGATTATTCTAAGATTCGGAACAGTAAAAATCTGGACTGTTAGATCTGAGTTGTAAAAGTTTTTTTCAAAAGGTGTCAAAATTAAGTTTTGAACACATAATCGGAACCAGGGTGAAGGCACGAGTCCAGCGGTATAAGGATCGCCGAAAATGGAGGCCGAGAAGGCGGCACATGGGCTTCACGCGCCTCCGCCTAAGGGCCGCGGCGCATTGCTGACGTGGCTAGGGATGACGTGGCAGATGACGTGGCAGTGCCACGCCAGCATAGGATTGACGTGGCAGCCACGTGGCTGCTGGCGTAGAGGGTGATGTGGCAGCTGACGTCAGCATAGGACTGACGTGGTATACCAAATTGCATGCTGACTGACGCGAATTCTTTACGCGCTTAAACACAAGTATACGGTCAAGTAGTAAGTGGAGTATTTTACGACTCCGAGTATCGAACCCAAGGGAAATTAAGATTGCTAGCTAACTAGAAAGTAATTATAGGAGATCTAAGTAGCCGGTAAAAAGTTGTTTTAAGTTGTAACGTTGTCGCCCACAAACAAGCGACGTAAATTAAATAACAAGTAACTAAATATTTTTGCAGGGTTTTTCACTTTTAAACGAAAATAAATTGAGATTGACTACGATTAATGAGAAAGAACTAGGCAATTGATGTCCCTAGGGTTGTTAACGATTTCTGGAATTATGCATGAAACACTCTACTCACGTTCTAGTTATATCGGGTAATACTCATCACGATCTTCTCTCGATCTCACGTGAATTTGTGTAAATAATAGATTTCGGGTCCTCTCGGTCCACCTCCGTCTACTACTACAATCTAATTGATTTGTTAGGCTCGTTCACCGGGTCCTATCGGTCCTCCGAATTCACTAAGTCCTAACACAATCAATCGAAACTACCCTCACACGATTAATCAAGTTTCTATCTCCTCTCGGTCTCAAGAAACTACAAGATCACCTACAATATTCTTTAACATGTATCAAAAAGTTAACTTTCGTGCAAATATCTCAACGACTAGTATCCTAAGGGTGATCAAGCCAAGAATACTAAGAATGAAGTACAAGAATATGTAAGATAACTAGAACATTCATAAACTTTAAGCAAACGCATGTATCATGTCCAAAATCCAGAAAATCATCCAACAAACCCTAGTTTCTCATCAATCACCTAGCTTAGCTAGACATAATAGTGTTCAACATGATCAAAATCATAGAATTCATGAAGTAAAGATGAAGAAACGAAGATCAAACGCTAAAAGCTTCAATGTAATTGATGATCCTTGCTCCAAGCTTGTTCTCCCTTCTTCCCTAGCTCCAAAGACTTCAAAGATGCGTGAATCTGCTGTTCTTAGGTCGTTCTCCCCGTTTTCTACCAGCTGGGCACGCTTTTTAATGAAAATTAGCCGAAATTGCACTTCAGCCCCTCTACTTTGTAATTCCCGGACAAAATTATTTGCTGATTTTGCGCGGGCTGTATCTCCCTCATACGGACTCATCTTCGGACCTAAAGTATACCGTTGGAAAGCTACGGATGTCTACTTTCTAGTGCCGCAAGCCTTGCTTCAAAATTCTTTGTAGATTTTCCTGGGCATCGAAAAGAGTGCAGGCTGGTCCTGTGTGACTTTTCCAACTTCGCTTCGTCTTTGCGTTTTCTTTTCGACTCTTCATCTAGCTCCATTCCAAGCATATCCAAGCATCTCATAAGCTCCATTGCACCTCTTTTACCTGAGATACACAACACTAAACAACCCGGAAGATCACAGGCGATAAACAATATATAAATCATATGAAAAACGCCCGGATTACGAAATAAAGCTCATTAACTCATGTATGCTAAAAACAACTCGGATTTGGTCAATTTCTCACATAAATACACCAAAACGCTCGCAAAACGGTCATGGATCATAAACAATATAACTCCTAATGTGGAGTTATCACTGACGTGGCACTCGGGCCGACGACAACGCGTGACAGAGGCGGACACGCCACGCGCAGCGGCGCGTGCGCCCTCCTCCGGCCACCATTTTTTTTCTACAGACCCAGAATTAAATTTCGTATTTTTTGGGATTTTTTCATAATATTTGAAAAAACAGAAAAATTTATTAATTTCCAGATTAATTAATTAGTATTTAGCACTATTCCTGACGCAATTAGGCATCCTTAAACACACTGTTTTGAGCCCAAATTTTTTCTGGAGATTTAGGTGTTTATTCCCTACCTTATAAGATAGGAGGTGAGATCCTAGGTAGTTGGGAGCATTTTTCGATCTTATTAGTTGATTGATTTATTGCTTAATAATTTACAGTAATTATTCTTTAATTCTGGAAATTTCTACAAAATTTCAGTATGTTTATTTTATTATTATACATGCTGTTGTGGATTGAATGGATGTGTTTGATGCATGGATGTGGCTTAGATGTTTTTATTTTTGGTTTTGGTTTTGAATATGTAATCAATTAAAATACGTCCTGCGTGTCCTGCCTCTCAACATACTCTAGTGTCTTCTCTTCTCATCTAAATCGCCTATTAGAGGTTACTTCTAATTTGAAATAAGATAGTTAGTGAAGATTGAAGACTAGAAGCTTCAAGAGAGGTGGCCAAACCAAAAGCTATGGCGCGAGGTGCATGGAGCAAAAGAGACGAACAAATAAGCTTCAAGAAGTACACTCGAGATAGGCTAGATGGCTGAAGCATGAAGTTCAAGACTTGCTCAAGACGTACTCTCAATAGTTGGAGTGCACCTTAGGGGACACATCCATTGCATATTTATTTTATGCTTATGCTCGTTTTATGTTATAACTGCGTGTGATTGGATATAACTTTACAACCTCGCATGCTAAAGAACTAAAACGAAAGAGCTCACATTAAGAGAGGATTCAAATTAATGGGGAATCATGAGTGACGACATTTGATTCCTAGAATTGCTACTAGGTTTTGGTGGAGTCCTTATGCAGAAATATTAAATTTTAATCTTATCTAAATGTTTGTAGGAGCTAAAACAATGCTAATAATTAACTTCCACTCTGTCTCATATTTACAGTAATGTCCAAATCATCTAGTCTCATCACTGATTCTGCTAAAGCTGTAATGCTTAATGGGGACAATTACGACATCTGGAGCCGTCGTGCTATGTACTACATGCTAGACATAGATTTGTCCGACCATCTAAAGACAGAAAAGGTCGAACCCGTTATGGCGGAAAATAAACCATGGTGGAATATGAGCGCAACCTAGCCTTTCTTCATAAGTGGGAAGCAGCAGATAGGAAGGCATGTTACAATCTTCTATGTATGATGGAAGATGACCTCGTCAGGGAGTTCGAAAATTCTGTCACTACAAAGGAGATGTGGGAATCGATCAAGAGAAAATATGGATCCACTTCTGTCACCAGGCTGAGAGTCTTGAGGATGAAGTTCGATTCTTATCATAAGAAGCCAGAACACTCAATGACTTAGCCCTTGAGGACTATGGCCTTCATGATCAAAGAGCTCATAGCAGCTGGACGAAATTTATCCGATGAGGAGCAAGTACAAGCGATACTGCGTTCTCTGCCCCGCACGTGGGATCACATGAAACAGAACATGACCCACAACGCGGATGTCAAAACATTTGAGGATGTCAAACGTCATCTCTTGTTGGAAAGTGAGCCAATTGAGGTCTCCAAGTCCAACGCCGAGGTGTTATTGGTAGAGCACCCTCTTCCCAAGTCGCAAAAGGCGTGCGGGAACTGGAGGAAGGCGGAGAAGGGCGTCAAGGGAAAGGGGAAGCCTGTAGGAGGCCCCAATACCAAGATCAAGAAAGGTGCTGGTGGCAAGAAGAGAAGGAGAGCTAGAAACTTGGCAAGGGTCTTGTGCTTCAACTGCCAGAAGAAGGGTCACTTTGCTCGTGATTGTACAGAGCCAAAGGTATGCCATAATCCAAACTCTGACTGTTATGTTATAAGTGAAGTTTGTCATTTCTGATTCCCCTAATGAGTGGGTATTGGATCCAGGTGCAGAAGAAAACCTGAGCATGTGACTGAGGCGCGTGCACGGATTATTGGCAATGACAAACGGGCAGTAGAAGGATGCACATGAAGATGAAGTTTTAAGCTCATCCTACATGATGTCTTATACGCTCATACTGCACGCAAGAACTTGATTTCCGTTTCTAGACTTTTGGATTTAGTTTTAGACCTATTTTATCTAGAAATTATTGGTCCTAGCTTTGGTGATGTTTATGATTCTCATTCATTCATTACGTCTTCTAGTGATGTTGATTCCACTAGATGTCATGCTAGATTGGGACGTATAGGACATGACAGGATGAACATGCTTGCCAAGGCAGGCCTACTTGGAAATATGTCCAAGATTTCTTTACCTGTATGTGAGAGTTGCCTTACAGGGAAAGCCAAACGCAAACCATTCGGTAAGGCAGTAAGGGTTACTGAGCCTTTACAACTCATTCATTCTGATGTTTGCGGTCCATTAAATGTTAGGACTAGACGTGGCTATGTCATCAAATTCATAGATGACCACACTTGGTTCGCTTATGTGTACTTGATGACACATAAGTCTGAGGCGCTAGGGTGCTTCAAAAAGTTCCTACAAGAGGTAGAGAACCAACTGGACAAAAGAGTTAAGGCTCTTAGGACAGAACGAGGTCGTGAGTATCTATCTGAGCAATTTAAGGAGCTCTGTGAGGATAAAGGAATAGTGAGGCAGTTGACTATTCCCTTCACACCGCAACAAAATGGTGTAGCGGAAAGAAGGAATAGAACACTGTTAGAGATGGTGTGTATTATGATGACAAATGCGAATCTGCCTGTCTCCTATTTGGAGACGCATTGATGACATCCACATACATACGGAATCGATGTGCCCACCAAGTCCGTAACCACAACCCCTTACGAGATGTGGACCATAAGGCAACCCGAATTGGGTCACCTTAGGCCATGGGGTTCGTCCTCCTATGTACGTAACGTCTCCCATATCCATGGGAAATTGGGTGCTAGAGGAAAGAAGTGCATCTTCATACGGTACTCTGAGCACTCTAAGGGTTACGTAATCATAGCGCAACAGCCGGATGGCAGTCTGACAGAGAATGGAGTCGCGAGACGTCGAATTTATCGAGGGAGATTTTCCTAGTCAGGGAGAAGCTCGTGGAGATGGAATTCTCTATGAGGAAGAGGAGACACTAGATGACACTCAATTCACCACTACCCAAGAGGAATTTGTTCCTATGGATCTTGAGAACAGTGGGAGCTTCTTGCCTAGTGAGTAGCCCATCACACATGGTGATGATGCTGATGAAGAAGAACCCTCTTTGCGTAGGAGCGCTCGTGGGTGCGTACCCCGTCTACGATTTGACATAGAAGGGGAGGCCATGGTGGTCACCATGCAAGAAGATGATGAACCTAGGACATTTTCCGAGGCTCTATCATCACCCGACAAGAAAGAATGGGAAATTGCTTTACAAGAAGAACTAAAAATCAACGAAAACCAATCATGTTTAGGACCTGGTTGACTTGCCTCCTGGACGTAGGTCCATTGGAAACAAATGGGTTTTCAAGGTCAAAAGGAAGGCAGACGGAAACGTGGAATGGCATAAGGCCCGACTAGTGGCGAAAGGATACACACAACAGCAGGGTGTAGATCATGAGGAGACATTCTCGCAGGTGGTGAGAATAGCCTCCATTCGCCTTATACTAGCAATAGTAGCAAGCATGGACTTAGAGCTAGATCAGATGGATTTTAAGACTGTGTTTCTCAATGGAGAATTAGACGAGGAGATATATATGGCTCAGCCGCAAGGCTTCGAGAAGAAAGGTTATGAGCACAAAGTTTGCAAACTGGTTAAGTCCCTATATGGGCTTAAACGGTCCTCAAGACAGTGGTATATGAAGTTCCATCAGGAAATTGTAGCATATGGCTTTGCAAAGGTAGATGAAGACCACTGTGTGTATGTCAAAAGCTCAGGAAATAAGTTCATGATTTTTTCTCTATATGTGGATGACATACTATTGGCAAGCAATGATATAGTAATGCTCAAGACCACTAAAGGGTGGTTGTCCTCTCGTTTTTCGATGAAGGATATAGGCGAGGCAAGCTACATCCTTGGGATTAAGATCCTCAGAGATCGTTCCAAACGACTTCTAGGATTGTCGCAAGAGGTGTACATCCAAAAGATACTTGAACGGTTTAGAATGTGCGATGCCAAACCACTTGACACTCCCATTGCGCATGGCGAGAAACTTAGTCTAGAGATGTGTCCCAAGAGCCAACGCGAGAGAGATCAAATGGCCAAAGTACCCTATGCAAGTGATGTCAGTCGCCTCATGTACGCCATGATGTGTACACGACCTGACATATGTCATGCGGTCGGTTTAGATAGCAGATATCTGTCTGATCCAGGCATTGGGCACTGGAAGGCTGTGAAAAGAATACTCTGATATCTCAAAGGGTAAAAGGATTACGTGCTGTGCTATCGAGGCTATGGGCTTCGAATTGTTGGCTACAGCGATGCTGACTGGGTGGGGACCTAGACGCACGTAAATCGACCTTAGGATACGTCTTCATGCTAGGTGGAGGAGCCATCACGTGGCACAGTAGCAAGCAGACTTGCACTACCTTATTGACCATGGAAGCTGAATACGTTGCCTGTTCTGCGACAGCGCAAGAGAGTGTCTGGCTTAGGAGATTCCCGGTCAGCCTACGGGCGGTTGATATACCCAGACCAGTGACGTTGCGCTGTGATAGCATGTCGGCCATAGCCTGTGCTAAGGATCCGAAGTACCACCGTAAAGTCAAACACATAGAGATAAAGTATCACTTCATTAGGGAGGTGGTAGCTAAAGGAGATTTTTCTTTGGAGCACATTCCTACGAATCAGATGTTAGCTGATCCCATGACCAAACCTTTGTTAAGGCATTTCTTTACTAATCATGTTCGGAACATGGGCTTAGATAGGTGGTGAGATATCACTAGAGATTTCAGACTGATGATATGATTTAGACATTGATTGTTGGATTTTAATTAGATTTGTTTCTATTATGCTACATGTTGTTTTGATACGTGTATGATACGTTTAGATATCTTGTACTAGCATAGAACATGTCGCGCGGACACTAGGTTGGCTCTCTCACACGAGCAACCGCCTTTACAACATACTGGATAGTCTAGGTGAGTAGAAGGTGAGACAAAATCCCGATAAGTGCTAAAGCCTATGATATGGTATGTGACGCCTGTCATATGCAGCGCATGGCCTATGAAAAGAGTTAGAAATCTATCAATAGTGCAAGACCCTGTCAGACGGATTCATTTGTCGCATTGGAATAAGTTCCAAGGTGACATTTGTTTATGGCCATTCGAACATGGTTACAACCTCGAACCATGTATAGTCTGCGTAGAGAAAGCCATATGAGAGAACCGATTTCGACTTGCATATGTGCAATATTCAGTACTCGGGTTAATAGTCATATGGGTTGTTGGACTTACATCTGTATAGTGGTCCCTATGGGATAGGACATGTGCTCTTATTAGAGTCCATACACTATGGCGCACATCTTATGAGATGACGCGTGCTGATGAGTGACATGAGGTGGCGAGTAGAACTAGTCCCTGAGTTTCCTCGCCGTGTGAGCCTCGTCGATCATATAAGAATGATTGAAACTGTATAACCTTAGTACTTTTATCCATGTCGCGGAGAGACGGTTCGGTGGTGCTACTTTAGCGTGACACGTCACGGCTATGAATGATTCGGCCTACCAGGACATTGCTAGGAAAGCAGCTGACTCCGAATCAAATCGACAATGGATGGAAAGGAATATTCTCATTACATCGCTCTTTATCATTTTAATTGGGCCCACCTACAAGATCTTATGGGATCATGTAGGATATGAATGTAATAAAGGAGATGTAGACTCATTGGTGCACGACCTTCGGGACAAGGTAGGTGCTCATGGTCTACGAGATGACAATTGACAGAATATGGGGGATACGAGAGATATATATACGTATTGCATTATTTCTTAAGGTTGAGTGCGCCTGCTGCTAGCTCGTCTCGTATGAGTTTAGAGTATGGAACTCCCGAAATGCAGGTTCTCTCACAGTCACACACCACGGCCACAAAACACTTGGTAGATGATAATAGTTGGAGATTGAGGGAGACTAGAAGTATTGTATTTGTGCAACCCCACTGTGCGAGTGGGAGATGATAGGTTCGAATAAATTTTTCGAAATCGTTTGAGATACCCACTTAAATAAGCAACAGGAAAATTCAAAACTCTAAGAAGTGTATTGGATAAGTTCGAATAAATTTGTAATTTACCTTTATTAGTGTATAATATCCAGTAGAGTGATAACGCCCAATTAGGGGTTGTCTTTTAGCCTGATTTCACGAGCGTTTGTGTCAGAAAACAGCGTCTTTTGCCGGGATTTGCCTTAGAATGCCTCGGGAAGTTAAAACGAGATATTTATTTGTACTTTCTGGATTCCTGCTTATTTATAGCTTTTATTGGATATGATCGCGGGTTCTGTTCATGTTGCCTTTTCAGGAACAGGTTCGGGAGGTGCATCGGGAAGCGTGTCGGGACCAAACCGGGGCCGTATCGGGAAACGTGCACAAGATCGAGCCAAGACGGGAACACGGAAAAGCAGGAAAACACCAAGGGAGGCAAACCGGAGACTTCAGGCAGAAGTGTGGACCCAGGAGACTTCAGGAAGAAGTATATACGCAGGCGGGGGGGGGGGGGTATGGGAGCATGATTTGTGGTCCCTGGTTGCGTATATACGCAACCCTTGCGTATATACGCAGCCAGGTTGACTTTTTCCCGAGTTGGTGGACCGATGGCAGTTTTCGTAAATTCTGGCGGAAGCGTTTCGGGAAAACAGCACTATTTATAGACTCGTCCATACTCGTTTTGAGACACACTATGCACAACACAACCGAAGGACAAGTCAGAGCATCCCCGAAGAGAACGGAAGAGCGATTCGAGATTCGAAGACTTAGTTTGATTTCATTCTCTCTCTTTACATTCAGAAACTGTGTGTAGTATTATGTCTATTCGTAGCTAAACTTCTTACCTAGGTTCTCGGTGAACCTAGGGTTTCATATCCAGATTTTATGACTACTTTAATTATGTATTCATTATTGTTATCTTAATTCAGCAAGTTGTATCTGTTATTCTGGCTTTGAATATTCTCGTATATGCATGATAGGATTGATCACCCAGGATTGCTATAGACCCGAGCTTGTAGGTGAAAACGCCAGGTTAGGGTTAGGAAGAAAAGTCAGGATTTAGTACCTTACCCTGATAGACCGACCAGAGAAAGGGAGATAGGGCTAGCACCGAAAAACGTGTGACTGACTGCTAGAGAATTTGACCTGGGCCATTCGGACAGGTTAGAAACCCTAACATGATTAGAACGAGACTACAGACTTAGGCAGCTTAACAGGAATCCGAAAGTCTGCAGGATCGGGATTACGTGTGGAAGCTGAAAGGTCACTGCACAACCGGTACGTTGCACAGATAGCAAAACTGCTGAGTGTTTTCATATCAAACGTAAAACTGAAATCTGTAGAAACCCTAGGGGATCCTGGAGCCTAGTTCCCATCTATTATAGTAACAACCAATTCAGCTTATTTCAGAAAAACGTCACAAAAAATAATTACGTTTGCGTTTTTAATTTATGTTTTTAGGTTATTAAACTGCAATCACAACCAACTCCTCCTCGTTGCTACACTCGGTTAACTAAAATTGATTACGTGAGAAAACCCGAAACAGTCTTTGTGGGATCGAAAACCCGAGTTGAAATACACCCGGTATTACTTGATTTCGTATACTTGCGAATAGCCTGTATTCTGCGCATCAAGTTTTTGGCGCCGTTGCTGGGGACTTTTTAGGGTCTATTAAGTTGTCAGAATTAGTTTTCAGAGTTTTTTTATTTTTCAGTTTCGTTATTTTTCTTTTATCTCACTGCGTTTTGAATCTGCGTTTTTCAGGACTGTTCAGTTGATTCCCAGATTGCCTCACGATTTGGTACCACCACTCGACAATCCAGAAAAATTGTACACCGAACAGAACCGCAGAAACCGAGAAAGCAGAATGGCAGCCAACCCGAGGGACAATCTCGAGAACCCTGCAACCTGTGGGGAGGAACGAGAGACTCGTACCCCAGCCCAGATGGCTCGGTACATCGAAGAGCTTGTCACAGCGGGACTTGCTGCCCGAAGCAACCAGAGAACATATAACCGGTCTGGGAAAGCGTTGGTGGAAAATTTTGAAGTCCCCGCCGGGGGGCATGAGCGAGCTATTGTGGTCCCCGATATCACCGCCGAGCACTTTGACATCAAACCATCCACCATCCAGACGGTACAAACTCTCTGCCCGTTTCATGGCAAGGCCGACGAAGACCCGAAGATTTTATCGGGAAATTCGAGGATTACTGCAACAAGGTCCGATACAAGGGGGTAGATGCAGAGGCACTTATGCTGATCCTGTTCCCATATTGCCTATTCGGAGTAGCCAAAGACTGGCTCGAATCCCGACCACCCAAATCCATCACCACATGGGAGGAGTGTGTCACAGATTTTCTGGCAAAGTTTTATCCATCTTCCCGAGTCGTTCAGTTAAAGAGCGAAATTCTTTCATTCAAGCAGAAGATGGGGGAGACGATGGTAGACGCATGGGACATACTCATGAGATTCGTGAAAAGATGCCCGAACCACGGTTTTGGAGATGCGAAGATCCTGCAGGTATTCTACCACGCCCTAGACAGGGAGAATGCTGACAGGATTGACAGAGAAGCCGGGGGAAACTTCCTGTATCATGTAGACAAAGATGGTGAATATGACCTGATAAAGAAGTTAGACAAACAGGACACCCGACTGTTTGACGATCGAAGGATGACGGCAAGAGCCGAACCAGCGGAAGACGACCGGATAGATAATCTAGCCAAGATCGTTCAGGACTTGGTCAAGAAAGTCTACTCGGATAAGAAGACCGTTTCACCAGTGGGAGACCCTGATTTCGACACGGCCATTGAGGAACTAAGAACCGAAGATACCAATTACGTACAGCAGCAGTGGGACCCGAGCCGGTACCGACCGGGTATGAGAGACCATCCCGGGTTCCGGTACAGAAACCCGAATTCCGCAGTATATGCACCTGGGTTCCAGCACAGGACACCAGCCCAGCAAGCAGCACCGACACAACAGGTTCAGCCGGGCCCATCTGAACAGCAGTACGACGCCCAGATGAAGAAGATCGAGTCCATGTTTCAGACAAGGGAGACCCGGTTCGCACATATGGATGCCTTGACAGCGGACATGCAGACAACCAAAACGTCACTGCGCGCTTTGGAGGTACAAGTGGGGCAGTTAGCAAAGCAGCTAACGGAGAGACAGCCAGGAAACCTGCCCTCGAATACAGTGAATAATCCACGGGCTCAGATCAATGCTATCTCCACTCGAAGTGGATTGGCACTGCGGGATCCACCGTATCCTAGCCACGCTCGGGCAGAAAAGTCGAAAGAAGTAGAACGCAACTTGTCGGGCCACGATAACAGCTCAGTCGACGCCCCCAGCCAAAGGGCTCGGTTGAGCAGGATGCAGTGCAAAACGAGACAGATGCAGAAACGGTACCTGTCTCCAAGGAGGTGACATACCCCTTGAGGACACGAAAGAGGGATGACAGCAAGGACTACGCCAGGTTTCTCGAAATTTTCAAACAGCTACAGATCAACATACTCTTTGCCGAGGCTTTGGCGAAGATGCCCACTTACGCCAAATTCGTCAAGGACATCTTGTATGGAAGAAGGCAAATGAGCGATTTCGAGACCATAAACCTGACGGTAGAAGTGAGCAACTGTGTGAAGAATGGGCTCCCGAGGAAGAGAAAGGATCCTGGCAGTTTTGTTATACCGGTCACCTAAGGTAATGCTTACACAGGAAAGGCTCTATGCGACCTAGGGGCCAGCATCAACCTGATGCCATTAACGATTTTCAAGAGTTTGAAAGTCGGTGAACCCCGACCCACCAGAATCATGCTGCAGATGGCAGACAGGTCCGTTAAACAGGCTTATGGGGTTATCGAGGATATTCTGGTCAAAGTCGGCGAGCTGATTTTCCGGCAGATTTTGTCATCCTGTACATGGAGGCACGTGAGGTACCGCTCATACTTGGCAGGTCGTTTTTGGCCACTGGCGAAGCTATGATAAACTGCAAGAGCGGGGAGCTGACCATGCAGATTAACGAGGAAAAGGTGAAATTTAACGTTTTCAAAAATCTGCAACGTCAAATTATTACGACCACGAAGATATCTTTGCCATAGAAGTGGTTGAAGAAGTTTGGGAAAACGAGGAGATGGACCAATTGTGGGAAGAGATTGACAGCATGTACGGGGAAGAAAAGGAGAAGACCCGGTGCGAGCATGCCATGAGAGCCGAAGACTGGACCACTTTGCACCAGGACGAAGATGGCGGGCAAAAGATGATTCTGGTCCCGTCACTCAAGGAACCACCCGCACTGGAGCTGAAACCACTCCCGAGCCATCTCAGGTATGCGTATATTGGTGATAATAGTGCTCTGCTCGTAATTGTTTCGTCCCATTTATCTCAACAGGAACAGAAACTGTTGGAGGTATTGCGAGAGCATAAGGAAGCAATCGCCTGGACGATTGCAGATATTAAGGGCATCAGCCCCTCCTATTGCATGCACAAGATCCGAATTGAGGGAGGCAAGAAACCGGTAATTCAGCCCCTGCGGAGACTGAATCCGAACATGAAAGATGTTGTGCGAAAAGAGGTCATGAAGTGGCTGGAAGCAGGAATCATATACCCCCTATCTGACAGCACGTGGATCAGCCCGGTCTAGTGCGTGCCCAAAAAGGGGGGTATTACGGTGGTGCAGAATAATGACCAGGAACAGATTACGCAGTGCACCGTTACAGGGTGGCGAATATGTATGGACTATCGGAGACTAAACGACGCAACACTGAAAGATCACTTCGCGCTACCATTCATGGACCAGATGTTGGATGGGATCGCCCACCACGCCTATTACTGTTTTCTGGACGGGTACTCCGGGTACAACCAGATTTGCATAGCCCCGAAAGATCAGGAAAATACAACGTTTACCTGCCCGTACGGTACGTTCGCGTTCCGGCGCATGCCGTTCGGGTTGTGTAACGCTCCAGCAACGTTCCAGAGATGCATGATGGCGATATTTTCCGACATGATCGAGAAAAATCTGGAGGTATTTATGGAAAAATTTTCACTGTTTGGGGACAGTTTCGATGACTGCCTGCACCATCTGGGTCAGGTTCTGGTCCGATGCAAGAAGGCAAATTTGGTATTAAATTGGGAGAAGTGTCACTTCATGGTCACCGAGAAGATCGTGCTGGGTCACAGAATTTCGAAAGGGACTCGAGGTGGACAGGGCCAAAATCGAGGTGATAAAACAGCTTCCATACCCGAAAAATGTAAAGGCGATCAAAAGTTTTCTGGGACATGCAGGATTTTACCGGAGATTCATCAAAGACTTTTCCAAGATCACAAAGCCACTCTGCGTTTTACTTGGAAAAGACGTGCCCTTTGACTTTGATGCAGCATGGCAGCAGGCTTTTGACCATTTAAAGGAGAAGCTGACCACAACAGTTATTACTACACCGGATTGGTCACTCCCGTTTGAGCTGATGTGTGACGCCAGCGATTACGCAGTCGGTGCAGTCTTGGGCAACGAAAGGAGAAGGTATTCCACGTGATATATTATGCGAGCCGGGTGCTCAACGATGCCCAGATCCACTATGGCACGACAGAAAAGGAACTGCTTGCTGTGGTGTATGCCCTAGACAAGTTCAGGCAATATTGGTCGCGTCAAAAGTTATCGTTTTACCGACAATAGTGCCCTGAAATACCTGCTGGACAAGAAGGACGCGAAACCGAGACTGTTGAGGTGGGTACTATTGATGCAGGAATTTGACGTGGAAATCCGGGACAAGAAGGGAGTTGAGAACGTAGTAGCGGATCACCTATCCAGGCTCGAGAATGCTAAGGTGGACCTGGTACCAATCAAGGAAATCTTCTCGGACGAACACATCATGGTAGTGAAAATCGGGAGACCGTGGTACTATGCCATAGCCAATTACTTGGTAACTGGCACGCTTCCCGAGGATCTTACCCCGTCTCAGAGAAAGCAGTTAGTTTCCGAAAGCCGACAGTATTTCTGGGATGACCCGTACCTATTCAAACAGGGGGCTGATAACATCCTAAGAAGGTGCATTCCAACCCACGAAGCCTGTAACGTAATCAGACACTGTCACTCATCACAGTGTGGGGGTCATTTTGGGGGAACACGTACAGAAAATAAGATACTGCAGTCCGGTTTTTTCTGGCCGACAATCTTTAAGGATTGCCACGACTATGTGCAGGGATGTGATAGATGCCAGCGAACAGGGAACATGTCACACCGGGACGAGATGCCAATGACCGTGTGGCAGGAAGTGGAACCCTTCGATGTATGGGGTATTGACTTTATGGGGCCATTCCCGTCTTCCATGGGTAACCTCTACATTCTGCTGGCAGTGGATTATGTGACTAAGTGGATCGAGGCGATCGCGTGTCAGATAAACGATGCAGCTACCGTTAAGCGTTTTCTGAAACGCAACATTTTTACTCGTTTCGGAACTCCCAGGGCCATGATCAGTGACGAGGGCTCACACTTAATCAATCGAGTTTTTGCGAAAGATATGAAACAATACGACTTGTCAGTTCACAAGGTGTCATTAACCTACCACCCACAGACAAGCGGGCAAGCCGAAGTTTCGAACAGAGAGATCAAAAGCATACTCGAGAAAACGGTGAACCTCGGCCGAAAGGATTGGTCCATCAGATTGGACGATGCGCTCTGGGCCTACAGGACAGCTTTCAAAACGCCGCTGGGCATGATCACCCAGGATTGCTATAGACCCGAGCCTGTAGGTGAAAACGTCAGGTTAGGGTTAGGAAGAAAAGTCAGGATTTAGTACCTTACCCTGATGGACCGACCAGAGAAAGGGAGATAGGGCTAGTACCGAAAAACGTGAGACCGACTGTTAGAGAATTTGACCCGGGCCATTCGGACAGGTTAGAAACCCTAACAGGATTAGAACGAGACTGCAGACTTAGGCAGCTTAACAGGAATCTGAAAGTCTGCAGGATCGGGATTACGTGTAGAAGCTGAAAGGTCACTGCACAACCGGTACGTTGCACAGATAACAAAACTGCTGAGTGTTTTCATATCAAACGTAAAACTGAAATCTGTAGAAACCCTAGGGGATCCTGGAGCCTAGTTCCCATCTATTATAGTAACAACCAATTCAGCTTATTTCAGAAAAACGTCACAAAACATATTTACGTTTGCATTTTTAATTTCTGTTTTTAGGTTTGAAAACTGCAATCACAACCAACTCCTCCTCGTTACTACACTCGGTTAACTAAAACTGATTACCTGAGAAAACCCGAAACAGTCTCTGTGGGATCGACAACCCGAGTTGAAATACACCCGGTATTACTTGATTTCCTATACTTGCGAATAGCCTGTATTCTGCACATCATAGAGCTAGAGAGATTTACCTTTATTAGTGTATATCCAGTAGTCTTTTAAAATAATTTTTTCTTTATAAAAAAAAGTATATCCAGTAGAGCTAGAGGGAAAGGTTGTGGAAACACTTCAAACTTATCTACTCTGCATTAGCACCACTTCTTTCCCTAACGCCATCAATTTTATCCTCAAATCGTCGCTCATCTGGTTTCCTTTGATCCCACATGCATTACACAACAACAGTTAAAAAAAACACAATAATTTGTTATGATTTCAATGGGGAAAATTGTCGAACATGTGGTGTGCAGTTTTATTTACTTTGGACCCATCTAGATCGCTCCTCTTCACCTTCTGTGGGCACAAATTTGAGCGATGAGTTTCTCAAGAGCTAGAAAACAAGAGAAAGAGATAGAAAACAAAGCAACGTTACATAGAGAAACTGGATGAGAAAGTTGCATTGAAGAAAGCTGAGGGAGGCATGGAAGTGTGTAATTTCAAGTTCTTGATCAAATAATTGGTTGAAAGAACTGAATTTGATTTAACTAGAGGAGATGAAATAGTTGTGTTCTCTCTAAAGATATTGAGAGGTTGTGCATCAACGGGAAGGAAGACCAACATATGGAGAGGCTGAGGACACGTGGGTTGCAACGTGTCCCCTCATGACTTTCACATATTTTCTTTTCTTTTAGCAAATTTTTACCTACTGTATTTCTTTTATGAAAGGTTTAACTTTGACGTGGTTCTAAATATTTTGTCTACCATTCGAGCTTTATTTATTATATAGTTTTTTTTCTCAAGAACAAATAATAGTAATAATAAAACAATATAAGTATATCTTTTCACCAAAATATTGTGACCAAAATTATGAATTATTCAAAATAGAAAAAGTTGTTAATAAAGAGGAGAAAATATAGGAAATGTATTGTTTAGATATATTTTACCTATTAATTTATATATGTACGCTATACTCACACAATATATTTGAGATGTCATTCGTACCAGACTTTACGATATATATGTGTCTTAGTCTAGACTTCACATACTCAAGTTTTTGGCTAGTTGACTTTTAATTTAGACTTCACATAAGTTTTTCTTTTCACCCTGCGACAAAACTTATTCCACCGGCCGAAATTAGCTTGGCACTGGTTAGAAATTAGTTTAGCACTGTCCGGAATCACCCGTCCACTGTCCATTTATTGCCTGACACTGAATTGCGTCTATAGTGCAAACTACCAGTAATTCATTTTAAAAAAATAATCCGTCTACAAAATCACGCTCTATATTTTCTGGAGTGCCTTTAAAACGATGTTTGGGAGTGGGATCCATGCCCCCTTGAGAACTTATAGTTGACTAAAACTAGCATTTGGTTTCTTTAACCCACATTTTTTAAAAAATATAACACATATACTCCCACATAATAAACTTTTCTTTTTTATTAATGGGAAAAATCCCAGCTATTATACATGGGTAAAAAACACTTTCATTCCTATAGTTTCATAGAAGAACACTTCCCCCCTTCAGTGTGCCGAATTTTAAGTAATTTACACTCTCTGATTGTGATATCCTTAGTCTGGCAGTGGCATCTATCACTGAAAATAATTTCTAGTACAAATTTGACCTCATACCATGCAAAAAAAAAAATCCAATATACCATCAGCAATCCCCACAAAATTTTATAGTATGAAGAAAACATTGTAAAAAAATTATTTTAGTGACAATTATCAATTCTAGAGTAGTGGTGTAACAATATGGGGCGTAGGTTTTCTGAAGTTCGGCATACGAAAGGGGTGTAAGTGTTCTTTCTCAAAAAGGAAAGGGTGAAAATGTTACCTCCATGAAACTAGAGGGGGTGAAAGTGTCCTTAACAACCTATCATTTTGATAAAAATACACATGATCCGTTAAAAAAGACCAAGCGGAGACAGAGAGAAAAGAGATAAAGACCTGATTTTCCCGGAAGACTTCCACGAGCAGAGAAAAGAAATACACGAACTCACGAAGGCTCCCGACAGTGACTGACTAGGACCTCTACAAGGCAAGCCCGCCGCCGAACTCGATCTTAGAAGTCGTTGAACTCAGATGGAGTACGGCTGTATTGTTGGTCGTCACTCGAACCTGGGACATTGAGCATCAAATTTACGTCCCCATACTTTGTAAGAAAACCTAGGATGTCAATCAACTAATTTGGTATTCAATTGCAAGAATTCCGCAGACTGTGTTGATTATTTGTTGATATGTTACCCTAATACAGTAATACTTCTATATGAACTACTTCTAGGGATTATCCATATCCGACCAGGAGAATTGGGATCCAGATCCGATCCAGCTCTGTTCGGATCGTCACCGTGTTCGGATTAGATTGGATCGGGTTTCATTTAGCCGATCCAAAACCGATCCGTAAATCCATATAGTACGTGTTCAGGTCGGATTCGAATCGGATCATGCTCAGATTTGCAATAAAATCCAAAAAAATAATATAAAAAATAAACTCTATTTCATACGCCCGAAGCATGTTTGTAAGTTACAGAGCGTAAAGCACAAAATAAATGGCTTTGAAGGTTGGAGTTACTTTTTTATTCACCATAGAAGTGTAAGTAGAGATATAATAGAGGTGTATTCCTAAAGCACACTTCTATGTCGGATCGGATCGGAACCCGGTGGATTTGCTCTCCGATCCAAATCCAAATCCAAATCCTATTGGGTCTGGCTTTCCGGATTCAAATCCGATCCATTTTCAATTGGATTGGATTCGGATCCTATCCGTTCGGCTGGGACCGCTCGGATCTCAGATTGGATTGGACCATATTGCCATCCCTAACTACTTCTTCATTAAAGAATTTTGAGTGAACTGTTGGTATCATCTGTTCTTGGCTATTGGGTCAACTGCAGTCCTAGTGTCGGACTGTGATTTGTACCCAAAATTCGTTGGCATCTGTATCACTAAGGAAATGGACAAAGAAAAAATTTGTTTGCGTAGTCTAATCACTGCTTTACTTTACTTTCGCAACAAAATATTTGTGTTGCTAAATAATGAGAATGGGCAATGAAACAATTAGTTACTAAACCCGAAAATTCCAGTTTTGCTAACAAATATTTTTAGTACCAGATCATGTGAATGCGCTATAAAATAATTCATTACGAACACGGAAGGGTCATTTTTCTGGTACGAAAAATGTATTGTTATTAAATAATGGGGATTAGGAACAAAATGATTCGTCACGAACACCCAAAAACTATTTTTATCACAACAAAACATTTTTGTTGCAAGATTTTATGATCCGGGCAGAGCTTAGAGAACGATGAATTGATGAAAACAAGAACACAAGAACACACACAATGTAACGTGGTTCACTAGCGATGAGCTAGCTACCTCCACGACCCGAAAACCCTTGTTTATTAGAAAGAACGATACGAATACAACTAACAATGTCCAGACACAACTTAGGTCCCTTATATAGACATGTAGGACCAACTCAGTGCCCAAGACATTCCAAACAACTATAGAACAAATAAGGAAACAACCCAGAAACTGCCAAAGTTTGCCTCCCCAATTTGTTTCCTAAATTTCTTAGTCGCCTTTGACTTTTGCCGCCTTTGACTTCAAGTCATATTCAACAAATCTCCACCTTGACTTGAATCATCTCAGCAACCTAAACATGAACCGATGCTTCTCTCCAATAATCAACCCCAAACGTTTCGCAGCTGTATGCAAAACCCTCACGTCACAAGTTGCTCTAACTTCGCCAAGTTCCTGCAACGAGTGCCCCCAGCGATGCTCCAACTCCCGTCTAGTTCCTGCAATCGAACCCTATCGACGCTCCAACTACGACCGAGTTCCTGCAATCGAAAACCCCCTTCTTGTTGTTCCAACTCCCACCGAGTTCCTACAACAAGTTTGTTTGTTGTTCCGACTCCCACCGAGTCCCTACAACAAACCCCCCCAACATGTTGCTCCGATTCCCACTGAATTCATGCAACGTTTTGCGAGATTGCTCCAATTCCCACAAATTCCTGCAAAATCTCCCCCTTGCGCACCTCATACGTGCCGTGTCCCTCGTCAGAGACTCCCCAATGCCAAATCGGCCTCCTCTTCAAGAGCACGGATTCCATGCACCCCAACGGTGCTTTAGAGAACTCGACCATCCTCCGAAGTACCCTCCACCTGCAGCCAAACCTGCAGATCCTGAGTTCATCCTTCGTCCACCGGTGTCTCTTATCTCTACCGCTTGAACAGACGTCACAATAGCTTCCCTTGGCCGTCGTCATCACGCCGGAACTCTGACTTTCTGAACCCCCATATGCAGCCCTGTGATGCGTCCCCTCTTGCTGAGACTTAAACTCAGTGGTGGTTGTATCGACCCCCTCCTCTTCAACCAATGGCAACCACAGGCCTTGCTGCTTCAACAAAGCACGTACCTTGATCTGCCATAAGCTGAAGTTGTTTCTCCCCATGAACTTGTCGATCTTGTTCATCCCCTCGGTCATCTTCTCTGCAGCTCCTTTTCTAGATCCGTAACCCCCGAATGCGTGCTCCACCTTAATCACGAAACCGTAGCTATGAATTTCACGGATTGTGAAACCCTATCCCTATAGCTTCACCTTGATCTTGGAACACCACAACCCAAGCTCTGACACCAGTATGTTAAAAGTGGCCATTCCCCTGACCTTGCTCTGATACCAGTTTGTTAAAACTAGTGATCCCCTTGACCTGGCTCTGATACAAGTTTTTTATGATCCGGGCAGAGCTTAGAGATAGATGAATTGATGAAAACAAGAACACAAGAACACACACAATGTAACGTGGTTCACTAGCGATGAGCTAGCTACCTCCACGACCCCAAAAAACCCTTGTTTATTAGAGAGAAATGATACGAATACAACCCACAATGTTCAGTCACAACATAGGTCCCTTATATAGACATGTAGGACCGACTCATTGCCCAAGACATTCCAAAACGACTATAGAACAAATAAGGAAACAACCCAGAAACTGCCAAAGTTTGCCTTCCCAATTTGTTTCCTAAATTTCTTAGTCGCCTTTGACTTTTGCCACCTTTGACTTAAAGTCATATTCAGCACTAGATAATGTAGAATAGGTAACAAAATGATGCGTCACATTTAGGGACGTTTATTGTCGCAAAAGAATTGTTGGAAGCAAAAACAAAAATTGGCGCCAAAGTTTTGCCGACAAATACGGCAACGAAAATCAGGATCGTTGCTGAAAATAATATTTTTTGGGACGAATTCAGGGATTCGTGGCCAATAGTTAATCTTTTGCAACATTTTTCATTTAGTCGCATGAAATCTCTTTGCAAGAGATACTATTTGTTGTAGTGTTTGCACTCTCTTGCTTAGCACTCGTCATGATCAAGATGGAATGAGTTCGGGTTTGCCAAAGCAAAGCGACTTGATTCATCTAGATATGACGCGACGACACTAGCTAGTAATGTGTGACTGCTGAAGCAAGAGGTGAAGCGCAACTAAGCTACTTCAATAGGATTGAAAGCTTAGAGACTGGGAGTTATCTCTGAGATAGATAATGAATAAATAGTTATTCTCCCAAATGGACTGAGAATTTCATTGGATGAAATTATAGTTTTGTTTAAAGGTGATTTACTCAATATGATTTAGAATCGCTATAAAAAGCACTCATAAAGGGCTAAAGGCAAAATATGTTAATGGTTAACAGCATGGATAAAGGAAAAAAGGTTTGTGCCGACCCCATGGTTATAAAGCAAGCTTGTTGCTAAAATCAAGTTTCCTTGAAAATTCCATAGGTGCGGTAGAGGAAGAGAGACTGCCCAAAGTACCTGGAAGGAAATAATAAAGGAATTATGAATTCAAATTAGGTATTTTTGTTATAGAAGTCAGTATGTCTATCTCATCATCATGATTATATGATACTAAATGAGGATCTCACATTTATATAAATGTGGTGGATCTCAAGAGATGTATACAATTGGATAAGGAAGAAATAAACCTACACGTGGGGCAATGAAGCAAAGGGTTGCTGAATTAGCCGTAGGGAATTATTCATACCTTTTTGTGAATTATCTTTGAATTAGACAAATACGATTATGTCACTGCTTTGAGTAGGGACATTATCACAGTTTTTTGTTTTGACAAGAAAAATCTTTTATTTAAATAATGGACAAATGTTTTTCCATTTATTTTGATAAAATGCATGATATAATGCACTTTTGTCTAAGTGGGTTGTATATCCTTGATCATGATAATTTCATCTATAACCTTTAAACCAAGAGGTTTTCATATAATGATATGAACCTCACTTATCTTTGGCATTGTTGTTTAGTCAACATAAATAAGAAATACATATGTAGACTCCATGATGATGGATTTCTGGACTCATCTTGATTATTGAATCATATGAGACATGTAAAACTTATTTATAAGGCAAATATATGATCTTTTGGAATCATATATATTGATGTACGTAGGTCGCTAAGCACAAATGCTAAAAGTGGTTTTCAGTACTTCATCATATTTACTGATGGGATCAGAGATATATGAATTTATGTATCTTATGAAGAAAAAGATCAGAGTCATTTGAAGAGTTCAAGGAATTCACGAATGAAGTAGAGAGCCAACTTGGAAAAAGTATAATATCTCTACGATTATATCGTGGAGGATAATACTTAAGCCAATAGTTTGTACATCTAAAGGAGTATGGGATGTGATCCCAACTCACTCTACCTAGAACACCATTGTGGAATTGTGTGTCTGAGCAGAGACACCGAACCTTGTTGGAAACGGATCGGTCCATGATGTGTCAAACACAACTTCGAGTTGTATTTTAAGGGCCATGTTCGAATTACAGCAAATTCGCCCTTAACCTCGTTCCATCTAAATTAATTATGGAAAACACCATATGAGATAAGACTAGGAAGTGTCCTAGTATGTCGTTCATAAAAAATTTGGGTTATGAAGTTTATGTAAAAGGTTTACAGATAAACTTGAACCTTAATCAGATAAATGTACTATGTGGAATACCCTGAGGAAATAAAGGATATTATCTCTACACTCCAATCGAGAACAAATTGTTTTTTGCTCGAATCGTTGTGTTTTTAGATAGAGATTGTCTCTAAAAGAAACAGTGGGAGGACATTAGAACTTGAAGGAGTTCAAGAACCACAGCAGAACATTGATCCTTTTGATGGAACATGAGTAGGATCACAAGGTGTTGTGGAGAAACCTACTTAAGTAACATAAGGACTCAGTAGGTCAGGTAGGATATGTCAAGGAGCTAGATAAATATGTATTTCTCATAACCCGGTGATATATTGCTCGTAGAGATGATCCTACAACCTATGAAGAAGTCACGAGTGGGAAATACTCTAAAAAATGGCTTGGAGCCATGAGATACGATATGGAATCCACGTATTCCAACAAAGTATGGAATTCGGTAGAACCACCTGAAAGGGTAGGACCCATATGGTGCAAGTGGGTTATGAGGAAACCAACATGGATGGTAATATGATTACTTTTAAGGTACAACTGTTGGAAAAGGGTTTCCTGTGAGTTCATAGTATAGACTATGACAAAAATTTTCCCCAATTGTGATGCTTAAATCAATTAGCATCTTGCTTGAAGCAATCTATCTATAGATTGAGTCAAACTTCTCGAAGTTGGATTCTTCGAATTGATTATGCAATAAAAGGAGTTTGGTTCCATCAAAATTGAAGATGAAGCTTATGTTTACAAGAAGGTTAGTGAAAGCCTAGTTATATTTATGGTCTAGTATGTAAATACATACTAACCATTCGGAATAATGATCCTGCTTGGCAATCTTATGTAGATTGACTAGGGAATTAATCTTCAATGATATAATTAGGCGAAGCAACCTATGAAGATCTATGGAGATAGATCAGGATGGTTGTACGACTTAGGTCATAGTGCATATATTGACAAAGGTGTTGAAATAGTTCAACATGTATAGAATATGGATTCTAGCAAATGCCACATGGAATTGGTCTTTGAAAGAATAATTGTCTTTCCAATTAGAATGGAAAAGGGACCTTATGAATGAGATTCACGAGATGCGCCATGTTGTGTACTGGGCAAGATGTGTCATATGGTATGACACAAAGATACCAGTCAAATTCGGGTGAGCGCCACTGGATAATTGTCAAGATTATCCTTAAAGTACTTGAGAAGAATTTAGGATGAATTCTTGGTAAATGAATGATAGGAAGAGTTTACTGTA
This sequence comes from Linanthus parryae, assembly GCA_023055425.1. Classification (NCBI taxonomy): domain Eukaryota; kingdom Viridiplantae; phylum Streptophyta; class Magnoliopsida; order Ericales; family Polemoniaceae; genus Linanthus; species Linanthus parryae. The sequence goes on from JALGPY010000009.1 coordinate 18,072,903, forward strand.
AGGGGTTACAGTGATGAGAACTTCTAATATAACAAAGAAGATTTCATATTATAGTCAAGTTTTATGTTTTGCACTAGTAGGAGGGACTGTGAGCTGCAAAGGTTCCAGTCAAGATTCAGTTGTCGATTCTATCACAGAGGACTAAGTATATTAATGCATAAGATGCACTTACTCAGAATATTCAAACTCAATCAAATTGTTGATGGAGGAGATGTGAATATTTGCAAGTACGAGGAGATGTTCTCTTACCTTGCGCAGTAAAAGCATGAGGGTCGCGCTAGATCAATAGGCATATGATGCAGAAGATTGACTCTAGTGCAAGTAGGAGACTGTTGGAGTCGTGCCCTAGAGGCAATCAATTTATCGTGACAAATATATATGGACTTACTATTCATTATGTTATCGATATGGAGATATATTAACATGAATGAAGTGCTTAGAATATAAATGTTATATTCTAAAATATCCCTAGTCCATTATATTGATTAACAAGACAATAAACTATAGACTAGTATGGGCTGGGATTGATATGTAGATATCACGATCCAACACATGGGTATGCACTAAGAGTAGTGGCATACTGGATTGACCCACGACGAGAAGGCTACATTAGATTATGTTAAATTCACAAGCGCTTCTCATAGTGCTAATGGTATTGTAACCCTTAGACTTGAAGCCACTAGATATTCTAGTTGTGAAATATCATGCTTTGATATTATCAAACGTTGCGCCTTAACCGGGTAACTATAAAGGTAGTTATCGGGCATGATAGGAAGCAAGGTTAAAGAGCGTAGTGACATAGATATAATTTGTCCCTCCCACATAGTGGGAGTAAATATCCATGGGCCACTCGATGGATGGTGCTTATAGAATATCTGGAAAGACTCAAATAAGTTAATATAGAGATATTGATGTTATCTACACGGATATCATATTCCCAGGATCGAGGAACTATGAATTGGATATACGAGTCTGACTAATATGTCTCGTGTCCAATCCGGATATTGACACAAAGGGATAACACAATATATGAACATTGGGCACAAGGTTTGTCGGATGACTATTTCTATTTGTTGGGTAGCGTGGATGTCTTGCTAGAGGCCGCTCCATGCTAGTATTTGTTACTACCAACTAAGTAGAAACCTATGTGGTCACACTCCCTATGGATTAGAGAGGACTTGGGAAATAATTAATATGATTAATTAATTAGAATGATCAATACGCAACTACTTGCAAACTTAGTAGGACTAATTTGCAAGTTGAACTAATTCGTGTATCGACATGATTAGGATAAAGGCTTTTATGCAGTCAACAAGGAGTTGTTGGACTACATAAAGGACACTTCTAGCTTCCTTCCCATACTAATGCTCATAAGACATTGAGTGGGAGAGAAAAAGCAAGGAGAGAGAGAGAGCAAGACCAAAGAGGGCCGAACCCCACCTTGGTCCGCCCCTACCACGTCGGCCAAAGAAAGAGGGTCGAGCCCCTCTTTTGTGTTCGTTGCGTGATTGTGATCTTCTTCCTCTTCCTCCTTCAATCCTAGCTAGCACAAAGGCTTGAAGGATCCGGTATCAATCCTAGAAGTGGACTAGCCATAGAGACGTGGATACTATTTAACGTGTGAAGTCATCATAGGAGAACCCAAAGGTATGTAGATACTAGAATCCTTTACTATCGTTATGTAGTCTCTTCCTCTGATCCTTGGAGGGTCTTGAGCAAGATTGAATTTTTTTATTCCGCTGCGTAACCTGCATCAAAACCCAACATAGGGAGTGTGTTGAACTCGATGAGTTGTTTGCCATTGGAATTCGACAAAAGGAAATACGCAAGTTTTAGTATTGGTGAACGATTAACTATATTTAATAATGGCTAGATTATTAAATACAGCTCCCACTATTTTTCTACGGATTAATAACCCTCAAGATATTAATTGTTGAAAATATCATTATATTTTCTAGTGGGCCAACATCAATATTTCACTTCCTTTTGAGCTTGCTTTGGCAAGTCACCCAAAAGTTAGTTATTTAGGTAGGAACAATTCCAATTGCATGCCATGTAACTCTAGGTTCAATTGGGAAAATAACTCTTTATTTATCTATCCTATAAATAATCCTAATTGAGTGCCTTTATGCTTTTAATCCTTTTTTAAAAAGACCTAGTTACTTTCAACCTCTTACTCCAACAATTGCACATTACATGTGCCATCGCACCACATAATGATGAATCAAGTCGCCTAGCTTTCGCACGCACAAAATTGATTAATTGATTTGTGATGAGTGTTTAAGTAACGAGAAGGCAAACATAATATTTCAGTTTTGAGGGATTTTTCTTTTTCATTATTTTAATTGTTTGTTGATCCATATCAACTGATCTATTTATTTGAGTTGGGAAGGAAAACGTAATATTTTCAGTGTTTAAGTACCTCGATCTGTTTAGATCTAGAGATGAACATATGATCTAGAGCAATTACGTGCTCCGCTTTATGCGTTTTATGACTTTCTATCATTATCATTTTTTTGTGAAGAAAAATAAACTGTTGGGAATTTTCCCAATCAAAAAATAAAAAATTATCAAAATTGCTGTTGGTTTTTTTTCCAGTCCTCTAATAAAACGGCTTGGAATTAACCCATATATCCATCGTAGTACTGCTGGATGTGCGGTCCGATTGTTGATTGCAGTACTGCCTGATGTGCAGTCTATTTGTTGGGTACTTTGTTCAAACTAAATTTTTATTATGGTCTGAAAAAGAGAGAAAAAAAAGTGGTAACATTACCGCACCACAACGAGCATGATAAAGCAACATGCTCTCAACTTGCATGGCTTGGACATTCATGTATTGAAATTTCTATTGAATTTCTAATATTTGTTGTTGTTGACGGAAAAAGGAGGAATAGGGCATGCACGCTCTTAATCTGTGTGTGTGACCACTGGTCCACCGCCTACATTACAAGAAATTTTTATCCTTTATTTATTTTATTACTTAAATTAAAAAATAAAATAATGTAGACCATCGATGCTGTCAAATCAAACCTAAGACCTTGGCTTGGACTGCCCGCCAGTATGTCCTTGTGCACGACCACTAAGACCTTGGCTTGGACTGCACGCGTTTATGTCGCTGTGCAAGACCAATTAGTCTAATCGGTGCTTGCCTTTCTGCTACTTATTTTATTCTTTTACAATGCACGACAAGAGAAGTGTGTAAATCCAACACGCTAATCAAGAACTAAAGAGGCTATTCAAATGAGATTCCCCAAATTTCAAGTGTTTCAAGCATCAATCATATGTAAACACACATAGGTGTTTCCGCTGAAGGATCAAACAACAAGTGAGATCTATAAATTCTCACTCAAATCACCTAACTAGTACTCAATTTCTCAGAGTTAGGATTGATGAGTTCCTCTCACTCAAATGCAACTTCAAATCAAACACGTCAAAAGTATTCGCACATATAGCTATTCAATGCATCAAATACTTCAACAAGAGAAACCTAAAAATTGCACTAAGCATTCAAGTGAACCCAATTCAACCCATTCGTCCTTGAAGTTCAACTTGTGTCAATAAGAGGATTAGGGCACTAGATAGTCCCAAATCACCGAAGAAATTGAATTAGCTAGAAATTATAGATTCAAGAGAGCTAAAGAGAAATATTATTTCATTCATCATACTTGAATCCAACACTTGCTTTCACCAATTCAACCTCACAAATTGATTTAAATACACAAAACTAAGCAATAATCACTCTAACTTATATTTCAACTACACAAAATGAAGATAACTAACAAACTAGAGAAGCTTATAGCTGCTGATAGCTGCTGTAACTGAGTATTATTACTAGCAAAAACAGAGCCGAAGAACAGAGCATTGAAACATCAAGAACAGAGCAAAAAAACGCCCAGACATCCTACTCAAATTCGTCCTCCTCTCTCCCTCTCTTCCTCTTTCTCTGTTCTTGGCCTTTATAGAGTTCAAGAACAAACCCAGAAGAGGGAGAAATCAAAGAGAGAGAGAGAGGAGAAACGGAGTCCGTCGTTGAGCACTGTGTGGAGCCGAAAGTGTGAGAGAGAGAGAGAGAGAGAGCCGGATTTCTTCACTCTTTGTTTATATAAACTTGAGGGATGGGTTTCTTGGACTCCAAGGAGTGATCTCCACCCTCGAATTGAACTGAGAGAGCCTCCTTCGTCGATCTTCAGCACCTTCACGAACCCTTGGAGAATTGGGGCTTTCTTTGTTACTTCGTTTTGGGCCGAATTGAGGGGTGGGTTAGGAAGTGGATTGGAAAAGGAGAAGATTGGGACCGATTTGGTCAAGTTTGGTGAAGATTTAAGGTCGGGTTCAGCCTTGGACGAAGCTTCGGACGAGCTTTCATGGAGGTTCCTGGGTCTCTGCGTGTACACCGTCGGGAGAGAGAGACAGACGCGTGAGAGAGGGCTCTGTTTGCGATATTTGCACTTGGCTCCCCACTTAGTTTGCTAGTGATTTAAAAAAACTCCTTCTCTTCTTAAAACGTTTAGAATATTACAACTACACCCCACATCCGTCAAGAACACCAAACTACAACCCTTAAATCTTTTATAAAGATCCACTTTTGCCCCAATTCCGTTAAGTTGACTTCAAACCAGCCCCTTTGATGTAAATTTGGTCTTATAAATTGTTCCATTGGCTTCTTGACTTCACTTTTTGGCCTCTAATTTCCCATTTCTTCTCATTTAGACCCATAAATCATCACTTCAACATGCATTTAAGTCCTCTAGCTCACTTGATCTTCAAATTAAGCTCTTCTAGAATTTTTTTCACGTTCTCTTGGACCTCCCAATATCTTTCAATTCATCATTTAAGCTCAAATGCGGCTTTAACCTAACAAAATAAGAGGAAAACTACCAAGAATACAAAAAAAAGCATCACACAAATTACAGATAAAAGTAAGTTAAAAGGAGTTCAATAACCTACTAAAATATGTGATTTATCATCCTTAACACACCCCCAACTAGCCTTTTTCTCGTCCTCGAGCAAAGAGAGCGATAAAAGAAATAAACTAGTTAAGAACAAAATCATGAGAGGCACACACTCAACTAGACAAGGCTTGACTAAATTCTAAACTAGACTCAAATATCTACAAACACACACTCACACACATTATCTACCCAAAGAAAATAAAATCCTAAAGATTACTAGCTAATTTTAATTTTTTTTGGTGGGAGAAAAAGAAGAATGCACAAATGTTTCCTCAAATAAATTCTCAAAGTCCAAGAAGATTGAGAAAGAAACCTATGGACATCTAAGCATATACTCATACAAATGTGGGCGGTGTTTGGTAGAAGGTGACTCATGCGAACAACAAAACTTGTTAAATTAAGTCCAATTTGCGAGAAAGTATGCCTTCAAAAATAAGGATCCCATGAAACTAGACATTCTCATACTTATTCAAAAGCACCCATGTAGGATGGACCTCCAAAGCTTTGAACAAAAACGAGTTTTAGAATGGGAATGTGGTTTTGGGCTTATATGATCCTTTTTGTTGATTTTTTTTGTAAGGTGGTGCGATTTTTCCTCATTTTGGAGGTTTAAGCATTAAACATTCTTCCACATATGTCCACCTCTAATCGAAGGTTCTCCAAGACCCACAACAAAAGAGAGGAATACACAAGCAAGCTTTTTAAGCTAAACTAAGGGGGCTATCTAGGTAGTGGCATGACATTTATCCCCGGACACCCCTCTATTTCTTAGGCATCGCATAGGGTGTCATGGTCACCACCACCCCAATGGGCTACAAGTTTCCACCGCAAAAAAAAATGAGAACTAAATCCTTTTTGTAGAGTTCAAATAATTTAGAGAATACACCCTTTTTCAAAAGTAGAAGACGTCAAAGTTTATGTGATCAACTTAGTTTGAAGGACTTAAACATGAAACGTAAATTTAGTGTGTCGCTTTGTGAGAACGCATGAGATCGCGGAATGTGGGATATTGGTGTAGATGTATTGAGTATAAATGAAGAATTCCTTATTTAAAATAAAAATAAAAAGAACATGGACTACGAGATTTCATTATTTGAAAACATATAGCTTTCCAAAATTCCCCCTTCTTATTTTTTCATCATTTTTTTTTTTATTTTTTTTAAATAAGTGACTCAACTAAAACATTATAAGACTCAATAAATCTATCAAAGAAGAAAATAAAATCTAGAGTCAAGATGAAAAGTTAAAATAAATAATACTACTGTGTACGAGAGAATCCTGCAGAGAGAATTCAATATACACCAAGAGTAGGGGATAGGAAGAACACAGGAGAAGTAAGGTTGTGTGTAGGGAGAGAGTAAGGCAATATACAAGCAGATGGAGGAATGCTTGAGAGAGACAGGATTTTGGCAGAGCTTCCGCGTATTTCAGGTGATTCGCCCTTGTATGGAAGGGTTAACGACCCTATATATAACGGAGAATGTGACCGTTGTAGTGTGGTTAATGCGACCATTAATGGCGGCTTAATTAGCTTAACCACAATGGCACGTTCGTCCGCGTATATAGGGACCGTCACGTTCCTTCCGCGAAATCTCGATGTTGGACTGTTTTGTTGATCGCGCTGATTGTCGTATAATGCGTGAAAGGCCAATCTTGCAGAGTGATTTTCACTTCTGCCGGCACTACAGCTTCAGCTCCATAGCATAAAAGAAATGGGGAGACTCCGGTGGGGGTCCTTGGAGAAGTCTGATACGCCCATAATGCTATGTTCAAAGAATCAGCCCACTTCTTGTGATCGTCCGCGACCATATTGCTCAGGATCCTCAGCAGTCTCTTGTTGGTCGCTTCTTCTTGACCATTCCCTTTTGGATAATAAGGAGTAGAACATATCTACCTTATGTTGTACTCCGCTAGCTTTGCGGCTACTTGGCGATTGACGAAAGGGGTACCATTATCCGAGAGAATCGTATTAGGGATCCCGAACCTGTATATGATGTTCTCCTGAATAAAATGGACCACAGCAAGGGCATTTGCTGTCTTCAGCGGTATTGCCTCTACCCACTTAGTGAACAACTCTGTCGCGGTGAGTATAAACTGATTCCCATGCGAGGTTGGTCGGACAGGGCCAACAAAATCAAGAGCCCAAGTATGGAATGGCCATGATGTCCCCAACGCATGTAGATCCACAGCAGGGGCGTGTACGAGGTTGCCTTTGAATTGACATTCCTGGCATCTCCTTACTTTGGTACGGCAGTCTGCCTCCATGGTGGGCCAGAAATAGCCAACTGTGAGGAGTTGTCTGCATAGTTTCGCACCTCCCTGATGCTCCACTTGATGAGAGAGATCAATCACCTCTTGAGCTTCCTTGTTATCTAAGCAGCGAAGCAGATTACCCTCAAGACCTCTTCGCCAGAGTATGTTTTCTTGCACCACGTACCGGGCTGCTTTCCTTTTAAGTTTTTCAGCTTCTTTTCTTGACTCAGGCTCGATTCCTGCCGTGAGGAAATCGAAGAGCGGCTTCCTTTAGTCCGCATCATCATCATCATCAACTCTCGCAGTTACTTTGAATTGTTGCCGCAGCCGTTGACATGTCCGGCCAGTGAATCCCATACCTTTGGGCTTTCCGATAGATTGACACATCACTTTCCCCGCAAGTATGCTGGTGAATCTTTTCTAGCAGCGCTTGTCCCTCCTGCTGCGAGACGCATTGTATGAGTATTCCACCCGGGCCTTTGTAGTAGAGTGTGTTGTCATGTATGCAGTATCCCTTGGTGGATACCCAATTTTCTTTACTCGTTCCCTCTGCGATGGCGTGCAATATTGGCTTCCTCCAGTCTGCATCGTCCATGCATTCATCCTCGCATGCGTCCTCCGTCAACGCCGATGACACTCATACTTCAATTGAGATTCTTGCGAGGCACTTATCCGCACTAACCTTGGATCCCAGAGTGGCCAAAGCATCATCATGCCGGTTATCTGCTCTAGGCTTATGTTCCTACCTGACATCGCAGAATTGTTGCACCAGTTTCTGTACCAAGGTCCGGTAAGGCAATAGATTTACTTCCTTTAATCCATACTCGCCTGAAGCTTGTTTGACGATTAGCTTGGAATCCCCCATAACCGTCAAATTGCTTACTTCTAGTGCCCTGGCTGCGCGAAGACCTGCAATGAGAGCTTCATACTCCGCTTCGTTGTTGGTGACTGCGAAGTCGAGTTTTGTGGACATCTGTATGACCTCTCCATCGGGCTTGGTCAGAACTATTCCAATCCCTCCACTTTTCCTTGTTGACGACCCGTCAAAATGGAGAGTCCAGTAAGGCAACTCAACTGCATAGATCTCGGGCCCCTCTAGTTCTTCCTCGATCACGGGCTCGTGGCTATTGTCAGGGAACTGTGCTAGCAAATCCGCCACCGCTTGCGATTTGATTGCCCGCAGTCGAACGCACGTGATGTCGTAGGGATAGATGGTCATATACCATTTTGCCCGTCTTCCACCAGGAGAAGTGCGAGTCAAGAGGTACCGTATGGGGTCACTCTTTGTAACCACTACCACTTTGTGCGAAGCGAAATAGTGCTTCAACTTTTCTATTACAAAGAGTAGAGCACGGAAATGACGCTCAATATCTGTGTACCTTGATTCTGCTGGCTGCACTATGCGGGAAATATAGTAGATCGGCCTTTCTTGCCACTCATATTCCTGAGCCAAAAGTGCCCCTATAGACTTCTTTGTTGATGTTAGGTACAGCAAAAGCGGCGATCCGAGCTGTGGTGCGATCATTACCCTTTGTGGCGTCAGCAAGTCCTTTAATCTCCCAAACGCGGCCTCATGTTCTGGAGTCCAGTTGTACACGGCATTCTTCTTGAGGAGATCACTAAAGTAGAAGGTTATTTCCGCGATCGCAGGAATGAACCTTCGCAGGTAAGATAACTTCCCCAAGAATGTTTTAAAAGCACTTTGATTATGCGGCGCGGTCGTGCTGGTGATGGCTGATACTTTTGCGGGATCAGGCTCGATGCCCTGGCGATGTATTACACATCCCAAGAACTTCCCCGAGGTTACTCTGAATGCGCACTTCATCGGGTTCATCTTTAGTTGGAAACTTCTGCATCTTTCGAATACTTTCCGCAAGTCCCCCTAGTGGTCCACTTCTTCCCTGGACTTGACAACCAAGTCATCTACATAAAATTCCACTTCCTTGTGCATCATGTCATGAAACAGAGCCATCATGGCTCGCTGATAAGTCGCGCCTGCGTTCTTGAGTCCGAACGACATAACCGTGTAATTGAAGACTCCCACAGGCGTGATGAATGCGGTTTTCCGTGCGTCTTCAGGGTCCATTTTGATCTGGTTGTACCCACTGAATCCATCCATAAAGCTGAACATACGATGACCCGCAGTCGAATCAATGAGCAGATCGATGTTGGGCAGCGGGAAATCATCCTTAGGGCAAAAGCGGTTAAGGTCTCTGAAGTCTACATAGATACGAAGTTGTCCGTTCTTCTTCACCACGGGCACAATATTAGCCAAACATGTGGGATGGTGATTGGGCTCGATGAACCTGTCCAGTAGCTTGACAATTTCTTGTTTGATTTTCACATTTATCTCCGGCCTGAAGCTCCTTGTGCTCTGCTTTACCGGCTTAGATCCTGGGATCACATCTAACCTATGCATGGTGATGCTCGTGTACAGACCGGGCATCTCATCGTATTCCCATGCGAACACATCTCTGTACTCGGTCAGTAGCTGCAACAGTCTTTCTTCCTCCTCGCGCGTGAGGTCTGCACTCAGAAAAACGGGTCTCTTCTTTTCTTCGCTTGAGCTTAGGAATACCTCCTTCAGCTCTTGCTTCTGCGGTTTGGGCTTATCCTCCATGCACTCAGGCGCCTCTTTTAGCTTTTATTCCGCAACATCTTGTGTCTGCTTGTCCATTTCCATGACACGCTCGATTTGATTGATTTGCTCAGGGATATCCCCACGCTCGCGTGGGGGTATCCCCGCGCACCTTCATCTGCGGTAGCATTTCTTCCCGTTTGCGTAGAAGCTTTCTATCTCTTTGCCTGCGGGATCATGCTTTACTACCCTTTTCAGGGTGTACACACTCTTTCTTTGATAGGCGATTCGCGGTGCCTCTTCTCGCGCGGACGACATTTCCTTGGTCTCCTCCCTTGTCACCATTACCCCTGCTGGTGATTGATCCTTGATGTCCTCCCACCGAGGCAAAGGGGTCGAATTGAACGGCCCTGGCGTTTTCTCGTCTGCCATCTCAGTGAACCACACTACATCGGTGAGATGAGCTTCATCCAAATTAAAAGGTTTACCGAGGCTGGTATCTCCACTACTCTGTCGTTCCAGATAGCCTTCATCACCTGGTGAGCTGTCGAGGGGACTGCATCAAAGCGATGAATCCAAGCTCGCCCTATGATCATATGATATGTAGTGTTCGCATCGATGACGTAGAATTTGGCTGAACATTTGATTTTTCCTATCTGGACGCCCAGACGGATCCATCCTATCGTCATCCTGGAATCGCTTCCAAACCCCATCAGTGGGGATGGACGTCTGACAATCTTCTGCTTCGGGATTCCCGCTAACTTTAAAGTGTTGAGTGAGACCACGTTGACTGCCGCTCCTCCGTCGAAGAACGCCCTTTTGAACTCAACACCATTGATTACTGTCGTTACGTACAAAGGCTTCTGGTGGCTCGCATCTGTCTTCTTGTCGCTTGCGGAGAAGGTCATGACCTTTTCTGTGGAACGAGATGCTCTGACAACTTTCCCATTGTAAACCACGATGTCTTCTGCGTAATCCTCTGCTATCCTTAGAATTGCTTATGTCATTTCTTTCCGGCATTTCTCCGAAAATTTCATTTCATCGAAGAACCTGCTGAACCCGTGCGATCCCTTCATCCGATCGGCACGTTCGTCCTCCGTATCTATACTGTAATCCTCCTCATTGTAAACTTCGGCAATGATGGGTAGACCGTCTTCCGCAATCTCTTTGAGGTCCATAATCGCGATCATGGCCACCTCTTTGCCCTTCGGCTCTTGCTCCGCATGGGCAGGCAGTGGATTGTTTCGCACATCCTGCCTCTGGTCGCTGACAATCAACTCGCCGTCTTTCATCTTTCGGCTCACCATGTTCCTGAGCTTCTTGCAATCAGCCGTGGGGTGCATTATCTTCCCGTGGCATTCGCACCATTTTGGGTCCCTCATCATTATCTTGGAGGGTATCCTTTCGAGCGTCGGCAAGATACCGTCCTTACGCCACTGCTTACACAAGTCAATCGCCTCCTCCACCGAGCATGGTAGGGGTGGCGCACCCAAGTTTGTAACCCTGGGTTGCTTTTGTGGCGAGACTGTATTCACCTCAGCCTCACGCCCCCTCTTGTAGCTAAACCTTCCAATTTTAAAAGTAGTTCCGCTCGGGGATCGTTCGGGGGCGTGTTTCTTCTTCCGCCTCTCCACTATAGGCTCTATGTTTTTCGTGCACTCCATTAATTTTGAAAAGGTGGGAGTCTGTAAGTTGATGAGCATACCTTTGTACTCGTCTCGCATACCTTGCAGACATATTTCCATGAGCCTGCCCTCAAGCACTTCATCTCTACACTCCAAGGACTTGGCCCTTAATTTCTTGATGAACGTTACTCCGTCCTCCTCGCGCTTCTGGTACATGCGAGAGAGATTGATCATTGTCACATTTTCCTCCACCTGAAAGAATTTGGTATAAAACTTCTGAACCATGTCATCCCAGGTCTTCAAGGATCCGGACTCTAACGTCCTGTACCACTTGTAGGCGACATTTCCCAAGGATTTGGGGAACTCACGCATTAGTAACTTAGGATCGGCTCCATATGGTCCCATCACATCGATGAAACGCATGACGTGCTCGTGAGCATTCCCGTTGACGTCTTCGAACTTGTCCCATTTGGGAGCCTTGTACCCTGCGGGGTTAGGCATGAGATAACTTTCTCGTGGTATAGGTGGATCATTGTCCACCTTTGGAATGATGGTATCTGCGAACGGTTGATTAGCCAAGATGGTTTCTATGCGCCGCTGCAGCGACGTCATGCACTCCGGTGCACTTCCCCCAGCAGCAGGAGGAAGGGTTGTTGCAGTTGGAGGCGACACATATGCCGCGTTCGGGCTCGGAGCGTACTGTGCATTCACGTTGCCCCACGTCGCCGGCGGAGGAGGCAAGGGGTACTGTGAAGACGGATTGGGTGTCAGAATTGGCGGTTGAGGAATATGAGTGGTAGGAGGCAATATTTGAGCAGTTTGCCCCTGAATTGAGGGCAACTGCGCCATCGCCGGTGGGGTTTGCAGATTAGGGTTAGGTGGTGTGGGTATCACCCCCATCCCTTTAGTGGTGGAAGCTCCTCCTCCCTGAGAGACGGCAGTGGCAGATGTGGGATTCGGGGCAAGGGTCCCTAGGATGGCCATTACGTTCATCTGTGCGGATTGCAGATTGAGCCTTAAGAGCCTTTGCCTGATTCTGGATGGTGGCATTCAAGGCCTCTAGCGTCGGAGCCTCACCGGCGGCCGTAGGAGTGTGACGGGTCTCCTCTCCCGAGGTGGTCTCCGTGGAGGGCGATCTGTTACTGACATCATCTTCATGAGACATGGTTGCTTGCAGTGGTAAGTTTCACGTCGGGTTCACCAAATGTGTACGAGAGAATCCTGCAGAGAGAATTCAATATACACCAAGAGTAGGGGATAGAAAGAACACAAGAGAAGTAAGGTTGTGTGTAGGGAGAGAGTAAGGCAATAGCACTGTATGAGAGAGAGACAGGATTTTGGCAGAGCTTTCGCGTATTTCAGGTGATGCACCCTTGTATGGAAGGGTTAACGACCCTATATATAACGGAGAATGTGACCGTTGTAGTGTGGTTAATGCGCCCATTAATGGCGGCTTAATTAGCTTAACCACAATGGCACGTTCGTCCGCGTATATAGGGACCGTTACGGCACGTTATCCGCGTATTCCGGAACCGTTACGAGGTTGACCGGGTTTATGGAGCTCGTGCCATAAATCTCTCAAAGCAGTTACTAGAGGTCGCGCGCGGGCTTGGTTGTCGCTCGCGCGTGACAGTACTTACTCTAGCCTCCAAACCACTAAGTCCCTACAAGTCTCGTGTGGTGGTATGCGAGGGCCCTGTCTCGCAGCCCCCATGTGGATCAGCGCGGCTGGTGATCCAGTGTGTGTGGAGCACAGCTAGGTGTGCTGGATGGTTGCTATGTGGCTAGGATTTGCCTGTCTAGAAAACACTATCTACAACTACCAAAGAAAGAAAAAAAAAAATCTATGGTTTGACACGGGAAACGAGTGATGCTTCTCATGAAAGGTTCACATATTTTTTTTCTAAATTTTCATTTTTTTCATTTTTTATGAATTTTTCTAATTTTTATTATTTTTTGGATTTTCTTTTTTTTCATTTATTTTTTTATTTTTCAACATAATGTAAGCTACAAAGAGAGAAAAATATAGTGCAAGTAACCAACTAATTAAATTTAGAATCCACTCCCCCCCCAACTTAAATGTCACATTGTCCTCAATGTGTGAGAACAATGGAAGAGCATACAAAGTCATATAAGAGAAAAGGGATAAAAGGACCTTATTTTCGAGTCTTTGGTCACCACGCACCATCCATCTTCCTCCAGGAGCAACCTACAAAATGGAAATAGAAGAGAGAAAAAAAAATCCAAGAAATAGAGATAAACTAATTTATTTACGTACAACTAGAGAGGTGTAAAGAATAAATGATGCTATCCAACCCCCAATCTCGGAAATTTCTTTCCATGCCATGCCCCTACTTCATTATTAGAAAAGTACTACTCCTTCAAAAAGTTTGATTCATCAATTAGAATAGAAAGAAAAAGTAATGCCAATGCACAAAAGATGAATAAGACATGCAAGAAAAATCTAAAAATTAAGCTAGAGCAAGTGGTTATGTCATGCATCATCTTAAGAAAATGGTTTGAAATCCTCAAATGAATTGAATCATAGAATGAGTCTTCAGAAGTTGCCAAACTTTTACTTGAAATCACAACTTTAGAGATATGGGCAACTTGTAAATCTTCCATCTCATCAATTTTAAATAAGTCATATGGATTTAGGGATGTGGCTTCACAAGTGGGAGTTAAAATAATTTGATAACTTGAAGCCACATCCAAACCCTTGGGCACATCTTCTAAAATAAGCTCGCTTGACTCTTGCTGAAGTTGTGCCAAGAATTTCTCCTCCTCCGCATCGAAATCAACGTGCCCTTCAATAAGGAGAGATGAAAGGGACTCACAATCATAAAAAAAAATTATATTTTCCAAAATAAGCTCGCTTGACTCTTGGTCAAGTTGTGCTAAGAATCTCTCCTCAATCTCTCGTGAAGATGGTTCTCGTAGAGTATCCTCTAATTCATCACAAAAAAAGTAATGCTCATGATCATTGGAAATCGTGTGAGTATTAGGCTCTTCATGAGCACAAGACAAGACAATATTTCCTTCATGAAAGGTAGCATCTAATTTGACTTCTAACTCATCACATGAGTGGTTTCCATTTTGTGAATCCTCCTCACATGTGTCACTATGTGAGTCATCAAAAATGTTTCCACTCACGTCATGCCTTGAAGAGTCATAATCACAAATATGAATCTCACTACCAATATCACTATCACATGCTTCTCTAGAATGTACAAATGAAAAATGAATACAATCACCTATCCTAGTAGAAACAACTCCATCATCAAACACATCATCAAAAATTTGGTCATGAATAGGCTCGTGATGTGTGTGAATGGGAACTAGAGACTTTTGTGATGGCGAGTCTTGTGAAGAGTAAGAAATATATGCAAGAACTCATCATCACGACATTTTGAATATAATGATTCCACTATATCAGCCAAGTGAGAAAATGCTTCTACTAGTTCTTTTGTGCCTTGAAAATATTTTTGCATTGTCTCCTCAAGAGAACTACTTATAGGCCTATCTAATTCCTCATTCACATAATCTTCCCTTTCAAAATAATTCACTCTTGATTCACACATCATATCATTATATTGATAAATGCAAGAGTCATGAGAGTTCGAAAACATGTAAGTGTGTGAGGGAGGTGATTGTCCACAAGAAGTATGATATGTAATCTAGTGTCCTACTATCATGCCACGAATGATCATTCTTAAAAAAATAATAACCATTGTTAATAGCACTTTCACGTTTGGCAAGCATTGATTCCCTGGAATGATTTTTATGATTAGTAAATGCATTGTCGTAAGGACATGAAGGAACGATCGACCTCTCACCAAGTCCAAAATGTTCATGAGACATATTTTCAAGTAGGTAGATGAGAAGTACTTGATGAGAGGTATGGATCACACTTAATCAACCACAAACAACTAGAGAAAATGTCAAAAACAAATTACTAACTAACTAAGAAAGTAAAGAAAATCAAATCTAACACCTAACCTCTCCCCAGCAACGGCGCCAAAATCTTGTTCGACAAAAATCATCCCAAGTATAGGATATCGTCTCAAGTAATAATATCCGGTAAGTCCGGAGTCGAATCCACAAGGAGATAATGACTTGCAAAACTAGAATAGAGAGTAGAAAACAACCAACTAAAGCGATAAAGGAAATTTCTCATAGGCTTTAGAGCTAGCCAAGCTATCAAATCCACCACCTAAGTGATGGAGCAAGTTGAATTTGTGATTTAGCAAAACTAAATAACTAAGAAAAGAAACGAAATATCAAGTAGAGAGGGGCTAGGGATCATCGGTTTCTCTAGTGACCAATCCTCCTATTATGTTCAAGCCCGGTTATCAAATTGCATGTGTCAATCCACAAGACAAGTATCTCAAGAAGTGATTGCTCATTGCAATCCAACCCGCGACAAGAGAAGTGTGTAAATCCAACACGCTAATCAAGCACTAAAGAGGCTATTCAAATGAGATTCCCCAAATTTCAAGTGTTTCAACATCAATCATATGTAAACACACATAGGTGTTTCCACATGAAGGATCAAGCAACTAGTGAGATTTGTAGATTCTCAGTCAAATCACCTAACTAGTACTCAATTTCTCAAAGTTAGGATTGATGAGTTCCTCTCACTCAAATGCAACTTCAAATCAAACACGTCAAAAGTATTCGCACATCTACCTATTCAATGCATCAAATACTTCAACAAGAGAAACCTAAATACTACACTAAGTATTCAAGTGAACCCAATTCAACCCATTCATCCTTGAAGTTCAACTTGTATCAATAAGAGGATTAGGGCACTAGATAGTCCCAAATCACCCAAGCAATTGAATTTTCTTGACATTATAGATTCAAGAGAGCTAAAGAGAAATATCATTTCATTCATCATACTTGAATCCAACACTTGTTTTCACCAATTCAACCTCATAACTTGATTCAAATAAACAAAATTAAGCAATAATCACTCTAAATTAGATTTCAACTAAACAAAATGAAGATAACTAACAAACTAGAGCAGCTTATAGCTGCTGATAGCTACTTTAACTGAGTATCATTACTAGCAAAAACAGAGCCGAAGAGCAGAGCACTGAAACATCAAGAACAGAGCCAAAAACGCCCTGAAATCTTACTAAAATTCGTCCTCTTCTCTCCCTCTCTTCCTCTTTCTCTGTTCTTGGCATTTATAGAGCTCAAGAACAAACCCAAAAGAGGGGAAAATCAGAGAGAGAGAGAGAGGAGAAACAGAGTTCGTTGAGCACTGTGTGGAGCCGAAAGTGTGAGAGAGAGAGCCGAACTTCTTCGCTCTTTTGTTTATATAGACTTGAGGGATGGGTTTATTGGCCTCCAAGGAGTGATCTCCACCCTCGAATGGAACTGAGAGAGCCTCCATCGTTGATCATCAGCACCTTCATGGACCCTAGGAGAATTGGAGCTTTCTTTGTTACTTCGTTTTTTGCCGAATTGAAGAGTGGGTTAGGAAGAGGATTGGACAAGGAGAAGATTGGGACCGATTTGGGCAAGTTTGGTGAAGATTTGAGGGCGAGGTCAGCCTTGGACAAAGCTTCAGACGAGCTTTCATGGAGGTTGCTGTGTCTCTACGTGTATACTGTCGGGAGAGAGAGACAGACGTGTGAGAGAGGCCTCTATTTCGCCAGATTTGCACTTGGCTCCCCCCTTAGTTTGCTGGTGATTTAAAAAGACCTCCTTCTCTTCTCAAAAGGTTTAGAATATTACAACTACACCCCAAATCCGTTAAGAACACTACACTACAGCCCTTAAATCTTTTATAAAGCTCCACTTTTGCCCCAATTCCGTTAAGTTGACTTCAAACAAGCCCTTTTGATGTAATTTTGGTCTTATAAATTGTTCCATTGGCTTCTTGACTTCAATTTTTTGCCACTAACTTCCCATTTCTTATCATTTAGACTCATAAATCTTCACTTCAACATGCAGTTAAGTCCTCTAGCTCACTTGATCTTCAAATTAAGCTCTTCTAGCTTTTTCTTCACGTTCTATTGGACCTCCAAATATCTTTCAATTCATCATTTAAGCTAAAATGCGACTTTAACCTAACAAAATAAGAGGAAAAACAACCAAGACTACAAAAACAAGCATAAGTCTAGATATTGGGATATAACACGCAAATTACACATAAAAGTAAGTTAAAAGGAGTTCAATAACCTACTAAAATATGCGATTTACCATCCTTAACACTAACCCTAGATCAGTCAGGTCTGTTAGCATGTTAACCTAGAGACATTTTGATCATTTTTTTTACAAAGTCTTGGCTATGAGAAATAAAATGAATGGGCCAAGGTTGAAATTGAAAAAAAATATGTTGCTACCTACTAGGGTGGAACACATAAGCTCTCTCAAAAACAAAAAATTACTATTCACAGTATCGTTGAATATGTGATCCAGTAGTAATTATTTAGTTTGAATTGAATATTTTTGATATGAGAAAAAAAATTATGTTCATCACATCTCAACCAAATATGCAAACGCATGCCATTTTTGTCTACTTGGTATTGTTCGTGATGCACCTTTTATTATTTGATGATGGTTATTATAATTATATATTTGTTTTCATATGGTTTGTGTATTATGAACAAAAATATTGCATGATGAGTTGTTACATGAATATGAATTGGTTCTAAGCTATTGATACGCTTAGTTGAACCGTATGTTCATACTTGAAGTTGTGAAATATGATTTTGCCCATAACCTGAAGTTACGGATGAAAAAAAATGTCACTTGAGATTTCAACACGTGACCACACTCTATTTCAACTCGTGACCATTCAAAGATGAGAAAGAAAATGAAAAATGTTGTTACTGGATTTTGACCTCAATCGTCCATCTGGTTTATTTGATCAGATTACTACACATTTCTTTTCAACTATGAAAAAAAATGGTCTACAAGGTTGGAAAAGAATCTCAAAAGAATGTGTATATATGTTGCTGCTAGAAAAGAAATGTTTGATAGCATGCATTCAAAAGCATCCGAAGCACCTACGGATTCAATCCCAACCATCTATTCTAGATGAGCTGATGCTTTGTCAAACTTTTATTTATTATAATTTCAAGAAAAGAGGGAACCCCATGAGAGGTTCAACCCCATAATCATACATTGGTCATAAGCTATTCATATGCTTAGTTGAGCCATGTCTTCATATTTGTTTATTTTACTCCTCATTTTGTATTGCTATTTCTAATCCTCTTTATGAAAAATTATTGTGTGGAGCCTATCATTGACGGATATGAACATCAAAGAAATTGTTATTTTTTATGCTATTTTATCCATAACTTGCAGTTATGGATTGAAAAAAAAAATGAATATGTATAATATCGCGCTCATATTTGTTCAAGTTTATAAAAAAAAAAAGACATTGGATCTCAGGAGTGGATGATTGATTTTATGCTCGACTTAAAGTAAATAGCGAGTCATCCCCTGAACCGAATCCTATAAATTATGTGGTTGAAACAACCCGCACAGTCACAGACTTAGTTGCGATTGTTGTATGGTCTTAGTATCATGAAGATCCAACATTGATCATCTAAGGCTACATGAAAACAGGGGGGAAAAAATATGCACCAAATAGTTGCAAATATTGCCCCCTAGTGAATAAGCATGGTTTCATACTTGCAATACGCCACATTTATTTATTGATCTACATGAGAACTACTGGTAGGGTGATTCAATATCCTCCCAAAATCTATACAAATGTTTGGTTGAGTGATTCACTATCCTCCCAATAATTGTGCAAATTTTTGGTTGAGTGACTCAGGATCCTCCCAACTCCTTGGTTATTTAAAAATTTAATTGAACTTGCCCCGCTATTTATTTTGGCACAACACATTTAGATTAGAGATTAATAATTCCATTCAGGATTCGTAAAGGAGTTCTTTGAGAGAAATCCTACATGATATGTGGTTCCAATATCAAGGTTAGCTTCTTCTATTTAATTTGTCTCTACATCTTGATTTTTTTTCTTGATTGTAATGAAGACTCAATTTCTTCGTGGCTCACAAAAAGAAAAGAAAAATAGAAGAAAATGCATAAGCCCCTGTGTGTTCTTATTGACACCATATTTCACACTCAAAGTTATGAAATATTTTAGTGTATGAAAAGATACCCTACAAAGAGGTAACCTACATTTGTCGAACTAGAAGTTTCGATAAATTGATAAAATAAAAACTCTATTCAAAGATGTAAATGAGACCTTTGAAGGCTCACAACGGTAGCTTTTTAGCACATTGTGTTTCATGAAACACAAATGATCCCCTTGAATATTGAGATTCAAATTAATAGAACTATTTAAGTTTTATACTTGAATTTATGGACATGCCAAGTGGTTTTGTATAATTTAACTAAATGACATTCTCCGTAGACAATTTCTTCATAAAAATGGCTTGATGAATTATATCGCCTATCCAACGTAGAGAATTTTGTCATAAAAATGGCTTTGCATTGTCCAAACGACGCCTAGTTGATGCGTTGTGATTCCATACCGAATCTCACATAACATCCAAAAAAAAAATATTATTCAGCCCCTAAAGTGGCTTGGATGTTGTCAATCTCACATTTGAAAAAATGTGCATATCTTATATCGAGCA
Source organism: Linanthus parryae (assembly GCA_023055425.1). Classification (NCBI taxonomy): domain Eukaryota; kingdom Viridiplantae; phylum Streptophyta; class Magnoliopsida; order Ericales; family Polemoniaceae; genus Linanthus; species Linanthus parryae. The sequence continues at coordinate 18,092,938 of JALGPY010000009.1, forward strand.
CCTAGAAGACATATCTTCTCTAGAAGAGATCAATGGTTTTTGACATGAACTCGTCCAGAAATATCAAGATTGAGTTCGTCACCGTTGGCATCACTTAGTGATTGGTTGCTTGAATAATTGATATAAGACTTCAAATAGTCTTCATCATTATTTTTAGATTGACTATATATGCACTTCTTAGAAATTGTGCAATATTTATCCACTCGGATAAATTTTTATGCATGCTCTATCTCGTGAACTAACCCATTTGAACCCCTTTAAAGGAGGAGCATGGGATTTTTGTATTCTCATAAGTGAAACTCCTATCCCAAAGAGGATAGTATTTTAGAGTTCTGAGGACTACAAGTTTGAATTATGAAAAATTAAATCTCCTAAGCAGATACATTTTCGCCTTATTTTTTTCTTGGCTCGAGTATCTAAATATTCCTAAAGCATATGTTTGTGATATTGATCACATAGTTCATGTCATGTGGGCGAGGAAATACCCTATTAAAAGACATGAATTTTAATTTAAATGTCTCATTCAAACTTGATCAAAACAACCTTATAAATTATGAGATTTATGAAGTATGTAAATGTTGCTTATGCAACTATAAATATCCTCTCTAAGGATCATGATCTTGTTAGTGCCGATTCGACTAAAATTGAGAACACAAGAGAATCATAAACGAATGATCAAATCAATGCCCTTAAAGAGGAAACAACTCATCTAGATGAAGAGCTACCTACATTTGAGTCTATGATGATCATTGATGATATTCACTTTGAAAAGCACTTGGAATCACATGGTTTCCTTACACCACTATAAGTGGAAATGTGTTGACTACATTGGCCAAAATCAAAGTCAACACCTTTGTGTGTAAATATACACGGGCTCTGCAGTTTATGCATCGAGCATATTTGGGAAATACTTTGAAGTATTTTAGATGCTCCTAGCATCCATGTTCGTGTAGAACACTATATTCAAATGTCTGCACCCTAATGGTTGAATGCGTGAGACTATTGAAAGAGAAATAGGCTATATTGAAAGCAATGCCCATATATTTCTCATGGTTATAGTTATAACCCACAAATCCTCTATTTTCATAAGAGTGATTATGATATTTTGTTTAGTCTAGAAGACTATGAATATGAAAGTAACTAGTTACACAAAATGATCGTACGAACCACTATATGTGAAATCGGTGGAAGATATTACCCATGAGATATACTTCTTTGCTAAAGCAAATCGAGGATACACACTTGCGAGTAGTTAGGTGCATATGCATATTATTTAGTATGACGAATGTCTCATGAGTATATAACATGTCATACTTATTAACTGATAGTTTTTATTGTAGGGTTTTGATTCATGGATTGCACAACGGAAGCATAAACAAACATAAAACCATGCAAAACGCTCCAAGGATCACAAGTCAAGAGACATAACGATGGTAAGGGTTAGAAATCATAAACACACCTTTGGGTTCTCCTTGATGACTTCAAACGCGAATAGTGTCACGTCTCTACGGTTGATCCACGCCTAGAGGTGAGATCTAGATCTTCCAAATCCATGTGCTAGCTAGGAAGAATGGAGGAGGAAGAAGGAATCAAGCAACAATGGAGTGCCAAGAGGTGGGGCGGCTCCCTTTGGCCGACGGGTAGGGGCGGCGGTCCCATGGGGTTTCGGCCCTCTATGGGACTTGCTCTCTCCTTGCTTTGTTCTCTCCTTACTTCTATCAAATAGATGTGTGGGTGTGTGTAGAGAAAAATAAGCTAGGAGTGTTCTTTATATAGTCCAACAACTCCTTGTCCTACTACATAAAGAACCCCTCATAATCCTACTCAAGTTCGGATTAGTCCCTTTTTTGCAAAAATAGTCCTTATCATGTCAATACATGGATTAGTTCTATTTTGCAAATTAATCCTAATCATGTCTCTACATGAATTAGGCCACCTTGGCAAATCCTAATCATGTCCATACATGGATTAGTCCAACTTGCATATTAGTCCTACTAAGTTAGCAAGTTGTTGCGATTTGATCCTTTTAATTAATTAATCATATTAATTAATTATTTCCCATGTCTAGTTCACCCCTATATGGCGTGTGACCCCATAGGTTCTATTTAGTTGGTAGTAACAATTTACTAATATGGAGCGGCCTCTAGCAAGACATCCATTCTAGCCAACAAATAGAATAGTCATCATGACAAACCTTGTGCAAGTAATTGTCTCATCCCTTTGTCCCAATATCCGGATTGGACACGAGACATACAAGTCACACTCGTATATCCAATCCATAGTTTCTCGATCCTGGGAATAGCCTTATTCGTGCAAATAACATCAATATCCCATATTGATTTATTTGAGTCTGGCCAGACATTTTATAAGCACTATCCCTCGAGTGGCCTAGGATATTTGTTCCCGTTATGTGGGAGGGACAAATTCTATCTACGTCCACTACGATCTCTAAGCTTGCTTCTTATTGTATCCAGTACACGCCTTTATAACTACCCAGTTACGGTGTAGCGTTTAACGCTACCAAGATCACAATGATCCACAACTAGAATATCTAGTGACTTCAAGTCTAAGGATGACAATACCATTGCACCGCGAGAAGCGCTTGTGACTTAACATAACGTGTATGTAGCCTTCTCGGAGATGGGTCAATCCAGTATGCCATTACTCCTAATGCATACCCATGTGTTGGATCATGATATCTCCATATCAATCCAACCCCATACTAGTCTATAGATGATTGTCCTATTAATCATTATAATCGACTAGGGATATTTAAGAATATAACACTTATATTCTAAGGACTTCATTCATGTTAACATATCTCCATATTGATAACATAATGAATCGTAAATCCATAAATGTCACAATTAATTGATTGCCTCTAGGGCACAATTCCAACAGTCTCCCACTTGCACTAGAGTCAATCTCCTACATCATATGCCTATTGATCTAGCGCGGCCCTCCACGCTCCCGCTGCGCAGGGGCGAGACTCTGTTGGTACCTTGCAAATATTCACATCTCCTCCATCAACAATTTGATTGAGATTGAATATTCTGAATAAATGCATCTTATGCATTAATTTACTCAGTCCTCTATGTTAGAATCAGTGACTGAATCTTGCGTGGAACCTTTCCAGCTCACTGTCGCTCCCACTAGGGCAAAACTCAAAACTCGACTTATAATCTGAACCTTCTTTGTCAGATTCGAAGTTCGCATCACTGTAACCCCTTACAGCAAACTCTTCATATTATCTATTTATCAATAATTCATCCTTAGTGCTTCTCAAGTACTAAAGGATAATCTTGATAATTAATCCTGTGACTCTCACCCGGATTTGACTGGTATCTTTGTGTCATGATTTATGACACGTCTGGCCTAGTACATCTCATGGCGTATCTCGTGAATCTAATTCATACGGTCCATTCCCAATCTAATTGGTAAGACAATTAGCCTTCCAAAGACTAATTCCATGTGACATGGGTAAGAATCAATATTCTTTTCACGTTGAACCATTTCAACACATTTGTCAATTTATGTACTATAACCCAAGCTACACAACCATCTCGATCTACCTCAATAGATCTTCACAAGTTGCTTCGCTTAAGTCTACCATTAGAAAGTCAACTCCCTAGTCAATCTACGTAAGACTGCCAAGTAGGGGCAACATTCCCAATGATTAAGTATGTCTCCACATACACGACCAGAAACATAACTGTGCTCCCACTAACCTTCTTGTAGACACAAGTCTCATCTTCAATTTTGATGGAATCAAACTCCTTTGATTACATCATCCATTTGAAGAGTCCAACTCCTAGAAGCTTGATCCAATCCATAAATAGATTGCTACAAGCAAGATGCGAATGGATTTAAGAATCACAATTGGGGAAAGATTTCGTCATAGTCTATACTATGAGCTCACATGAAATCCCTTTCCTACCAATTTTCCCTTAAAGGTAATCATATTACCATCCATGTTGGTTTCCTCATAACCCACTTGCACCCTATGGGTCCTACCCTTCAGGTGGTTCCACCAAAGTCTATACTTTGTTGGTATACATGGATTCCATATCGTATCTCATGGCTCCAAGCCATTTCCGAGAGTTATGGCCACATGTGGTCATCTCATAGGTTGTTGGCTCATCTTTATGAGCAATATATCACGGGTTATGAGAAATCCTTATTTCTCTAGTCCCTTGACATATCCTACCTGACCTACGAGGTTCTTGTGTTATCTGAGTAGGTTACTCCACAACACCTTGTGATCCTGCTCATGTTCCATCAAAAGGATCAATGTTCTACTGTGGTTCTTGAACTCCTTCAAGTTCAACTGTCCTCCCACTGTTTCTCTTAGAGACAATCTCTACCTAGAAACACTGTGGTTCGAGAAACAAACAGTTTGTTCTCGATTAGGTTGTAGAAATAATATCCTTTTCAGGATATTCCACGAAACATTTATCTGACTTGGGTCCAAGTTTATTTGTAAACTCTTTTACATAAACTTTATAACCCCAAATATTTATGAATGACATACTAGGACACTTTCCTAGTCCATATCTCATATGACGTTATTCATAATCCGTTTTTGATGGAACAAGGTTAAGGGCGAAATTTGCTGTAATTAGAACATAGCCCCAAAAAGTAAACTGGAAGTTCTGTTTGGCTCATCATGGACCGAACCGTGTCCTACAAGGTCCGAAATCTCCTCTTAGACACGCCAAACCTTTGTGGTGTGCTAGGTGGAGCGAGTGTTGGATCATATCCAACACTCCCATAGATTGTTGTCAAACTCTTGGCTCAAGTATTTTCTTCTATGATCCAATCGTAGAGTCTAAATACTTTTGCCAAGTTGGTTCTCTACTTCATTCCTGAATACTTTGAACAATTCAAAGGATCCTGATTTGTTTCTTCATAAGATACACAAATCCATATTTCTCTGATCCCATCAGTAAATATGATGAAGTACTGAAAACCATCTTTAGCATTTGTGCTTAGTGGCCTTCATACATCGATATGTATGATTCCCAAAAGATCATATCTTTGCCTAATAAGTCTTACATGTCTCATATGATTCAAAAATCAAATGAGTTCCAGAAATCCATCCTCATGGGGTTCTAGATATGTATCTCTTATTTATGAGGCCTAAACGATAATGCTAAAGATAAGTGAAGTTCATATCATTATATGCAAACCTCTAGGTATTAATGTTATAGATGAAATTATCATGACCATGGATATAGAATCCACTTAGACAAAATTGCATTACAATAATGCATACCATAATAAATGGAACAACATTTGTCCTTTTATTATGATAAGTAGCTTTCTTGTCCAAAAAAGAAACTATGATAATGGTCCTACTCATAGTAGGGATATTATCATTTTTGTCTAATTCATGAACAATTTCTTAAAGGTAGAAATAATTCCCTACGGCTTTTCAGCAACCCTTTGCTTCATAACCCCACGTGTAGGATTATTTCTTCCTTATCCAATTGTCTTCGTCTCTTGAGATCCTCCACATTTCTACAAATGTGAGATCCTCATCTAGTATCATATACTTATGATGATGAGATAGACACATTGATTTCTATAACAAAATACCCATATTGGAATTCATAATTCCTTTACAACTTACATCCAGGTACTTTGGGTAGCCTCTCTTCCTCTACACCACCTATGGGACTCCAAAGCAACTTGGTTTTAGCAATATGCTTGCTTTATACCCATGGGGTCGGTGCAAACAATTTGCCCTTACCCATGCTGTTAACCATTAACAGCTTTGCCCATGCCCATTATGAGTGTTTTGTTTAGTGAATTTTTCAATCATATTGAATAAATCAACTTTAAAACAAAACTATAATTGCATCCAATGCAATTCTTGGTCCACTTGGGTGAATAACCTTTTATTCTTTATCTATCTCATAGATAATGCATATTCACTAATGTTTCAATCATATTGAATTAGTATATTTGCATAACCCAAAGTAGAGCAACACTTCAAACCTTTCATGTCTAGCTCCCTCTTTTAAAAGAGCTTCTTTCAATGTATGATCATATCATACTTCTCCATGTCTCTCTTCTTGCCTCTAGAGCTCAGAGTTCATGGAGGCTAACATGAGGCAAGTCACATCCAAAGAACCATTCTTTGATGTCCCTTCCATTAGGTTTTAGTGTGTTTTGGTAGTTGGTAGGAAGAGATCTTTATGTTCTACGATGTACAACAATTTCTCTTTTATTTGAGAACAATTCTCAATTTTATACCAGTCTAGGAAATAGATAGAGTCGCGTTTTTATTTGTTTAATGCCATGGGTATTCAACATAATAGGATTATGCAAAGTTTGTGACGTTTTAACTATATTCCACAAGGATTTAAATTGTCAAATATAGCTCCCACTATTTTACTACGGATTAATAACCCTCAAGATATTAATGCGGAAAATATCTTTATATTTTCTAGTGGGCCAAGATCCATGTTTCATCTCCTTATGAGCTTGCTTTGGCAAGTCACCCATAATTTGACTACTTTAGGTAGGAACAATTCCAATTGCATCCCATATGCAACTCTTGGTTCAATTGGGCAAATAACTCCTTATTTATCCATCATTATGGATAATCCCAATTGATTGCCTCTAGGTTTCTTAATCACATTAATAGCCTAGTTGTGTTCAACCTCTTATTTAAACAATTGCACATTGTTACGTGCCATCGCATTCCATCATTATGAACCAAGTCGCCCTGCTTTGGCACGCACGAACTTGATAAATAATGATGATCATGAGTGTTTAAACAACGAGAAGGCAAGAACACAATATTTGAATTTTGAGGGATTTTAAATTCAATTTTAATTGTTTTGTTGATCAAAATCAACTAATCTATCTATTTAAGTTTGGGCACAACTCCAAATAATAGATCCGGGTTGTCTAATTATCTTATTATCCTAATTGCATGCATCATCCATACACCAACCACACAATAATAAGACAATAAAGTAAACAACCACAAAACATAAATTAAACGTGATGTGGATATGGCCTTTTCTAGACTAAGATAATTCCAAGCCAATGGAATTATCTATGAACCCTAAAACAAACACATCTCCATGCGTCTTGATCATTTTGGTCCATCCTTCATAGTCATGTGGAATGCCCCATGCTCCATGTTCCATCTTTTGTGGCTCCTTTGGCTTTGGGCTTTTTTTCTTCAATCTTGGCTAACAATCTACTTTTATCTAGCACTAGTTAACTTCTATGCTAAATAAAATAAATCTCACAAGTTGAGAAAAAAAATGGCACGCAGGCCATAAAACCCTAATTAATTATTACAGTTAATTGATCAGCTCGCAGGCCGTAAACCAAAACACAAAAATTAAACATCCACATCAAACCACATCCTAAGGCCATATCCAATCACCATGCAATTTGCACATAAACAGTTAAAATCCAATTTTAACGCGCTTGGTCAATTTTAATTGATTTTAGGATATTCTAGGGTTAAAACGGTCCATGGGCCCAACAATCCAATTGCCCGGGCCCAAAAAGGTGAACCGCAAGGCCCTAGGGCCGGCCGGCCCCTAGCCCACGCGGCTAGGCCAGGGGCTAGGGCTGCCCCGGCCCCTAGGGCGGCCTAGCTTGGGCGGCAAGCAAGGAGGGGCGGTCCCCTAGGGGGGCCGAACCTCCTTTGGGAGTTGTTTCCAAAACAACTCCCTTGCTTGGTGTCCAAGTTTGGTTGTTTCCTTGTATGGAAAGAACTCCTTCTTCCCCAAGGATGCCCAAACCCTAGATCTAAGATCCTAAAATTTCTCAAACTCACTAATTAATGCATCCAATGCAAAAATTAGATCTTGTTATGATAGATGATTGACAAATTGCATCCCATGCTTGATTTGTCTTGTTTTACGCGATAAACAATCAATTTAAGGTGTAAAACAACTAAAACGTAACACATAAACCACGTTTATGCTCTACGACCTGTGGCTCTGATACCACTGTAGGGTTTTGATTCATGGATTGCACAACGGAAGCATAAACAAACATAAAACCATGCAAAACCCTCCAAGGATCACAAGTCAAGAGACATAACGATGGTAAGGGTTAGAAATCATAAACACACCTTTGGGTTCTCCTTGATGACTTCAAACGCGAATAGTGTCACGTCTCTACGGTTGATCCACGTCTAGAGGTGAGATCTAGATCTTCCAAATCCATGTGCTAGCTAGGAATAATGGAGGAGGAAGAAGGAATCAAGCAACAATGGAGTGCCAAGAGGTGGGGCGGCTCCCTTTGGCCGACGGGTAGGGGCGGCGGTCCCATGGGGTTTCGGCCCTCTATGGGACTTGCTCTCTCCTTGCTTTGTTCTCTCCTTACTTCTATCAAATAGATGTGTGGGTGTGTGTAGAGAAAAATAAGCTAGGAGTGTTCTTTATATAGTCCAACAACTCCTTGTCCTACTACATAAAGAACCCCTCATAATCCTACTCATGTTCGGATTAGTCCCTTTTTTTGCAAAAATAGTCCTTATCATGTCAATACATGGATTAGTTCTATTTTGCAAATTAATCCTAATCATGTCTCTACATGAATTAGGCCACCTTGGCAAATCCTAATCATGTCCATACATGGATTAGTCCAACTTGCATATTAGTCCTACTAAGTTAGCAAGTTGTTGCGATTTGATCCTTTTAATTAATTAATCATATTAATTAATTATTTCCCATGTCTAGTTCACCCCTATATGGCGTGTGACCCCATAGGTTCTATTTAGTTGGTAGTAACAATTTACTAATATGGAGCGGCCTCTAGCAAGACATCCATTCTAGCCAACAAATAGAATAGTCATCATGACAAACCTTGTGCAAGTAATTGTCGCATCCCTTTGTCCCAATATCCGGATTGGACACGAGACATACAAGTCACACTCGTATATCCAATCCATAGTTTCTCGATCCTGGGAATAGCCTTATTCGTGCAAATAACATCAATATCCCATATTGATTTATTTGAGTCTGGCCAGACATTTTATAAGCACTATCCCTCGAGTGGCCTAGGATATTTGCTCCCGTTATGTGGGAGGGACAAATTCTATCTACGTCAACTACGATCTCTAAGCTTGCTTCTTATTGTATCCAGTACACGCCTTTATAACTACCCAGTTACGGTGTAGCGTTTAACGCTACCAAGATCACAATGATCCACAACTAGAATATCTAGTGACTTCAAGTCTAAGGATGACAATACCATTGCACCGCGAGAAGCGCTTGTGACTTAACATAACGTGTATGTAGCCTTCTCGGAGATGGGTCAATCCAGTATGCCATTACTCCTAATGCATACCCATGTGTTGGATCATGATATCTCCATATCAATCCAACCCCATACTAGTCTATAGATGATTGTCCTATTAATCATTATAATCGACTAGGGATATTTAAGAATATAACACTTATATTCTAAGGACTTCATTCATGTTAACATATCTCCATATTGATAACATAATGAATCGTAAATCCATAAATGTCACAATTAATTGATTGCCTCTAGGGCACAATTCCAACATTTATTACTATCTTGAATGATCATGTTGCATCGTATTATGTTAGACATTATGTATTTCCCGTAAATTCACCTTCAGGTATGAAGTGTGACATCAAGATGATGCAAAGAGGGGGAGATTAAATTACAAGGCGTTGTACTCTTTTTTCCTTAGCCGAGATTTTTATCCCACAGAGTTTTTCCAAGCAAGGTCTCAATGAGGCATGCAGCCATGAATGAGTTGAGACTACACCAAATCTCCACTCAGAAGATGCACTCTTTTTCCTTCGTCAGAACTTTTGTCCCAACGGGTTTGGCTTGACAAGGTTTTAACGAGGCATCACATTAGTGAATATTCAAGGGGGAGTGTTATGAAATATATATTTGAAATGGTGAATATTCGCAGAATATTGTACTACCATGTATAGATGATACTTATTGACCTCCACACCCTATATAGAGGTGGTTTGGTGGAGAATAATACACACTTGATTTCCCTCCCTACATTGTTCTCTCTTCTCTACTCTTGAGTTTATAACAACTTTATTATTGTCTCCAGCAAGATTTGTTTTTTTTAAGTGTACTTGTAAAGAGCACGCGCTTTGCACGCGGATTACTCTCTGTTGTGTGAAATTAAGCTGTGAGCAAAATGTCATTAATTCAACAATAAAGACAAAACAAAAGCCTTCTCTATTGTTTACACGTATTTTTTAATTTATAAATATCTTTTACCCTAGAATCTATATAAAAAAATTTAGCATTGTTTAAATCAAAATGTCTTTAAAGCTTTTTGAATAATTAATCTTGATAATTAGATGACACTTGTTGAAATGTTTTGAAAACAGGTGGAAATAACTCTTTAATACAAACCATTATATTCTATGGACCACATATTTTTAGTAGGGAGAAGTATGAGGGTTAGGGCCTAAAAACACGATCTTTAAGAGTTCTTACAAATTTTAGACCCCACAAAATATAGTAATAGCATAAAATTTTTAGTTTAATTACCTCTAAAACAGTTAGAAATAGGAAATTTCTTACCGTTTTCTCTTCCAAATTTTATTTTAATTATTCTGCTAGTGCGTAAGGGCACGGATTATCCTATATTATTTCAATAAAAAAAAGTTATATACGTACGCATTGCACCAACATATGGGTCTGCACTCCTATTCTCTAAATATGATATTTATAAGATGGTAGCATTAGCACTGGAAATCTGAAATCACTGGAGAATTCAAAATTAATAGCAGAAGATATAATGTTAAAAGAAAAAAAAAAAAAAAAAAAAAAAAAGAAAACATACTTCCTTGTAAAAGATATCAACATGTCTAAAAAATGTTACACAACCCGAGGAAGGCTACAAATGTGTCTAATGAACGATGTTGTGCAAGATTTTTAACTTCTTAAGTCTGAAGCATAGGTAGTCTGGAGTAGCAGAGGGATGAATAATTATAACTAACTTTTTCAGGAAACATAGTTGAATAACTTCAAATAATAAAAATCAAAGTAGGTCCAAATCATATTACTTCTAGTAGACATCATGTGATTCATATTATTCAAAAACTATTGGCTTCCCACACCAAAGGGAAAAATGAAAGTTAGTAGTAGATTTATGTACAAAACAAAATACATGTGTTCTCACTCATTTGTTGCGACCACTGCAGAAAGGCTGCATCCAGGTAATGTCCTGCTAAGCAAATTCGGCCTAACATGACAATCTAAGCCAAGCCGTCAATAAGACAATAGTGGCCCAATTACGTCTACGGTATAGCACACATAAGATTATTAGACACGTGTAAGAAAACAAATCCAATTCAAACTACAAGGGCCTCAAAAACTATGTAAAGTTAGCCAAAAGCAACAAGGATTCACTGGCCTTTGCGTCCATACCAAAAAATTGAATTCACGATGTGAAAACATTCACAATTCCAGACACCGCAATCCCTACATAAAAACAATTGCTTTCCATATATACACAAATAAAGAAATAAAAAAAAACTATCCCACCATCATAGCTAACCCTATAAATAGGTGGCAGATTAACACAGATCAAACCAAAACTGAACTTCAGGACTCTGCATCGATCACAACTCAAGATGATATTCGTCAAGCCGTTCTCGTCTCCTAGGCAGCAGATCACGCCCACCCAATCTGAAATTTAAGAGTGAAAACTTGAAAATTTCGGAATTCGCATTCCAATAAGCAGTAAGGAATGTTGGGTTTGTCTCGAATTCCGCAAGACGAATCGGTGTACCCGATGCGTCTGATTTGTCCTCTGAGGAGGTGATCTCTGAGGAGGTGATGGCTAGGGCTTGGTGGGCTTTTCCACCTCCTCTATATTAGTACAAATAGAGGTGCTAGCTATTGTTTCTAATTGAGTCGAGTTAAGAGAGATTGGTGAGAGATATCTTTGAGCGGATGTGTGAGGTTAGGGTTTCATAGATGTAGTCTATGAGGATGAGATTACCGCGTTGACGTGGTCCGCGGATTGAGCTGTCTCTCCCCTACGATGTATTCCCTCATTGATATAGTAAAAATTCTCCTCCTCCCGTGGATGTAGGCGGTTTTGCCGAACCACGTTAAATTCTTGTGTTGTCGTTTTTCTTCTCCTAAATTGTGTGTGTGTAGTGCGTGATCGTGTGTGGCGTGTTTTTGCTTCCGTTGCGGCGGGAATTCGGGTTGACGAATAATTCCCCAACAAGTGGTATCAGAGCCAGGTTCACGAACCGGGTAGAGCACGCAGGTGGAAGGATGAAGAAGAAACAAGGAAAGAATCGGAAAGAAAAAAAATAAAACGAACAAGGAAAGAAAAAAAGTAAAAAGTTGGTCTTTCTTTATTGTTCGTGGGTTGCTTGTGGAAGCACATAGGCACTAGTGTGCTGCTGTTGATTGGAGGATCAGGTGAGAAAAGATCCGGTGCACCAGCAGTTAGAGTGCTCCAGTGCTCCACATGTGCTCCAAGACGCGATCGGGTGGTCTAAATTGTTTGGGTTGTTCTGAGCTGCCTGCAAGTCCGATTGGGGTCGAACAGGAGGTGAACCCTAGGTTTTTGGACGTTCCCGACACGATGGCGGGGTCAAATTCTGCAAATTGTTGCTGGATTTTGCAGAATGCTGACGTGGCAGTTTGCGGTGAGATCCAACGGTCCAAAATTGTTCGGGTGGTTACGGCGTGCCTGTAGATTGGATTGGGATGAGTCAGGAGTCTAAACCTATGTTTTTGGACGTTGCGGATTCATCGGTACGGTCAGAATTTTAAGATTCTGAGTTGATTGAGAAGATCGGCATCAATTGATATCGATAGGCGAGATCGAAGACGACGGGATGCGATCAGGGTCAATCAAGTTCAAGTCCAATCAGGTGGGGTCAATTAGAGGCGTTTTTCTAATTGAACGTTCGATTGGCAACCTATGCAGGCTTGGGAGTGTGTTGACAGGTGGAGCTGCTGATCAACATGGGCAAGAAGCATAGGCGTTTTATGTGTTTGTGAGCACGAGTCGCAACAGTTGCAGAGGAGTCTGGTCAGAGACGTGGGAAACTATTGCAAGGAAATTCACAAGAAGTTCCAGGGGCACAGGTCGGGGTGGTGGACGCAGTTGATGAGGCCATGGCTCGAGGTGGCGTCCTGATATCTCTGTATGTGGTTTGTGACGATAACTCTTGAGCAACTCGAGGCAAGAAGAGAGGTAAGTCGCGGCAGGTTCGCAAAGTGGTGGCTTTGCAAGACGTCTTGGTGAAGGCGTGGGATCGAACAAGAGAAGCAACAGAGCAAGGAGAAGCACTCAGGCTGGCGTGGAGAAACACGTAGTTGACGTGTGAGGACACTGAAGCATGGAGATAGTGCAGGCTATGCAACAGTTGCAGGTTGTTCGAGACGGTGCTCAAGTGACGAGAACGGTGATGAAGAAAACTACTGCAGTAGTGAAGAGGAAGTGAGTCTCGTTTTCACTTGACGTGGTTGGTGGAGAACTCTCCAGTGATGAGCTAGCTGGTGGAGAGATGGAGCCACACTACTCCCCGAAGTGTCATGCTTCGGGACGCACCCGTGTCGGGGGTGCGAGGCGTGCCCTAGGAGGGGGTGCAGAGCATCTCTGTGGTGATGCGATGGCGGTCCATGCAGTTGGAGCATGGCGGATGCGGCGGAGTTGACATCAACAACGGATTTGGCTAAGGAATTTGCTAGGCGCTTGCAGAATTCAAGCCAAGGTGGAGTTTGTTGGGTTTGTCTCGAATTCCGCAAGACGAATCGGTGTACCCGATGCGTCTGATTTGTCCTTTGAGGAGGAGATCTCTGAGGAGGTGATCTCTGAGGAGGTGATGGCTAGGGCTTGGTGGGCTTTTCCACCTCCTCTATATTAGTATAAATAGAGGTGCTAGCTATTGTTTCTAATTGAGTCGAGTTGAGAGAGATTGGTGAGACATATCTTTGAGCGGATGTGTGAGGTTAGGGTTTCATAGATGTAGTCTATGAGGATGAGAGTACCGCGTCGACGTAGTCCGCGGATTGAGCCGTCTCTCCCCTACGATGTATTCCCTCATTGATATAATGAAATTCTCCTCCTCCCGTGGATGTAGGCGATTTTTCCGAACCACGTTAAATTCTTGTGTTGTTGTTTTTTCCTTCTCCTATATTGCGTGTGTGTAGTGTGTGATCGTGTGGTGTATTTTTGCTTCCGTTGCGGCGGGAATTTGATGAATAATTCCCCAACAAGGAATTGAATCACCATTGCGAAAACCTAGGAAGAGCAAGCGACTTCCCTGGACTTCGGGTCTAGAAATCAACAATCTGATCCACTATAATCTACAAGAGAACTGCTCATGTGAGACTTGAATAGGCAGTGGTGAAACCCTAGAAAATCAAGGAATCGCGATCCCTACATCAAACAATTACTTGTTGAATGGGTCAAAGACAATCAAGTTTCCAGAAAGTATTGAATTAACAAAGACCAAAGCCCAAGCATGAACAATTTCTTGTTCGTTCTTTCGCACAATACCTGCAGATATCAGAAAAACGATCAAACACTATAATTGATGCAAATACAAAAAACATAAATCATCATTATATTCAAAATTTATATTCTCCTATATACTAAACTAACAATAAAAATGACATAATATATTTGCATATTTTCTTGTAGAAGAAAATGGTTGAATTACAAGAATTATTCATGTTGTTAGGCACATGGTAGGAGATGGAAAGAAATGACACGTAACGTCTGAAGGCAGACAAAATAGTGGAGACACATACATGGGCTCCCATGTAAAAATCGTGGTTTCCGACTTGAGTTGATAAGTATAAATCTGATAGGAGCGTGGCGGACAACATGCATGGGGATCATTGATCAATGCCCCTTGTGTTAAGATCGTCTCTGGAGCGATTCAACAACGCAACGAAAAGCAAAACAAAATTAAACCACGAACAAGAACACGACGATTAATGTGGTTCACCAAATTGGCTACATCCACGGTCCACACCCACTTCACTATGATGAACGAATGAAAAGTACAGAAGATCTCTCAGCCTCTCTCTGTGTGATGTGATACCCTCACCCTAGAGTTAGGTTAATTTATATAGAGATAGTGATACATGAAATTGCTTGTAAGCCCCTCTACTTTAGACTAGGCTACAAAACAGTCTTTACACTTAACAATCTCCCACTTGAAGACTGATTAACTCTCAGTGTACTTCTCCCAACTTCAATTCAACATGTTCCATGAGTGCGGACTTAGCCTCTCATCATGAGACTAGGCCAACCAAAGCCGAGCAGGTTCTCAGCTTCTCCAAGGTCACAACCTTGGTGAACATATCCGCAGGATTCTGGCTTGTGTGGATCTTCTCCAACTTTATTACGTATTTCTCCAGCAATGAACGAATGAAGTGATACCTGATGTTGATGTGTTTCGTCCTTGCAAAGTGGAATTCTTCGCCAGATGAATTGCACTCTGACTGTCTCTATACAGCTTGCAATTTTTCTGCTTCTTCCCAAGTTCCCTCAAGAAACTCTGTAGCCAAAACATCTCTTTACACGCTTCCGTAGCTGCTACATATTCGGCTTCAGTAGTAGATAGGGCAACAATTTTATGCAACCTCGAAACCCAACTAACTGCTCCACTGCCAAGTGTAAACACATAGCCTGTAGTGATCTTTCTTCTGTCAACATCACCAGCCATATCTGAATCAACATACCCTTTTAAACTGATCTTTGACCCTCCATAGCACAAAGCTACATCCTGTGTACCTCTCAGATACCTGAAAATCCACTTCACAGCTCTCCAATGCTCCTTACCGGGATTTCTCATGAATCTGCTAACAAGTCCCACTGCTTGGGCAATATCTGGACGTGTGCAAACCATAGCATACATCAAGCTTCCCACAGAATATGCAAGGAACTTTAGCCATGTAGTCATCTCCTCATCTGTAGCTGGACTCTGGTCTGTCAAAAGTTTGAAGTGACTCACCAACGGAGTACTCACTGATTTAGCATCATGCATGTTAAACCTCTTCAAGACTTTCTGAACATAATCATCTTGTGACAAAAATAGCTTCTTGCCAATTCTATCCCTTGTTATTCTCATGCCAAGGATTTTCTTCGCAGGTCCCAAATCCTTCATTGAGAACTCCTTAGATAAGCTCTCTTTCAACTTCTGAAATTCCCCCATGCTTGTGATGCGCAATTTAGCGTGCTGTTCGCAAGTATACGAATCTTGTAATACCGGGTGTAATTAAACTCGGGTGATCGTTCCCACAAGGACTATTTTGGGTTTTTCGAGAAATCAGTTTTAATTTGCAGAGTGTAAAAGGATAGTTTAGGATTGTGATTAACTATAAACTAAAAATAAACAAAATAAAACGCAAATATTTTTTTGTGACGTTTTTCTGAAAATCTTGAAAGTTGTAAATCTAGGGTTCGGAATACTAGGTCCCGGGATCCCCTAGTGTTTCTTCAGAATTATGTTCTTTGGTTTGATATGAAAACACTCAGCAGTTTTAATTACCCGTTCCACGTACCGATTGTGCGGTAACCTTTCAAATTCCACACACTGTCCCGATCCTGCAGACTTTCGGGTTCCTGTTAAGCTGCCTAAGTCTGCAGTCTCGTTATAAGTCTGCTAGGGTTTCTAACCTGTCCTGATGGCCCGGGCTAAATTCTCTAACAGTTGGTCTATACGTTTTGGCTAGCCCTATCTCCCTTTCTCTGGTCGGTCTATCAAGGTAAGGTACTAAATCCTGTCTTTTCTTCCTAACCCTAACCTGACGTTTTCACCTACAGGCTCGGGTCTAGAGCAATTCTGGTTCGCGACTCCGATCATGCACAAACAGATATAATCAAAGACAGAATAACTGATAATACTGCTGAATTAAGATAACGTAATCATGAATTCATACTCAAACTGCAGAACAATGTCTGAAAACGAAACCCTAGGTTCACCGAGAAACTAGGTAAAAGGTTTAGCTACTAAATGACATAATAAATTAACAAAGTTTCAGAATTTAAAAGAGAGAATAAGATCAAACTAAGTCTTCGGATCTGGATGAGTGCTTCCGTGCTCTCCCGGGATGCTCAGACTTGTCCTTGGATTAATTGTCTTGTGTGTTGTGTTCTCAAAACGAGTCTGGACGAGTCTTTATATAGTGCTGGCGAAGTTTCTGGAACTTGTCTTTATTTACGAAACTGCCACTGCCCGAAACTGCCTCAATTTTCGTGCTGTCTGCGTATAATACGCAGCCTGCTGCGTAAAATACGCAGACAGGGTCTTCTCCTGAGCTGCTTTTCTTCCTCTGTTGCTGTTGTCTGCGTATAATACGCAGACCCTGCGTATAATACGCAGACAGGGACCCATCTTTGCCTTCTTCTTCCTTCTTTCTGCGTATTTTCTCCCCCTGGTTGCGTATAATACGCAGGGGGCTGCGTATAATACGCAGACAAGGGAGAAAACTCTCGAAAATCCCCTCCCCCTCCTTGCTGCCTGCGTATTTTACGCAGGGTCTGCGTATTATACGCAGACAGCAAGGCAGGGTGCTCTTTTCTGCCTCTTTTTGCCTCCTGCTGCATTCCCGATCAATTCCTGCTGCATTCCCAGGCCCTGTTCCTGCATAGACAACATGAACACACCCGCGATCATATCCAATAAAAGTACGGAAAATTCAGAAATTTATAAAGAGCAAATAACTGTCTCGTTCCTAAAACCGAGGCTTTCCGAGGGTGAAAATTGGCTAAAACGTGATTTTTCCGGCACAAACGCACAAAAACCGAGCTATAAGATAACCCCTATTTGGGCGTTATCAAATACCCCCGCACTAAATATTGATCGTCCCGAGCAATCCCCTTGCATACCGACCTACTTGCATACCTCTCGATTTTTGCAAAACCGACCCTGTCGTGCATACATTACATTTGCATACTCCCTGCAATTGCATACTTTTTCAACCTGAACCGTATAACCAGACGACTCGATAGAAAGACTGACTCAGATAGAATATACACAGACTCAATACACATGACTCAAAAGTACTAAAACAGTTTATTTTTGGTGAGATTGGGCAATCTCAAAACATAACCGAGTGTCCTCAAAACCTCACCCTTTTTCCAGAAAATACTTCCCTGCAATCGATCGGTAAGTCTGAACAGATTTCTTTGGTGGATTAAAGCACTGGACCCGAGTACTGTTACTTTTGCTATCAACCTGAGCGAATCCCTAGTTAACCGACCATCCGAGCTATTTCCGAATCAAGGTTCTAAATCTAACAGGTAGGATATATATGTGTGTACAGGTACGGCATGATCCTACTCGTTATGACATTCTCACAATTTCCCCAAACTCACACCCCTCACCGAGTTCCCAAAAAACTGCCTGAAACACCTAAGTTCTTGCCATATCAATCTTCCTGTCCCCCGGTGTGTCTTCGCCGTTCTCGCGGCCACAAATGTGAAGCGGTGTAACTTGTCTCGAAAATTGGGCTACTCACTCAGCTTTTTGACTCAATAACATAAACAACGTAAATAACTGAAAAACTGCAAAACTAGATCACTTTCTTTTTTTTTCTCTCTTTTTTTCTTCTTTTTTTTTAATTTTTAATTTTTTTTTTTCTGATTTTTTTTATTTTTATAATAATAAGACTCTATATACACATAAATACACGAATAACAATAAATAAACTGACTAACGCTGAGTGAGTAAAAATAAAATGTCGTCGTGGGGTATGAAAGATGTCCTCATATGAAGTACCACCACACTAATCCTGAAGCGCTGATCCTGTAGTCAGAATAATACTGTGCAGTCCCACCGAACCTCCTCATCACCTAAGATGTAGAGAGTTGTGAGGTTAATTGGTGGTTGTGTGCGGAAAGATGTCTCGCACGCGACTAACTCCTCCTGTGGTCACTATGTAATGCAGTGATCCACCCCCGCAAATTAATGCACTGTCGCCGCTAACTCACCCTGTCCTTCCCTCGAAAAATGTGTCAATGTCAAAACTGTCCAAAACCGATATATCATGAAGTGCTCCCATCTAAAACCCTCCCAACTCACTCCCTCCGTCATAACTCGTAGAATAGCCAACTAACGACTGACGAAGGTCTCAAAGAAGGCTTCCTAGGCTATAGTGGCTGAGAATAAAAGGGGTAAATGGCTTCAAACGGGTTTACTAGTTGGACCTAGGGATAAGAAACAGGACGTGAGGTACCTTGATAGCCAGTCACTCCACCGAAAGATGCGATGACCATGACGGCGCCCGTGGGCGGGTTGTCGACTACCTAGATGACGGCGGTGTGGCAACTAGTCGGATCCTTAGCTCAGATGATAACTACTTGCGGTTTCCAAGGGTCACTGGCTCTCACCTATCTACTATACCTCGGTGCAAGCTTTTTTCTGTCAAAGGATTTAACCTCGATTTCTTCCCAGTTTCTGTTATCTTGATTGCCCTTTCTCAAATTTCCTGATTTTTTATTTTTTTGGTTTTTATGAAAATTTTCATTTTTTTTTAATATACACAATGCAAGGTCAGAATGGTGTGGTGGGTTGACTCAAATAAAGAAAATATGCTGACTCAAAAAAATAAAATAAAAACTGCAAATACATAGGAAAAAACGTGCAGACCGGGTAATGCAGACACGACTCCCACCCCCACACTAAGAGGTGGCATGCCCTCATGGCACTGACTCGTCTGGACTATACGGCGGGTCTGACCCGGTCTCGGATGAACCGGACATCCTGCTGGGTGAGCTGCTGGTCTGCCTGAATCTGGCACTACTAGACTATCGTGGGTGCGAGCTCGACGACTGGCAGGACCGTGTGCTCGATGACTGTCGGGACTGTGTCCGGGATCCTGACCGACTGCTAGGCGGGTGTGGAACCGGCTCTGTGGCATGCTCACTCGAGCTCGCCTCGTCCGACCAGCTGGTAGTGTAGTCACTGGAATAGGAGGGAGGAAAAATGATGGGCAATGGCACCTCTCGGTCCGCATGGCGGGCTGCCTCTCGCTGCTCCTCTCTGAGTGCAGTAATAGCGTCGCCATGGTCTTTGGCTATCTTTTTCGTGGTCTTTTTGAGGTGCTTTAAGTATCGGAAAACTTTCCCTACCTTGTTAAGCACCTTCTCACCTAAAGACTCCTGGCCAGCACGGCTGCCCTCAAGCCCCTCCTCAACTCGGGCCAACCTACGGTTCATGACCGAAAGTGGCGGTGGACCGGTCGTACCTCTCGTACTAGGTCTAGCTCTCTGACTCGGCCCCGCTCTCTGGCTCGGTTCCCCGTGGTCATGGGTGGACTGAGAACGCCTAAGTGTAGACGCTCCCGTCCCCCGAGTAGGTCTATCCTGGGTTGATCGCCTCCTAGGGGCAGGGGCAGGGGCAGGCTCGTCCTCCTCCATAGGTTCTGCATCAAGGTCTATGACTGGGTCATTCGGTCCCGGACCTCCCCCTCTAATCTTCCTATAGGCCTTAAGAAGAGGAGGCAGCCAGTCACCCTCGTGCTCTGTGATGGGAATCCGATAGATACGAGCCAGTTGGATAATCAGGTTGCTATACCCGAGTCCCTTCCGGTTCGCGGCGACGTTCCTCTCCTGAATATAAGCCCAAGTGAGCTGGGCTATATCAATCCGCCTCCTTATCATCAGACAGTACACTATAACGGTAGACTCATTCTCTAGGTAGGTAAAGTGTTGGATCCCCACAATGCGGTTCACTACCCAGTCAGCCCACCATTTGGCAGGTTTGCACAAAAATCCAGAATGCAGTTTAAGCCCTACGTTTCCTTCCTCCTCAAAGTGGGCCCCCGCGGCTCCACCTGTCAGAACCCCCAAAATTTCCCCAGCCGACGGAGGGTCATTCATAGCTAACTGGTATGCACACGGGGCTTGGGATGGTGGAATCCTGTAAGCCTGCCTAATAGAGTCGGGGGTCAGCAAGATATAGTCACGACGGCAATAGACCCACCGCACGTCAGTGTTTTCGGCATCGCCAGCATGCTTTAGGTTGCAAAAGAACTCCCTAGTCAATGTGGAACTGGACGCACCCTCAAATCCAGCTAGTGAAGTGCCAAAAATGTCTACTCGACCGGCAAAATTCACCATCTGAATCGGCATCCTATCACCATCTATTTCGAAACAGTGGTCCTTAGCCAACCTATAGTTCGGCTTCTTACCCGTCAGATAATAGATATGGGCCATGTGGGTCACAAACCGGTAACTGTCATAGTAATGTGGTGTAATGTCTCTGACAGGGATATCAATTGGCTCATGCCTACGGTTCGGGTCTATGACTGGTTTGACTAAAGCCATGACAAATATGAAAAAATAAACAGAAACAGAAATCTAGAGTACGTGCGCGTGAATTAGTGTGTCTCAGCAAATAAGCCCCCTAAGATCTACCAGAGGTCCACACGGCACGGAAACCGAGAAAAATTTCAGAAATAATGACCCGGCTACGGGTCGTGCTTAAAACAGAAAAATTAAAGCGAGAGAAGAAAGTTGGACCTTCCCACAAAGGGGGTGAAGTGCAGAATCCGGCAAGGTTATCGCCGGAAAGTCGCCGGAAAAGTCGACTTCGCCGGAATGAAATTCCGGGCACACCCACGCGTAGCTTTCTTCCTCCTCTTCAACGTTTCCTTCTATGAATTTTTCCGATTTTGCTTCAAACTCTACAAATCTGAGATTTTTCCTCAAGAACACCCTTCACTTTCCTTCCGCCCCCACACTAGCTCGGTCTGAATTTCTGACAACCGAGAGTAGTTCCGTGCTCCTTGCGACGAGGGGATTCCAAAAATGCCTTCGATTTTTGATTCCGGTCACTTTTGAAAAATTGTTGTGTTGGTGCTAGAGAGGAATGGAGGTAGAGAGAGAAACCTTCAAGCCAACAATGGCTTCTAATGGCCGGACCTCCCTCATTTAAACCCTAAGTGCCAAAATAACGAAAATGCCCCTGGCTAAAAATGGTCAAAAAAACTGCTTATTCGTGCGTATATTATGTATATGTTGCGTATTTTACGCACACAGGGGTACCGGGGTGATCAAAAAAGTAAAAAAATTGCAATTTCATCCTCTGTCTGCATATAATACGCAGAAAGCTGCGTATTTTACGCAGACAGGGGGTGATATTGCATTTTTTTTAAGAAAAACATTATTTTTCAGAACTGTCTGCGTATAATACGCAGAAACCTGCGTAAAATACGCAGAAAGTTGTGAAAATTATTTTTCAATTCTTCAAAAATATCAAGGTTTATTGTTGTCTGCGTATAATACGCAGAATGCTGCGTAAAATACGCAGACAGCAGCAAAATAAATTTTCAATTTTTTTTTTTCACCTCGGTTATTTTGGCACTGTGGGTTGAAGGGGGGTATTTTTCTCTCTCTCTCTCTCTCTCTCCTTTCTGTTTCTTTTCGTCCGCTTCTTCTGTATTTGCACATGCTTAATTTTCATTGAATACCCACACATCTCACCTCTCTCAAAAATTCAAAACTTAAAATAAAAGCTATAAAATAATTTAAACTTACTACGTTTGGTTGCCTCCCAACCAGCGCTTTGTAATTTACGGTCGACGGCCCGACCCAGTTACCTCGGGTTCGATTACGGGTCGTCGAAGTAGATTGGATCTACCCTGGCGACTTCGGCGTTCTCGAGATATGGCTTTATTCGGTTTCCGTTTACCCTGAAGCTTGAGTTGTCTTTTGGATTTTCCAGCTCAAATGCGCCCCATGCGAATATCTTCCTGATGATGAACGGTCCCGACCAACGAGATCTCAAATTTCCCGGAAAGAACCTCATTCTTGTGTTGTAGAGAAGTACCTTGTCCCCTTCGTTGAACTGTTTTGGCGTGATACGCTGATCATGCCACTTCTTCGTCTTCTCTTTGTAAATTTTGGCGCTCTCAAATGTCGTCCTGCGGAACTCTTCTAATTCCAGCAGCGCCATCTTTCTCTTATCTCCGGCCAGACCCTCATCCATGTTGAGTAGTTTGATAGCCCAATAGGCCTTATGCTCCAACTCAACCGCGAGGTGACATGCTTTCCCAAACACGAGCTGGTATGGTGACATTCCCAGCGGTGTTTTTAAAGCTGTCCTGTATGCCCACAACGCATCATCTAGTCTTATCGACCAATCCTTTCGGCCCAGATTCACGGTTTTCTCGAGAATGCCCTTGATCTCTCGGTTAGACACCTCTGCCTGTCCGTTAGTCTGGGGGTGATAAGGAAGTGATACCTTATGGATCGATACCCCGTACTGCTTAAGTACCCTGGCAAACACTTTGTTAATAAAGTGTAACCCTTCATCGCTGATCATTGCTCTGGGGGTCCCAAATCGTGTGAATATGTTGCGTTTCAGAAAACGCTCAACTGTCGCTGCATCGTTTTTCTGACATGCTATCGCCTCGATCCACTTTGTGACATAGTCCACTGCCAGCAGTATGTACAGATTTCCCATGGAAGACGGGAACGGCCCCATGAAGTCAATCCCCCATACATCAAAGGGTTCAACCTCCTGCCAAATAGTCAAAGGCATCTCGTCCCTATGTGACGTACTCCCTGTCCTCTGGCATCTATCACATCCCTGTACATAATCATGACAGTCCTTGAAAAGTGTTGGCCAAAAGAAATCTGACTGCAGTACCTTGTGTGTCGTGCGGGTCCCTCCGAAGTGACCCCCACACTGAGCCGAGTGGCAGTGCCTGATCATGTTCCAGGCCTCGTGGGTCGGAACACACCTCCTCAGAATGTTGTCGGCTCCCTGTTTGAACAGATACCGGTCGTCCCAGAAATACTGCCGGCTCAAAGAAATAAACCGTTTCCGCTGTGACGGGGTTAGGTCCTCGGGAAGCGTGCCACTCACCAGATAGTTGGCTATAGCATAGTACCACAGTCTCCCCAGTTTGACCGCCATGATGTGCTCGTCCGGGAAGTTTTTCTGGATCGGTACCGGGTCCACCTCAGCATTCTCAAGCCTGGACAGGTGGTCCGCTACTACGTTCTCGACTCCCTTCTTATCTTGAATTTCCACATCAAATTCCTACATCAGTAATACCCACCTCAGCAGTCTCGGCTTTGCGTCCTTCTTGTCCAGCAGATATTTCAGGGCACTATGGTCGGTAAAAACGATGACTTTTGACCCGACCAAGTAGGGCCTGAATTTGTCCAGGGTATATACCACAACAAGCAGTTCCTTCTCAATAGTGCCATAGTTTATCTGGGCATCGTTGAGTACCCGACTTGCATAATAAATCACACGACAAACTTTGTCCTTCCGCTGCCCCAAACTGAACCGACTGCATAGTCGCTTGCGTCGCACATTAGCTCAAACGGAAGTGACCAATCCGGTGTAGTGATGACCAGGGCTGTGGTCAGCTTCTCCTTCAAATGGTCAAAGGCCTGCTGACAGGCTGCATCAAAGTCAAAGGGCACGTATTTTCCAAGTAAAGCGCAGAGTGGCTTCGTGATCTTGGAAAAGTCTTTGATGAACCTCCGGTAAAATCCTGCATGTCCCAGAAAACTTTTGATTGCCTTTACGGTTGTCGGATATGGGAGCTGTTTTATCACCTCGATCTTGGACCTGTCCACCTCGAGTCCCTTGCTGGAAATTTTGTGACTCAGCACGATCCCCTCGGTGACCATAAAATGACACTTCTCCCAGTTCAGCACCAAATTCGCCTTCTTGCATCGGATCAGAACCTGTCCCAGGTGGTGCAGGCAGTCATCAAAACTGTCCCCGAACAGTGAAAAATCGTCCATAAAGATCCCAGATTTTTCTCGATCATGTAGGAGAATATCGACATCATGCATCTCTGGAACGTGGCTGGAGCGTTACACAACTCGAATGGCATGCGCCGGAACGCAAACGTACAGTACGGGCAGGTAAACGTTGTCTTCTCCTAATCTTCCGGGGCTATGCAAATCTGGTTGTACCCGGAGTACCCGTCCAGAAAACAGTAATAGGCGCGATGGGCTAGCCTGTCCAACATCTGGTCCATGAATGGTAGCGGGAAGTGGTCTTTCAGTGTTGCATCGTTTAGCCTCCGATAGTCCATACAGATCCGCCAGCCTGTAACCGTGCGCTGCACAATCTGTTCCTGGTCCTCATTCTGCACCACCGTAATACCCCCCTTTTTGGGCACACACTGGACCGGGCTGATCCAAGTGCTATCTGATATGGGGTATATGATTCCTGCTTCCAGCCACTTCATGACCTCCTTGCGCACAACATCCTTCATGTTCGGGTTCAGTCTCCGCTGGGACTGAATCACCGGTTTCTTGCCTTCTTCAATCCTGATCTTGTGCATGCAATAGGAGGGGCTGATCCCCTTAATATCTGCAATCGTCCAGGCGATTGCTTCTTTGTGCTCTCGCAATACTTCCAGCAGTTTCTCTTCTTGTTCCTGAGATAGAAGAGAAGAAACAAAAACGGGCAGAGTACTATTATCACCAATGTACGCGTACCTGAGATGGTTCGGGAGCGGTTTAAGCTCGAGTGCAGGTGGCTCCTTGAATGAAGGAACCATGATCATCTTCTGCCCCCCATCTTCGTCCCGGTGCAAAGTGGTCCAGTCTTCGACTCTCATGGCCTGCTCGCACCGAGTCATCTCCTTTTCTTCTCCGTACATGCTATCAATTTCTTCCATAACTGATCCATCTCCTCGTTTTCCCAACCTTCATCAACTACGTCTATGGCGAAGATATCTTCGTGATCATAATAATTTGGCAGTTGCAGATTTTTAAAAACGTTAAATTTAACCTTGTCCTCGTTAATCTGCATGGTCAGTTCCCCGCTTTTGCAATTTATCATGGCTTCTCCTGTGGCCAAAAACGGTCTGCCCAGTATGAGCGGTACCTCCCCTGCCTCCATGTCCAGGATCACCAAATCTACTGGAAAAATCAGCTCGCCGACCTTCACCAAAATATCCTCGATAACTCCATAGGCCTGTTTTACGGACGTGTCTGCCATCTCTAGCATGATTCTTGTGGGACGGGGCTCCACGACTTTTAAACTTTTGAAAATCGTCAATGGCATCAGGTTGATGCTGGCCCCTAGGTCACACATAGCCTTTCCTGTGTAAGCGTTACCTAGGGTGACCGGTATTACAAAACTGCCAGGATCTTTTCTCTTCCTCGGTAGCCCATTCTTCACACAATTGCTCACTTCTGCCGTCAGGTTTATAGTCTCGAAATCGCTCATTCGCCTCCTCCCATACAGAATGTCCTTGAGTAATTTGGCGTAAGTGGGCATCTTTTCCAAAGCCTCAGCAAAGGGTATGTTAATCTGCAGCTGCTTGAACATCTCGAGAAACCTGGCGTAGTCCTTGCTATCGTCCCTCTTTCGTGTCTTTAAGGGGTATGGTACCTCCTTGGAGACAGGTACCGTTTCTGCATCTGTGTCATTCTGCACTGCATCCTGCTCAACCGAGCCCTTCGGCTGGGGGCGGTCGACTGAGTTGCTATCCTGGCCAGACAGTTTGCGTTCTACTTCTTTCGACTTTTCTGCGCGTGCGTGGCTAGGATACAGTGGATCCTCTAGTGCTAATCCACTCCGAGTGGTGATAGCATTGATCTGAGCACGTGGATTATTTATTGTATTCGAGGGCAAGTTTCCTTTCTGTCTCTCCGTTAGCTGCTGTGCTAACTGCCCTACTTGTACCTCTAAAGCACGCAGTGACGTTTTGGTCGTCTACATGTCGGCTGTCAGGGCATCCATATGTGCGAACCGGGTCTCCATGGTCTGAAACATGGACTCGATCTTCTTCATCTGGGCGTCGTACTGCTGTGCAGATGGGCCCGGCTGAACCTGCTGATTCGGTGCAGCCTGCTGGGCTGGTGGCCTGTGCTGGAATCCCGGTGCATAAACTGCAGAGTTCGGGTTTCCGTACCGGAACCCGGGATGGTCTCTCGTACCCGGCCGGTACCGGCTCGGGTCTCACTGCTGTTGTACGTAATTGGTGTTTTCGAATCTGATCTCCTCTATGGCCGCGTCCAAATCAGGTTCTCCGACTGCTGCAACAGGCTTCTTATCCGAGTAGACTTTCTTGATCAAGTCATGAACAATCTTGGCCAGGTTGTCTATCCGGTCATCTTCTGTTGGTTCGGCTCTAGCCATCATCCTGCGATCATCAAACAGTCGGGTGTCCTGCTTGGCTAACTGCTTCATCAGGTCATATGCACCATCTTTGTCCACATGATACAGGAAGTTTCCCCCGGCTTCTCTGTCGATCCTGTCAGCACTCTCCCTGTCTAGGGCGTGGTAGAATACCTGCAGGATCTTCGCATCGCCAAAACCGTGGTTTGGGCATCTTTTCACCAATCTCATCAATCTGTCCCATGCGTCTACCACCGTCTTCCCCATCTTCTTCTTGAATGAAAGAATGTCGCTCTGCAACTGAATCACTCGGGAAGCGGGATAAAACTTTGCCAGAAAATCTGCGACACACCCCTCCCATGTAGTGATGGATCTGGGTGGTCGTGATTCGAGCCAGTCCTTGGCTACTCCGAATAGGCAATATGGGAATAGGATTAACATAAGTGCCTCTACGTCTACCCCCTTGTATCGGACCTTGTTGCAGTAATCCTCGAATTTTCCGATAAAATCGTTCGGGTCTTCGTCGGCCTTGCCGTAAAACGGGCAGAGGGTCTGCACCGTCTGGATGGTGGAGGGTTTGATGTCGAAGTGTTCTGCGGTGATCTCGGGCACCACAATAGCTCGCTCATGCCCCCCGGTGGGGACTTCAAAATTCTCCACCAATGCTTTTCCAGACCGGTTATAAGTTCTCTGGTTGCTTCGGGCAGCCAGACCTGCTGTGACTAGCTCTTCGATGTACCGAGCCATCTGGGCTGGGGTACGCGTCTCTCGTTCCTCCCCACCGGTTGCAGGGAGCTCGGGATTGTCTCTCGGATTGCCTGCCATTCTGCTTTCTCGGTTTTTGCGGTTCTGTTCGGTGTACAGCTTTTCTGGATTGTCGAGTGGAGGTACCAAATCGCGAGGCAATCTGGGCATCAACTGAACAGTCATGAAAGACGCAGATTCAAAAAGCAGTGAGATAAAAGAAAAATAACGAAACTGAAAAATAAAAACTCCGAAAACTAATTCTGATAACTAAATTAACCCTAAAAAGGTCCCGGCAATGGCGCCAAAAACTTGATGCGCAATTTAGCGTGCTGTTCGCAAGTATACAAATATTGTAATACCGGGTGTGATTAAACTCGGGTGATCGTTCCCACGAGGACTATTTTGGGTTTTTCGAGAAATCAGTTTTAATTTGCAGAGTGTAAAAGGAGGAGTAGTTTAGGATTGTGATTAACTATAAACTAAGAATAAACAAAATAAAACGCAAATATTTTTTTGTGACGTTTTTCTGAAAATCTTGAAAATTGTAAATCTAGGGTTTGGAATACTAGGTCCCGGGATCCCCTAGGGTTTCTTCAGAATTATGTTCTTTGGTTTGATATGAAAACACTCAGCAGTTTTAATTACCCGTGCTACGTACCGATTGTGCGGTAACCTTTCAGATTCCACACACTGTCCCGTTCCTGCAGACTTTCGGGTTGCTAAAGGTTTCTCATACATCTGTGAGAGAGCATCCATCAAACCCTTCGTCGTCGTTTCTTTCGACACATTGAATAGAACTGACGATGCGAGACTCAATCTCACAAGTCCTAGAGCTTTTCTGTCCGGAATCTTCCACTTTTCGTCTGTAATTTCGCTTGGTTTCTTCTCAACTCCGTCCAACGGCAAGTACAAGTCCTTTAAATACAAATAATCTTCTATCTGCATCTTCCATAAGTTGAAATTCCTCCCGTCGAATTTCTCAATCTTGAATCTTCCGTCGTCCGCCATCACTCCCATTCAAACCGTGCAGAATCTCAACAAACAGACCTGACCAACAGATCCGGAACGTCCAAAAACCCCTAGTTTGACTCCTGTTTCAAGTCAATCGGATTCTTGAGTGCTGAGAACGTCCAAAACAATCTTTGGACCAAACAGGGACAATCTGGAGTACTGTTTTGCCACAGCCGTGAAGCACTAGATTGCTTCTCTGTGAGCAGCAAACTTTACAGCAGCCACTACGTGTTTTTGTTCCTCACGTGCACAAGCCCAATCAATTTTTCCTTTTGTTGGTCATTAACCTCAGTAGCAAACCAAACTTTGGGGGATCCTTTTCACACCGGCGAAAAGAGCTCACCACCCAGTAGACAATTAAAGCACTAGTAGCTATAATCTACTCAGACCTTATTAATTAATATAGTTTCCTCAATCTGATTTTGGGAGGCACTTCAGCAACTCCTTGCCGCCAAAAAAAAAAAAAAAAAAAAAGCTAGTACACGTCTTCTTGCGAGCCAACCACACTGCCGCGTAGCTCCGATTCTCTGCACCGAGACGTGGCTCTGATACTAGTTGTTAGGATCGTCTCTGGAACAATTCGACAACGCAACGAAAAGCAAAACGAAATTAAACCACGAACAAGAACACAACGATTTACATGGTTCACCAGATTTTCTACATCCACGGTCCACACTCACTTCACTATAATGAACGAATGAAAAGTACAGAAGATCTCTCAGCCTCTCTCTGTGTGATGTGATACCCTAAGTCTAGAGCTATGTTAATTTATATAGAGATAGTGATACATAAAATTGCTTGTAAGTCCCTCTACTTTAGACTAGGTTACAAAACAGTCTTCACACTTAACACCTTGTACCATGGCCTTAGAGAACACAATGAGGAGAACCAATTAATCGCTGGGCAACTGATAGCAATTACTACAATGATTTAAGCCATCTTACCTCAAACAACAATTATGGCAAAAAAATAAGCATGTTTCATGGAATGAAATCAGCATGTTTGTTGTTAACAAAGAGTAACAAAAAGGGGAATATTGAGAAAAGATGAACAACTGAAGGTTGAATATGCTAGAAAGACCATACCCTTCTCCATCACTACTTATTAAAACATAAAGCAGGTCCAACTAAATCAACACATGCAAACATGATTACAGACTCCTTATTTAGATTAGAGATTGATAAAATTATATTCAACAATATTATTCATGCCAAAATAGTTTATACGCTACAATGATTAGATTTCACAACGAGGAAATAGTAAAAGATTGGAAAAGCAAAATAGACTGACCTGGTACATTCATCGATGCTAGCAGAAGTGGTGGTTGACTACCGAACCAGTACATCAAGAAGAAACCGATATTGAATAAGTAACTGTACCAGGTGAGCCGTTACTGAAACCTGAGACCGAACCCTAACCCCATAGAGAGATTCAGAATAGGTGTGAAACAAGAGAGTCCTATTGTGTATGAGGAAGACGATTAAAAATCTTGTTATATCAATGAGAGTTCAGATGCGGTGTAATAAAAGGACTCTTTTTTATCCAACGTCTGTAAGGGCTCTTTTCTTATTATGTTTTTAATCGGTTTTTTAATAATTAAATTAAGAATCGATGGTAGCCTAAGTATTGTAAAAAATATTAGTGTAAAAAACACATTTGTAAACTTTTAAATAGTAGAGATAGAGATATATAAACAAATCAACAGCAAAACAATTGTAGTGATATAACCAAACAAGACTTAACGTATCTCCGCGGTAATTTTTTTTCAGCACATGAGACTTACTGTTGGAACAATCTCTTACGTATATGATCAACTAATGGGACTCTACAATTTCGTTATTTTGAGAAGAATTTTTTTATTAGAAGCAACTAAGGAACTGATTCAACTAAACACCATCTACTAAGACCTTATGTCTTATCCAACTCCAGTTCAACATCCCAATACGTGGTGCTTCCCCACCACTTAGCTACTTTCACGTCATGGGCTACTTGCTCCAGTTGCTTTCTCGTCATGGGCTACTTGCTTCAGTTTGCAATGAACGACCAAGGAGTAGACCCTGCCCATCTGAAATTTAAAATTACGAAATCTAAATGTATTGATATTTCTAGAAAACATGTAATCTTCTACATATTTTATGCAGTTTCTCAAAAAAAAACATAAACAAACATATTTTGTTTTTAGTTATCTATCTTCTTTATTAAATGTAGAATATAATAAAGCCGAATTTTTAGATATGATTGACTCTTTTTCAGGTATTCTAATTTTTTCCTCTATCTAGAAGTCTCAAAAGATAAGTCATTTTTATCCAAAAAAAAGGATACGTCGTTTTTATTTCTGAGATAAGATTTACTCATCTACATGTTTATCTATTTTTAAAATATTTAAGATCTGAAATTAGTTTACTGTTATAGTTTAAATAATTTATTTTCTTAAGTTGATAACTTTTAAATGCTTATTATATCAGTTGTCTTATTTGTATATCAAAAAAAAGTATTCTAATCTACTCGTGCAAAGCTTTTAACAATTTTAGAAGTTTATATTTTACTGCTAGGGATGTTCAAATTTAATTTATATGGACGAGAAGACCGTCAATGGTTGTAGATGATATGTAATTGGTGGTAGGGAAGGGAAAGTGGAACATGATGTGTCTGGAGAGGAAGGGGCAGGGGAATGGAGTCGAGTTATCTTTTATCAATTTAGGAATGATCAACCATAAGGGTTCCTTCTTTTTTTTTTCATTGCAGTTCTAACTTCACTAAAATCTTTGTAAGGATTAACATAAAAGCTCAAAATTGCAATCTATTTTCTCAAATTTCATGCAATGAAGTGACAAACTATTTAGGGTCTAGATGTAAGTCGTTTAGATTTTTTTTTTTTTTTAATTTAAAAGAGACCACTGTTTTTCAAAAAATATGAAGCTGATTATTTTCTTCATTTCATATTTTGTAGGTATGCATTTTCATTTTGCATAATTTTTGTTAAGCAATTCCCTTCAAGAGATTTATTTAATTATTACAAGTTCACCAATTGTTTGTCAATTACAACACTTGAATGCCTGATTGGATGAATTTAGACCTGGCCATTGACGCAGGGGGATACCTACCCACCCAACTAAATTATTCTTTTGGGGACTTGAGTTCAGCAAGTTTTGATTTGTCTGGGGATCAGGCCGGAATTCGGTCCTGGCCAGCAAAGGATTTGGGCGTGATTTTTGTGAATTTGAAATTTTAATTTGATTGTTATTTATACACCGAAAACAAAAACTTATTTTTGTAAGTTTACAAGTTACGTGAAAATATGTTAGGTTAAATAGTTCGATCGATTTGATGATAATTGTACATAAGGTGATATAAAATAGTTTATGATAATTATATCTTTTAATACTTAAATGTCATTTTTTTAATGAATAAAGTTATTTTTGGCACGTGGGTGGGGTTTACTTTTTCTATAAAGTTCATGGCTTAGGCTTGAGGGGTCGCCTAACCAGTGAATGGGTTGAGCTTGGGTTCATTTTATCAAATGTTTAGCTGGCTTTAGCTAGACCAGCTCAATGCAGTACTTATTGCTAGCCCTAGATGAGTTAGGAGGCTGAGGATTAAGAAAGCGGAGAAACTAATAAAAATACTCTTACGTATAATAAAAATTAAGAAGAAATAAAAATACTCTCAACTCATTTGTGATTTTTTTTTTTCTGAAACTATTCTTAATTAACTTTGTTCTCCTATTTATCCCTCAAGAAAAACTTTGTTCTCCTATTTAAAGAAAAATAACAATAATAACCTTGTCCTCGCAGGGAAAAAACTTTCGTAACATTTTTTTCGAGATATTTATATATTATCTTTTTCTCCATGTACATCTATTCTTATTTAGTTGGGGTTTCTATGTTACAAAAATTAGTACTCCACAAATAATTAGGAGTTCTAATCTATAACTAATTTTCTGAACGGGGCAACTCTACAATGTAGCTAAGACTGACGAAGTATTGTCATTGTATGGTTGAAGAATAAATAGACATCTATATAATAAAATAGAACGGTTGACTTTAAAATGTCTTTTAGGCCATTGGATTGAATTAACCCCAGCCCTTAGTTCTCACCTATCACCCACTTAACTACCCACTACTCAACTTCCCACTTAACTACCCACTCCTTTTATCATGATTATAAAAAAGGAATTCATTTATTGCTGATTATTTACTACAATTATTTATGTAGATTAAAATATTTATTTTATTTATGACATTAGAATAGGTGAAAACGTGTTTTTTGGGGTAGTGCCCTCGGGCACGGGCAATCCCCTAGTGATATATAAAGGATGAAGTATGATCTTCACAGATGATCGGTTTACGAGTTTATGTCAACACCTTTATTTCTAAGTAAGGTAAGTAAATTGTAGATTTCACTGCATCCTGTCCTTATTTTCGATGCGTGCAAGTTGTACGAAATTTGAAATTATTCTAATATTCTTTTCTCACAATTTTAAAAACAAAGTATACTTCGTGCGATGCACGAACGGTTTACTAGTTAATTATTACATCAAATTGATCAGCTCGCAGGCCGCAAACAAACCACAAAAATTAAACATTCACAACATACCTGTAGTAACCCTCATATTTATGTTGCACGTTTATGAATTGAGTGATATTTATATTTTCCAAATTGTGTGTTAAGATTAATATTTTATTAAGTATGCTAGACTTTAAAGAAAATATTTTCAAGAATGTTATGTTTGTGCCAACTTGTTAGTTAGTATTAAATTTCGAGTTACCCCAAAAATTTATGTAAATTTGTAATGTTTCCAAACTTTATGTTTTTATGCATCAACCTCTCTATTATTGAATTTTGCATCATTTACCCAACTAAGAAGATTACATCATAAAGCTCTCTTTCATCATACAAGTGGAGTTCATTATTTTAATATCTCTATGATAGCTTGATATGAGATTATTTATCTGCATCACCAACCCCCACCATCATGTACATATCTCTCATGCTATTTCTCATTAAGAACATTCAAGAATGCTCTTTTCTCTCTCTTCAAATACAAATCCCAGTTTTTGGTGTTTACCCTCACAAAACGCCCCCAAAACTCCATTTTCTACCACTCAAATCATGAGAAACTCAAGTCTAAGGTTATACTATGCATTGGGAGTGTCTCTTCCTTCATCTTCCTCATGAATCCAAGCTCCTCTAATCTTCAAGAACTCAAGATTAATCTCTAATATCTCTCAAGACATATAACTAAGCACTCTTCTCTTCTTTATGTGTTCAATTGGTAGATAATTCATGTTGTTGGCATGAAATTACTTGATCATGAGTTGCATGTGTTATTTTTTCTTTGATTTGTAACTTTTAAACTTGATATTCCTCATCTCCAAGCATGTATCATCATTTTCATGGCTAGATCATCATATTGGTACTTGAATGTTCCATATTTCACAAAACCCACATTTGAACATTCATGCATGTCATCAAAAAATAAGTTTGTTGCTAGAATCGTGTGAGAAAATGTTTTGGCTAGGGAGATGTACATGATTTAGATCTTGTGTTAGTTTAATTTCAGATTTTTGTTGAACGAGTCTTGCATGCAACAAGTTTTTCAAGTATAGAAAACCATGAAGTTCATGTTTTGAGTCTATTTTCACGAAATTGAGAAAAATAGTTAAACATTGCAGAAAATTATGAAAAAATTGCAGTATGTGTATTTGTATGTGATGTTTCAATAGTAAAAATTTCAGATCTATTGGACTTGCATTTAATTTTAATCGGCCAAAAACTAATTCTGTTTTAACACTCTGCTCAACCCCAGACCAGTGAGGTTTTTCATACATTTCATGTACTTATTTTACTCCAATGAATAATCAATTTTGTGTATGTTGTTCCTAGGGCTGTTATTTACTTCGATTTAAAATTTCATAATTTTTTGGAATTCTATGAATATTTTATGAAATTACTCCTAAGACCGCTTTTCAGCATCTGTTTTACACCTAAAGAGCTCTGAAAGTTAATGTTTAAAAATACTTGAACGTTCTCATAATTTTTTATATTTTTGTATGTTATCAATAAACAATTTATCTATGTTATGTCAAAAATTTGGGTCTCGAATAATTATTTTGATCTACGTATGAATTTCTGAACTAATGGTAGTCATTTTTTGTTTATGAGCATAATCTAGAAGTTGTCAAGTTTCTCAATGCTAGTTTATGTAAGTTGCTTTTAGTTCATTATATGTTATATTGCTCTTATGTGCTTCATTTTACATCTCATATGCATCTACGAATATGTTTAAGGCTAGGCAAGCATATGAATATGTGAGAAAAGTTAGTTTATTTGCATTACTAAGATTTGTGTCTTTGAGCTAATTGATTATGTGCTATGTTTGGTATGATTCTATGCTAAGTGATTATACGTATGATTTGTAGCCTTCTTTACTATTTACATGACAATGGAGTTGATGATCATGTACCTAAAGATGATTGAATTTGCAATAAATGAATATTAAGTAAATGGCTTAAGCTCGCAAGGTGAGTTACCCTAACTCCCGAATTTTGTACCTACCCTCAAGTTTCTTACTTCATCTGTTTCTTCTCTTTCTTCCATTTTTGAGTTTTACCACTGTTCATTAGGTCGCTTTGACCCAATGATTTGATTAGCAATGCGATGCAAATTTTTTGGTAAATTTTCATGGTGTTGTACAGTAAACTTACTCTAAGAAACCATGAAAGATTACCGAAATATTACATCGTTTTGCTATCCAAATCACCGGGTCAAAGTGACACGCCTACGGATGAAAAAAGTCAAAACTGAAAGAAAGAGAAGAAACAAACCAAGTACAAGCTTATGTATGTTCATGTTGTCCCTATTATGTATGTATGTATGCTTATTACTCAAGTTAAATATTTATGCCCCATGGATTCTAGCAAAAAAAGAAATGAACGTTTCATAAGATAAAACACGTTTTCAGAAAGGCCAAGGTTACCGGAGTGAAACCCCCTGTCGGGTATAGGCAGGCTACGACCCTTTTACCGGGGCAATATAAGCAGGCAACGCGTCGCCTCACGAGCGGTCGCGATGGACATGTCCCTACGTTAAGTAATGCTATGTCACGAAGGTTATACACGGGCCATAAGATAAGAAACTAAGCAAGCATGTTTAGGTATGTTAAGGTCTCTACGTGAGACAAAGCAAGGTTCCTACTTGGAACAATACGATCTCTCACGACTCACTTTATGCTTTACGTTATGATTTCTTACATGTTACGTTTTATGAATGTCATGATCTTTCAAGTTTCACAAGTATATATATGTATGACTATGACTTATGTTCATGACGTTCCATGGGAAAGTTAGCCCTTTTCGTTTTCCAAACTTACGGAGGGATGTAGATGTAACTCACTGAGCTAGTTGAGCTCACACTTTTCAGTTCCTCTTTTTTTCAGGTTTTAATGACACGTAAGACGCAAGAAGTAGCAAAGCGTTGAATTTGATATGTGATCACATGCTTGGTGATTCTTATGTGCTTATATCTCGAGTATATGCTAGACGTAGAGCTTTTGTGTAACTCATGTTCTTAAATTGTTTAAACATGTATATGTTATGTAATTATGTATATATAAGACTTTGTATGAGCCATTGTATGATACCTAGAATATTTCCGAGTTATGCTTTGTGTACGTTATGAGTCGAGAGGGCTAAATGGTATTGATTTTCCAGCTTACTTTTATTTACAATTCAAATTGTTTATCAAGACAACCTCAAGTAAATTTATCAATTACGCTTCCGTAATGTTTTGCAAATACAATCTTTTGATCACGAATTTTATAATTTACTCTTTTAGCCTCTTGACGAGTCAAGGTCGCACCGGCATGTCGTTCCCTCCTCCCGTTAACGCAAAGTTTATTAATCGCTAACCGGGGTCGGCGGGAGGGGGATGTGACAAAACCGCATCTAAGGCCATATCCAATCACCATACAAATTTCCCATAAACATTTAAAAACCAATTTTTTTAGCGCGCTTATTCAATTTTAATTGGTTTTAGGATTACTAGGGTCAAAATGGTCCAAGAGGACCAAACAACTAAGTGGCCGAACCCCTTGGAGCCGGTCGGCCCAACCCGTGGGGTCGGCCGAACCGCCTAGGCCTTCGGCCTAGGTGGCTTGGGCGGCAAGGAAGGAGGGGCGGTCCCCCTAGGGGGGCGAACCTCATAGTAGTTGTTACCAAAAAACTTCTTCCTTGTTTCCCAAGTCCAAAACGTTTCCAAATTGAAACTCCCTTTCGATTTGTGCCCAAAACCCTATATTCAAGATCCGAAAATTTCTCAAACTCACTAATTCATACATCCCATGTAAAAATTAGGTCTTGTTTGGTTGAATCACATTCAACATGCATCTAATATGCTTAATTTGTCGTTTTAATGCAATAATTAACAATTATAGGTGAAAAGCAACAAAATCGTAACACATAAACAACGTTATGCTTTACGACCTGTGGCTATGATACCACTGTAGGGTTTTGATCATGGATATGCATCGGAATAAATAATAATTAATCCGATCAAGACTCTCCAAGGATCACAGGAAGAGAATTCATAACGATGGTAAGGGATTCATAACAAGTACCTTGTGGGTCTCCTGTGATGACTTCAAACGCGAATTGTGTCACGTTTCTACGGTTGATCCAAGACTAGGATTGAGATCTAGATCATTGAACTCCTTGTGCTAGCTAGGAACGGTGGAAGAGGAAGAAGGAATCACGCAACGAGGACCAAATGGAGGCTCGACCTCCTTGTTGTGGCCGACGGGTAGGGGCGAACCAAGGTGGGCGGTCGACCTCTTGATCTTGCTATCTCTCCTTGCTTTTTCTCCTACTCAAGTAATGTTATGAGCATTAGTATGTAGGAAGGAAGCTGGGAGCATCCTTTATATAGTCCAACAACTCCTTGTTTACTACATTAAGGCCCTCTCCTAATCCTACTCAAGTTCGAATTAGTCCACTTGCATATTAGTCCTACTAAGTTAGCAAGTTGTTGCGTTTTGATCGTTCTAATTAATTAATCATATTAATTAATTCTCAAGTCTAGGTTAATTCATATGACGTGTGACCCCATAGGTTTCTACTTAGTTGGTAGTAACTATTTACTAAAATGGAGCGGTGTCTAGCAACATATCTATTCCACCCAACTAATAGAAATAGTCATCCGACAAACCTTGTGCAAGTATTGTCTCATCCCTTTGTCTCTATATCCGGATTGGAAACGAGACATACAAGTCACACTCGTATATCCAATCCATAGTTTCTTGATCCTGAGAATAGCCTTATTCGTGCAAATAACAGCAATATTCCATATTGATTAATCTGATTCTGGCGAGACCTTCTCTAAGCACTATCCCTCGAGTGGCTTCGGATATTTTCTCCCGTTATGTGGGAGGGACAAATTCCATCTACATCACTATGATATCTAAGTTTGCTTCATATTGTGTCCGATACACGCCTTTATGGCTACCCAGTCACGGTGTAGCGTTTGACATTATCGAAACACAATATTCCACAACTAGATGATCTAGTAACTTCTCCAGTATGCCATTACCCCTAATGCACACCCATGTGTTGGATCGTGATATCTCCATATCAATCCAACCCCATACTAGTCTATAGATGATCGTCCTGTTAATCAGTATAACGGACTACGGATATTTAAGATAAACAACACAATTGTAAATCTAAGGACTTCATTATTTTAGATATTTCCATAAATAATACAATGAATATTCTATACAATTATTGTTCATACTAAACTAGATTGCCTATAGGGCATCTATTCTAACAGTTGAAATCCTAGAGGGATCAGATCTCTCAGGTGGAGAGTAGGCCTTTTGGAGCCGAACTTCGTAACAAGTTGTGTCTTGCTCTTAACATTTATGTACTTTAACTTCTTGCAAAACTGTTTCAACACAGGATAAGTTCAAGGCTTTGAAAATCCTTTCAAGTCCTTGAAAAATCTCAGAAGCTTTTTACCTGTCAGTTTTAGTTCAAGGATTTGAAACTGGTTTCAAAGCTTTGAAAAATTTCCAACATCTCTGTTTAATTTTTGAAACCATTATTTTAGCAAAAGTTTCCATACTCTATTCAACCCCCCCCCCTCTTCTAGTGTATATTTGATCCTGTATTATTTCCTACTTACACACTTCAAGATGTATTGGAAAGAAACCCCTTTTGTAATTTCAAACCATCGGGGGCCTTCAAATGTTGTGATTTCCATAAAGTTATCCAGTCCCCTGTTGTAGCATCTTTGTGACTAATGGTGTATAGTTTTTTGGGGGTAAAACTAACAAAAAAAAACAATTACAAAATCATTCTCACACCACCAACTTCTGCATGATCTGCTTACAAAACACATAAGCAAAACAGGAAAGGAGTACAAATTAAAACACTCAAACTAGGAGCTAGATCACATTTCGCAGCTAGCATATTAGCAAGTCGATTTCCTTCTCTCTAATATGGTACAGAGAACTGTGAGTTGCAGCAAGTAACTCCTGGATTCGAGATATGAGTGACCGAAAAAGAAAAGATCTAAACAAAATCAACCACATCCTTAGAATCATGTTCCACAAACACATCCCTCAAGCCACATTGCTGAATTAATCTTAATCCTTTTAATATGGCCCAAATTTCTCCATTGAAAAGGGAGATGTTGCCTACACATTCCTGGAAACCCCAAATACAAGAACCCAAATCATTTCTACAAATCCTAGGAATGACTAGTACCCCATATTCCACAATCAACATTAAGCTTGAAATGATTCTATGGAGGTTAGTGCGAGACACCAGACAAAGTTTCTGCACAACACTAGAATCATCAAAGAAGAGATCAAGTGACACTCTCTTTGCTTGAGAAAGTTAACTTTATGAGGTTAAAAAATCAACTGGAAATTTTGTTCATGAACCCTTTTTTATGCCAAAGCCAAATATTTGAAATCCCAGAGACAAAAACCATAGACCAAGACACACCTTCCACCAAAAGACTGGCTTGTGAAATGTATCCACCTAACTTTTTTTTGGGAGAAACTTATCCACCTAACTTTAACATTGTTTTCTTAGCACACTGTTTTTTGTCAATGAGATAATAGCATGCTCCACTGTACATGCATGAAGTTTGAGTCATCTCAGATGGTTTGTGGCCATCTTATTTTTGTGCTCTTCCATATAGGAGTTCAATATATTTCGGATAGGTTGTTAACGAATGGAAGAGACGGATCGTGACTTCTAGAAGAATGAACCTTACATGAAGGACCCAGAAACAAGACGGTATAATCAGGGCCGGTCTTCCACTCTCAGTGGCCCTAGGCAAGTTCATTGAAGAGGCCCTTCAAAATTGTTCTTCTATTATTTTTTTACTGTCTCCTCCCAAAATTAGTGTCCTTTTGTTTTTTCAACTTTTTTGAGGAGATGAATCACCTTATAAAAGACTTACAAAAAATAGACACTTATTTTGAGACAGAGAGAGTACATACTGAGTTACTATCACTAACTTTTACTATTACTTTACATATATGAGATTATTGAATATATTCATGATCAAATTTTTCTTAATTTTCGGTTCCTATATATGAACATCCCACTCGAAAAATCGTTTAAGTGATATGGAACAAAGGATACCAACTGCTTAATTAACTCCAGCATGCTTAATATTCTCATCCTTTTTAAACTCATAACAAGAATTAAAACAATTAAACTGAATAGCTTTAATTATGAAACATGGAACAAGAGAAATTAAATATAACATAAGAATAAAAATCATGCCTAATGAAAGAAAGACAGATGCCATGTAATTTTAGAAATTTGAAAATACAGAATTAGAGAGTCGTGGTGAAAAATAGATATGTGAGAGAGGGAGAAAGAGAGAAGTGAAGAGAAAGAGAGTAGTGGAAAAGATGTAAAACTCGATACTGAAGAACACACGTCTCTCTTTCCCATATGTTTATGAATGCCCATAGCTTCATACGATGAACCCATCAAATTACTAACTGTTTCAAAATTATGGGAGCCATATGGAAGTGGGGCCCTAGGCGGACACCTAATCAGGCTAAGGCCAGAGCTGGTTCTGGGTGTGACGATCTAAAACTAATGCGTTTTGTCGAGGTTGCATCAAGGGTAGGATGGAGTTAATTAGTGACTTGGGTGGAACATCACAAAAAACTTACGACTATTGGAGAGAAAATATTGACCTGATGAAAAATGGTCGCAAAAGCATTATTTTGAAGGAATAAAATGAACAACCTTAAGTTAATATCAACTCGGGAGCGTACGCTCATGTAAGTCTTTGATTCGAAGGGGACACAAAACTCAAAGGGAGCTCCAAAAATGTTCAAAATAAGTGCGGGAGATGTCACCAATATGTACATAACTACCTGCCCTAATCCTCTAATTATTGTTTCTGGTCAATATATCGGCCAATCGAAATTGCAATCACAAGCCCTAGTCAATCAACACAACAAATGGTGATTCCTAACGTCAATTACATTTGGTCTCAAGAATTAGTGACCCATACTGTTTCAGGAGTGTTGGAGATGACTGTGTTTGAGTCATTTCAAGGATTAGATTAATGTAGATTAATGTTGTTCATATTTCTTTAAGTAACTTAATGTTTTTATCCGTTATATGGTATCTTTATGTGTTGTTTATTTATGTTCTCAATTTTTCAGCTTGTTTATTAGCTGTATGAAATTTTAATAATTTCTTAAGCATATTATTTTCACTTTTATGCTTTTTTTGCGATGCTTTATCGCCTGGGCGGCGACTTGCTGGAACCAGTCACCTAGCCACTTATTTCCGTGTTCTTTTTGTATCTTTTATTTTCCACCCACCCCAGATGCACCATAGACAACTCTCTTTACTATGGTTTTCATTTTCTTTTTTTCTTTTACTTAATGATATCTTGCTACTGGCACACCATTCAACATCTCTGGGGATCAACGGGTTTTTTTTTACCAAAATGTTGATTGCACCCACTTTTATAAAAGCATCCACAGCAGACTACTCAAATGGAAGTTATTACTAAATTAGCAAGTCAATTTGAATAAGTTCAGTGTCTAGTAGACTAGCTAAATCAAATACCATTTTAGTCTCCTACCTTTATGCTAGCTAGATTTGACGAGTCAACACATCCTAGCTACTTTCATTTTTTAGTTCTTATTTTAGTTTTAATTAGTATTGGTATAACACTACTGGAGTAAATTTTCCACACTAAAATGAATAAGTTAAATTTATACTATAGTTTAGCTAATCTGTGGATAATACTAT
This sequence comes from Linanthus parryae, assembly GCA_023055425.1. Classification (NCBI taxonomy): domain Eukaryota; kingdom Viridiplantae; phylum Streptophyta; class Magnoliopsida; order Ericales; family Polemoniaceae; genus Linanthus; species Linanthus parryae. Next base: position 18,135,071 of record JALGPY010000009.1, read on the forward strand.
TGTGGATGCTCAATTTCACTAAACTGGAGGTGGACAATAAGGCATTAAGTCTAGTTTTTACTTATATATATATATATATATATATATATATATATATATATATATATATATAGGAGAACTAAAATAATTTTTTTACATAGTATTTTATTAATTATGCCAAAACAATATATGTAATAATACATACAAGTATATTCAAAGTTGATAGATTTGTCAACTAAAATGATCTTATTGATCACAATCTTCTCCATTTCGACCGTGTTATCATTTTTCTTATCTAAATCGACAGTTATGCGAGATTTACATGTGTATTTAATTTATTTTTTCTTAAGTTTTTTATTTTGTTGTCATATTAATATCATTTTATCTTTACAAAAATGTTTAGGCAAACCGCCCGGACCGAAATGAACCAAACGTGAATTCTCGGTTTGGTGTTTCGTTTGGTTAGGTTAACTGTTTCAAATGGTTGGGTTATAAAATTGATAAATCGATGTACTCGGTTTGCTTTACAGTTTCAATTGGCATGACATCCCACAAGATTGGGCCGGATTTCGACAATATTGATAAATCCATGTATCCCACAAGATTGGGCCTGGCTTCGACAATAATATAGCTTGTATCATTGTAGGAGGCAGCTTGTATTAAATTAGGGAATTGATTCTTACACCGGCCATTATTTATGGTTACACCGGATTTTAGTTTATGTGATTATTTTGTCCTCGCTGATAATTGAGTAGGAACATTTTCTCCATTTAAATCCATTATCTTTGTCATTCCCTTTACAGTTCAGAGAATTTGAATTTGTGATGATAAGGTTACAAATCATTGCCATTTGTGGAAATAAATTTTTTACAGTCTTTCCATTACTTGTAAGAAATTAATTCTACTTTTTTCAATTATTGTGGACAACCATTTTTTAAGTTCAAGAATGGTGATGATGTTCTTACCAATCAGGCAATCACTATCATGCCTGTACATATTTTTATAAAATTTCACCCTGACTCTGAATTCATTTGTACTTTGTCCCTAATTGATTCTTAAAACTAATTTTGGCGCCTTAGCCGACATCTTCATGTGTTGTTCGAGTCTTCCATAGCCGAATTCGTTTGTACTTTGTCCCTAATTGATTCTTAAAAGTAATTTTGGCGCCTTAGCCGACATCTTCATGTGTTGTTCGAGTCTGCCATAGCCGCATTTTATTACACCCCAGATTTGATGTAATCTTTGGTTACAGAACAGCGATACGCTAAATCGCGTTGTCCTATTACTCTAATCAACATCTGGAGATGAATTTGACATAAATACAATCTATTAATTTTAGTTTCTCCATTGTGAAAGGCGAAGCTAAGTGCACATTTTCATTCTTTCTTGATTTCTCAGATCATCGACGGATATTTATTCAAGTATTTGGGTAGCATGACAATAGCTACTTTGAAAGGTGATACCTAATTATTAACTCTCGACGGATATTTATTCAAGTATTTGGGTAGCATGACAATAGCTACTTTGAAAGGTGATACCTAATTATTAACTCTCCTCCCTTCTTGGCTGATCTCTTCCGGTGGGATCTTGTAATCCAAGAAATTAATATGACAGTCAAGTTAAAGTTTGAGCTTTTGGTCCAAAGATTTTTATTATTCCTCGAATTGCCATGATGATAGGCCTCCTACAATCAAATTAATGGATTATGTTTTTCGTAGAAAAAAAAATTAATGGTGTTTCCATATTAGATAGTGTTTTAGTATAGGAGAATGTTTCTGGTATATGGTGTTTTAATTGAGTAGGGTATAGTAGCAGCTTAAATATGGAAAATAATGAATGCATAAGATTTTCGGAAATAAATCATTGTAAATGGAATGACGAAAATTTTAACTGATTATTAGAGGGCTAAATATTCACGTGAATAAGAATCCGGTGTAACAATAAATAGACCGGTGTAAGAATCAATTCCCTTGAATTATTCACATTATTTACATTTCATCTCTCAAAAAAAAAAATTATTTACATTTCAAAAAAGTATTTAAATGACCTTTCTCAAAAAATAAAAGGTATATAAACTATAAAGGACCTTTCATCTTTTATTCCCTCAAACCCTAGAAATGGAGGAAGGAAGAATCGAAGACGCTGCCATGATGACAGTAGCTAAAAACGAAGAGGATGAAGAAGGTGGAGGAGGGTTCAAGTACATTCGGGAGGAGATTGTCCTCAAACTACTCCCAAATCTACCTGCCGAATCTCTTCTGCGTTTCAGGTGCGTTTCTAAACGATGGTCACACCATATCTCACCCGGGATAACCCAACGTATTAAAGTTATCGTCCCCAAGAATAAAAATACTTCGTTTGTGTCGGTGGGTCAAAACGCTCAAGTAGAGAAAATTGCAATTGAGTTCGAAGGAACCATCTCTAAGCACAACCCTAGGGTTTCCCCTCACATCTATGGTTCATGTAATGGGTTTTTGCTTATTGGGGTTGGTATACATTTTCTTTTGTGGAATCCAACGACTCGTCTCACCTACGGAATGTTAACCTGTCGTTTTTTTATGCAATATACACCGCGAATGATGATCCGGCCGGGACTTTGTTTTGACTCAGACAACAATGAGTACAAGGTTGTGTTGGGCTTGAACGACCGCGATCGGCGTAATAGATCGGTGCAAGTGGGTAGTTTCAAAACTCAATCATGGTCTAGGGTAGACTTCTCGTACAATGTTAGTCATTTTAAACCAGGACCAACTTTAAACAATTATGTTCACTGGTGGTCTACCAAAAGAATATTGTATTTTGATCCGAAAAAGAATAGCTTTACGAAAATGTCACTTCCAAAAGACTACAATGAGCACGGAGAAGTAATAATTGGCCTAGGAGTTTTAAATGGGTGCCTCGCTATGGTTCTTGATGACTTTGCGCTGTATAGAATGACACGGTATGGTGTGAAGACCTCTTGGGAATTTATGTTCATATTTGACTTGAGGAATGATCAGTATGGTGATGGAGAAGTGAGTTTCACCCACGTGATTCCGCTTTTTATCACTGGTGAGGATAAAAGTAGGGTTTTTATTCATGTTAGAAGGGTGGAGTATGAAGAGTTCCCTTTCGATTCAGATGACTCAGATTATTATTATACACAACCCGAAAAATTGGCGGATGTGTATGCTACAGTTGCATATGATGTTCGCAAATGTATGTGCACGGACATTGCTGTTTCAAAAGTAAGAAAGGAACATTATGATGGACCAGTTCTGTATGAAGAAACATTGGTAACACCCAGCAAGAGTCAGAAAACAGCATCCAGGGGAGGAAAGCAAATCTGGAAGGTGAAAAAAGAAAACAAGACAAAATCAAAAAGACCTGCCGCTACTGTTCTTTTCCGGTTGATCTTGTAAGGTACAAAGAAGTTGAAGCAGAAGAAAATAAAAGTGGAGGGCGTGGAACAAAAGTGGGAAGAGACTAGAAAGACAAGGAGGGATAGAAGGACGAAGGGCAAGAGACCTGAGGCTACTGTGTCTCCTCCTGTTAATCCGGTACTACCTATGAGTAATGCATTTGATCTTCTAAATGATTATGAATAATAAGACCCTTAAACTTGATCATTGTAGATCAACGGGATCTTCATTAGTTGTTGATTGCTTCATATATATATATATATATATATATATATATATTTTTGTGGTGCACTGGGCACAGCTTCATTAGATATGTTTATTTTTATATTTAGTGTCCGTTTGGTAATGCTTTTGCTTTCTAAAACGTTGTTTTTCGAATCCAAAAGCAATAGTTATGTGTTTGTAAATTTTTATTTTTCTGCCTTCTGAAAAACAATTGGTTTCCCACCGCAGCTTTTGAAATGGAGGGGAGGGGTAGCTTTCCAGGACATGCTTTTTTTTTTTTTTTTTTTTTTTTTTGAGAATCCAGGACATGCTTTTTGAAAAATTAATTAATGTACATTTTTATCCATTACATAACATTAATTTTCAAAATTACCTATATAATTGCATTAAAATTCTAAACGGATTGAAACTCTATACCAACAAGATATATATGCACATCACATATATATCTACTAAAACACATTCTTATGTCAGTCCAATATCATTTCCCTTCAGTTGTTTCCAAAGCTTTCAAGTTTCCTTACGATTATCCCATTTATTTTTTACCTGACCTTTATCATATCTATAACCTGTAGTTTTTTTTAAAATTTTCGACTAAAGTTTGTCACCCGTCTCTCTCAAAGTGGGTACCTGGTCGATGCCCAGCATCGATTTTCTTAACACAACTCAACAAAAAATATCGGTGTTTTGTGTATCCCACACAGCTTCTGGTCTCGACCACTTCCCCATCTATCATGAAAATACAAATATACTTTACTATGATATGCAAGCAATAAATTATGAGCAGCACTAACAGGAAATCTAACAAAGAATTCTGGAAAAGGAAGCCACGACCATTGCTAACACCCTCTCAATGAAAAAACATTGTATTGGATGCTATGTATCTCAAGTAATCACTTTATGAAATCTTGTATCTAGTGTGGAACAAGTAGTAGGGGCATACACTCACCTCATATTCTTTATTGGGAAACAATGACATGTTCTTATTTAGCTAATGAACTCAAACAGGCTGAAAATCAGTTGGCTAACTCATGCTTTGAACAATTGTTAACAAACTCTCAAAGAAAAAAGAGGAAATAATATGTTAGTGCAAAGATTATAGTTGACAATTTTCATTATATGAAATGGGCAATTTATTTCGGTTAGAATGGCTGATCTGTGTTACAGATTCTTGTAAAAAAATTCAAAACTCACAAATCTTTGTTAATCGGAGATGTGTTTCTAATTACAAGTGTTCTTGTCAAAGAAGCTAGGAGACCCAATAAAATTTAGATCTAAAATATTGAAGAATTCTACAACTAGAATAGCATATACAATCACATTGGTGGATAGATCATAATTATGAAATCTAATGAACAGTATAAAAAATACAATACAATGGGTACAGTCACTAACCTTTTGCTTTTTTGCCTTTTTAGTTGTTTGCTTGCTTCTACAGCGAAGAAGAATTCATGTTGCTATTGGGAAGAAACTGTTAGGATTCCCAATACGTGAGAGACAAGAGAAAGCAAGAAAACAAAAGCAAGATCAAGAACACATGAATTTACGTGGTTCACTAGTTTTGAGACTAGCTACATCCACTGCCAAACCAACCAATTTATTGATGAGAAGACAACCCAATTACAAGCACACTACTAAAAAGGTCTTGATCCTGGCATCTATTTATACTAGTACAAAACTTGGTGCCAAAGCTATGATCAAAACGAGTCCTAGACAAACTAGGAGTGTATCTATCCAATATTGTTTCCTAAACAAATAAGAAGACTACCAATTAAAGCTAACAAAGACGTCCAAGTACATTGTCGTCCAAGTACAATGTACCTTGCTAGCTTCAATCGCAAAGTCATAGTAGGACTTTGCCACTTCAACGAATTGTGTTTGGATCACAATTCTAACAAATCTCCATATTTTTTTGAATCAATATAAAGTCCCAACAAACCTCCCCCTTGACTCAAACTCCATAGCTACCGAACCAATTCTTCTCATCAATCCAACAAACCCAATCCGAGTGTATTCCCGATTTGCAGAATTTGAACACACTCCCAATGCGTCCCGAAAAACGCCTCTTCAATGCACCATGACTAATGCATACCCCAACGTCACTACAATGACACTTAGTGACAAAAGTGCCTATCAAACAATGTCATGCCAATTTCCGCCGCCACCCGCACCAATGCGCAAAACCAATAACCCGATGCGCGCCAATCCAAGATCCAATCGCGCCACCAACCGATGCGTGCACAATAACACGCCATCAACCCCGCGTGCCCAACAACACGCGCCATGCTCCATGCCTGGAGCCCGAACCGCCCCCAAGGGGCCTAGAGAGCATCATTAACCTCGAGCGTCCCTCCTCCTCCCCCTGAAGCGAAATCTACAGGTGAACGATTATTTGGACACTCCACCCAAACGCTAGTTGATTCGAGTCGCCACCACCTAGGCTTGAATCCTCCAAGCCGCCAAATCCAGATATAGATCCAGATCACTCGCCGGGTTGAGCATGCCATATCGATTGACGCGTGCCGGAACCGAAAGCGTGCCGGATGTACTAGAACTAGATCCACAATTCCAATGCTCCACAACAAGAGCCCGATAGCTCCCCCAACAAGGAACCCGATAGCCTCCCAACAAAGCCTTGGTGTGCTTGCACCCCTTGTTTCAGAGGCCAACCAGCGGAAACCCAATCTTCCCATCAAACCCGACATATCTTGATCACGATCCAACGCCATCGCTCCTCTTGAATCTCAACGAAACCAGGCTCTGATACCACTTGTTAGGATTCCCAATACGTGAGAGACAAGAGAAAGCAAGAAAACAAAAGCAAGATCAAGAACACATGAATTTACGTGGTTCACTAGTTTTGAGACTAGCTACATCCACTGCCAAACCAACCAATTTATTGATGAGAAGACAACCCAATTACAAGCACACTACTAAAAAAGTCTTGACCCTGGCATCTATTTATACTAGTACAAAACTTGGTGCCAAAGCTATGATCAAAACGAGTCCTAGACAAACTAGGAGTGTATCTATCCAATATTGTTTCCTAAACAAATAAGAAGACTACCAATTAAAGCTAACAAAGACGTCCAAGTACATTGTCGTCCAAGTACAATGTACCTTGCTAGCTTCAATCGCAAAGTCATAGTAGGACTTTGCCACTTCAACGAATTGTTTTTGGATCAAAATTCTAACAAATCTCCATATTTTTTTGAATCAATCTAAAGTCCCAACAGAAACTTTGCTAGGTGGAGGAGTTTTGACGTAAGAATCCTATTGGTATAGAGTTTCAATTTGTTTAGAATTTTATTGCAATTATATAGGTAATTTTGGAAATTAATGTTATGTTATGGATAAAAATGTCCATTAATTAATTTATCAGAAAGCATTTCCTGGAAAGCTACCCCTCACCTGCTTTTCAAAAGCTGCGGTGAGAAGCAATTGTTTTAGAAAGCAGAAAAATAAAATTTACTAAAACACATAAATACTGCTTTTGAATTTGAAAAACAGCGTTTTAGAAAGCAAAAGTATTACCAAACGGGCTCTGAGAAGCAAGTGAAAATAGTTGTTGCTAGTATGGCGTTACACTATTACATAAGAACAAATGTTACCCGGGATCGAAAATTCAGCAAATATTCTAATCATGAATTGTTTTTTGAAGAAGATGAAGATATCAAAGAAGAAAGGGGTGTCTCCCAATATGGAACTTCAAGCACAAGGGCCATGACTCAAGTTCGTAACATCATCGGTATTAGTTTAATGAGTTTCTAAGTTTTTTTTTTCCCTTTCACATAGTAATTTGCTTGATATTTCTTTCAATGTTTTCATTCACATTGTACAGTCAAGACAAGGGTATCAACTATTAGTTTAATGCATGTTTAAGTTCGTCTTTTATTTTTCTCCTTTTTTTTTTGAGGGAAAGAACCAAATTAAATTAAATTTTAGGGAACTGGTACATGGACATCAAGAGATAACAATTTTTCCAACCAATCTGGTCCCTCTTCCCAATACGATAAGCTCTTCGTGTCTTGTGCGACTTTAGCCACGTGGTCTGCAACGTGGTTAACTGTGCGTGGAACAGCTCGAGTCTTCAATGCCTCCACTTCCCGAAGCTTCCCCTTCATTTCTTCCAAGACCATCGCCGAGTTTGAGAAATCCATCCAGTTCTCTCCACAGATGACTCTTGCTATGCTCTGTGTTACGGTGGTTGAATCACCTTCAAGGACCAATCGTCTGAAACCCTTGTCCATGGCGGCCTCCAATCCCAACTGTGCCACTCTCATCTCTGATTCTTTTGCATTCTCACACCTCTGATAGTACTTAGATCCTGCACAGATCAATTCTCCTCTGCCATTTCTAATCACGAAACCTCCGCTTCCCTGCTTGGTAGATGGGTTCCATGCCCCGTCGTAATTAACCTTCACGAAGTTCTCCGGCGGCGGTTCCCACTTTGCTTCTCCCCTTTCTCCTGCGTCAGGTACCATTCTCTTCTCTGTTTTGAAAACTTCCTCTAGTTCTTCAAATCTTGTAATAATTTCTCTCGGCAAGGCTTTTAGATCCGAAACTCTCCCCTGAAAGACCCTCTTATTTCTTTGGATCCAGATCTCCCACAGTGTGATGCAGAATAGGGTTTGGTGGTTTTGGTTAGTACCTTCGAACTGGGCAGTGATCCAATCTTGGAATTTGGGTCCGGCCATTAAGCTGGTGAACTCAGAGGTAAAGAGTTTTTCCCATACCCCCTTTGTTGCCTTACACTGTTGGAAAAAATGGCGGCTCGAATCTTCATATTTGTTACAAAATGGGCAAGCTCGTCTGATTTTTACTCCTCTCTTTTGCAGGTTTTTGGTTGTGGCAAGGCTGTCGAGACTAGATCTCCAAATAAAGTGCTTGATTTTTGATGGTATCTTCAATTTCCAAACCTTCGCAATTGGGTCTTCCTTTTTCTCCGATGTGCCAACTGTAGGAGTAAGTTCAATCTCCCTTGCGATTCTGTAACCTGATTTCACCTTGTACACACCATCGTCTTGATAGTGCCAAATTATTTGATCACTGCGACTTCTCTCTGGCAGTTGAATATCCAGTACATCATTAACTTCCCACGGTTTTACTACTTGCCTGATTTTGTTTTCATCCCATTCTTGTCTTCCTGGAACCATTAGCTCATGGACCTTTACATTGTCCATTGCAGGGGTCTTTGAGAGCAGGTCAAAGTTAGGTCTTCGCGGGATCCATTTGTCAGCTACCTGCACTGATCTCCCATCCCCAATTTTCCATCTCAGCCCTTTTGTTAACAGTTTCCTCCCCTCCAGAATACTTCGCCAGGCGAATGAAGGATTGTTGCCCAGTTTGGCTTCTAAGAAGGTCTCGTTGGCAAAATATTTGGCCCGAAGGACTTTGGAAAGGATCGAGTTCGTCTTCTGGAGAATCCTCCACCCCTGTTTCTCGAGCATAGCCCTATTGAAAGTCCTGAAGTCTCGAAAAGCTAAGCCACCTTCTCTCTTGTGATTTTGCATTCTCTCCCAAGCGATCCATGCTATACCTCGATCTTGTCCTGTTTTGCTCCACCAAAACTGTCTAACCATCTTCTCCATATTATCACAGATCCCATCCGGAAGCTTAAAGCAGGACATCGCATAAGTTGGGATCGCCTCCGCAATGGTTCTGATGAGGATTTCCTTGCCCCCCTGAGTAAGTGTTCTCTCCTTCCATCCTTTTAGAATACTACTCAGCTTTTCTAAGAGATTGTTGAAAGAAATTGACTTATTCCTTCCCATGGTTGTAGGCAATCCCAGATACTTGTCGTACTTTTCCACTTCCACCATACCACAGAAATCAAGGACCTGCTGTTTTGTTGCTGCCGTCACATTGGATGAGAACACAATAGCTGATTTTTCCACATTAATTTGTTGTCCAGAAGCGGCACTACATCTTTGTATGATTTGAAATAGTGTAGCTAGGGACTCTATAGTGTCCTGTAAAAAGAACAAACTATCGTCAGCGAAAAAAAGGTGGGATATAGCTGGCCCACCACGAGACGCTGTCACAGCTGCTAAAGTACCCCTGTCCACTGCAGCAGTTACAGCTCTCGACAGCACCTCACTGCAAATGAGGAAAAGGTATGGGGAGAGTGGACACCCCTGCCTTAATCCTCGCTCCGGGACAACATTCCCCACAACAGCCCCATTTCTGACAAAGCCAAACTGAACCGTCGTCAAACAATTCATAACTTGATCGGTAAATTTGGGCCCGAACCCTAATTGAATTAGGGTTTCCCTCACAAACTCCCACTCCACCCTTTCATATGCCTTACTCATATCCACTTTGAGTGCTAAATATCCCAACTTCCCCTTCTTCCTGGTTTTCAAAGAATGAATCACCTCAAAGGCTGTCAGAATATTATCAGAAATCAGACGCCCTGGAACAAAGGCACTCTGGTTCTCACTGATAATGTTAGGAAAGATTCGTTTAAGCCTATTGGCAATAGCTTTTGACACTATCTTGTAAATAATAGTACACATACTAATAGGTCGGAAGTCACCTGGTTTCCTTGGTTGTTTAACCTTAGGAATCAAAGCGATGAGTGTTTTGTTGTGTTCTTCCAAACTCCAGCCCTTATTCAAGACTCCAAGACATGTAGTCGTGACCCCCTCCCCGACAAATTTCCAAAATCGTTGGAAAAAGCCCACATTGAAACCGTCCTCTCCTGGTGCCTTATCTGGCGCCATCATGAACAAAGCTGCTTTCACCTCCTCTGCAGAGTAATCTGCCTCCATCAATTCTCTTTCTTCATGGCTAACACTTAGCTCCACGTCCCCTAAAGCAGCCTCCATATCAGCGGTATTGGGTCTTTCTGACAAGAAAAGGCTCGAAAAGTGTTCTTCGAGAACTTTTGCTATGTCCTCTTCCTCCGTCACCCACTTGCCATCTTTACCTTCAATGCCATCAATTGTGTTCTTTACCCTTCTAATGGTGGCCCGTTGATGAAAAAAACGTGTGTTCCTATCTCCATGTTTTAGCCAATCAACTCTGGCCCTCTGTTTCCACATAACCTCTTCCGTCTGAAGGATGCGATTGTACTCGTTCTCAACACTCCGCTTCCGGTTTAGAACTTGCTCCGTGACCCTTAGTCCTTCCAATTGTTCGAGCTCTTTCCTGCACTCTTCTGACCTCTTCTTCACCGACCCAAATACGGACTTGTCCCAACTTTTACATTCTTCTCCTAGCACCTTGAGACGGTGGTGGAGTTCTTCGCCTGTGGTACATTCCCAATTTTCCCGTACAAATTCTTCAAATCCCTCATGACGTTGCCACATTTGTTCGTACTGAAATCTACGTCCTTTCCTTGGTTGATTTCTGTCTCCCCATTGTATCTCTACCGGCTGGTGATCGGAGTTAGGCCAGACTAGATTCGTGACCCGTGCCCCCCGGTGATCATCTCTCCACTTCAATGTTGCGATGGCTCTGTCTAGCCTTTCTCGAATATTCTCGTCGGCCCTGTTGTTATTCCAGGTGAAGATGTCTCCATGATATCCGAGATCGTGAAGCTCCAACTCATTGATAACTTCTTTGAAATCGGAAACTTGGCTGTATGTAACTGCTCTGCCTCCCTCTTTCTCCTCGCCCGAGATGATCGCGTTGAAATCTCCCACTACTAGCCACGCGCATCCCGGTCCTGGGTTGATTCTTCTTAGGAGCTCCCATGAGTTCTTTCTCTCTTCTCTTGATGGATTTCCATAAAACCCTGTGAACATCCACTGCCTTCCGTTCTCTTCCTCAACAAAAGCATCTATGTGGTGAATTGTAGAGTATCTAACCGAAACTTTTAGGCTAGCTCTCCACAACTGCCCAAGACCACCTTTTGTTCCCACCGGATCCACATAATACCCCATTGCATACCCCACCTGTTGACTTACTTTCTCCATCTCCGTCTTACTAACCTTGGTTTCCATGAGAAAAACCAAGTCGGGAACTCGTCGCTTCACTAAATCGCGAAGCGATAGGACCGTGCAGGAGTTCCCGAGTCCCCGCACGTTCCAACTGAGGAGATTCATTGTGCCTGGCGGGGCTGCACTGCAGCCTCCGCCAATTTTGCAGATAGAGTTTTAGAGGCACTCACTGCCTTGTTTTCCTTCGTTGTTCGTCTCTCTTCCCCTTCTTTAGCTCTGATAGCCCCCTAATATCTCCGTTCGAGCTCCAACTGTTTGTTGCGTTTCACGTTATCAAGAGTTTGCACCGAAGAGGGACTCATCTCCGGTGCCACTTTCCTTTTTGGAGATGCCGGTCTCGCTCCTCCGTCTTTCGCACTGTCCCCACTTCCCCCCAATGATTTACTCCCGTCCTTCTTTCCTCCCGAGTTCTGGTTCTCTGTGTTTGGGTCCCCTTGCATTCTTTTCTGCCCGAGTCCCATACCACCAACCTCTACATCGCCATTGTCCCCTTCTCCTCCTTCGCCTCCCTTGTCCTGTGCAGCTCCTGTGGTACCCTTTGCCTGTTTGTCAGGCATATGAGCATCTTGTATAGTTTCATCCCTCCCCCTTCCTTGTGGATCCTCCATCACTGGTTCTTCTAAATTTTTGTTCAGGTCAAACTTTCCGGTGTGTGCTTCTCCCTTACCAGTGGCTTCCTCCCCCGTCCTTGGTCTTCTCGGGTCTGTCACCTTTACATGAGGCTGTCTTCCTTTCCTTGGAGGGTGGTACAACATCCATTCTCCATATCCCGCTTCCTCTTCTTGATCAAAACCCACCTCAATCTTATCACAGTTCCTGCTATGATGGTCTAAATAACCACACCACTTACAGGGTGATGGGATTCTTTCATACTTGAAATCCAGCCACGTTCTCTCCTTCTTTATGTTCACATACACACCCCTTGGTAGGGATTCAAATAGGGGCATTCGGACCCTGATTCTAACGTAGTTCTCTGCACCCTCATTATCAATCCTCGGATCTGACTCGAGAATCAACCCTAGGTGTTGGACTGCCTTCCTTCCCGCTTGTTCTGACGTTAGATGGACAGGTAGACTATGGACCTGAACCCAGACGTCCATTGTTTCAAACCTAGGGTGATCCGTTTCATCGCCTAGCTTCCAAGGTTTTGTCATCATCATGGCACCATCAAAAACCCACGGTCCTCCCGAGGATATCCGATCCATGAGGGTTTTGTTTGGGAACTTCAGTATGAAAGTGTTTCTACTGACATAGAGAAAGTTTACCTGATCACCCTTATTCCAGACTCGTCGGAAAAACGCTTTCATCGGCCTTGGGTTGATCTCTTCCCCGCTGAGAAATCGTGCTATAAGGCACCATTCGAACCCCTTTTCTGCTTCATTGACGAACTCATCTTCAAACTCGATAATCTGCGCTTCCTTCTCCGTATACCGTAGAGTATCGAACCTCGCCGCCATGATTTTCTCGAACTAGGGTTTCTCCTTCCTCCGAACTTTCCGGAGCCTCTCTATTTTTCTCCTTTGACATAGTAATTTGCTTGATATTTCTTTCAAAGTTTTCATTCATATTGTAGAGTTGAGAGTATCAAAATTAATTTACGAGTGACTTGAATAAAAAAAGTTACAATGTACTGACCTTTGATTTATTGAAAAAGTTATATGGTGGAGTCCATAACTAATTTTTGTTGTTTCTTGTTTTGGCATAGCAGTTGTTTGCATGAAAAAGTAAACTTGTTATGGGTCTAACCTGAAATCGGCATGGATTTTGGCTTCTTCTTTGATTGTTCCATAGAATAACCTCGTCGTCTTGATCAACTTTGAGGCCTGAAGATTAATAGTTGCCTAACTTCATTGTTGTTGGATTTTTTTTCCAGAATTTATTAATTAACTTAAACATAACCACTTGAACAGATTTCAAGAACAAATATCCTGATACGAGAATCGCAGACGATCGTGAGCACGAGCCGGTAGAGCCTTCTTCGCGGACACACTTGCGGAGGAATGTGCGCCCGTCGAGGAGGTTTGATGATTTTGTCGTACCGAAGAAGTAGTCGTTTGATTTCTTAGTTTGATTTATTTTATTTAGAACATTTTTTTCGTTTACCGGATTTTTATCGAGTCGCATGAATAATTTTTTGGGTAGTTTATAAACCCCTTCCCGGTTTTCTTTTCGGTTCTTTCCGGGTCGTAGTTGGGTCGAACCGACAGGGTTAGATAAGAGAGAGTATTTTCAGATTTAATGAAAATCAAAAAATTTCTCCCAAACTTCTTCTCTCTCTTCTTTCCCCGTTCCTCTGCTCGTTTACCTCACCGACGGTATTGTAACATTGGTGCTTTCATCCCCGAACACCCCGCCTCCCTCCACCGCTCACACCCATGGCCCCAACTCAACCTTCTGCCATGTCCTTGGACATCCTAACCACCTCCTACAAAACTCTAGACTCTAAGAACCTAGGTCTCACGGAGGAGAACCAAGAAATCAAGGCAAAACTCGACACTATACTCGCTGCCATCAAAGACAAGCCCATACTACCCACACCGCCACAACCACCCTGCAACCCGTCGCCGCCACACCCCCCAAATCACCATCGCCAGTTGCTTCCGGCTGGACCATTCCAGCGTCGGTGGTTGCTACTCCTACCAGTACCAACGATAATGGCCCCAGTATGCTTGTTGACGCTACTTGTTTCACGGGAAGCGATTCGGCCGGATTTACAAAGTTCAGAAATACTATGACTACTTCCGATCGCCTGAACCAGACCGACTACAATTTGTGGGTCTTCTGTTCGATCACCCAGCTTCCGATTGGCATCGGTACTATCAAGGTAATAACCTCTCTGCTACTTGGATGGAATTTTTGTATGCGGTCAAACAGAGATTTGATCCTGACCATTATGAGGATTACATGGGCAAGCTATCAAAATTGACACAAACAACTATAGTTTTAGCGTATCAGACTGAATTTGAGAAGGCATTGAATAAGATTAGTGGTGTGGATGATTCTACATTAATCTATATTTTTCGTTCGGGTCTAAAACAACCCATTCGTGAGTTATTGCTGCGTAACCCGTCTACTTTGGCCGAGGCCTTTGCCCTGGCACGAGAATTATCAGCCAGTCATGCGGACACAGTTACCGCATATGCACCTCGTTGCTCTTGGCAACCGAACAGCGCTAAATCGCCTGACACCAGCACGCCATCCCCTACCCCATTTGTTGGCCGAAAGCCAGCTTTGCAGCAGGTTAGAGTCTCTCAGGAAGTCAAGGATGCTCACTCAGCTCAGGGATTGTGTTGGTTCTGTGATGAGAAATATGACAAGACACATCGATGCCGACACAAGTTTTTTATTCTTATGGGAGGACGTGATGATGAAGATGAGGACGATGAGGTAGCCGATCTTCATGTTGATGATACGATCCATGCTGGTATTTCCCTGCTTCATACCTTAGCCAGTCACTCGAGCCAGTGTTCCTTGCGCATTGTGGGCCAGATTTCGGGATCGACTGTCAATGTGTTAATTTATAGCAGTAGCACACATAACTTCAACCATCCTTCGGTGGACGAAAGGTTGGGACTTGTTTTGCACCCAGTGTCACCTTTTCGGGTTTATGTCGGTAATGGCGCTTCCTTGCGATGTTGTTATTACTGCCCGAAGACCCCCTTGATTGTCCAGGGGACTACACTTGAGGTGGATTTGTATGTCCTGATGGTTCACGGTATTGATATTGTGTTAGGGGTACAATGGCTAGCTTCTTTGGGTCATTTTGCAATGGATTATAGTACGCTATCCATGGAGTTTCAGTGGGACGACAAGGCTGTTACTTTTCAGGGGAATACAGCTCCACCAAAGCAGGTATCTTATAGTCAGTTCCTGTCTTTAATTGTGCATCCCCAGTTATGTGAGTGTTTTGAGTTATTTTCTGTGGACGCATCTCCGCCTACGTCTGTGGCCGAACAGCTCGAGTTTCCAACCGACCTTCCCCATGAGATTAAACAGATCCTCGCACGTCATACAGGCGTCTTTCAGTTACCTTCTGGTCTTCCACCGCCTCGTCCGTATGATCACCGAATTCATCTACAGCCAGGATCCAAACCGGTCAATGTACGACCGTATCGCTACCCTTACTTTCAGAAGATCGAGATAGAGAAACAGGTACGTGATATGCTTCAACAGGGGATTATTGGGCCTAGTCAGAGTGCATTCTCGTCTCCGGTGCTGCTAGTGCGCAAGAAAGACGGTACTTTTCGTTTATGTGTTGATTACGTGCCTTGAATACAGCCACTGTACCTGATTACTTTCTGATTCCTACATCTGATGAGTTATTCGATGACATACTCATTTACAGCAGCACACTGTTACTACATGCCAGCCATATTGATCAGGTTTTGCAGCTCCTCTCTTCTCATGGTTTCTTTGTTAAATTGACTAAGTGTTCCTTTAGTAGAACGGCAGTGGATTACCTGGTCCATTTGATTTCTGCGGGTCACTTGAAGGCTGATCCAGTCAAAATTTCCGCTATGGTTGCTTGGTCGCTGCCCACTTCCCTCAAGCACATTCGTGGCTTTCTTGGTTTGACTGGTTATTACCGACGCTTTGTCCAGGATTATGCGTCTTTGTCCTCTCCGTTGACCCAGTTATTAAAAAAGGACTCTTTTGGACTGATTCAGCTACAGCTGGTTTTGATGCTCTTAAGGCAGCCATGACTTCTGCTCCGGTATTGCGATTACCTGATTTTTCTTTGACCTTCGTCTTGGAAACTGATGCTTCCGATGTCGGTATTGGTGCGGTCTTGATGCAGGAAAACCACCCCATTGCCTTCTTCAGCTAAAAATTGGAGCCTCGACGTCGCTTATCTTCGATGTATCATAAGGAGCTCTATGCCATTGTGGAGTCCGTTCAGAAGTGGCGCCAGTACTTGCTTGGGCGCGAGTTTTTGATCCAAAGCGACCAGAAGAGTTTACGTGAGCTGTTGAAACTGGTTATTCAGACCCCGGATCAGCAGTTTTATGTCAGGAAGTTGATGGGCTTTCAGTTTCGCATTGATTACAAGACATGGAGTTCGAACAGGGTGGCCGATGCTTTGTCCCGTCGTGGAGATGATGATCTCGTCCTTCTTGAGGGGACCGATCCCTCTCCGACAGCTTTACCTCCCACAGTTTTTTGGCCCCATGCCTAGGTGCTCGTGGAGATTCGTCGTGAGAATGGCGTTAGTGATGACTTGGTGGCTTTACATGCAACGGTTTGTTTTGCCACTCCACCACTACATTTTAAGGTTGTCGATGGTTTGTGTTATTATGGTACTCGTATCTGCATCACTGGCTCCTCTCCTTGCGCGAGAAGCTTCTCCTTAAGTTCCATCGTTCTCCTTTGGCTGGGCATCCTGGGGTGGATCGTACTTTTCGCCGACTCTCTGCGGTATTTTATTGGCCGCGCATGCGGTGGGATGTTCGTCAGTTTGTGGCCGCCTGTCATGTCTGTCAGACAACGAAGTACTCTACTCAGAAACCTGCAGGTTTTCTTCAACCACTGCCTATTCCTGAGCAGGTATGGGAGTTTGCTACGATGGACTTTATCACAGGATTTTCGACTTCTCAGGGGTTCACCGCCATCATGGTCGTTGTTGATCGGTTAACCACGTATGAACATTTTGGCCCTCTTCCTACAGAGTTCGATGCGCCTAAAGTTTCGAAGTTATTTGTGGATGTGGTAGTCAAGCATCATGGGTTTCCCGAACATCTCCTATCCGATCGTGATCCCATTTTTATGAGTACTTTTTGGAAGGAGCTCTTTCGTCTTAGTGGCACCTCCCTCAAGTACAGCACTGCTTATCATCCAGAGACAGACGTACATACAGAGGTGAAGAACCGTTGTTTAGAGCAGTATTTGCGCGCCTTTACGAGTGAAATGCCAAAGCGGTGGTCTCAGTTTTTACCTTGGGCGGAGTTGGCACTCAACTGAACGCATAACGAGAGCATTGCTTCCTCTCCGTTTCGTGCACTCTATGGCCGAGACCCCCCTAACTTGTTTCCTTCGGCTACTCGTTTAGGTAAATCCCCTACCTTTGATGAATTACTTGATGAACGTCGCGATCTGTTGCAGGATTTGAAGCTTCACTTATCAAAGATGCAGCAGCAGATGAGTACAGAGGCTAATAAACATCGCCGGTATTTGTCTTTTGCCGTGGGGGATATGGTTCTTCTTCGTCTACAGCCGTATCGGCAACGGTCCGTGGCTCGGCCTTTGGCTGCTAAGCTTGCTCGCAGGTACTATGGCCCTTTTCAGGTGTTGGAACGTATTGGTGAGGTCGCTTATTGTCTGCAGCTTCCGCCTGCCAGTCATATTCATGGTTTGCTCCATGTGTCCCTCTTGCGGCCTTATGTAGTGGGGACTTCTGTGGTTCCAGATAGTACCTTACCTGCTGAATTTCATAAGGGTCGCCCGGTAGCTATTCCCTTGTCGGCCACCGAGCAGCGTACAGTGGTCGTGGATGGTGTGCCCCAGCTTCAGTGGCGGGTCTCTTGGTCTGATGGTTTGGCAGATACGTGGGAACCTGCGGCTAGTATGGTTAGTGATTTTCCTACACTCCACCTTGAGGACAAGGCGGCTCTCAACCCCGGGGGAGTTGATACGAGTATCGCAGACGATCGTGAGCACGAGCCGGTAGAGCCTCCGTCGCGGACACACTTGCGGAGGAATGTGCGCCCGCCGAGGAGGTTTGATGATTTTTTCGTACCGAAGAAGTAGTCGTTTGATTTATTAGTTTGATTTATTTTATTTAGAACATTGTTTTCGTTTACCGAATTTTTATCGAGTCGCATGAAAAATTTTTTGGACAATTTTTTGGATAGTTTATAAAACCTTTTCCGGTTTTCTTTTCGGTTCTTTTCGAGTCGTAGTTGAGTCGAACCGATAGGGTTAGATAAAAGAGAGTATTTTCTTATTTATTGATACTAGGTTCCACCCCGCGCGCGTTGCGCGCGGTGTGGCCTTGGCATGTTTGCTTGTCCGATGGGCGGAGATATACATTTGCTAATGCAGGATTCTTATGTA
Source organism: Linanthus parryae (assembly GCA_023055425.1). Classification (NCBI taxonomy): domain Eukaryota; kingdom Viridiplantae; phylum Streptophyta; class Magnoliopsida; order Ericales; family Polemoniaceae; genus Linanthus; species Linanthus parryae. The sequence continues at coordinate 18,153,672 of JALGPY010000009.1, forward strand.
CCGCGTTTGGATGTTATTTTATCGGATTTATACTGTAAATAGCCTCAACATCCGTGAGTGCATCACATTTGTAGTACATTGCATAGTCACGAGATTGGAATAACGAGATAGTAGGCACAGAGTATTTCAGCATCATAGTGAGGTAGTACAGGAGTAGTAGACGAGCGTGTCATTGATGGCAACTTAAATTGGCTACATAGATATTGGTTGCACGTGCCTTTGAATTGGGTGTTGTCTTTTTGGCAACATATATTGAGTACTATGTTTTACAATGATATAGTTCGTCAATCTTTCTTATTATCGGGCTGTAACTACATAATATATGGGTTGTGCAGTCAAACTTGGGAAACTTCCAGCGGCTGATATAATGCAGCGCTTTCAGATATTCAATGTTTGTGAGATATGTATCGGGAATTTTCTTTGTGTTTTTAATTGATATCTATAATTATCCTATTTTGCTTTCTTATGAGCATTATGAGCTCTCTGAGCCTAACAAAATCATACTCATAACATGTTACCTTCCAAGGTCAATGCCTGTTACCTTCCCCAACCACCCAACATCTATGTCCTTCTGATTTGGGTTTCATCATTTATATGCATTGCTTGATGTAAATTGAAGATTTATTCAGTAGATTGAGTGGGGTTTGCAGTATCTTGTGCTTGATTCACCTGTCTTGCAGGTTGCATTTATTGGAGATGTGTTTGTGTGAATATGCATGTCAATCAGTTCAATGAGAGGACATGAACAGATGCTATGTATTACCAGTTCATGCACAATCTATTCCATTGTCAACGCCTATTATCTTCCCCAATCAGCCACCATCTCTCTGCTTCTGCTCTAGGTTTCATCATTTAGATGCATTGCTTGATGTGCATCGAAGATTTCTTAAGTAGATTGAGTAGGGTTTGCAGTGTTTGGTGGTTGATTGACCCGTCCTGCAGATTACATTTACTGAAGTTGTGTCTGTCTAAGTAATCATGTCAAGCAGTTTAATTAAAGGACATGAAAACTTGCTATGGTCTTTTGACCTCCTTCCTTACTTCTGGTATAAAGGCATAAGCAGTTGGCCTAAGTTACAACATACTGTAATTCAATGGATTCTGGTAAGGAAAATACCGATGACAAATGGAGAAAGACTGCTAAGATGAAGAGCAAGGAGAAGATGAGGAAACGTAAAAAATATCAGAGTGAGGAAGAATTCACAGAGGACGAGTCTGAGTGGGAGAGTTGGACTGAACATGGTTATGTGGTCGGGAAGGGCTCGGAGACTACGGTGTACTCAGATGCGGAGGAAGAAGATGACTTCTGGGGAACTGATACGGCTTCCTCGTATTCGCTGAAGTTGAAGCATTCTGTCTCTCGTTCTTCCAGTTCAGGTAGAAAGAAGAAGGAAAAAGTGATAGCCGGAGGTAGCGAAGACTCGCAAATGAAGAAATCAATTCTTCCGCTGGATGCGACACCAGATAAGGGCAGCAAGAGGAAGAATACCGGAGAAGATGTTCAAGAGTACGGCAAGAAGGAACCAAGATTATAGAGTGTCTAGGTTTTTTTGTGCTATGTTATGGTGGATTGTAGTTTCATGTCACGTCTTATGAGTAGTAATGTTGAGTTTGGTCATGTTTACTTTGTAATGGGGTTATGGATTGATGTCATCTCGGTCTATATTTCGTGTATCAATGCAGAGTTTGCTTTCTTCATAATCTAATAATCGTTTAGAATGATGTATTATACTATGTTATTCATGGATTGATGCATATTGTGTCTGCTTCATCGAACGAGTAATATTTTTTCATTTTTGTTTTTTTCATTTTTTCCCTTGTACGTAAACTGATATGACTAATTTCCTTATTCGGCAAGTTGTTCCTGGATGTTAATATAACAAATATAATGATGATTTGTATTGATTTGGTAGAAGATTCTAGTGTTGATTTCATTGTTTCCGTTGTTGCTGTTCTTCCAGAATCTAGAACAGACAAACCGGTATATGCATCGCGTATTGATATTATTTGGTCAGAATAATACTGTAAATAATCTGGAGATGTGTGGCAAGAAGAATGAAAGGGAAGAATCCATTCACTTTGTTTAATAGGCATACATCAAGTTATTGTTGGAAGCAACCATATGTATGATACGAAAGAGTATCAGTGTCAAGTGACCATAGAAAACCCAAGGTCAATGCTTGCCACCCTTTGCAACCACATAACATTTATCTCCTTCTGATTTGGGTTTCATCATTTAGATGCACTGGTTGACATAAATTGAAGATTTATTGAGTAGATTGAGTGAGATCTGATGAATCTTCTGCTTGATTCAGCTGTCTTGCAGATTGCGTTTATTGAAGATTTGTTTGTTTGAATATGCACGCCAACCAGTTTATTAAAATAACATGGACAGATGCTATGAATCACCAGTTCATGTCAACGCCTATTGTCTTCCCCAATGAACCATTGTTAGTTTCCTTCTGCCCTAGGTTTCAGCATGTGGATGCATTGCTTGATGAGTATTGATGTTTTCTTAAGTTAAGTAGGCTTTGCAGTAGATGATGCTTGATTGACTTGTATTGCAGATTGCATTTATTGGAGATGTGTTTATTTGAATATGCATGTCAATCAGTTTAATGTAATCATGACATGAACAGGTGCTATATATTACCAGTTCATGCACAACCCAGTGCATTGTCAATGCCTATTATTTCCCCCAATCAGTCATTATATCTCTGCATCTGCTTTAGGTTTCATAATGTAAATGCATTGATTGTTGTGTATTGAATCCTGTATTGCAGATTTCATTAATTGAAGAGGTGTCTGTCTGAGTAATGATGTTAAGCTGTTTAATCAAAGGTCATGATCACTTGATATGGTCTTTTGACTTTCGTCCTTACTTGTGGTATAAAATCACAAGCAGTTGGCCTAATTGACAACATACTGTGATGCAATGGATTCACCTAAGGAACATACCGATGACAATAGGAAGAAGACTGCTAAGAAGGAGAGTAAAAAGAAGATGAGGAGAAGCATGAAATATCAGAGCGAGGAAGAATTCACAGAGAGCGAGTCTGAGTGGGAGAGTTGGACCGAACACGGTTATGTTGTTGGGAAAGGATCGGACACTACAGTGTACTCAGACACGGAGGAAGAAGTCGACTTATGGGGTATTGACACGGCCTCGTCATATCCGCCGAAGCTGAAGGGTTCTGGCTCGCGTTCTTCGAGTTTAAGCAGGAAGAAGAAGCAAAAAGTAGCCAAAGGTAGCGAAGACTTGCAGGTGACGAGATCAATTGTTCCACTGAATGCGGCATCAGAGAAGGGCGGCAAGAGAAAGAAGACCGAGGAAGATGCTCAAGAGTTGTGCAAAAAGAAACCAAGAGTATAGAGTCCTGTGTGTGTTATGTTATGGTGAATTGTAGTATGCCTCATGAGCAGTAATGTTGAGCTTGGTAATGTTTGCTTTGTAATGGAGTTATGAACTAATGTTATCGTGGTCTATATTTTGCGAATCGATACAGCTTTTGTTTTTTTCATAACTTAATACTCGTTCAGAATGATGTATTAGATTATGTTATTCATAGATTGGCACAGATATTATATTTGGCAAACAATGAGCGACGAAGGAACGAATTAATACTGTGTGTTCATCCTATTTGATTGGACTAATACGATAAATAGCATGTAGATGTGTGGCAATAAAATGAAACACAATAATCCAGCTGCTTTATTTAATAGGCATACATTGGATAATTGTTGGAAGCAACCATCTGCATAGGATGAAAGCGTAGCGGTGTTCGCTGAATGTAGGAAACTTGATACTTAAGATACAGATTGATACTCATTATTTGTACCGAAGACCTATCTATATACATGCATCAACTCTCTATATAAACCACCCTCCACGCATTATTTTCCATCAACTCTCTCTGAAGTGCAGCAGCACGAAGAACAAGAACACGATTAGCTATTTTCAACACAACAATGGCGCCGCTGAGGTCATCCGTAAGAAGAAGGAACACAAAGAAGAGCAATTCCTCCACCATTAATTCACTCCCGAAAGAGTTAATCACAGAAATTTTGGCGATTTTGGGATCTTGTTCGTCTGATGATTTGTTCACCGCAAAGAAAAGGTAACATCCTATGTTCTTCTCTTTCTCTATCTCCTTTGTTTCGTTTAATATTCATAATCTTCAAAGCTCAATCTGGATATCAATAGGAATAGTATTAGAATAAGAAGAATTTTATCAAATCATACCGATAGAGTTGGAGAGTTTTCTATTTTCACTTACCATGTTTGTGTACATGACCCAGTGTGTTTTTGTCTCTATAAAAGCTTTGACACAGACATGGGCGTATTCAAAATTTGGCCGAGTGAGTACAAGAAAAATTTCAAGTTTAATGACGGATCTTTTGATAAATTTTGAAGTATTTAAGAGCTAAAATGACGAATTGATAGATTGTTGAAGTGAATATATAATACGAGTGGGGGCTAATGCAATTATATTAATAGAATGTAGGCTAAATGTTGTGAATATTAAAACTTTGAGTGGGGGCTAATATAATTAAATAAATAAATATAGGGTAAAAATTGCAAATTTCAAAATTCGAGTGGGGGTTGGTCTCCATATAAGAGTGCCGCTGGACATAGAGATTGAAGACAGAGATTATGTCTATGTTTTTACATTTTAATAAACACGTTAAACCAATTTTTGATCCGCTGTCTTCCTAGCCCTCAATTTCGAGCAATCAAGTAGTGTCTATTGAGCAAAAGCTCATTTTTTTGGTGTTGGTGGTGGGAGCAATAGGAGGCGATCACCAGTTTCAGAACTTCTGTATTTTGATTTCTGAATGTCCTCTTGTTTAGTCTATTTCAAACAATAACCCCTAATTAATGGAAACACGTTAGATGATGAGGGATTAAACTGAAAACTTTACCATATTATAGGGGGTAAAAGACACTTTCACCCCCTCAACTTTGATGCAAAGACACTTTCACCCCTTTCCAGTTTGATGATTATATGTAATTTTTTGGAACATGTTGCAGTTTGAAGATGTTCAATGAAGCATCTAACTATAATTGCGTATACGAGAAGGTGTCGCTTAAGAAGTTCCCTGTTGTTCCATGGCGGTCGAGTCAGCAGTGGATTCGGGATTTCTCGCATTTTATGAGGAGATGCAATGAAAGTGGGAACCCAGAAGCTCTCTTTAGGCAAGGAATGGTAAGCGGCAATTCTATTGATTTATCATAACGTGGAGCAAGAAGAGAAGCTAAGTTAATTGTTGTGAAGTGACATAAACTGACGAGCCTTTTTTTTTTTTTTTTTTAATTTTAGATTGATTTCTTCAGTTTGTGCCGATATAGTGATGGGTTAGATGCCTTACAAAAAGCAGCAGAAGCTGGACTTGGAGAAGCACGTTATATAATTGTCATCATTTTGGTGTTGAGTGGAGACAAATACCGTGAGAAGGGAATCGAGTTGTTCCGTGGAATGACAAAAGACAAGGAGATAGAGACAAAATTGGAGGAGTACCGGCAAAAGGTTAAGTCAATTTTAAGGAGCATCTGGATTAAAAGTCCAATCATACAGATGGAGAAACAGCGTTGCTGTGCATCGCAACCCCAACACAGGTGGAGATCAGGATGGGCGCGCAACGAAGACAATATATTGTGTGATGCTTGTAGATGTGATAGGGAAGTCGACTTCATTTATGAGATATTTCCTCATAACTAAAATGTTTAAAATTTTTTTTCCCAATAACAATAGCAATGATCCCAAAAATTGTAACTTAATATGAGAATTGCAAATAATGAGCAGATACACAAGTATGGACTTGGGATCTCTTTCCTAAAGGGCTCTGAAAACTAAATTCAGGGTTAATTGTATTTTATTCATCTTGCGGTTAGTGGTGTGTTGCAAAACACCTCATCTAATTTCAATGATATATTTGCAGGATGACGCGTGCATCGAACGATTTACAATGCCACAAAAAGAATTTAAGCAAATATAACTTGTAAAAACACTCCAGTGCGATCTACTTGCACTTAGAGGCATAAGCGATTAATGTGTTATGATGCCCAGCCAGAATTTCTCCCTGTAATAGTATACGTTCAGTTATTGTTCACATTGTCACAAGAGCGTGATTTAATACAATTTCAATAGCTATCCGAACTATTGTTGCATTTATGATTTGAGTTTAATCTTGTAGCTGGCCGTAGACATCGCCGTTAAAATCAGGGATTGGATTTTTATTCGTCCTAGCATGTGTCTTATATTAATTTGCTATTCCACTGCATAATTGACTTTGCAATTAAAGATAAAATGTGTAACCTGCCTAGTATGTTGTCTATCAACTGTAATTGTCGAAAATTAAATCGCAAGTACATATGGCAGATTATTGGTACGATGCGTAATATACAATTATGGCTTACTAACGTGATTAGTTGGTATCGGCAGTTCTGTTGTTGTGGCATTTGTCCAGAAGTATTCTTTCATTACTTATACATTCGGTGTATCTGCTGCATTATACATGCTGTACCAGTATCTGGTCAATGGAGGTAGCATTGAATTATTTGAAATGTAGTAGGGACTTCATATTATGCAGACCGAACTACAATATTACGTGGACATCCACTGATAACAAAGCGTTGATTACAATAACATACAAGACGATAATGGCATATTATCTTAATTAGTTTGTCGATGGGGCTATGTTTTTATGTGTAAGCGTGCATCAAGCTTCAACTACATAGCGTACAGTCCAACCATTTATTGGAAATACATTTCCATTGGTGCACCGGGAAAGGAGGAAGTAAAATCTTCTTGCGCCGCTGTTCGTGTTCACGGATTCAAGCACGCTTTGTTGTTCCTTGAAACAATCACAGTGCCGAATATAATAAGCTATTTGGGTATGGAGTATAATTTTAGATCGAGAAATTTTGTTTCATACCTCAGCCGACATTGATGACATGGTTGTTGCATTTATCCCCAATACAGTGTCTACTGACTGTCCGAAGATGCGTACCTGGAGTTCAGCACTACAGTCATGAAGTTGCACGGTTATACGTCCCCTGGGGAGAAACAAGCAAAAAAACAACATTTGGCAGTTAGATTTCGTATCCTCTTTGAAAAAAAGGTGTAAAATTGATGTTGTGTAAAATTAGGTTGATACAGTCTACGGCGTAATGCTTGTTAGTGTCATTACGTACCACGGTATAGCATCACAATCATTATTTTGGCAAGCAGAGCATTGGAATCTGTTGTTTGGATAACGATTTGCAACACGATTGCACAACTTGCATGCGTAATACCATGCTTGCTGATTTGTTGGTAAAGCGTGAACGGTGGCTTGTACCCAAATCTCGCGTATTGTAGCCTGCAGTTACTCATAAAAAGCATACAATCTAAAGTGAAACTGTTGGGAAAGCTGCATTACTAAGCTGGCAATGATTGTTCATTACTGAAGAAAATTCTCACCGGTAATGTTGGCAGATCGACTATTGCACAGAGTTTCATTTCTTGTTTGTATGTTTGAAGACGATACAAACTTTGAGGCTTGGATGAATTGTTCTTGCGAGGTGCAAACGAAGCTTATGGGACAAAGCAATGGTGCTTGGTTGTTGTGCAGTATGAGGTAGTTGATCTGTATGTTAGTATTTATAGTAACATTTGTTGCAAGGGTTGGTGGGTACCTGAGCTATATGTAATATAGTTATATAATGTTCTGTGCTAAATGCTTTTTCTTTGCTGTTTTTGTTTGTGTTCTTTTTTTTTTTTTATAATTATTAGATATTTGTTTCGCATTGAAACTGAGACATGCTGTAACACTGAAATCACCTGGTGTGGGTGGTAATGTCATCTGTAAATAATTTGCATACGATGGCACGCAGTACAAGAATACCAGCAAACTACTTATTTATCCATATACATAATTAAGTGATAAATTCTTCACAGCATGGTATGATGCATTTTTTTCAGAGCAATTTCATTTGGGAAAATTATCAGTAATTAAGCCGAATTGGTAGTTGGGGGAACCAGTTGAATGTGATGTGGCAAACGTACAAGATGCGTATCGATGATAAGTAATTAGTGGATAATCAATCCATTTTATTGATAGAACGATATTAGCTGTAACCACTGATGGTTATTCATTGCCACCATATGTTGAAGAACACATCGATCATTGGAAAGTTGGGGAAGCATCTGGGGTTATGTTTTGTCTGTCAATGCAATATTGATTTGTGATGATTCCATGTTTGGTTAGAACGATTTATCATACCTTGCTAACTATACCTTGTATTGATTCTAGGGAGAGGTTATAGTGTATGGTTTCGGTGTTTTTCGTGTTGCTGTTCTTATATAATTCGGAGGAGGCATTCTTGTATGTGCATTGTGTCAGGATATTATTTGTTCAAAAAACATGCCGGCAATACTCTCCAGAAGTGCATGTGAAACTCCCTGTGATGATGCACGCAACGAATGAAGAATGCAAATGTAACATCATGATTGATATACATCTCTGACTTTGTTTGCATTTATTGCATCTAACGAAGGACACCAGCCCAATACATGATTTGCGTCTTGTGGAGTTTGTATTATCAAACGGGGATGGCAGCTTATGCAAGAATGACAAAACCATATTAAACCTACTGCAATCAATGGTTGTGCCTTTTGCATATGAGAGAGCATTTATTATCATTTTCACTGGATATGCTTACCCTAATTTTGAATTTGATTGCTTCAAGTCTGAGTACGTTGTGAACCTAGCTGGCTTGACATGAAGGATTGCCTGTTGTGATATCTGGAATGAAATTTTACTTGATAGACGCTTTCGTAACCCACACGTCTACAAAAGTTTTGATTAGTTGTCATGTGAAATTGTTACGAATGTTAGATCCATCTGCCAACACCCTTTGGACGTCTGCTTGTCGGATGAGCGGAGAAATGTGGTTGTTATTGCCGGTCACTGTAAATAGTCTTAAGATATGTAGGTATATTATATTTAGAGTAATCGGAGTCATAGCTGATAGTAGCTTCTTCATAACATGAATAGTTTAAAACTTGTGAATATTACATTCGAACAGCAGGAAGATAGACACTTGATATTGCAGCATTGCAGCAAGGAAAGTACATTAGCAGTCAACATGCATGGCATCAATAAAAGCCTGTACTATATTTGCCTTCAGCAATGGTTCTTATAAGTGTTTAGTCTGCTTTTTGAACTCGGCGAACGACCCACCTCGTTAATCTTGGGTTCCTGTTTTGTGTGCATCTGAGTATGCGGACGTAGAATTTCTATGATGTTCCTCTTGCATTTGCGGCTAGTAGGAGATTTTGTTGTTCCTGAATATGAAATTGTAGTTGGTGTTGTTATCGAGTGTATACATTGCCTATTTTAAAAGATAAGAATACCTGCTCAGACATTGTTGACATTGTGACAAGGGTGTTGTCTAAGACAGTTTCAACAGGTAGCCCAAATATTGTGGCATCCATTATCCCAGTGTCATCCTTTAGCTCGACATAGAGGCGGCCGCTGTATCGAAGGGTTGTGTGGTTGTTAGTTTGCATATATTTCATGTCAAGAACAGATGTAGTATACAGTAGAAGAATTGTTGCATATATTTTACGCTGAATAGTTATCTAACCATATGATTGCATCCTGGGTAGAATTGCCGCATTTATTGCAGATCTGTCCCAAGCACTCATTTTTGCAATTTCGGCATGCTTTGAACCATGGCTGCTGGGTTGTTGGTATTGCAGTCATTGATACCTTAATCCATGTTTCTCTGTATAAGGGCTGTCATGTATAATTAAATAGGTGTTAGCTTTTTGCAATTGTTATGCTGTGGACAAGATAACTAAATGGAAGAAACAACTCACCAAAGTAGCCCTAACGGCTGATATGTTGCTGACTTCCATTGAAAGCCGTCACACCAATGCTGTATGTTGATGACAGTATAGATTCCGGAGGTACTGCTTATATAGCATGCCTGCTCTACTTAGTTAGTTGAACTATGGTGCATGTGATAGAATGGCACGCATTACTATGTGTTGCATACACCGAGGCCGCCGCATATCGATGAAATGAAACATGCTCAGCAAAGTTGGGATGAAATGATATACGAATGTTAATTGCGATGCTGTTGGTTATAGTGTCAATATAATTTAGTTATATATGCATGTTCTTATCCTCTTGTTTAGCATAACGGTAGACATATAATTACATGGTCGATATAGTTGGGATTGGGTTATAGCCGGAGTAGATATGGAATAAGTAATCCTTGTCTGTCTGTGCTGTTGTGCTTTCAGTCAATTATAGGAGTCTGTACACTATGCAGTATCAACAATAATGGCAAAGTAGAAAATATAACAAAATTTTATTCAATGCAACAAAGCCACAGGGAAACATGGTACTGCACCACATATCGTACAACAAAGGGAAATGAAATATAACAAAGTACGTGATGAGAGAAATTTATTTCGATACATATTCATCACTGGATCTTATTCATTATTATTGCCATTGCGTCGTCACGTTCATGCAATCTTAACATGGGGGACCACCCACCTAAATATGCTGCGATTGGTTTGGTGTACGCCCTTTACAACACGCACATAGAAAGGTGTTGATGCATTGTTTGTGTTGGCATTGATGATGAGAGACTGGCATTCCTGGTTTTACATTATAACATTGAAGTGAGGCACAAATTTCATTGTAAATATGTTATGGATGTTGTATTATGTAGTTATATGATGTATTATTTGTAAGTACTATATTGATACCTCTAGCGTCATTCGGGCCAAGGTTGTAGCTGTTGTGTTAAGCACAGTTTCTCCAGCTTGCCCAAACAGCGTAACATTCACTATACCGGTGTCATCTTTGAGCTCAACCATGAGACGGCATCTGTATCGAAATAAATATTTGTATGTAAAATATTGAGCTAAACATCTTGTAATGTGAATTTGCATGTGTTATAGCTGGTTAACCTGGGAGTAGTGTTAGATTGGGAGTTCTGGCAAGTATGACAGTTTGAATGAATACACTCTTGCTGGCACATATCACATGCATCGAACCATCCCTGCTGTGTGGTTGGGATGATACGAATGCAGACTCTTATCCAAGCTTCATTGTATGCTTCCTGAGAAAAATGTGGCAGCGATTCAATTTAATATCGCATTGTTGTGAAGTAAGAGCTTACATGACCTGACATTGGAAAGTAATATGACAATAGTATTGTGTGAAGTAATGATACCAATGACGATTGAAGTTCTGCAATCGTGGATGGTGTCATGATGTTCGGTCTGGCGATTGAATGTTGGTGGTGCAATTGTTGGAACATAGGATGCGTTTAATGGTACTGGATGCATGTCTCGTTTGGGCAGCTAATGGTTTATATAGTGCATAACTGGTAAGTGGTAAATTGTTTAGGAAGTATATTAAGAATACGATGTGGGGTAATGTGCTATTAGCAAAAAATCATGTGTATTGTCAGATGGGGATTCGAAGATTGTTTCGTATCCATGCCGATACCTAGAAATTAGTGAAGGAGGCGTATTTCTGTACATATTCAATCATGTTGTGTAATTTGCTACTTGTCAATTTACCAACAACAGGATAGTACTGTATTACACCGATAGATACTCTAGCATCATCAATGTTATGGTTCGTGAAATGACCGCGGTGTAGTTTTACAGATGGTTAAAGTTGATATGGTATTGTTTGTGCCAAGTGTGTGGGTGCAATACTGTTGTATACCAAGTGTTTGGGTTGCATGGTAGATAGGCATATGTTTAGAATGCATGTGAGCATGCTAGCCGATAAAGCATTCAGAGTGTTTCATCATCATTGCACTGCAATTGTCAGTTTTGCATAGCTAACTTATCCATTTGTTGGCACACATTTCTATTTCATGGGGAAACTGACAATGAGATGAGTTTGGTATAATTGATCAGTTGTTAGTAGCTCAAATGTATCAGTATGTTATACTGAGCTTGTTTTTTAGATGGATATAAGAGTGAAGCTTATCACAAGTTGTGTGTGTGTGATCTGAATTTGCAGGGCTATGTAGTGTTGCCACAATACTGTTATGTGTCAGCTGTCCAAGTTGCATGTTGGATGCAAATTTCCTAAGCTTGCATGTGGTGTCGGTATGCTTCTAAAGTTGAATAGCAACTGTTGATGCTTGTGCTGAAAGTGTCAGGCTCAGTATGTTTCATTCGTTAATTGACTGACACGCATACCTAGTCTACTTGGGAAGATAGCCATTGTGTGAGAAAAGATTTTGATTCAGTGAAAACCAATCAGGGAAAAGATAATTGGTATATTACATATAACAAGTGTGTTATCGTGATAATACGTTATACACATATGTTGTGTAGCTGTTCAAAGCTAGGATTAATCTATTGGTATGAATGAATGCACAAATTGTGTGCCATATATATGACCACTGCGTTAGCTTATTGTTGGCGGTAGTAGTTGTCGTAGCTTGCAAATCCCACTACAAAGGTTCAATTCTTCTCCCGGTCAACTATACACATAAGGGGTGTATGTGGTATTTGCATTTTCACAATTACAATTATAGAACCAAGTTATCGAGTTTTCCATAAAAATGTATGTATACGATTGTATGAGTAGGGCAATAAGCTATTTTTTGGGTGGTGCTAGAGCATTACGTGACATGTGAAGAGGTTAAACAACAACCCACATACGTAAAAGTTAAAGAAGTTGGTTGTTTGATCAACATCGAAATTAAAGTGAGATATTGCTAAAAAAAACCCTTAAAATTAGATATATGTACGGAGGACATTATCAATGTAATGCATTCAGTGCACAAGTAACACAGTAATCGAAGGATATTAGATGAAGCATGTAATGATACGAATTGTTAATTACATGATTCAAACCAACGAGTATACAACTGGTCCGCAAGTATTAAGTTGCGTACTATTTCAGGAACATCATATAATATATTTAATGCATAGTAGTAGGGACCAGTCTGGGAAGCAGTACAGCGGATACTGTTGGATCGTATTTCGATTTCGATAAGATAGCAAATAATGCGGTATAGTTTTTTATAAAAAGCCAGTATGAATCTCGATTGTAATAGTTAGTGGAATGTGATATGGGAAAAGAAGCATCGTGCGAATATTCACATATCTTTTGAATTTGTTTAGACTGATCATGTCTACAAATTATTGAAGCTACGTGCTTGCAAGGCTACATGGACTTATGTGCTAGTACCCTGTCTTACCTATATAGGTTAATAATAAGGTTATGCATTTGGTCAATTTGATGTTTTAAGCATAGCGGACCTTATCGCTTGATTATACATGCGGCTGTAACAATATAAATAAGCAACATCAGAACCAGTAATTTCGAATTGCCAAACAACCACACGCTGAACATCTATTCAAGCTATGATACAAATAGCTGGAATTATGCAGCTAATCCGTATCACTGGGTGACATATAACGACTACACGCTTCTAACTTGTCTTCTGTAATCAAATCCTGTATAATTTCTGGGGCTTCATATAGAATTTTGCATTCATCTAATTGCTGTGCTCCCATACTTGCAAGCAGTTTGGCGACGCTATTTTCTAAGTAGTCAATATGATTTAGGGCTATGTGCATGTCTCGCAGCAGAATATGCCCCCGGTTGATTTGATTTCTCATACCTGCAGGAAAATCTCTGACAAAATGGAATATCTTTATTGCTTTGTAGCATGAAGTCTGTATTTCTATGTTACTCCAGTTTTTATCACAAGCTAAGTGAATGCCGTGATAGATTGCCCAAAGTTCACTCTCCAGTTTATTTGTTGCGTCTAATTTTCCTATGAAACCAAGCATCCAGTTATCTTCATTGTCTCGGCAAACTGCACCGATAGCACCAATGCTTGTTGCAGAAGCTGCAAAGCCATACACACTTATTCTGGCAATCCCAGTATCAACCATATATTATGCGCAGACTTACACCACAAATCATAAAACACATGCACATTTATGTTGTCGGTGATTAACATGATTAAATGTATTAGTACTTACTTTGCAAGTTAGGAACGCTCCAAGGAGGGATTTCACCCTGGAAAGTTGTTGCACTGAGTAAAGTTCGGGACGTAGCAGATGAGTCTGACGACTCCTCCTTTGGTGTTGACATCAAAGGCAGCGATTGTTAATTTTTCCAGTTTTGTCTAGCTGGTTGTTGTGGTGGTGCAACGTTGGGTTGTATGGAGAGGGAGATAGATGTACTTTTATAGCTGACAAATTATGGCACGCATTTCGATAGTAGCACCTGGATATGTTGCCGTGTCTTCTGGTGCTCACGTATTCTGATCACGTGTATAAATTTGGATGCGTGTAATTGTGTCTACATTTATACACATGATTTGGATATGAATGAAGTGGCATTGGAGTACATTTCGTATGCATTTGTAACTATGAACGTATGACAGTTAATATTTCAGTTGGTAACAGTATCAACACAGTTGAACATACGGCAACTTCATCTAATGTGCGTAAAATGCCGTAATTGCAGAACTACACCCCATTTACGATACGTATTGGTATACGCGTACGTGATCGGCTACATGAGATGTCACAAAATGACTGTACTGACTGCATAAATGCAATGATTCACAACTGGAGTATCTCTACCAACAGGCTGTTCAAGATAATGCTGTGTGCCAATTGAAGTTGATTACCAAGCCGAAGAGTAATACAGCGAATTAGTGACTATATAGTGTCAATGTATGTATTTTTTTATCTTTCCCTTTTTTTTTTAATGCTCCATTTTTTTTTGGTTGTGTGTGTGTTGTTTTTTTTTGTGTTTTTGTGTTTTTTTTTACAAGTGTTTATTTGGTTTAACATGTTATTGCGTCCAGCTGCACCAGGAAGAGAATTATATCGCATGGCAGACAACAGTCAGTCGATACAACTTCATATAGCATCGAGCAACGATGAATGCCAAGAACAACAACAAGAAGGCAGTTTTGAGGAGGTTAGCAAAGAAACTGATACAGAAGAAGAAAATGCAAGTGCGATGAAGGATATATTCGAAGAAGAAAGTACTTGTTGAAGTGACTACATTCCGGTTAAGGTTCGGTGTCAACATTATACTCTGATGAGAGCGAAGATGACGATGGCTGGGGGTTTTTATATTATGATTCTTTGAATTGGTAATGGTTTTACAAATGATTATAGAAAGTAACAATATCAATATGGATTGTATCGTTTGCGGACAGTGTCAGCACCGAGTATTAATCGATCAGAGCTTTATTTTTTTTTTATTTTTATTTTTTTTTGTTTTTTTTTTGTTTCTATTTGATATACAAACGAGAAATATACAGAGACACTGTATTTTGAAACTGATGCAGCTATCTTTGATATATTACATAATACCGTGTAACTCTTTAATGCAACCTATGGTGGGAAATTGTATCTATATACATGGAACAATAAATACAACATTGAAAAAGGGATCTATGCAATGCATACAGTGGGTGGAGATTAAAACAGTCAGTGGGCTCTTCATCTTCCATTATGAAGCTGTTGCTATAAAAACATTACTAAAACTTTCAAAAAGATTATATCAGAATAGCTATGGACAAGAAAGAGGACGGTGCAAGTAAGTCTCCAGAAATTGCAGAAAAGAAATCGAGTAGCAAGAGGAAGCGACACAATGAAGTCAAAAAGCGGAAGAAGCCGAAGTATACTGTAAGCACGGAAAGTAGTGAAAGTGATAATGAAGTTGAATCGGAAACATGGCATCAGCATGATTATGTTGTTGGCAAAGGATCTGAGACTACAGTTTACTCAGGAAACGAAGACGAAGACGAGGCATGCGACAGTGATACGGCAAGATCCTACGAAAGAAATAAGAAAGCTATTTTAGCCATGTTTCGCCGACAGAGGGAGGCAGGACGTAAAGAAAGAGCAGAGCGACAGGAACGATTGAAAAGGAAAGCCGACGATGTTAATGAAAAAATCTCAAAGAAGAAGCGTAGAAAATAAATTAATTCTTATATTTTATTTGTAATATGTCGCATAATTAATATTATAAATCTATTACTTGGGCATGGATGGCTATTGTAAATTTTGAAATTCATATTAAGGATGTTTGCTTTGGTTAGTTTCATTATGGAAAGTTATTGATGGTCGTTGCATAATAATATACCACGAAAATGCGCAAAATAGGAATTACATGAGAAAAAATATGAACAAGAGTACTGCTGTATCTTGGATTATCAGATGTTTAGAATTCAATACAATCCAATGTATATTATGAAAAGTATATTTCATGTAGCTGTTTATTTTCTCCTATAATATGGAATGGATGCTATTACAGATATGATATGAACATAGACGCACGGTATTAAGACTGTGATTGTATTCCCTTTGAACATCTACTATACAAAAGCATATCTTCTGTACTTTATGATACAATAAATAGTAGATTACCGATAATTTCATTGTGCATTACCAATTGAACGATAGAGAAGTACATAATATTTAATCAGATACATAGATGTCGTTAAATACTATGTATAAATATCACAATGCGCACACAATTACGATAGCCTAAAACTGACTACAATTAAACAAACAACTGACCATACTATATATCTCGGAGAAATTTAGGTGTGGTGAAGTTACCACCGGAGCAACACTCGTCAAAAAATACACCTTAGCATAAATTGAGGTTGCATATATGATCGACATCAAGTTTTACCAAATCAGATGATGTGTACGACACAGGTATGAAACATCTGTTCACAAAAGCCTATTAAAACAGGCAACTGTTAGCTTTGCTCTGATTACATTAGCAATGCAGTTCTGCAGAAGGAAAAGAAACAACAAATAACATAACAAAGAGCATACACAAATAGTACAGATGATTGCTACGCATGACAAATTACTGGCGGTAGACTGTTGCCCGAAACATTGGAATACTGGGATCAACCAATTCAATCACGCATGCATCATTAAGCGCTAGCTGAGAATGCAGCACGTATTTAAACCAAGCAAGACGACGGTGGAAAGGATTTCCTGCGTGCGTGAAACCACATGTTGTTTCCCATCTCATGTAGCCATTATCCGATGTTTCTAGCCACACTTTGTTCGGGGTGCCAGTCAAGTATTCTCGTACAAAATATGTAGTAATGTTCTGCACAATTTAAAATAACCTGTTGATATCATGCATCAATGCAAATGCCTCAAGGAATTAGAAATTAAGTACTTACAACTCCGCCATTTCTCGTAGTGTAAGAATGAATGATGCGGAATGCAAAGAATGGCACTTCAGTGTTGTGAGCTTGCGCACGAGCGAGAGCATGATTTTCTTGTGGACCCATTCGAAAGACAGAAGAATTGAGCCCGTAGTTGATTTCCACAGCAGATTCATCCATGATACGGATCTTGAAATTCAAATTGCGCTCATATTTGAACATAAGTACAGCCTTAGGAGGGATGCGATAAGCACTGGCAAATTGAAGCCATCCCATGCCAAAGTAATGCTCATTATCTACTTGATCGATGCAGATATTCCACGATGCCCCGTTGGGCACATGTAGGTGAACAATGGGTGCGATGCTGTCGTAGTGACGAGCAACATACTTTGGAGGGATTCGCTGCACAAGGAAAATGGTTATCCAACAGAAGTAGCTAATCAATAAATTGTAATTAAGGAGAACATATACACAAATTGCCCGACATTGTTACCAGGGTGGTATCTTTCTTGTTAAATGGATCGTAAAGCTTGAAGAAGCGAGGTGCTATTTCTTTAATGCCTGTAGTAGCGTTGCTTTCCTGCTTAACAATACTGTGGTAAGTGATTTCGGTGCACGTCGGATCCATTATCCTTATGCCATAGCTCAGATTCGCTCTAAATTTGAAGAAAACAAAATATCCCAAACTGATTGAGTTGAATTTGACCAGAGTTTTCCACCCATTGCCAAGATACAGTTCATTGTTGCCTGCAAGAATCGTCGTGTCAAAGATTGCGCCGGAGGGAGTTCGTAGCTGGACAATCTTTCCAACATCTTTCCTGTATACATCAACAAAGATACGGGGCAAGGACTGCAAGCGGAACAACGGTTGATTAGATTGTTTGCTTGAAATAATATTGTTAAGTTCCTTGTATGCAGAACATGTAGTTAATAACTATTTTCGAACCTAGTCATATACTGGTATTAGAAGCTTTATATATAAGCTTACCAGTCTGTCATTTTCTGGATCACTGGATACGATAACTTTGAAGAAATTCATACTGATTCCAATGCTGAGGCCTTAACTGCTAATGTTTGATTATAGAATGTAGGTTGTGTATACAAATGGCAACCACATCAGTTCTTTAATAAGTTCATATTGAATTACACACACACACACAAACGCACATTACAGTGACAAACCGGAAGGATCATAACATAGTTATGCATTGTCACAGTGACACAAACATAATGCGGTTCAAAGTACCCAAGAACTCGTGTATTCTGTATTTATTCATTTACGCAATTCAAATCTTCGGGAAGACTAATACAGCGGGAAATTGAATACGCATCTTGAGCATGCATACTTTGATGAAATAGTACATACAAGCAAAAGTACAGAAACAATATCGAAGGGGGAAAAACAAATTGTCACCATGGGCTCGCAATTGCAAACACTACAGATTGAAATTGTTGAACACAATAACACAAACAAGTGATAGCTGATTTCAATGAGTTGTGCACATATACATAAGCAGGTATTCTTATGAACTTGTGCAAATCCTTTTTTTTTTCATGTGATATTACAGACAGGAAGGAAAACCCTAAACGAAACGTACCTGAAGCAGGTGAAGCTTGGCGGCGATACCTAAGACTTGCAATATGAAGGGTTGGGTGGGAGGAGCAGTGGGTGGTCATGAATACCCAACGAAGTTTTGCGCGATTAATTTATTATGTTCGACTAAAATTGCAGTGCAGGCCCTCCTGTGTGTAGATATTTAATATTATGCATATGATTGGCCGAGTTTAATCGAGAACTAATACATAATAGTTATTTGCTGGGAACTAATTAAGTCTTCGTTTAAGAAATTAATATATCTGCATCGGCGTTTAAAAATTATATGAAAGATTATTACGTATAAATTGGAGTTTAGTCTTGCATTGTACTAAGGTTGCAATCTTACTAATAACTAATCTTATTAAGATTTTGTATTCATCAAAGTTTACATTGCTATGCCATCTATCACACCGGCCTGATTTGTGCGTAGGTATATTTAACTAACTGCTAATTGCATCAAAACGATGTGTGCATAGTAAGTTTCGTATAGATGTCTAGAAAAAACGTCTATTTTACAATGACACAACAATAATTAGACACTAACTCGAATAATATATGCAAATACATGAATCATAGAAAATTATTGACGTCAAACAACATTGGATTGCCAGCAAACAATGTGAAGCTGGATATCTTAAAGAGATGGATGTGCAATGAATAAATATTAGAAGTGGCGTAGGAAAATGTATGAAGGAAAAGCACCGATACAAAACAAACAAAACATTATATGTCATATTACACATATGTTGTCCCAAAAGTGTACCCAAAAAAATACCCAGGTCTCTGCTATGATTGGAGACATTACTTTACCCTTGCCACTAAAACAGAACAGGAAACTATATAGTATGGCATCTTCATATGCACAAAATGACTGCCATGTTTTGCTCTGAAACTGCACAAAAAAATATTAGCAAAAGGCATAAAAATAACAACTGTGTAAGCACAAGTTGTTAATTTTATGCTCTGCTGTCTCCAGGATGCACTGCTAAGTGCAGTCCTTATATCTACATACATATCTGATCACATAGTTTTACAGGCCTTCATCACAGAGTTAATTTTATGCAATCTCAACTTGGCGAACACTCCACTTGTTAAGCCAGCGTGGATTCTTGCTGCTGGATGGAGCCAGGCGGAAATAGAATCGTTTGTCTACCGCTGCATCATTCGCCTTGGACAACACATCGCTCTGTTCCTGCATGACAATATAAGACGACAATATTAATTAACATCTCATGGAATCAGCCGCATTTCAACTCAAAATTGCGATACATGGGCGTAGTTAGCTTACATCTGGAGTCATTGCAGACAGGCTAACCGCACTCTTATTTAGCACTGTTTCAACAGCATGTCCAAATATAGCAACCTCAAG
Organism: Linanthus parryae; assembly: GCA_023055425.1. Classification (NCBI taxonomy): domain Eukaryota; kingdom Viridiplantae; phylum Streptophyta; class Magnoliopsida; order Ericales; family Polemoniaceae; genus Linanthus; species Linanthus parryae. The sequence continues at coordinate 18,173,847 of JALGPY010000009.1, forward strand.
TTCACCACTGCCATCACCAATTCGAACTCCGAGGCGCCCCCTGCACGATATCAATTTGTTTACATCACAATTAGAAATCATATACTTACATGAGAAAGACACCGTTGTTCACAAATGAACTGTTGTGTATACAACCATAGATGACATGAGTTATTGAATTGGTAAACATTAACTTCGAAAAAATTATGTGAGATGGAACGCGGCATACCATGGTGCAGAAATGCAGTCATTTTTTTCACAGCCTGGGCAAGCAAATACTTCGCCTAGCACGTGGTTAGTAGCCCGGTTGCACTTGTTGCACGCGGTATACCACGGCCGCTGACTACATGGTACTACAACAACAGACACTCTCACCCAGATTTCATCAAAACCAGCCTGCTGCAATGCAAAATAACATTAATTCAATCGGGAATATCATAGATAAACTTGCCCGCGGTTACGATGCTAGACAGGACAAGTTACCGGACTACTTGGTAAGTCTGCAATCCTCACAAGTTTGAACTCAGATGTAGAAGTATTGGCAACTTTCTTTTTCAGTAACATCTCAGGGTCACTGATAGCATCAATTTTCTCGTAGTTAGCATCGCGCCTGCAATATCTTTAGATTGTTAACATATACTACCAGACGACAACCTATGCACTACATATAGGTAGATAATGAAGGCAGTTTACCAATCCAACAATTCATCAACCCGTGCATCAGGAACGTCAGTCAAGAACATTGTAGACATAGTAGTTTTCAAGGAGAATCCTGGGAGACACAGGCAAAACCATTTATGAACATAGCAGTAGGTACAAACATAACATATCATACGTCAACATTTCAGCAAAAGATAGCATGTTGATACCGGAGTATTTCGATGCCACAACATTAGTGACGATGACCACCGGCTGGGACTTTGCTAACTTGGCCAGTTTTTCTGCATCAGTGGTTGCTATCTCATCCCAAGCCGAAAGGCACACTGGACTCAAACTGTTTGGCAAGGCAAATGAAGTTAGAGAAAACAGCAAATAGATAGAGTGGATAAGATTCAGTAAGGGGGAGGGAAAAGACACCACATGATATCATCGATTACATAACAATTTTCAGCATCATAAATAACTAAACACATCTTACATATATATAACATGTATATTTCATATCTGCATTCCATACCAGTATAAACGAACCAAAATTGATGAAGCCAAGGAACATACAAGTGTTATACATGCTCATATTAATTTATCAGGCAAATCAAGAATATCTATATTGCATACACTGATGGTTCATTGCTCACAAGTCACATTATACAAGCTTAATGTTGATCTGGTATGCTTTCGTTCTTCTATTACTTTACAGAGCATAACAAAGCAATATTTGCAGTGTAGGAGACAATATTTAATTATACTATTGATTTAAGAACTTCCACTGCCTATAATGTGATCATACCTAACTAACAAGAATAGACGCAGAACAGTATATTAGAAGTAGGCAAGGCACATCCGGGAACTTACGTATCGTCAATAACAACTATATCTCGAACCTTCGAACGAGCACTCGAATCCTTCCATGGCACTGTTTTCGGAGACATGACAGCTATGGTTATCACTGCAACATCTGCACATGGATACATATATTGTGAGTATGTAAATTTTGATGGAACGAAGAAAGACAGCCACGGCAAGCACAGCAATAATAAGCACAACTAAATAAGAGCAACGCATAAACAACACAGCAAGCGATGCAGTGCTAAAATATTGGGGGAAACTACCAAATTTGTCAGGTTTCCCGATGAGGTCGCGGGCGTCAGTCAGATTCTTGAAATTGAACGTAGTAGCTCCCCTTTCATCTGCAGCATCTTCGACTGGTACAATTTTCATCTGAGGATCCAGAACAAGGACATAATCGTGATCAATATAGCGATGTTGCGGGTTAACACGGCGTACAACTCCATCACTGAACCAGTATGAATGATATGGATGTAGCTGTTTGTCAAACGTTTCAATTTCAGCGTCAAAAGCTGTGGCTTGTATCTTTTTGCCCTGCAAAGGACAAAGCAGGTAATGATGAATATGACACAGGTATTGGGTGAGGTCAGTGTACTACTCGTTGACTAACCTCGCTATCACAAAGGACATATCGCTGATACTTAGTGTTGCCAAATCGAGCTGTTGTTGCACGGTACTTCTCAACGACACGAAGTTTAATCTTCCATTCTTTCAATTGATCAGTTAGGGCAGATAACTTCAGCATATCACTTTCCATCCCTAGTTTACAACAGCAACACACAAACAGCATATATAAGCACCACATTTATAGTTACATGCTTTTCAGATCGTAAAAAAACTTGATGCATAATCACGCGATCATTTAACTTTGCAGCAAGTACATTTGATATAGCAAAATCAAACGAACAACAAATTTAAACCACAATAATGCAGCCAGGCAAGATTATAGCAAGCACATATTCAGGGCCATAATTTCATGTGTCGTATTTCCAGTGACACGGACGAAAGCATGACAAAAAAAAAATAATTAAAAAAAAAAAGAGTATATATATATGTATATATAGTATATGCTATTCCTGTTGTGAATCACTATTATAATTGCCCCGATGCTCGACGCAGCAGATGTTTATACACAACATTCTGGGTGCTGTCAACAGTTTGGATATTATCAAGTGGATGTATTAAAATTTTCACTGACGCAGACAACGTTGCTCGAGATAATGCATCATAGAGTTGACCGTGCGAGAATACTGGTTGAGGAAGATAAATACCAACATACTGCAAAGTTTGGCCTTGGGACTTGTTAATTGTCATAGCAAAGCATGGTCGGACTGGGAATTGTTTTCTTTCAAACTCAACTGGGTAGTTATCTGTCTCAGATGGCCTGAGTGGTATCCTAGGTATGAAGACATCCTTCCCTTTATTGTGTCCTATAGCTATTTCAGCATGTATGACATTAGGGAGGAGATTTTACAAATGAGTTTAATACCATTAGACAGCCCGGCAGATGGATCTAAATTTCGTAACAACATCACAGGACAACCACGTTTTAAGCGTAGCTCATGAGGAGGCAGTCCATTAGGTGTAAGAGTATGTAAAAACTCTAAAGAATGGTTATCTCGGCTACCAGGAAGACAATGATCAAAACTTGTGTAGACATGTGTGTTACCAGGGAATCTACCAAGTAAAATTTGATTCAGTAAATCAACACAATCATTTCTTGGTGTCAAGATGGCCCGATAGACAAGGTAATCAGACTTCAAGCAATCGCTTTCAAAGTTAGGGTAAACGTAATCAATGAAAGCATTAATCGATGCTCTTTCATTTACAAAAGGCACAACCATTGATTGCGGTAGTTTTAATAAGGATTCATCATTTTCTTGCAAGCTGCCATCCCCGACTGATAACAGAAACTCCGCAAAAGATGGATCATGTATTGCCCTCATGTTCGCCGTTAGACGTAATAAGCGCATATGAGGCCACAGGTGTGAAGCAACAATGCTGTTACATATGCATTCCTCCTTCGTTGCTCGCACTGTCACAGGAAGTACTTGCCTAAAATCACCACCGAAAACAACAACCTTCCCTCCAAACAATTCCTTGCTCGAGCATATATCGCGGAGCATAGATTCAAAAGCCTCGATATTCTGCTTCTTTGCCATTGTGACCTCGTCCCATATAATTACACTTGATTGTCGAATCAGCTCTGCTAAGGCAGTCCGCTTCCCAATGTTGTAGCAACTCTTCTCTTTTGTGTCCAGAGGTAGCTTGAAGCGAGAATGCGCTGTTCGACCCCCAGGTAAATTGGATGCTGCAATACCTGTGCTGGCAGTAGCCAATGCAATATAACCCATGCCACGAATACGAGCGAGGATAGCTCTGTAAAGGAATGTCTTCCCAGTCCCACCAGGCCCATCAACAAAGAAACACGCACCTTTCTTCCGCAAAACATGATCAATGATTACATCATATGCAGTTTGCTGGTCCTCATTCAGTTGCTTCGATGCCGCAATGTCTTCTGGAGGGATAGGAATTGCTAACTCTTCATCGATCTCTCGATTTAGCGGTGCAACTTCATCGGAACCATTAATATCAATTGGCAAGTTATAATCTCTTAACTGCCTTCCCATTAACTCGAGAACCATGTTTACATGTCTTAGAGTTCTTGAAAGGACCTGACCTTCACTATTAGCTTCTCCACGACGATAGTCTTCAGAAAACTTAGCATAAAATCGTTCCCACAGCTGCCGAGGATTACTCGGCTGGCAGAAGACCAGAATGGTGGCAAACAGTCGTCGTAAAGTGTGTGGCATCTGGAATGTTGTAGCCTCTTCTAAACAATCTTCCAATGCAGTGTCTTTCTCAAGCAGCCCAAGTTTTTCGCAAGCCTCACGATATGTTTCACACACATGATTACCGAAGGTCCGAAGATGCTCGTATGATTCTGCACCTCTTACATGCATTAGTAGTATACGTAAGAAGAAACGCTCACCTTCCGCGGGATTAGCAGCCACTATACGACCAATAGCATCACCTCTCTTTCGAGGCGTCCACTCCGATTTTGTAGAATTCCATACATAATGTTCAGGAAACTCACTGTAGAGCCACCGCCTAGCTTCTGGATCCCGTTTATTTGTTTCAAAATATTCGGTTAACATCGTCTTCTTATATTTCTTATCCGTCGCGATATACGCAAGTTTCGTATATTTGTTGAATGCAATGGACTGCATTCCAGGTAGATGAAGCTGCAGGACAGTGACATGAGGATACATCTCATTCAAAGGAAACTTGAAGATACGCCAAGCAGCTTCAGGCGGGGAAATCCATCTAGCAGACTGAAAAGCCTTTATTTCATCTATGCAACCCTTCTGTTCCGATATCACTTGGAACACAACCGTGTCGTGACCTTTGTATATATATTTGTACAGATATTTAACAGCTTTTATGGTTGAGCATATTTCCACATTTATGTGGCAGTCATACTTAGCAAGCAAGTAAGGATTATACGGCACAACCCACCTGTTGTCCAATGTTTGTCCTCTTACCTCAACAGTTCGGCCATTTCTTTGCCGGCGATAAAATGCGAATGCATCATCACCAGTCCTTGTAACATCTGAAAATTCCCGGGGATATTTGTTCTTGCAGCCAGTTTTAGGTCGCATGCAAGGGCACTGTCGGTTAAACTCACCACATGGACCATGCATCATATGTTTCTTCACTGCATTATGTAAATGAGGATTTGCATGCGGGTCAGGTATTTCGGCAGATATGTACTTGTCAATTCTATCAGGACTCATTAACTTGGCAAATTTCTTTAGAATCAGTAGGAAATGCACATGTGGTAGACCCCGCTTCTGGTACTCAATCACGTAAGTGTAAGCAGCAATTGGGCCAAGTATCTCCCTATCAATCAAATCCCGCTTGAATTCTACTGTTTTCGCCCGGAAAATTCGCGCTACTAAATCAGGCCGGTTTTGAGGTTGCTCAAATGGTAGAAGCTCCGCACGAATCTCTGCCCAGTTGGGATTGCATGTCATCGTGACAAGGTAATCAGGTTTGCCGTATTTACGCACCAAAGCCATTGCATCCTGGTAACGACGCTTCATATCACGGGGCCCACCTACAAAAGACGGCGGCAACACGACTTGACGTCCGACATTATTTGAGTTCATTTCACCTGCAGTGATGCTGTCCAGTATTCCCTGGTAAAGTTCCGCCCGGATAGTGTCCTGATGCTGACGCACATAATCTAGCCTGCTTGTCTCAAGTTTCACATACATATCGACCATGTATTGCTGAAGCAGACGCCCAAAGAACAACATCGATGACCGGCGTATATCTCGCATCTGTAACCGGTAGCAGTAATACTGACGACAGCTAACAGTTGCACTGTCAGACTCTGCATCACTTGGACCTGCAATTAGAGGCTCATTATTCAGCAACACACCACACACAACGACACTGGTAATATGAACTCACACATACTAAGTAACAACATCAAACTACCTTTTCGTGGCTTCTTTTTCGGAGGCTTTTTATAAATTCTAGGATGCCATCCAGGCTGCCCACGAGGAAACATGATAGGATACTGAAGCGGATCAAAACAACCCAGATGATACTGAATACTCTTTGCTTCACCACCCTTATGGCTCACCCTAATATCACGGACGTATTTACCAGCACGCGACTCATCGTCAATCCAAATTGCTGCAACCTGATCAGATGTGGGTAAATTTTGCGTTCGCTGATCAAGTCCAGGATCACATTTAATCCGCACATCACAATCAGCAAATTCAGGGCTTGCACTAATAGACTGAAATGACTGGTTATAAGGATTGGCCTCTAGAATATCAGTCAAGCATGAAATAACAGCCGGATCAAGATTTTCAAAAGCCTTCACTCGGCTTTGCAGCTGGAAGGCTGGATCGTAGAAATAAACCTGTAAATATCTAGGAGGTTGTTGACCAGGATCAATATCATTAATGTAGTGGTATATCTGCCCTTGTACACAGAATGTATAGATCCCTTTGCTTTTATTCTTCGTGTCAGGATCAGCTTTCACACCCATCGAAGTGAAGGAAAACAGGCAATTGTATGCACGAATATTGTTCCGGAAATCTTCGCTAGTCACATTGTCGGACAGGAGCAACTCCGCCAACGAATTTGGGATCTCATGAGGGGCAAGGACTACACACCCCTCACTGCAGCAAAAGCCATCTGGTTCGTACGCAAATAATTTAGCATCACAATGTGGACATCTCCGTGGAGAGGGAAGCATGCTTGGCTCCATAGGCGGGGGCGGAGCACCCCGCTCCCACTTTTTCGTACGCCTCTGCCCTACACAACCGAATAAAAAACCAATTAACAGATATCAAACCATAACTGAAAACACATATAAATACAAATGAAGCCATAATCGAGGAAAGAAGACTAACGGGGTGGTTGGGGAACTGGAGCAGCACCGCCAGCACGACTATTACATTCACCCACAAATACAGCAGGAGGTACGACAGAGGTCCCTCTATTCCCAGAAGACGCATAGACAGTGTGTGGATGCTGTAATGAACCTGGCGATGAAGAACCCGACGCGCCTGAAGCAATATTCAGCAACCCAGATGACACAGCTGGCATGTAGGACAGCACAGTATTTGGTAAACCATTATAGGCATCCAAAGCAGTACCATATCCGGCCGCAAAACCAACAGACGGTCTATTCAGGCCAGAACCCCTAATAGCCATGGAACCAACAGGCATGGGATACGGGGAAGCATACCTAGGTGCTTGCACACTACTACCTGGTATCGCAGTATAGACAACAGAACCGGTAACAGAGCCCCTTACATCTGCATTGTGCACAGACGGGCTGGGATTCGCAATACGCCCCCGCGATCTACCCGAGGGCCGCGGAGCCATGGCAGACGTATTACCTCCTGCAGATGAAGGCCCACTATTCGCATTTTCCGACCACGGTCTACCCGACGGCCGAAGAGCCGGCCCAGGAGTGTTAACTCCTGCAGATAATCCTGAACCGCGTGCTAGCTCCTCCCCCACTAAACCCCGGCGAATACGTTTCCCAAGACTACCTGTAGGCATTTAGAAACTACAGGCCACACACTACATAAAGCCACAAACATCAATTAACTTCAACCACGGTAACAACATCACAGACACAAAATCTATACCAAATAACCAAGCAGTGGACAAACCACATTTCCACCGCAAATTCTCAGTCGCACCATCAACCCAGATTACACATGATTTATACCGATTCCAACCTGACCGAGATGCCTCATCATTAAAATAAACGTACCAGCTTAAGACACTGAGCCAGCATTACACATTAAACCAGTTAAAAGTAACTAAACCAAACAAACAAACAAAAAACCAAAGGGATGGCAAGACACAAATCCCACACGCTAGCAAGCCAGAACAGAAACACAGCAACAAACAACAGGCATCAAACAAAACACACACTATCAACTCTAACAGATATGAACATACCAGATAAGCGATCACAACGAATTCCTTGCTCAAGCAAAAGCTGATCAACCTGCAAACACCAACGCTGAATGTAAGCAAATGTGAATCATACTAACCAAGCATCATCTTATCAACTGGCTACAACCACCACCTGCAGAGCCTATACGTATATATAGCACACTTCTACATGCAGTAATAACACCATTAGCCAACAAAAAAACCCCACAACACACACATGCAAGCAATCAAACCACATACAAATACCTATTTGTTAATCATCATCATAAAAAACACACATGCAAGAAAGTATCACAACAACCCACATGGAAGAGTAAATATTCAATTCACAATCAACCAAATAAACCCCCCCCCCCAACCACCCCCACCCCCCAACCCCACCAACTGCCCGAAAAAAAAAAGGCAAAACCCAAGTCAAAAAACCCAATTCAACACCCCTACAGAACCTGACAAACCGATACACACACCAAGTACCGGATAACGCACGACCCACCGTACCAATTTCCGGCAGCCGGCGAAAACAAAACCCACAAGCCGTAGAAAATACAGAGACGAAGAGAGACGAAAGAACTGACCCGGTGACAATAGATCAGCAAATGGCACCAACATCAGAAGAGCCTTCTCCCACATTCTAAGAATGAATGGCAAAAAGTCGACACCTGTCCCACTAACGATTGCCGGAAACCAGCCACAGCTACTCGGAGCATAGCCACCTGTCCCACCAAGAAGAACACCGACTACGAAGTTCATGTTCTACAGCCCAGACCAACCGGGGACATTTCAAATGACAGTATCGCCCTTCAACCACAGCCTATCTGTTCCACGTCAGCAAGGGCATAACCGACCTTTTCTACACGTCACTATTACGTAGGCATTTCGCTGGCACTTGGTCCGAATTGGCAGCACGTAATTGGACCACCACTGCCACGCAAACTGGCCGTAACTTCTTTTATATAGGTAGTAGGAATAAGAAAATTTCTCTCAAACTTCTTCTCTCTCTTCTTTCTCCGTTCCTCTGCTCGTTCTAGTAGCCTCACGGCTTCTTCTGTTGGTACCTCACCGACGGTATTGTCACATATCCATTACCACGTTTGGTTATGAAAAGACATACCAATACTAAAACAAAAGAAAACAAAACAAAAGTAGGCACAAGCCAGTTTAATTAATTTTCGACCAAGAAAACAAAACAAAAGTAGGCACAAGCCAGTTTAATTAATTTTCGACCTATTATTAATGATCTTGCACACACAAATCTAGGGAAAGGATTCCTTGACCTTGTCCGTCTTCTTAAAATCGAACATACAGAGAGGATGTAGAGCTACCTGGAGCACCTAACCTTGGACTTCAAGAACTTGCATACAATGTAACTATTAAAGTACTTGGCGTGTACGGTATAATACTTGAACTGAATGTTCAAATAATTTAAGCTGGACAATACGTTTTGAACTGAAATAATAGATGAAGGAGAGACAATATTGTATCACATGCCTTATAAATAGTTGACACGCTCCAACCGCTATGGCACATTTTTCGGTGCAGTAATACCCGAAAAGTCCGGGTGTATCCAACCCACGAAACTTCCTTTTAATTAGTTAATCCTGACAACCTTAATGTGGACAGAAAGCTGATTTGTTTTGTCTAAACTAACATACTGAAAGAAAATTGAAATTACGTATGGACGTAATGAGAACACAAACACTATGAATGTCGATAATTCATATAGGGAGAAGTAGCAGGACTCCTCGTTGGATCACTAGCATTATTACCTGGAGTGTACTACGATTCATGAAACACCAATGCAATCTTCTTGTCAAGCGAGCAATAATTTAATATCGAGTTATCTAGAAATTACGTCTTCAACTATCATTAGTTAATACCGAGTAGCCAAGTGTTTAACCAACCCTAGGCGATGATTAAGAAATAAATTCTACTCCATGTTCCAAATCAACGTTGCAGAGTTACCAAGCGAACGATACAATTAGGTGTTCGTTTAAATTTACCGACTAAAGACCATCGAGTTACTAAGCAATCTCTAATTAAGTTCTAGCCTAACGAATAGTCATTCATCAACTATATGTAATTAAATGCGTAAAAAAACCATAACATGTGATTTGCATCAATTAAGTTCAAGAATATGAATTACAACATCATAATCACAAAATCCGGCAATAAAACCCTAGATACCAACTCGGGTCCTGATAATAGGGGTATTAGCTACTCATCATGCGGTTTAAAATCACTACGATCATACAATACGACAGAGAAAAGGAGAAAGAGAATCCTAACAAATGAATCCTAGCTCCAGGACGATGCTCGAAGCTCCAAAACGATGTCTCCTACGTTGTGTTCTGATTATTTTGTTTCATAGGTCGTTCCTATAACAACCCTAATCATAAACTTCTCAATATTACGAAGTTTCCCCCAAAATTTGGTAAACTGTTCTTTTCATCTTTGCGAAACAAAGATGTGTTCGTGCTAACAGAGATGTGCTCATACGAATTGGAATGTGCTTGTGCGAAGAGAGGTGTGTTCCTCTGAACAAAAATGTGTCTGTACGAATTCTTGGAGCTTCTGTGTAGCTTTGGATTTCACTTATGTTCGTGCGAATTGCATGTATGTTTGCATGAGCTCCCGTCCTTCTTGTACTTCTCGGCTGCAACTCTGCTTGTTTCCCTTTTCTTCATGCAGCTTTATTCTTCTTCCATCCTTAGCCAATTTTTCCGAGTTTTTCCTTTTACGAATTTTGTTCTCGCTTCCGCTTCAATCCCCGAGCCTACGAGCCCTAAAGTACATAATATTAACAATACCGAGAGATAAATTGTGACAAATTATAGCTCAAATCAATGCGATAAACACTCGGACTATCAATTAAGTACAAAAGGCACATTTTCACACGTATTTCATCAAAACGGCCAATAAATCATCATAATGACTTGAGAACCGCACAAAATGAGAGAAAATCAAAAATAATATAACTCTGAAGGCAGAGTTATCAAATTCCCCAACACTTTGGCGTCCCGAGCAAACCAAGATCAAGCCGGTGACCGAGTCAAAACAAATCACCCAACCGATGTCCGTCAACTTCAATCTCTCGCAATTGTGTACGAACCTATTTACTAGCCCACTCGAAACTCAAAAAGATACGACTCCACAATGCAACAAAATTGCCAATGCACGTAACTATGACTCGATATTACAGAAACAAGTATTGAGAACATACAAAAGTATTATTTTTTTTCTTTTTCCGAGATCGGGCAATCATAATCACTTAAACAGGCATGTCCCCGAGCTCTCAGTCTCTCGAGCACATAGTGTTCCATATGGGGGCGTGAAAACTAACAAAGACTTCATTTTAAACTACTTGATTTCCCCCTAGAGAGCATGAGCTTAACGTCTCTCTCTAAAAATGCCTAAACCTTCGCATGTGCTGAAAACAATAGAACATTCGAGCCTAGTCTAGTACACCATCCGAGATTTATTACAAAAAGTTTAAACTGTTGACTGTTGTAGGACAGCAGGGTAGTCTATTTTGAAGTGCGGTCCTACAACATCATGACATATCACACCGAAACCTGCAACTCACAAAGATGAACCGAGTCCCAAAACTCAAATCTCACAACTCCAGCTCTTAATTCTCACACCTCTAGTGTTACGCCGCTCTCATGGCCACAATGTGAAGAAGTGAAAGCAAGGAATAAAGAAACCAACACGACCATTTTATGAATACACATAAAAATATAATCAAGCACCCGTTTATTTCTTTCATTTTTTTTTCTCTTTTTCTCTTTTTTTTCTTTCTTTATTTTTCCATGAGTGGCATAAAACACAACAAGTTTATAACAACAACTGTAGGTCTGAGTGGCTAAAAGATAAATAAATATAAAGTGGGGTGGAAAATGTGAAGTCTGATAAAAATGTGACAAATACGTCACACACTCAATAAAGCCCAATATCTTAAGTAGTTGAACATAATAAAATGAACATGTGCTACTGCCGTTTCTATCCACCCCCAACACCGAGTATATAATGTATGTTCGTAGCACTCCATCAATGAAACTCAAAAACCCCAGCTCGTTTTGTGCAGAATAGTATCTTGCACGCGACTTGCCCCCTGTGATCACGAAGTAAGGGCGTGAATCACCTCCCGTACCGAAGTACAATGTCGCCACTACCTCACCCTTGAACCCCCTCGTTAAAAAACATGAATGTAAAATGAAGCTTTCCAGCCTCATTGAACCTCCTTCTGTCACAACTTGTAGGGAAAGTCAATTATATCAACTGATGAGGAATCAAGAAAGGCTTCTAGGTCAAGTGGTTATGAATAAATGGGTAAAATGGATGAAAAGGGGTATACTAAGTGGACCTAGGATCGAGACAGGACAGTGGGTCCCCAAAGTCATTCAGGCCATTGTTCCATGCGCTGCCACGTGAAGATGGGTTATCGAGTACCTAAAGACATTGGTCATGAAATTGACGAACTACTCGGAACATTTCAAAAAACAAGCAAACACTTTTAAGTTCATAAACTTGCAGGTTTCATAAAAACGGTTTTGGCATCCGAATTATGAACTCTCTCTAAGATTTCTAAGGGGTCCACAACATATGGGTCGTCTTCCTCATGTTTCACACAGCTAAGCGCTTGCTCTACATAACACTCTTATCACCTCATCCTTGAGCTCTCTGCGCGTCTAAGTACTTTCCTTAGACCTTTCTCAAATTTTCATTTTTTTCTTATTTTTTTGTATTTTTACTTTTTTTTTTTTCATTTTTTCATAAAATTCTAACTCTACATGCAAGGCTTGACAGGTAACAGACTCGAAACAAGACTCGACACGATAGGGGTAGGTATACTCAATTACATAAAAGTAAAAAATAGATAATTACTCCACTAAACACTAAACGGTATGACAATATGTAAATACAAAATGGACCACGACACTGACACACAATATGAACTAAAGCATTTTACATGTAACAACCGATGCAAGACAAGGATAAGCTACCAATTGACTAACCCACACCACCTCCTTCGTAGTTGAAGGGAGGCGAATCCCTGGACCATTTCGATTGCATGTCTGCTTTACCGATTAAAATTCGTTCGTTATCAGTAAGAACAACATAACCCTACTAGGCAGAATTAGGGTTCATACATGCGTCCTAGCTAGCTGATGTAGGTCTGAATAACTCCGGATCTTCTCCCGTGTTCCTGAAGTTCCTCCATGATGCAAGTGTGGGGTTGTTGCTTCCCGAATCCTTCTTGGCCTCCAGATGTATTACTCTCACTCTCCATGTAATACCCCGTCTAAAAATGAATGGCGATTGAAACTTTAAATCGAGTTAGGGGTAAATTAATAATTAAATTCTATAACTTTAGGGGTTAAATACCGAGTTTATGGAAAATAGGGGGTGTAGTTTTATTTTAAAAAAGTATTAGTATGACAATACTTCCTCATATACATTATACTATGTATAAATACTATATTCTAATACTTGTACTATACGTATACCATACGCATAAAAATACAAATACCCATACCCTTTACCTGCATGTAACTATACCATTTAATACGACCTACACAAGACTTGTTTTCTTGTTTTTCACAAACCCATTCACTCCATTTCTCCAACCTCCAGACACCATTCTTCTCCACTCCCACGGCATCATCCTTCATTGTTTTTTTTCTCTATTTAAGTCTTCTTCTTCTTCTCTTCTCCCAGACAACATAACCATCACAACCACAACCACTCCTCATCTCCCCCCTCTCACTCTCTGCCAAGCCCCTCACCAACACCATCACATCCCTCTCTTCCTCCTCTGTTTTGAGCTGAGAGAAACCCAGCCACCAACATCACCTCCGACACATCACCATCACTAAAACAACCACCATCTCCAACCCCACTCCACGTCACTACCTCTCTGCTCTCTCTCTCTCTCTCTCTCTCTATCTCTCTCTGTCCTTTGTTCGGCAACATAAGAAGCAGCAGCAACAACGGTAGAAACCACCACCACTATCGCCGACCGCCTTCACCGTCGGGAACCACCCGAAGTCACCACCACGTCCGTCTCTCTTCTCCTCTGCATTCACTCTCTATTCCCCTCTCCGTTTCGACCGCAGTATCAACAAAAGAAGAAGGAACAGAGGCGGAAGGCGCAGCAGAGCCACCTCGCCGCCGGCCATTCCACCATTTTTCCGGCGAGATTTCGGCCCATCAAAACCAGAGCCACCAAGCCTTCTCCCTCTGTCTCTTCAGCCTCCAGAAGGTCCGACCGACCACCAGGAGGTCCTAGCCGCAGCCAAGAACCACCGGAGCACCGCCATCAAAGTCCATCACCGGCGACCTGAACGTGTGACTCGACCCGACCCATTTCTCGGTCGTTTCTCGAAATTTTCAGCGTGGGTATGCTATAAATCTTCCCCTAATTCGTTATTTGTAATAAAAGTCATGTTTTTAGGGCTTAAATCCATGCTTCGATTGGAAACTTTGAGTATGTTCATATTGGGGGTTAAAGTGTCTTTTCTGAAACTTGTGGGGTATATAAATGCAGTTTTAGGTAAAGGCAAGGGGCGCCCCTAAGTTCCTAGAAACTACAACCACTTCAAATTATAAGTTTATCAAATGTTAATATATATATATATACTAGGTATTGCCCGTGCCTAAAGGCGCGACCGAGAAAGAAAAAGAAACATACATATCTTCTCGTCCGTACCTTTAGGCACGGGAACATCAAATCCCCTTAAGTTTCTTAATGCAAAAATCGGCATAACATCGGCATAACAGACACCTTAAAACACGTTGGGTTAAAATACACATCTCCATGGATCATCAACCAAAACCGTATGGAAGAATGTCCACATTTTAGATCTTACATACAAAGTATTGTGCATTCCGATACAAAAGATATGCTAAGTATCATGCGGCATGACAAATCCAGTAGGTTACCCCACGAGCAAATGAATATTAATTCCAGAACACTAATTCTTTGGATGTTGATGAGGTTCATACCTGTACAACAAAGTTCCCATGAGTTGTCAGCTTTAAGAGTCACGACGACACTTGAAGGGAAGTAAGAATGTGGACTTAACTAAGTAGAAACACATACATTTTGAGTTTAACAAATTTAGGCAGCCCAATAGGCCAAATGTAGTAGAAAATTTACGGTTAACAAATTTAAATCCACATCCAATGAAAAAGATAATAGCTTTCGGCACAATACTTATCTAGAGGAAATACTCCCAAAACTGTATTCAATTTAAATAAGGTATTGCAAGAGAGGTATCAAGCATCATTGTATATTAGTCTGTTGTACCTTAGTCTTAGCATCAGGGCTGTTGAAGACATTCAATCCTAGAATGCTCGGATGTCACATTACCCAACCATATGCGAGAGCATAAGCTGAAGAAAAACAAATTTAAGATAGACACTAACCTTGGACACTGAACCTAATGCAGAGAGAACACATCAACTTTGGAGGTAGAATCCTACCGAGAGAGAACACCTCGTGCTGCAGAGAAATCGCTGCACTTCAGAATTGCAACAAAAATATGTTCAAATTTCCACTCCCAGTTTCGAAATTAAAGATCCTGATCAGGGAAACCGAAGAAAAAATAACTCCTTTACAAATGTTTGACCAGCTGAGTAGACTTTTACGAAATGCTAGTAGGTAGTTCCAGCGACTGGGTGATCCCATATGGTAGTAACATGGTGTAAAGGACATTCATTCATATGAATCTAAGAATAATTGCTTGAAAAAAAAGCATGAGAAAGTACTTGCTTGACTAAGAAGCTCATGGGATCAATAACTTAAGAGCGTGAAGACTGAAAGAACCGTGAAATAGTCCAGCTGTACTGGGGATAAGTTTAAAGAATGAAGAAACTGAGCAGAAAAAAAGTCCCCCTTCCATTTCTCTCTCCATAGACCTACATAATTGCTTCCTATCGCGGTTCAGTAACTATGGTGATAAATGACAACTACATCAGATCCATGAAGAGGAAATCAAGAAATTTCAGTATATCACTGACATAGTTAACTTTGTCTAAATAAGTTAAGTTTTTCTAAATAAGTGAATATTTGGACATGAGACAGGGTCAAAACGAAGGAACAAAAACAGCAGCTATAGAAATTTCAGTATATCACTAACGATCTGTTTGTGTTTCAGTAAAATTTCAGTCATGTTTCCAAAGATGATACACGCAAGAACAGGTTGGATTGCTAGCTTCTCTGTCTTTGATGAGAAGTTATCCAGCTACACTTTTGTAATAATCAACTGATTGATCACATTATTGTAATAATAGGTCCCTAATTTAAAGAAAAATTTAGAAAATAAGATTTGATTCGACTGACTGCAAGCATGTAGATGAAACAAAAAGCATGTTTTTTATGGTCCATTATCACAACAATTGCCACCACAGGGTCAACAACTACCTTTACTGTCAAAATCGAAACAATATTTAAGAAATATGCACTATAATACTCTATCTTGGTCATATGAAGCAATGTAATCCCATGTTCATCCATTAAATTATACATACCTGAGTGCAGAAAGCTCCACGGAGGAGCTAGAGAGGCCTTCAGAAATCCAGGCAAAGATCAACAGAGTATGAATTTCACTCTGCAAATCATTAAACATGAACACAAATTCAAAATTAACCGCGAAGCTCAGGTAATCGTGGACTTCAACAAATCTAAACTGACACAAAAACAAATCATAAATGTAGTAAGTTAAAATCTCACCTTCACTTACAAAAAAACCATTGGATATCGCGGATAACGACACCGGTGTTTCGTCTTTCAACACCATTGAATCTTAGCTGCAAAAAAAGTAGAAGGAGCGGTAGCAACAACCTGGTTAGTGACACATTCATGAGTTCAGAATGTGGTCATGATGCAGAAACTAAAGCAAAACCACAAAATCTAGCATTAGAACCAATAGCATGAGGGCTCTTAAGAATAGAACCAAGTTTCTCTTTTTTCGATTGCACAACATTAGGATCTCTTTTCTCTGCAATATGTAATTAGGATAACTGAGAGAGGTGAACAATGAATGAGCAGAATTATATATCAATGTGTTTAAGAGGGTGGCTTTTTACTGAGATAATCATCAATTTAGAGAACTTCTGCAGGAGAAAACCCAATTGAGTGTTGAGTTAACAGAGAAATATACAGAACCTCATATGAGACGTTGACTACACCAGAAGGGAAAGCAAGGTTGCACATTATCATAAGTCACTAACCGCTGTACCAACATTCGCAGGGTAGGGTTCAGTTTTGATGAAAGAGAGCATAGCAGAGATGTGTGGCGACGGACCTGAGGAACGAACAGTGTCAGAGAAGAGGAGGCTCAGTATTAGGGCATCGACGTCTTCAGCGATGGGTACTACGGTGTCGATGAAACCGACGGGGAGAGGCAACAATGTTTACAAAGATTGGGACTACGACATTCGATGAAACCGACAGGGAGAAGCAGCGCCGTTCGAGATTGACGATGAAATCGACGGGGAGAAGCAGCGTCGTCCGAGAGTGATCGATGGTGTCTCTGATTTTGGAGCGAAGGGGTATCTGATTGGGAGGAAACCTAATTGCTTCTGACGCTGATTTTGGACGGGGTATGTGATTCGACGATGATTGTGGACGATGTGTTGATGTAATAGTAATAATCCAAGGGTTTAAAATGTCACTGAATTTTCATCAAACGGTTCAAAATGTTTTTCAAAATATCTCCTTTAAAATGTCTCTTTGAAAATGTGTTTTAAAAATATGCATAGGTCCCACACCGTGCTGCTTTATTATATGGATATATATTAACATTTTAGTTTATATAATGTATATTATTTTTGTTGTTAAATATGTATATATATATGTTTGTAATAAAAGTAGTAAGTTAAATTTCTATAAACCAGAAATTAGTTATAATTAAAGTTATAATTCTTTCTCTTGAAATTAAGCTAAAAAAGGAAGATTTGTTTATATGATTATTAATAACGATAATGTTTTCATCACGAATGTCACTTCAATTCTATTTAAACAAATAGTGAGTTTCCAAATAACTATCATTTCTTTACCAACATGAGAACTTGCTAAAATTAAATATTGTTAGAGAATTTAAGAACTGATTTCATAAACACAAATATATATATAAATATATATCACTTTGATGTTGTTTTATGAATTTCGTTAGTAGTACTTGTTATTAAATAGTTGGAATATAATATTGTTAATTATTTCGTAACATCATTTATTTTAAATTATATATGAAAAGTAATCTTTTATTAATAAATAAGTAAAGTCACTATTTAATTAACTAAGTATGTCATCTTCAAATTATCATTATGGGGATCGTGAGGGTTAGATTTGACTTTTCGTCCTAGCCGAGCACTCAAATAGGATTTGTGCATTTATGCGTTTAGAATTACCGAACTCATGACTAGATGATTGATAAATTGTAGGCGACGGATTTGTGGACATAGGATTTGTCGACCATCCTACGTACTAACTGCTGAGTCAACATAAGGTGAGTTTTACATGATTAGCGTTGTGTGCCAGCTTATTTCGTGTCAACTACTTGCTTAATTGAAAAATAGTTGTCGTATTTCATCCCCCACTTGATAAATGTGTTTTATCTATTTTCGAATCCTTGAAACCTTATTTGATCTTGAAATACTTGTCACACTTGAACCAAAATCAGTAATCTCGTAATGTTATACGAATCACTAATGTTACTTATATTGGGTGATGATTCCCTGGGCTTAGTCCCTAAAGAGATATTCGGGTTCGATCCCCAGGGTAAAGTAAAACGATTCGCATGTACTGGAACCAGTTATGATACTTATATCAGGTTTCGATCCCTTCGGCTCAGGTCCCTAAAATGCGGGACTTCGCGTGCCCCTGTGGTTTCGATCCCTTGGGTTTTGGTCCCTAAAATGCGGGACTTCGTGTGCCCCGGCTCTTTGCCTTGTTGGCTAGAGTCCAACTTCTAGATACCACTCCTTTGATTGACGCTCTTAGAAGGGTGTTGCAACACTTAAGGTCTAGTATGTCTGATGTGGTCACTGGTCTACCCGGGTACTGTGAAACTAATAATTATTAATTCGAATGTCTTGTTGGCATTTTTTTTGGAGGCCACTTTGTTGGGCTTACTATATCTGGATATTGTGCACAACGATTGAATTCTAGTTGGGACTATATCATTATTTGACACTGTTATTTACGATGTTGAAATTTTTGATAATATTTTACATATACTCTGTCACTCTTATTTTATTTAACACGTGACCCCGTAGCGTTTCTTAGCCTTCCTGTTTTACATGCTAAGGTGTAACTCACTCAGCATTTCTTGCTGACTTTCAAAAAACTGCGGTCTTTGTTTCATTCCCCCGCAGGTCTAGGAGCAGGAAGCTGGGAATAAGGGAATCGCAAACTTATCTAGTATTTGGTAGCACTTTTATTATGTCGAACTCTTAGTTAAATTTCACCATGTATAATAGTATGCGTCATTTTGAAGAAGTATGTAATATATAATTATGGGATGAAATGTTCTTGATTTTCCGCCGCTTCATTATGAGTAGCACCCTCCTGGGCTCTCCGGTCCGGAACGGAAGGAAACAAGGGGTGTTACACTTCAAACCCTAGATTTGAGTGTGTATCTTAAGCATACAATATCTAAAGACTAAGGAAACTTATATAGGCTACGGGAGGAAGCTGGAGAAGAAAATACGAATCAGGCTCCTATCATTATTAGGACTTCTAGTTCAACCTGAACCTAGCCCAAATAAATTTAATAACAGTTAATACCACTAAATAAGTGTTATTGCACTCCTGTACGTATTTTGAAAAATAATATTTCGAGCTCCTTTTATTAAATACTTATTATCTCCCCATGTTAAGATTACAAATATCTGTCGATTAAAATAATTATTGACTAATTCATTTAATCGACCTCTTTTCCATGTCCTTGATATTTACCACTTAATTTATTTGATATGTTTTGATATGTACAGATTACCAAGTAATCTACCTGTAGGATTTGACATAATCAAAACTTATAAGCTTTATCAAGGGGATATCATCAATCCCATAATCTACCTGCAGGGTTTGACATATTCAAAACATATATGGATTCCTTCGATATATCAATTTACACCACGGACTCAATAGTATCACCCAACTCATCGAGGTTATTGACTCCATAGAAATATCTTTCACTTGACTTGTCAAAGCAATAACTACTAAATACATGTGCACATTGACTATCTAAGTATTAAGATAATAAGTGATCACAATTACCATGTGACGCAACTTATCTTGTTAATTCAGTACAAGGAAAATGGTCTCAACTTGGTCATGTTCAATATACACAAAGTATACTAGCACGTAGAGTTAAAAATATAGTGTGAACTATACCGTTTCCTGTAGCCAAGACATGCCTACTAAAACAATGTGCTACAATCGTTCCGATGGTTTGTGTAATTCCATCTAGATTGTGAACTCAAATTCATTTCAAAAAAACCGAAGATATGATCTTCTGTGTGTAAGCTAGACTCTACACACAAGATCTTATACTATGTGGAGTAATAGACAACTATGCATATTAATAACATAATGCAAAAACACTGCCCAAAACTATTTTCATAAATGTCGAAATAAAATAATCCTATACAAAAATCATGGATTATAGTATTCAATCCAACAATATCCCACACAGACTCAAAGCCATGTAGAAACACATCTCAAACCCATTCCGTCGACGTGACCACCGAATTTCTTAGCTGTCAAACACTTCGTAAATGGGTATGTCGGTTTATCCGTTGATGCAACCTTCATCACTGCCACATCACCTCTGTGCACGAATTCTCTAATCAAATGATACTTACGCTCTTTGTGTTTTCCTTTCTTGTGAGCTCTTGGTTCCCTCGAGCTTGCAACCGCACCGCTATTATCGCAATAAAGCGTCATAGCCGGTTGTGCACTCAGTATCACTCCAAGATCCATTAGAAAGTTTCTGAGCCAAACGGCTTCCTTAGAAGCTTCCGAAGCAGCCACATATTCAGCTTCCATGGTGGAATCACCAGTTCAAGATCTCTTGTTGCTCCTCCAACTAATGGCTCTACCTGAAGGATACAAGTATGTGTACCCGATGGATATTCATGATAAACCAACATATAGTCTCGAGTCCTTTTCACGTACTTCAATATATTTTTTACCGCAGTCCAATGTTCTCTGCCAGGGTTAGACTAATATTTACAAACCATGCCTACAGTAAAGCAAATATCTGGTCTACTACATAACATCGCATACATGAGGGTTCCTACTGCAAAAGCGTAAGGAACTGCTTTCATGCTTTCTATCTCATCAGGTGTTTTGGGACACTGATCCTTAGATATACCGATTCCATGTCTGAAAGGGATTAACCCTTTCTTGGAATCAAGCATGCTAAACCTTGCAAGAACATTATCAATATAATTGTCTTGTGACAAGCCCAACATCCTATTTTTCCGATTTCGCATAATCTTGATCCCTAGAACGTATGGTGCTTCTCCCAAGTCTTTCTTATCAAATTGACTTGATAATGTTATACCCCGTATTTCATTTAGGGGTTATTTCGTAATTTCGAAAAACAATATTGGAAAATTTCAAGAAATTTCTATTTCAAACTTATTCTTGATTTCTTCTTACTTCAAAGTATAAGGGTGTCACTGGACATCTATGATTAGATATGATTTCGTTTTTGAGGTTATTTTGTAGTTTTGGAAACTTGAATTATACTATTTGAAACTTATTGTGTATATTTGGGAGATACTTGTAGTTATCTAAAAATTAGATTTTGACATTTATACACAAGTGATTTATTTCAAATATTTTGAAAATTTATAATTTATAAAAAGTAGCTTTTATGTGACAACTAGTAATGGAAAATTACATTTTCACCCCTCAATTTTTGATATTTTATATTTCTACCCCAACTAACTAGTTGGAAGAATTATAATTTCCCTCCAATCCCTTCCTCACAAACCTGGCCAACTCTCATTACAATATATATATATATATGTGTGTGTGTGTGTATATATATATGTGTGTATATATATGTGTATATATATATATATACATAAAGATAATGTGGGTTGAAGACAAAATGCACCCTCGTTAGATGGGTTATATACAAAAACAACCCTGTTGTTCGGGGATATACAAAAACCACCCTGACGTTAGACAAATACCACCCCTCTGTTAAAGTCAGTTAGTAAATGGTAGAATTTATTTTTTTATGATAATTTTGCCCCTATTTGTGTTTTTGAGTTTACTTTGTTCATGTTCTTATGTTCTTGGTGTTCTTGAACACCACCACCAGCAACACCACACCACCACCAACACCACACAACCACCAACACCACCACCATATCACCATCACCACCACCATCACCAAATCACCACCACAACTAACACCACCACCAAATCACCCCCCTCCACCACCACCACCAAAAACAACAACAAAGTCCAAAGTATCTATAAATAAGCTACATATAAATTCAAAGTAAGATACAAACATTTTTTCAAAATTAGATTTCTTTCATTTACAAAATTCAGATATCCTAATTCAAACAAAGGCTTCAACTTCAAACATTCAAACCCAAAATACACTTTCTCAAGAAAAGATGGAAGTTTTCACAATCAAGAAAACTAATAAAAAACACAAAAGATCGATTTGAACCTCAGATACAACAGCGGGGATAGACATTCCGGGAAGAAGAGCCAGGGCCTCGAAATCGGACTCCATTCTCCGATATAGTGTAACTTGTTCGAAACCTATTGGGAGACAAATCCTCATTTGGGACAAGAAAATCCTAGCTGCGACTTGACGAGGATATCCCGAAAGCCTTCACCGTCGATTCCACAACCCTAATTGCATCTTCTCGTTTCCGTACATCTCCCACAAACCCAGTAGTCTGTCAATTGGAAGCAACACCACAATAATGAATTGGAGACGAAACCCATCAATGAATAGAACAATCAACAAGATGGGTTTCTGGAATTGAATAATTACATCCTATCAATTGAAGCATTCAACAAAAATAAATTGGAGACAACCCCATCAATGAAGAGAACAATTAACGAGATGAGTTTATGAAATTGAATAAATAACCTGGATGCGGAGAGATCGGAGAGGGGTGACGACGGAATCGAGGACGTCTTTACGGCGACCCATGATAGAGATGGAGGCTCCATGTTTGCCCAACTGGAGAGAAATCTCGTAGCCGATGCCGGAGCCAGGGCCGTGGTGAGTCCGCCGCAAAACATATGCATATCTTTGAGGACTATCTCTGCCGATTCGTAATCGAAAAAAGCGAGCTTCGATTCGGCGTGTTGGAACTCGATCGAGATTGTTGTGGGTTCGATTCAAGTTTCAACGCCCAAACTGTCGGGTAATCGATTGAATTTGAGAGGAGGATCTGAGATGGGTTCTTTTCGCAGCTAGTGGGTGTGTTATGGGTTGGAATGAGAGAGAGAGATTTCTTCAAGGAGGAGGAGAAGGAGAGTTAGAGCGACATACGAGAGATGAGAGACAGACGAGCGATTAATTTCTTCTGGGTGTGTTCTGGGTTTTGGTCGGTTGGCTTGGGAGTTGAAGAGAGACAGACGAGAGATGACAGAGAGAGAGAGAGAGAGTTACATATTGAATAGGAAGAGAAAAAGGGTATTAATATGGTGTCATTTTTCTCCCATCTTAGGGTAAATATGTCTTTTTAACCCTCCGTTAGGGTTCCGTTACATTCTGTCTACAAACAAGGGTGGTTTTTGTATATCCCCAAATAACAGGGTTGTTTTTGTATATAACCCATCTAACGAGGGTGCATTTTGTCTTTAACCCTATATATATATATATATATATTCATCCTTACTACACTCAATGAACCACTAACACTCCCATCTCCATCAAGTCCATCATTCCCCATCTCCATCACTTCATTTCTTTACATCTTTTCTTCTCAAGAGCACTCATGCAAGCTTTCTTCCCTCTTTCCAAACTCCATTCCCGTCTTTGGGTGTTGACCTCCCAAAAACACCATGAAAACTTCTTTTTCTAGCATCCAAAGCATGAAATACTTGAGCCCAAGGTTGGTAGAATCATGATAGGGAGTTCTTTCCCATTACACTCAAGAACTGGAAGAAATTTCACTCTTTCACTCTCCCCCCTTCTTGAATCTTGTAGTAAATATTTCTCCTAGCCTTGAATTCATGCTTGCATGTCTATGTTTAGCATTGATTTATGAAAATTCATCTTAGATTTATTCATATCAAAACTTGATTCTTCGTTTTCTTGGCTTGATTATGAGTTTGACACTTGAATGTTCTCTATTTCATGAAACCCACACTAGAACCCGCATGAACTTTGTGTAATCTTGTTAGTTGCACTTGAGTCTCAAGAAAACTTGATAAATTTTTTTCAAGAGCATGTAAAAATATTATTTCATGCTTAAAACAATGTTATTTGGGTGATAATCAAATCTTCTTAACTTGCATGTACTACTAGAACCATTCTTGTTATTTTTGGAAAATTTGCATGTTGATACAATCTGACCAGTTTGTGAAAAAAATGAATTATCTAAAAAAAATTGTCTCTGTAATTTTTTTTACTCTTGCATATTTTGAAACGAGAATCAGATAAGATCATTTTGAGAAAAAATCAACTCCATAGAATTTTTAGTTAAGGAGATATGGTCCTTTGAACTTGCACATTTTCTGAAACTCTGTTTCTGGACAAGTTTTGCCTTTTATTTGTTAAAATCCCACTTTTCATAAACATTTGGCAACTCATCTTTATAGTGTTGTAAATAGACAAATTTAGGGTCAATTAAGCATAATATGACATTTATTGCTATTCTCCAAGTAGTAGCAATCACCTTTTAAACTTGAAAGTTTTTGCCAAACTCTGCTGCAGTGTTTGTTATTTTTGTAACTTGAATTTTGTTATAGATTTGCATGATTTTTTTGATTTTTATGAAATTGGACACATAAATGTTGATCCCAAATTAATTTCATGACTTAGGAGATGTTTTGATATGGTAAATTTGGCTCTAAACTCAGAGCTACAATTTTGTCCAGAATTGTACTTTCACATTTTTTAGAAAACTTGAGTTTTTGAACTTCCAAGTGATTTGTTGGACTTATTTTGATAAGTGAAAATCCTTTTATGTGAATTTGTGACATATAAGACTATATGGCATGTAGGGTTGCATTGTTTATGGATGTTTAAATTAGTTTTAACAAGTACGTTATACGTGTGATTGTAGAAAACAGCCTCGTAAGAGAGAGTGGTTGCGTTCGAGTGCTTTACTTACTTACTTACTTACTTACTTACTTACTTACTTACTTACTTACTTACTTACTTACTTACTATTGGTTGTGCTTAATATCAGTGGTAAGTATATATGTGCGGCCCTTTCTTATCAAAATGTGCGTATGTGTGTGAAGTTCTAAATAAATGCTTTGTTATATGAAAAAGTATGAGAATGCATGTTTTCTACTGGAAAGTTGTTAAAATGATTTATTCATCTCCTTTGAGAACTCTCGGAAATTAATTGTGAAGTATTGATTACGATAAAGAGAAGAATTAAGACAATTCTAATAGATTTAGGACGATGTACAGATTTGTGTTATTTATGGCTCCGGCCGGAGGCGCCAAACGATCCTCCTATTACTTATGGCTACGACCACCGAAGCAATGCTTCATATTATAGGATAGAACTTAAATTTTCACAAATCATCCCCCGAAGAGCCAAAATGTACCAAGGTATTGCGGCCAAGGGGTTTGTAGAGATATAGAGTGCTACGTATACTTGTAAGGGCCACTACGGTATAGGGGTGTCGACACTTAAGGCCTTTAGCTAATGTTTTGAGCGGGGATTGACGTATGGGCTCCCTTAACGCTCGTGTCAAATAGGGTTTGATAGACCCTAGAAGGAACCCTTATGTAAGCTCAATGCAGGTTCAAGAGTCTATTTCAAGGCCTTGAAACAGCTTTCAAAGGCTTGAAACTGGCCGAGCCTTATATGCATGAACTAAGGGGGAGTTTGTAATTCTGTTTGACCTGCTAAATCCATGTGCTTGATATATTATTACTTGATGATGAAAGACAAAGTATTTTGACATGTTTAATTGTTGGAATAGGTGCCCTAGAGCAATATATATTTAGTATGAACAATATTATTGACTAGAATATTCATTTATTATTTATTATGATATTTAATATAATGAAGTCCTTAGATACAATGTGTTGTTTATCTTAAATATCACTAGTCCATTATATTTAATATGACGATCAAATATAGACTAGTATGTGTATAGATTGGTATGGAGATATTAAGTCTAACACATGGGTATGCATTAGGAGTAATGGCATACTGGATTGACCCACAACGAGAAAGATACATTAGATTATGTTAAAGTCACAACCGCTTCTCGTAGCGCTAATATAATTGCAATCCTTAGACTTGAAGTCACTAGATACTCTAGTTGTGAAATATCGTGCTTTGATGTTATCAAACGTTACACCGTAACTGGGTAATCATAAAGGTGGTTATCGGGCATGATAGGAAGCAAGCTTAGAGATCGTAGTGATGTAGAGAGGATTTGTCCCTCCCACATAATGGGAGAAAATATCTACGGCCACTCGAGGGATGAGGCTTATTGAATGTCTGGCCAAACTCTGACAAATCAATATGGAGATATTGATGTTATCTCCTTGCATAAGTATATTCCCAGGATCGAGGAACTTTGGATTGGATATACGAGTGTGATATTGGGCACAAAGGTTTGTCGGGATAATTGATTTATTTATATTAGTTGGGAGCATGAATGTGTTGCTAGACACCACTCCATGTTAGTAAAATTTACTACCAGCTAAGTAGAAACCTATGGGGTCACACGTCAAATAGAGTTGAACTAGATTTGGGATTAATTAATATGATTAATTAATGAGAAGGATCACTTTGCAACACCTTGCAGACTTAGTAGGACTAATATGCAAGGAAGGGACTAATCCAAGTTCATGTAGAACTAGGAAGGGCCTTTATGTAGTTAACAAGGAGTTGTTGGACTATATAAAAGATGCTCTAGCTTCCTTCCCACAACTAATGCTCATAATATAAGTAAGTGGGAGAGAGAGCAAAAGAGAGTCAAGAGACAAGCTAGGAGGCCGAACCCCCTAGCCGTCCTCTAGCCGTCGGCCACAAGAGGAGGGCCGAAACCCTCCTTTGCTTTCTTCGTTGCTTGATTCCTTCTTCCCTCTTCCTACGGTCCAAGATAACACTTGAGAAGGAAGAATCTAGATCTCACCTCTAGACGTGGATCAACCGTAGAGACGAGGACAATATTCTTCCTGTGATCCCCCGAACCAAAAGGTACACATCTTCTATGTCCTTCATCATGTTATGAATGTCTCTTCCTGTGATCCTTGGTGGGCTTTGAGTAGGAATTAAATTTTTGTTATTCCGCTGCGTTACCTACGTCAAAACTCAATAGTGGTATCAGATCCAGAGGTCGTAGTGCATAACATGATTTTATGTGTTACAGTTTCAGTTTATACACCGTATTGTAAATTTTACGCAAAACTGAAATTAATTGGCATAGTAGATGCAAAATTGAATTTGATTCAATATAAACAAGATTTAATTTAAAATTAGATGTTTGAATTAGTGAGTTTAATCACATTGGATGTGAATTATTGGGTTCTTGAAAATTAGGCTACATGGGAACATAGTTGAAAAAGGAGTTTTTCAATTATGGAAACAATTATATGGAAACATCCATATGGAAACAACCAAGCTTGGGTAGCAAGGAAGGAAGGGAGGGAGACTAGGGCCGAAACCCTAGCCGTCCGCCCCTCCTCCATGCGCGCCAAGCAAGGCCGCGGGTCACTAGGGGCAGCCGGCCTAGGGCCGGCCCATGTGGCGTGCGGTGGTCCTTGGGGTTCGGCCTAGGCTTAGGTTGGACCCCTTGGATCTTTGTAACCCTAATTACCCAATTCAAGTAAAATTGAACAAGCGCGTTAAAAATTGGTTTTAAATGTATTATGTGCTTTGTTGCTTGGTGGATGGATATGGCCTAGGTTGTGTATGTTTATTGTTTTGTGGTTTGGTTTACGGCTTGCAAGCTGATCAAATTAATGTAATAATTAATTAGGTTTTACAGCCTGCGAGTCGTTTTTCTCCTCAACATGTGAGTATTTTATTTATTTATTTATTTATTCTAGATGTTAGACTAGAATTAGAAATATTTAGATGATAGCCAAGAGCATGGAGAAGAAGACCGGAGAACCAATGAAGCCAAAAGACGAAGAAGACACCCTACCCTAGGCGCGCGATTATGGTGGAGCACATGTAGATGAGCTTGTCACTTTAGGGCAAATAGATATTATCATTGGCTTGATAATATCTTAGTCTAGGGGCCATATCCATGCCACGTTATTTTTCTTTTGGTGGATGTTTATTATTTATGTTTTGTTATTTATTTTGTGTGTATGGCGATACTAGCAAAACGTTGAAAAGATAATAATAAACAAAGATGGTCTTTTATTGTGGATTGCCCAATCCGATTAAGTAGATCATCCAACAAAACAAATTAAGAATAATTAAATCCCTGAAATAAGATATTGCGTTTTGCCTTTTCTTGCCTTAAACACCATTCATGATCAGGGTTTATTAAAATTCGGGCTTGCCAAAGCAAGACGATTTTAATTTACCATGATGTGTTGCGGACGACACGAGCTAGTAATGTTTATGTTGAAGCAAGAGGTTGGACGCAACTAGGAAAGACTCAATTGGATTGGTGAACCTAGAGGCGTGACAATTAGGCGTTATCCAAAGGATAAAGAATAAAGAGTTATTCACCGTGGCATGGGATGCAATTGGAATGGTTCCTACCTGAATAACCAATTCTTGGGTGACTTGCCAAAGCAAGCTCAAGAAGAAGTCAAAAAGGGATCTTGGACCTACTAGAAAATATAATGATATTTTCCGCATTAATGGTGAGGGCTATTAATCCGAGAAAAATAGTAGGAGCTATATTTAATGATCTAGCCATTGTTAAATATAGTTAAATTGTTCAAAATACTAAAATTGCACATTTCTCGTTTTGTAGAATTCCAAATGGCAAAAAACATCGCATCGACTTCATCCCTACGATATGTCCTTGAGAAGGATAAACTATCTGGAACAAATTTCCTTGACTGGTGTAGATAGTGCTTTCTGGACAGGCAGATCCTAGCCACGTGGCGACCATCCAGCACACCATACTGTGCTCCACACACACTCGATCACCAGCTGCGCTGATCCACGTGGGGGCTGCGAGACAGGGCCCTCGCATACCACCGCACGGGACTTGTAGGGACTTAGTGGTTTGGAGGCTAGAGTAAATCCTGTCGCGCGCGAGCGACAACTTAGCCCGCGCGCGACCCCTAGTAACTGCTTTTGAGAGATTTATGGCACGAGCTCCATAAACCCAGTCAATCCGGTCAAACCCGGTCAACCTCGTAACGGTTCCGGTATACGCGGATAACGTGCTCTAACGGTCCCTATATACGCAGACGAACGTGCCGTTGTGGTTAAGCTAATTAAGCCGCCATTGATGGGCGCATTAACCACACTAAAACGGTCACATTCTCCGTTATATATAGGATCGTTAACCCTTCCATACAGGGGAGAGCCACCTGAGATACGCGGAAGCTCTGCCAAAATCCTGTCTCTCTCTCATACAGTGCTATTGCCTTACTCTCTCCCTACACACAGCCTTACACTTCCTGTGTCCTTTCTATCCTCTACTCTTGGTGTATATTGAATTCTCTCTGCCAGATTCTCTCGTACACATTTGGTGAACCCGACGTGAACTTACCATTGCAAGCAACCATGTCTCATGAAGATGATGTCAGTAACAGATCGCCTTCCACAAAGACCACTTCAGGAGAGGAGACCCGCCGTACTCCTACAGCCGCCGGTGAAGCTCCGACGTTAGAGGCCTTGGAAGCTACAATCCAGAACCAGGCGAAGGCTCTCAAAGCTCAATCTGCGCAACTGGAACGGATAATGGCTATCCTGGGGACTCTCGTCCCAAATCCCGCATCAGCCACCACCGTCTCTCAGGGAGGAGGAGCTTCCACCACTCAAGGATTGGGAGTGTCAACCACACCACCCAATCCTAACCTTCAACTCCACCGGCAACGACGCAGTTACCCTCAGTTCAGGGGCAAACAGCTCAAATGTTGCCTCTTACCGCTCACGTGCCTCAACCGCCAATCCTGGCATCTAATCTGTCTTCACAATATCCTTTGCCTCCTCCGCCGGCGGCGTGGGGCAATGCAAATTCACAGTACGTTCCTAGCCCTTCCGCGGCATATGTGTCGCCTCCAACTGCAACAACTCCTCCTCCTGTTGCTGGGGGAAGTGCGCCGGAGTGTATGACGTCGCTGCAGCGGCGCATAGAAACTATCCTAGATAATCAACTGTTCGCGGACACCATAATCCCGAAGCTTGACAACGATCCACCTATCTCACGCGAGATCTACCTCATGCCTAACCCTGCTGGGTACAAGGCTCCTAAATGGGACAAGTTCGAAGATGTCAATGGAAACGCCCACGAGCATGTCATGCGTTTCATCGATGTGATGGGGACATACGGGGCTGATCCTAAGCTGCTGATGCGCGAGTTCCCGAAATCCCTGGGGAATGTGGCCTATAAGTGGTACAGGACGTTGGAAGCTGGATCCGTAAAGACCTGGGACGACATGGTTCATATGTTTTACACTAAATTCTTCCAGATGGAAGAAAATGTGACAATGATTCATCTCTCGCGGATGTACCAGAAGCGCGAGGAGGATGGAGTGACATTCATCAAGAAGTTCAGGGCCAAGTCCTTGGAATGCAAAGACGTGATACTTGAGAGCAGACTCGTGGAGATATGCCTGCAATGCATGCGAGACGAGTACAAAGGTATGCTTATCAACCTGCAAACTCCTACATTTTCGAAGCTGATAAAATGAACAAAGAATATAGAGCCTACAGTGGAGAGGCAGAAAAAGAAGCACGCCCCTGAGAGATCCCCGAGCGGGACCACTTTTAAAATTGGGAGGTTCAGCTACAAGAGAGGACGTGAGGCTGAAGTGAATACGGTCTCGCACCAAAAGCAGCCGAAGGTAGTAAACTTCGATGCGCCACCTCTGCCATGTTCGGTAGAGGAAGCGAGTGAACTGTGCAGACAATGGCGTAAGGATGGTATCCTGCCGCCGCTCGAAAGAACACCCTCCAAGGAGATGGTGAGGGACCCAAAGTGGTGCGAATGTCGCGGATAGGTCATGCACCCCACGACTGACTGCAAGAAGCTCAGAATCATGGTAAGCCAAAAGATGAAAAATGGCGAACTGGTTGTCAGCGACCAGAGGCAGGATGTGCGAAACAATCCACTGCCTGCCCACGCGGAGCAAGAGCCGAAGGGCAAAGAGGTTGCCATGATCTCAATTATGGACCTTGAAGAATTTGCGAAGGATGGTCTACCCATCATTGCCGAGATCCACAATGACGAGGACTACAACATAGACACGGATGACGAACGTGCTGATCGGATGAAGGGGTCGCACGGGTTCAGCAGGTTCTTCGATGAAATGAACTTCTCGGAGAAATGCCGGAAGGAAATGACAAAGGAGGTCCTGAGGATAGAGGAAGATTACAAGGAGGATATCGTGGTCTCCGACGGAAAGGTTGGCAGGGCATCTCGCTCTACAGAAAAGGTCATAACCTTCTCCGCAAGCGACAAGAAGACAAATGCGAGCCACCAGAAGCCTCTGTACGTAACGGCAGTCATCAATGGTGTGGAGTTCAAAAGAGCGTTTGTCGACGGAGGAGCAGCAGTTAACGTTGTCTCGCTCAACACTCTGAAGCTAGCAGGAATCCCGGAGCAAAAGATTGTCAGGCGTCCATCCCCGCTGATGGGATTCGGAAGCGACTCCAGGATGACGATAGGATGGATCCGTCTGGGTGTACAGATTGGCAAAATCAAGTGTTCAGCTAAATTCTATGTTATTGATGCGAACACTACGTATCATATGATTATAGGTCTGGCCTGGATTCATCGCTTCGATGCGGTCCCTTCAACAGCTCACCAAGTGATGAAAGCTATCTGGAATGACAGAATAGTAGAGATACCAGCCTCGATAATTCCTTTCAACGTGGATGAAGCGCACCTCACTGAGGCGGTATGGTTCAGTGAGATGGCAGATGAGCAAACACCGGGGCCGTTCAACCCCACTCCTTTGCCTCGTTGGGAGGACATCAAAGATCAGTCACCCGCAGGAGTGATGGTGACAAGAGATGAGTCCAAAGAAAAGCTGTCTACGCGAGAAGAGGCACCGCGGATTGCCTACCAAAGAAAGAATGTTTACACCCTGAAAAGGATAGCAAAGCATGATCCCGAAGGCAAAGAGATAGAAAGCTTCTACGCTAACGGGAAGAAATGCTACCGCATATGAAGGTGCGCGGGGATACCCCCAAGTGAGCATGGGGATATCCCTGAGCAAATCAACCAAATCGAGCAGGTCATGCAATGAGACAAACCAACGCCAGGCGTTTTAGAGGAAAAGCTCAAAGAAGCGCCCGAATGCATGGAGGACAAGCCCAAACCACAAAATCAGGAACTGAAGGAGGTATTCCTAAGCCCAAGTGAAGAAAAGAAGAGGCTAGTCTTTCTGAGCACAGACCTCACAAGAGAGGAAGAGGAAAGAATACTGCAGCTTCTGACCGAGTATAAGGACGTATTCGCATGGGAGTACGATGAGATGCCCGGTTTGGACACGAGCATCACCATGCACCGGTTAGATGTAATCCCAGGATCCAAACCGGTAAAGAAGAGCACAAGAAGCTTCAGGCCGGAGATCAACGTAAAGATCAAGCAGGAAATTGTCAAACTTCTGACTGCCAAATTCATCGAGTTGAATCATCATCCTACATGGTTGGCTAACATCGTGCCTGTGGTGAAGAAGAATGGGCAGCTTTGCATTTGCGTGGACTTCTGAGACCTTAATCGTTTCTTTCCCAAAGATGATTTTCCGCTTCCCAACATCGATCTACTTATCGATTCGACCGCAGGTCATCGCATGTTCAGCTCCATGGACGGGTTCAGTGGGTACAACCAGATCAAGATGGACCCTGAAGATGCACGAAAAACCGCGTTCATCACTCCGGTGGGAGTCTTCAATTACACAGTTATGCGTTTTGGTCTCAAGAACGCAGGCGCAACTTATCAGCGAGCCATGATGGCCCTGTTCCACGATATGATGCACAAAGAAGTAGAATTCTACGTTGACGACTTGGTTGTCAAGTCCAAAGAAGAGGCAGATCACTTGGGGGATTTGCGGAAAGTATTCAATAGATGCAAAAGCTTCCAGTTAAAGATGAACCCCATGAAGTACGAGTTCGGAGTGACCTCGGGGAAGTTCTTGGGATGTGTAGTACATCGTCAAGGAATAGAGCATGATCCCGCAAAAGTATTTGCCATCACTAGCATGACGGCGCCGCACAACCAGAGTGCCTTGAAGACTTTCTTGGGGAAGCTATCCTACCTGCGAAGGTTCATCCCGGCGATCGCCGAAATTACATTCTGTTTCAGCGATATCCTCAAGAAGGATGCTGTGTACAACTGGACTGCAGAGCACGAAGCTGCGTTTGGAAAGCTAAAGGACCTGTTGACATCGTCAAAGGTAATGATCGCACCCCATCTCGAATCACCGCTCTTGCTGTATTTAACGTCGACGAAAAGGTCTATAGGGGCACTCTTGGCTCAGGAGTATGAGGGACAAGAAAGGCCGATCTACTACATTCCTCGCTTAGTGCAGCCTGAAGAATCAAGGTACACGGACATCGAGCGTCATTGCCTTGCCCTATTCTTTGTAATAGAGAAGTTAAAGCACTATTTTGCTTCGCACAAAGTGGTGGTGGTTACAAAGAGTGATCCTATACGGTATCTTTTGACTCACACTACTCCTGGGGGAAGACTCGCAAAATGGTATACGACCATTTCCCAATACGACATCACATGCGTTCGACCCCGGGCAATCAAATCGCAAGCGTTGGCGGATTTGCTAGCACAGTTCCCTGATAATAGTTATGAGCCTGTAATTGAGGAGGAACTGGAGGGTCCTGAGATCTATGTAGTTGAGTTGCCTTATTGGACGCTCCATTTTTATGGGTCATCTACAAGGAAAGGTAGAGGAATCGGGATAGTCTTGACCAAACCCGATGGAGAGGTCATACAGATGTCCGCAAAGCTTGACT
Organism: Linanthus parryae; assembly: GCA_023055425.1. Lineage (NCBI taxonomy): Eukaryota > Viridiplantae > Streptophyta > Magnoliopsida > Ericales > Polemoniaceae > Linanthus > Linanthus parryae. The sequence continues at coordinate 18,208,143 of JALGPY010000009.1, forward strand.
TCGCAGTCACCAACAACGAAGCAGAGTATGAAGCTCTCATCGCAGGACTTCGCGCGGAAAGGGCACTAGAGGTAAGCAATTTGACGGTTATGGGGGACTCCAAGCTAGTCGTCAAACAAGCCTCGGGCGAGTATGGTTTGAAGGAGATAAACCTATTGCCCTACCGGACTTTGGTACAGAAGCTGGTGCAACAATTCTGCGATGTCAGGTACGAGCACAAACCAAGGGCGGATAACAGGCATGCTGATGCTTTGGCTACCCTGGGATCCAAGGTTAGTGCGGATAAATGTCCCGCGAGAATCTCGATTGAAGTGCGAACGTCCTCGGCGTTGGCAGAGGACGCATGCGACGACGAATGCATGGATGATGCAGACTGGAGAAAGTCAATATTGCGTGCCATCGCAGAAGGAACGAGCAACGAAAACTGGGCGTCTACAAAGGGGTATTGCATACATGACAACACCCTCTACTATAAAGGCCCAGGCGGAATACTCATGCGATGCGTCTCCCAGCAGGAGGGACAAGCACTGTTAGAAAAGATTCACCAACATACTTGTGGGGAAAGTGAGGTGTCAATCTATTGAAAAGCCCAGAGGTATGGGATTCACTGGCCGGACATGCCAACGGCCGCGACATTGATTCAAGGGAATTGCGAGAGTTGCGCACTGATCAAGGACTCTCTATAAAATCCTCTGGTCGATGATGACATGGATTGGAGGAAGCCACTCTTTGATTTTCTCACACAGGGGATTGAGCCCGAGTCGAGAAAAGAAGCCGAGAAGCTAAAGAGGAAAGCAGCACGGTACGTGGTGCAAGAGAATATACTCTGGCGAAGGGGCCACGAGGGTAACCTGCTGCGATGCCTAGATAGCAAGGAAGCACAAGAGGTGATGGACCTCTCTCATCAAGTGGAACATCAGGGAGGTGCGAAGTTATGCAGACAGCTCCTCACAGTCGGCTACTTCTGGCCCACCATGGAAGCAGATTGTCGAGCTAAAGTAAGAAGGTGCCAGGAGTGTCAATTCAAAGGCAACCTAGTACATGCTTCTGCCGTAGATCTACATGCGCTGGGAACGCCATGGCCGTTTCATACTTGGGCCCTAGATTTTGTTGGCCCTATCCGACCAGCCTCGCATGGGAACCAGTTTATCCTCACTGCGACCGAGTTATTCACCAAGTGGGTAGAAGCAATACCACTGAAGACAGCAAATGCGCTTGCTGTAGTCCAATTCATCCAAGAGAATATCATATACCGGTTCGGAATTCCTAACACCATTCTCTCGGATAATGGTACCCCCTTCGTTAATCGCCATGTAGCTGCGAAGCTAGCGGAGTACAACATAAGGCAGATATGTTCTACCCCCTATTATTCGAAAGGGAATGGTCAAGCGGAAGCAACCAACAAAACGTTGTTGAGAATCATGAGCAAGATGGTTGCAGATGACCACAAGAAATGGGCTGATTCTTTGAACATAGCCTTGTGGGCATACCGAACTTCTCCGAGGACGCCTACAGGAGTCTCTCCATTCCTTTTGTGTTATGGAGCTGAAGCTGTAGTACCTGCGGAAGTAAAGATCAATTATGCAAGGTTGGCCTTCCATGCGCTATACGAGAATCAACGCGATCATGACTTGGTCCTGTTAGAAGAAAAACGGGAACAAGATAAACGGACTAACAAACGATACCAAGAAAGGATCGCCCGCGCGTACAACAAAACAGTCCAACGTCGAGATTTCGCAGTTGGAAATTTGGTCTTGCGCGCATCGGACCACTGCATGCGGGAGGCGGCTCACCCAAAATTCGCAGCCAACTGGGAAGGACCCTTCGAAGTCAAAGAAGTCTTTGACAGTGGCTACTGCAATATACAAAGGCTACATGGGACGGCCTCAACCCCAAGCTCAGTCAACATGCACTGGATTAAGAAGTATTATCCTTAACTCCTCTCATTACATGCGTTAGATTGCAATGCCTACTTTATGCTTTGTATTGTTAAAGACTCATGCATCTTCTATCCCATATGAGGGAATTGTAATCTCACCTCTCCCATATGAGAGTTTTCTATAATAAAAGACTTCTCCCAAATGGGAAGAACTTTATGATTTCAGCTGTCTTTATCGCTTTATTTATTTCTTCATTTCTCAATAGCGAAAGCCTACCCGCCGTGATAGCAGCATTATGCGAATACGATCTTAAATTATCTTTAAGCCTATCCGCCGTGATAGCAGCACTATACGAATACGATCTTAAGTGATATTTAAAGCCTATCCGCCGTGATAGCAGCACTATGCGAATACGATCTTAAATGATCTTTAAGCCTATCTTCCATGATAGCAGCACTATGCGAACACGATGTTAAATGATCTTTAAGCCTATCTGCCATGATAGCAGCACCATGCAAATATGATCCTAAGTGATCTTCAAGCCTATCTGTCGTGATAGCACCATTATGCGAATATGATCTTAAGTGATCTCCAAAAGCATATCTGTCGAGATAGCAGCCGTACTTGAGTCTAATCTTAAGTGATTCTCAAACCTATCTGCCAAGATGGCAAAGCTATGCAAATGGGATCTCAAACGATCTAAAAACTCATCTGCTAAGATAGCAGTGCTCATGAATGATTCTCAACCTGCGAAACTATCTTTTGGATAGCAAATTATAGCGACAACACAGAGTGCGAATATGACACTACAAAAAGTAAAGTTTGCCAATACGCATGCGAATGTAGCAATTTGTTGTGAAAATAACAACAAATCATACAAAGTGATTTATTATTATGAGTCAAAATGACTTACCATTTATCTGTCTAGATAACAGCTTACAAGCGAAAAGCTCAGACTGAGCTAGTTACATAGCCACCATGGCTTACAATGCATCTAAATAGTAGCTTACAGGAGAAAGTTACACAGAAGGGAATTCCTTACTGTAAAAGGATCGGCCTACTGGTCCTAACAAAAGCTATGCGACGTATCGGTCTGCGACCAAAGATCTGTCGCAAGTAGGGTCTTGCTGTAAAATGAACGTCCTACAAACATCACAAAGACTATGCGACGCCACCTTCAAGATCTCAGGATATGACAAGGCCTCTGTCTGATCATCACCCCAAGAGATGTGCCTAAGGAACCACCTGTTCCGGCATATGTGGCGGTGAAGAACAGGCAAGCAGCAACTCCTAGGGCAAGAGGCTCCTTGTCCACGGAGACGAGCACAATGGCTCGCCACCCCGAGTTCAAGAACGTGGAGGCAAGAAATTCTCCTCCGGGAAAGCTAGAGGAGAAATCCGCCATTCATTACGAATCGGTAAGAAGGTCAGTACGGTGTTGCACCTCGTCGGGAGGCGGCCGGAAACACGACCTGCAAACATAATAGACGAAGAAAATTCGTCGAGAAAGCATGAGGTATTATGTGCATCTTCTTTATGATAGTTATGAAGATCAATAAGCCTTGTAAAGAAGATCTTGGAAGCTATTTCTATGGCACAAAGCACAAACTAAGGTTTCACAACATGAAGTTGCCATGAATCAACGAAAGACAAGCGTTGAAGCCAGCAGTCGTAGGGACTCATGGCAAGCCACATTGTGGGATGAAGAACCCAAGTAGCAGAAGGCAGGGTTTATATAGACCCAGTTGAGACCCTTCAGTTGCTTAGCTGAGTCAGCAGAGCTTGGAAAAGGGGTAAGAATCAATCACTTACGCCTTGAAAAGAGGTAACATTCAATTACCCTACTAAAGGCTACAACGATTCAGTTGCGTGTCCTAATTAATGACAGAAGGTCATGATACGGATGGATTTCCTAAGGAAAGCGTGCTTATCTGATAAGCAATTAGCGCGAAAATAAAGGCAGAATATCGCTGGCTGACGTCATACTTGATACGCACAAAGATATTCAAGCAAATCCCGGGAAGGACAAAACAGGAATTCAAAGCCTTGAATAAAAAAAAGGGGGAGAAACCCTAACAACATTGGATTGAAGGCCTTGGCACATGCTGAAAAGCAACTGCGCGCTCTGAGGAGAGATGGTCGCAGGTGTGGCCGCTGACAGCTGCTCCAAAATCCAGATGGCCTCGGTTAAGAACAGCCTCCTGTCGAAAGGCTCTATCTCCAGAGACCTCGCAAATGATCGAGGATAGGAGAGACGCATTTGGACCAGCCAGTCCACATCAGCTTGCTTTAAACCTAACCATGTTGGTTTAAGTTAGAATATCAAGCTTGTAAATGAAGAATGCAAGATGCGAACGACAATAATGGTAACGTACCAGATCCTTCAAGGATCTCACGCAAAGAAGGAATACGCATTGCTGGGGCAGCTGAAGACTATCCTCTCTCCATTGCTCTCCTATCAGCTGCGAGCTCTAGCTCCTCATAGTTGGCAGGAAGGGTATAAGCCGCACCAGGCGCGTTTGCAGCTCCTACCTACGAACTCCAAAAGCTCCATGCAGGAGGAATCACTGGAGGCTCAATCCTTGTTGGAGGCATGGCAACAGTAGAAGCTGCTGCTCGATTAGGGATGCCTTCGGATGCGAAAGCCTCAGCAGCATCTGCTTCTGTTTCCTCAGCAGCATCATTGGTATCTTCCTCCATCAGCACAGCGTTAGCTTCAGCATCATCAGAAACTTCAATGATGTCCTAGAAGGGCTCTCCCGCATAATCGGCAGCTGCGACGGGCTTCTCGGTATGAGAACTTGGCACCGGGACATAAGAGGCAGTAGGTTGACTCCTCTGTCCCTGCATGGCTTCAACAGCATTACCTGCGATACAAGACAGGATGATGTGAGGTAACTTGTGTCGGACAATATTTTATTATTTTGGTAAACCAAGAGCGAGCACCTCCATGCGAGGGTGGCATTGCAGCATCTTCGTCATATGCTAAGGACGCGGAACCATGTCCTATTAACGTATCTTCATTAAGCATATCTTTAAGGTGAGCGTGACCTGGGGCGCGAAGAAACCAGTTATGATAATGTTTGGGTTACTAAGCCTAGTTCACAAAGGCTGTTCAAATGATTACATGAAGGTTCACCGCACTTGCTTACTAGGCAGCGGCGAATGTCTGCTTTCGATAAGCCATGCTTTAATGCACCAACAATCACATCTCGGTAAGTTACTGCAAGATTAAAAATCTCACCTTCATTGCCACCTGCGATCTCCTGAAAGTCTGCCTGAGCCTGCTCCAGAGCAGCCGCCTCTTCTTCTTGAACTGCATCATCCTCATCAACTTGAGGAGCCGCATCTTCTGGAACCGCATCTTCCTCATCGGTTGGACGCACCAAGTCGTCGACATGTTGCTCTTCCAGGCTCCTTTGCTTTATGCGTTCAATCTCCTCTTCTTCTCGATTTCTTCTTCTTTCAGCAGCCTCCGCAGCTGTTCTCCTAGACTCCGCAAGGATGTCCTCGTCTATGGTTTCATTGGAAACACCAGAGTGAGAACCCCTCTTCTGCCTCTTGGCCAAAAGTCCGCTGATGGTCTCATCATCATCATCTGCAAAGGAACAAATTGTTCAATCAAGATTGCGAAAGTTAAGATAATGAGAAGAGAAGTACGATTGAGATACCTCCCGATTCTTCCTCTTGTGTCTCGTCTCTCCCTCCTTCTCTGACATCTTCGACTCTTTCTTCTTCTTCTTCATCATCCCTTCTCTCCTCCTCCTCTTCCTCCTGACCAAACAGAACAAAGGTCTCCACTGCGAGCTCTTTCCGCGCCCTGCTTGGCATGCGACCTTTACCTTTGTCCCTGGAAGTGAGGGACCTCGCAGGAGGGGAAGTTGGAGCGCTCCTAGGGGAAGAGATTGTAATTCCCTTCTGCCTTGGTCTCTTTGCCCTGGGAGCAGCAGTTGCTGGAGGAGATGGATCGTTCCTGGGTGGAGACAAGGCTGGAGTATTGTCTATCAGCGAGTCAGCAAAAACATCCATGACCTCGCGAATTCGGGCCTCAACTGCGGGAGCCATTCTCATCGCTAGACGAACTGGTTCACCCTGCCTTCTCGCGGCAACAATGGTGGTGACCAGCGACTTGGAGCGCTCACCAGATGCGAACCTCCTCTCATAGCACTACAGTAGAAAATTGAGCATAAGTTTTGACACATCAGAGTAAAGAAGCTTAACGCGTGCAAAGGAGATTGTTTACCTTGGCGAAATCTTCGCTGTATTTGATGACGTGCGAATCACCTTTCTTAACTGCATCCATCTTCTCTTCAAGGATGGTAGAGGGACACAAATGATTCTCGTGGTCCAACAATGAATAGCAGCCATATTGGGTGTCGTCCAGGCTACAATTGGGACGGAAATGGAAAGAATTCCTCTTGATCACAGGAGCTCTGCTTGGCCGAGGGGTCGACTGCGTCTCAAACCTTGCTTGCTGGGTATTCCAATAGGCAACCCAATTCTTGGAGTAGCCACCCACGCGGTCACCTGGGGGCTGCTTGAAGGGAAGATTGCTCCTTAGGACTGTCTTGCACTCGCCAGACAGCAGTCGCTTGTAGCAGCCCCTTATGATGGACTGCGGCCAAATCGATGGTGCCACCGCATCAAAGCCAAACTGGGGAGAAACGCGAGTAGGATCGTCATCCACCGTGATCCTCTTGTATCTAGGAGTAAGCTCGCGAGCATACTCCGCAAGAGCAAGAAGAGAACCTCTTAGACACCAGCAGAAGAATTCGCGATAGCGCTCGTGGAAACGCTTCTCGCCCTCGAAAAGGAGATCTTACCAGAAAGCAACGGCCTTGGAAGGATACAATTTTGGGAAACATCACACATTCTCAACGCACGTGGCATAAGGCCTAGCTGAAAACTCGCTGCGATCGTCGCATATCAGGCTCCAGGTGCACTTAGGAAAGTGAGTTCCAAACCATCTCGCAGCCTTGCCACTGTTACGCTCTTCCTCCGCACCCGGGACACACCACTTACTGGGCTTAGAAGGAACAGGAGCATAAGAGGGACATCGCTCGAAGACCCACATAGTCAGGAAGGCAATATTGACATAGGTCAGCACATCGAGGTGACCGCGCGAATCCTTGGTTGCTACAACCAGTTGGTCCAATCTATTGTACAGGGTGCCCAAGACTAGAGGCCCAAGTGCGACCTTTTGACCAAGGGTCAGTTTCACAGCAAGTGGGAGGACATGGTAGAAAACCCCATCATGGGGATGGCCATCAATTAAATAACTCGATAACCAGGCGCAGAGGAAGGCACACAAAGTCAGATGATAGCTTTTCCCATTCACATAATTTTTAGCCTTCGGGTTCTAGCTCAGGAATTTCTTGGTGATGCTACTACCTGCATAATTGCGGAAGAAGTACTGCACCCACTTGCCCCAAGTGTTCTTCGCAGATGTATCAACCAGTTGCCAGTCGGGAAGAAGCTTCGCAGGTGTCCACCGGGTGGAAATTTTCTTTACCTCTGACAAGTATTCCTCCATCTGCTTGTACAAAGCAAGCTCTGCATCAGTCCTCAAGGGACTCAGGGGGTCCACCTCACCAACAGGAGAAAGATCGTACAGCATGTGTACATCTTCAAGAGTGGGAGCGGCCTCGAACTCAGCTAAGTGGAATGTGTGAGTCGCAGGCGAGTAGCGCGAGAGAAGGTTTAGAAGCATGGACTGGTCTAGCTTCACGGCAGCACCCTTCATAGCACGAACTGCAAAATATATGCCAGCATCGTTCAAAGCAATGGCATGATGGGTCAGTACATGGTCAATCCACTCATCCATAAAGTCCAATTTCTGAACAAACGCTTGAGTGGAAATCGCAGTATACGGAAAAAACCCATTTTTGACCCCAATCGAACCACATCCTTGGAATCGATCAATTCGAGCATGGCCGCATTAACAGGAGGGGTCAGTGTTTGCAATTCTTCAGCAAAAATAGGGGTTGGCAGGTTCTTCACCTTAACCCTAGCATGGTAAAAGTATTTGCCACCCAGACAGGGGGCTTTCCGCCATAAGGTCTGGGGAAGATCAGGTATTTCTTCGACCTCTTTAACGGGTTTGGTTCCTTTTGTATTTGCCAGTCCTGCGGAAAAGCAAGAAAAAAGGGGGGAGAAATACACATACTTTAGTTTGAATTTCAAGATTCAGTTTGAAGCAACGAGGCTTTATCAGAAGAAAGATGAACAGTTCGGTGTCAATTTTGGGGTTTGAAAGTTCAGAATCGTTTGCATTATTGGGAATTTTAGAAACCCTACATTCAAAACCCTTACAATATAGGGATTAAATCAAGTATGAGTTTAAAGAGCAAGGTCTCCTTCGCAGTTTCCAATGGATGGTATGTTTCAGATAGTCATGGGTTTGCAGATCCAACACAGTTCAAAGCATATATCCATATGTTAAATAAAATTGAACAAGGCCAACCTTGTTTTGGTAAAGCTTGCTTGAATGCAAACAGTTGAAGAAGAAGATTGACAAGAAAGAATTGATGATTGATTATTTGAATCTGCTCTTGAAGGCTTCCGGGTATCATTCACTTTAAGAGAAAGAAGTGATGCTTTGCAACAATGGAGAGCACAGAGTATTTATCCAAAAACAATGAAGGGTTGCGTCCTTTCAGTAGTCGAATCGCAACCGTCACCGTCGAATCGCGCGATCAGAGGACAAGCTGACGTCATGCCTAAAACCCTAAAAGACCAGACGGCATGACTCTAGGGATTTTAGGTCATAATGACACGCACGGGGGCTGAATTTGCGTTCATTTGAATTGCTGCGTGGCGGCGACGCGTGTATTGGTTCCTGCGCATGGAAGCTTATCCGGCTATGCGTCTTCACGCGCAAAAAGGGGGATAATGTAGATAGTGCTTTCTGGACAGGCAGATCTTAGCCACGTGGCGACCATCCAGCACACCATACTATGTTCCACACACACTGGATCACCAGCCGCGCTGATCCACGTCGGGGCTGCGAGACAGGGCCCTCGCATACCACCGCACGGAACTTGTAGGGACTTAGTGGTTTGGAGGCTAGAGTAAGTCCTGTCGCGCGCGAGCGACAACCAAGCCCCCGCGCGACCCCTAGTAACTGCTTTTGAGAGATTTATGGCACGAGCTCCATAAACCCGGTCAATCCGGTCAAACCCGGTCAACCTCGTAACGGTTCCGGTATACGCGGATAACGTGCTGTCACGGTCCCTATATACGCGGACGAACGTGCCGTTGTGGTTAAGCTAATTAAGCCGCCATTGATGGGCGCATTAACCACACTACAACGGTCACATTCTCCGTTATATATAGGATCGTTAACCCTTCCATATAGGGGAAAGCCACTTGAGATACGCGGAAGCTCTGCCAAAATCCTTTCTCTCTCTCATACAGTGCTATTGCCTTACTCTCTCCATACACACAGCCTTACACTTCCTGTGTCCTTTCTATCCTCTACTCTTGGTGTATATTGAATTCTCTCTGCAGGATTCTCTCGTACACAACTGGTACAGAAACTTACGGATTGTACTTAAGCAAGAAGAGAAGTTGTACGTCTTGGACACTCCAATTCCGGCCCCACCACATGATGAGTCTGTTCTAGCAGATGTGAGGGCACATCAGAAACATATTGATGATTCTAATGATGTGACTTGCCTCATGCTTTGCACCATGACTGCTGAGCTTCAGAAGAAGCACGAGAACATGGAGGCATATGATATGATCATACACTTGAAACATTTTTTTCAGGAACAGGCAAGGCATGAGCGCTATGAGGTGTCCAAAGCATTGTTCAAGACTAGTCTTGCAGAAGGGAATCCAGTAGGGCCTCATGTACTCCAAATGATCGGGTACATTGAGAACCTTGAGAGACTGGGATTCCCACTTCGCAAAAAGATTTGGCAACTGATCTTGTCTTGCAATCGTTTCCTGACAGTTATAATCAATTCATCATGAACTATAATATGAACGAGATTAGTAAGACTCTGTCCGACTTGTTGAACATGCTAAAGACAGCTGAACAGAGCATCAACAAATACAAGGGAAAAGCCATAATGATGGTGCATAAGAGGAAGGGCAAAGGAGTTGCCTCTACTTCCAAAGGAAAGCGCAAGAAATTTGCAAAATCCAAGGAAGCCCTAAAGCCTAGTGGAGGCGTGGCTAAAGGTGAGTGTCAGTACTATAGCCAGCCGGGTCACTGGAGGAGGAATTTCCCTAAATATCTGGAGGATAAGAAGCTCGGAATAGTGATTCCACCACCACCAGGTATTTATGTTATAGACGTCAATCTTTCTATTTCTTCATCTTGGGTATTGGATACTGGATGTGGTTTTCACATTTGTCGAAATGTGCAGGATTAGAAAAGAAGTAGAAGATTGGCTAAAGGGGAGTACACATCGGGAATGGAGCAAGAGTTGCTGCATTAGTTGTAGGCGTTTATGAGCTATCTTTGCCTTCTGGACTTATTTTAGAATTAGACAATTGCTTTTATGTGCCTGCTATGAGCAGAAAAATTATTTCCATTTCTTGTTTGGATGAGAAGGATTATTCTACTTCAATAAAGGACAAGTGTTGCTCCATTTATTTTGATAGTATGCACTATTGTAGTGCGCATTTGTCTAATGGATTGTATATCCTTGATCTAAATAGTCCAATCTATAACATAAATACTAAAAGGATTAAAACTAACGATTTAAATCCTACATATTAATGGCATTATCGTTTAGGCCATATAAATGAGAAACACATATTTAGACTCCATAAGGATGGACTTCTAGACTCATTTGATTTGGAATCATATGAGACATGTGAATCTTGTTATTAGGAAAAATGACAAAGTCCCATTTCAATAAGAAAGGTGAGAGGACTAGTGAGTTATTGGCACTCATACATAATGATGTATGTGGGCCGTTCCCCACGCCTTCCAGAGGTGGTTACACCTACTTCATTCTGTTTACTGACGATTTCAGTAGATATGGATTTTTATACCTTATAAAGGTCAAATACGAATCATTTGAATTGTTCAAAGAATTCAAGAATTAAGTAGAGAAGCAACTTGGTAAGAGTATTAAGGCTCTACGATCGGATCATGGAGGACAATACTTAAGCCAAGAGTTTGATGAGTATCTTAGAGAGTGTGGGATAGTATCCCACCTCACTATTGAATATGATGCGATCTATGATGTCTCAAACAGATCTTCCGATATCATTTTGGGGACATGCTCTAATGACGGAAACTTTTACCATTAACCGTGTTCCATCCAAATCGGTCATGAAGACACCATATAAGATATGGACTTGGAAGTGTCCCATAGTGTCGTTTATGAAGATTTGGGGCTGCGATGTCTATGTAAAGCGTTTACAAACAGACAAGCTCAGGCCCAAAGCGGATAAGTGTAAATTTGTGGGATATCCTAAGAAAACGAAAGGATACTATTTCTACAATCCCACCGAGAACAAAGTGTTTGTAGCTCGGAACGCCGTGTTTCTATAAAGAGAGTTTGTCTCTAAAGAAGCAAGTGGCAGGGCTGTAGAACTTGAAGAGATTCAAGAACCACAAATCACTTAGCCGATGATGGAACATGAGCAGGAATTGCAAGTTGTTGTGGAGGAACCTATTCAGGTAACACACGAAATTCGTAGGTCAGGAAGGGTGCGTCATGAGCCAGATATGTACGGGACTTCTCGTGGGAGCCCGATGACGTGCCACTCATGGATGATGAGCCTGAACCTACGAGGAGGCCATGAAAGGCCCAGACTCCAAGAAGTGGCTGGAAGCCATGAGATCTGAAATGGATTCCATGTACACCAACAAAGTATGGACTTTGGTGGAACCACCCGAAGGGGCTCGGCCCATAGGGTGAAAATTGGTCTTCAAGAAGAAGACCGACATGGATGGCAAGATAGTTGCCTATAAGGGGCGATTGGTTGCCAAAGGGTATAGACAGATTCATGGTATTGACTATGATGAGACATTTTCACCAATCGCCATGACTAAATCCATTCGAATCCTACTTGCTATAGCAGCATACTACGACTATGAGATTTGGCAAATGGATGTCAAAACAGCATTCCTTTATGGGAACCTCCTCGAGGATGTGTACATGACACAACCGGAGGGTTTTGAGGATCCAGAGAATGCCATTTATGGATTGAAGCAAGCTTCTAGGAGCTGGAATCGACGTTTTGATGACGGGGTCAAAGAGTTTGGCTTTATCAAGAAAGAAGATGAGCCATGTGTCTACAAGAAGGTTAGTGGGAGCTCTATAGTATTTCTGGTCTTGTATGTGGATGACATGCTAATCATTGGAAACAATATTTCTACTTTGCAATCTGTTAAAGATTGGCTAGGAAAGTGTTTCGCAATGAAGGACTTAGGAGATGCAGCCTATATACTTGGTATAAATATCTATAGGGATAGATCTAGTAATTTGCTCGGCCTAAGTCAAAGTATATATATAGACAAGGTGTTGAAGAGGTTCAACATGCAAGATTCCAAGAAAGGATTCTTGCCCATGTCGCATGGAGTCACTCTTTCAAAGAATGACTGTCCCTCAAATGATATTGAGAAGGACCGCATGAATAGGATACCCTATGCTTTGGCCATATGATCCATCATGTACGCCATGTTGTGTACTAGACCAGACGTATCGTACGCGTTGAGTATGGTGAGCAGATATCAGTCCAATCCGGGTGAGAGTCACTGGATTGCTGTCAAGAACATCCTGAAGTACTTGAGAAGGACTAAGGATGCGTTCTTTATATTTGGAGGTAAGGAAGAGCTAAGTGTAATAGGTTATACTGATGCGAGCTTCCAAACCGACAAAGATGACTACAGATCGCAGTCTGGATACGTATTTTGCCTGAATGGAGGAGCTGTGAGCTGGAAGAGTTCCAAGCAAGGGACAGTTGTTGATTCTACAACGGAAGCTGAGTACATTGCTGCTGCAGATTGGCTCTAGTGCAAGTGGGAGACTGTTGGAATAGGTTCCCTAGAGGCAATCTACATTTAGTATGAACAATATTATTGGCTAGAATATTTATTTATTATTTATTGTGATATTTAATATAATGAAGTTCTTAGATACAATTTGTTGTTTATCTTAAATATCCCTAGTCCATTATATTGATTAATAGGACGATCAAATATAGACGAGTATGTGTGTAGATTGGTATGGAGATATCAAGTCTAACACATGGGTATGCATTAGGAGTAATGGCATACTGGATTGACCCACAACGAGAAGGATACATTAGATTATCTTAAAGTCACAATCGCTTCTCGTAGTGCTAATATAATTGCAGTCCTTAGACTTGAAGTCACTAGATGCTCTAGTTGCGAAATATCGTGTTTTGATGTTATCAAATGTTACACTGTAACTGGGTAATCATAAGTAGTTATCGGAAATGATAGGAAGCAAGCTTAGAGATCATAGTGATGTAGAGAGGATTTGTCCCTCCCACATAATAGGAGCAAATATCCACGGCCACTCGAGGGATGAGTCTTATTGAATGTCTAGCCAGAATCATATAAATAAATATGGAGATATTGATGTTATCTGCATGCATAAGCATATTCCCAGGATCGAGGAACTATGGATTGGATATACGAGTGTGACTATTTATGTCTCGTGTCTAATACGGATATGGAGACAAAGGTATAGTGAAATATGTGATATTGGGCACAAAATTTTGTCGGTATCACTGACTTATTTCTATTAGTCAGGAGCATGGATGTGTTGCTAGACACCGCTCCATGTTAGTAAAAGATACTACAAACTAAGTAGAAACCAATGGTGTCACACGTCAAATAGAATTGAACTAGATTTGGAATTAATTAATATGATTAAGTATTGATAACGATCACTTTGAAACACCTTGCAAACTTAGTAGGAATAATATGCAAGGAAGGGACTAATCCAAGTTCATGTAGAACTAGGAAGGGCCTTTATGTAGTTAACAAGGAGTTGTTGGACTATATAAATGATGATCTAGCTTCCTTCCCACAACTAATGCTCATAACATAATTAAGTGGGAGAGAGAATAAAAGAGAGAGAAAGAGACAAGCTAGGAGGCCGAACCCCCTAGCCGTCCCCTACCCGTCGGCCACAAGAGGAGGGTCGAAACCCTCCTTTGCCTTCTTCGTTGCTTGATACCTTCTTCCCTCTTCCTACGGTCCAAGCTAGCACTTGCGAAAGAAGAATCTAGATCTCACGTCTAGACGTGGATTAATCGTAGAGACGAGGACAATATTCTTCATGTGATCTCCTGAACCAAGAGGTACACATCTTCTATGTCCTTCATCATGTTATGAATGTCTCTTCCTGTGATCCTTGGTGGGCTTTGAGTAGGAATTAAATTTTTGTTATTCCGCTGCGTTACCTACGTCAAAACCCAACAACAGCATCTAATCCATCTGTTTGACTTAGTTTTGCATGGAAAATTTATTTCCTATTTTACAGGATTTATTTCCTCGCCTGTGTTTTGCAGGGAAGGAAATTCTGAGTTAATTTGATTCTGCAATCAATCTAATGATTGTAGCAGCTTCTCAACATGATTATGAACAAGATCAAATCAGTATCCTTGAAGATACTGAACAACAATCCTTTTGGAGAAGACTATTAGAGAATTAAAGTTGTTGACTACAAAATAGGAAAGTTTGTTGCTGAAGATCTTGAAGATTTGCAGATCAAATGAGCTGTATATAAGGAGCTGAGTTTGAAGGATTGGAAAGAGAACACAACGGAAAAAAGCTAGAGTAACTGAAAATACAATCAATGATTGTCAAGCAACAAAGAAGCAGATCATTCCTTCCCAATCCAAGCATTTGAAGAACACTGCACTCTCATTGCAGTTTCACTCACTGTTTTCTTCATTTCTGAACTCTATTTGTATATCATTATTATACTAATTCTGTTTACATTCTTAAGGATTGTTCAAGGTGAAAAATAGAGAATTCTTAGTTAGTCAGATAGCTAGAGCAGGTACTAGATAGGTTAGTGAGAACCACAAGCTGTAACAGAGTAAGGCATCTCTCTGTTCTTGAGATCTATGGCTTAGCTGTTGATTAATAAGAATGGAGTTGAAAATCCTAAATGGAGAAGATCCCTGAGGTAGAGACGTAGGTCCAAGTGGACTTAACTCTATATATGTTGTGTCTCTTGCATTTACTTTTTAGTCACAAACTTAGAACTCTTGCAAAACAGTTTAATTTCAAGGGTTTTAAACTCATTTCAAGGCCTTGAAATAGACTTATTCTTCTATTTACTCTAATTGTTTTATTCCAAGGGCTTGAAACTCATTTCAAGGCCTTGAATCTATTTACAAATATTTTGAAACCACTACTCTTGTAAAGGTTAGCAAAAGTCTGCATACTCTATTCAACCGCCCCCTTCTAGAGTATTGATCCAGTATTTCTACCTACTGTACAACCCTTCACCTGTGATTACTTTATGATCTCTCTGTCTACATCGATCCTGCTGGTGGCTCTGGACATGTCTTAGCTAAACTTAACGGTTAATTGAACTTGAAAGAAAGTTGACTACTCTATTGATGTTTTTTGTGGCTCTCGATATGCCCTAATAGAATGAAATGAGAAGAAAAACATTGGATAATAGTGAATTAATATCGTTATCAGTTCAAAATAACTTGTTTACAGTTGATATTTTACTTGTCTGAGAATATCTCGAATACTCGTGGTTTATAAATTTTTGAAAGTTGAGAGTTCTCGCCACGCGATTTCTTATAATTGTTCCAAATTGTTCCCAACTCTATTACTTATAATTCTTTCAAATCTCTTGATTTATTACAACTTATGCTTGTGTGATATCAATGTTTTACATGTCGCTGTGTGTATTTACTCAGTTTTTACTGATCATTTTCTTCAAAACTACGTCGGCTTTTTACATTTTGAAACTGCAGGTCATCAATCTAGGTGGGGGGAGGGAACGCGGATCGAGACGAAGATGTTTAGCTTAAGTTAGATCTCATAGTTTTTGAAACATATTGATCTTGTAAACTTGTCTTCTCAAAGATTGTTTTATTTATTAGCTATATTGTAATATTCGTAAACATATTTTTACTTTTGGTTATCGATTGTCTCTTTAACCCTTAACAGAGATCTCGGGTACCCGCTCACTAGATAATACACACACATTGTTTCCAATGAACAATATATCATCAACGTAAAGTATCAAGAATACCACCACGTTTTCCTTACACTTCTTGTACACACACGGCTTATCCGAACACTGATCAAAACCAAATGATTTGATTTCCTGATCAAAATGAATGTTCCATGATCTAGATGCCTGCTTAAGTTCATAAATAGACCTCTTAAGCTTGCACAACTTGTTCTCCTGGCCCTTAGCTATGAAGCCTTCTGGATGCATCATGTAAATGACTCATCAGGACTTCCATTAAGGAAAGTTGTCTTGACATCCATTTTCCAAATTTCGTAATCGAAATAATCCGCAATGGCAAGAGAATCCAGATAGACGTAATCATGCCCACCGGCGAAAAAGTTTCCTCATAGTCGATCCCTTATTTCTCAGTAAGTCCTTTCGCAACAAGCCTTGGTTTGAAGGTTTCAACCTTCCCGTCTTCCCCTCTCTTTTTCTTGTAAATCCACTTATACCCGATGGGTTTTAACCCATATTTGGATCTAGAAGATCACAAACCTAATTAGAGTACATAGACTCCATATCAGATATCATAGATTTTTTCCACTTTTCCGCATTCCTACTTCCAACAACTTCATTATAGTTACTGGGATCAATATCATGTTCATTTGCGACCTTGTCAAAAGACTCTCTCAAGTACATGTATCTGTCTGGTTTACGACAAACCCTCCCACTAAGACGAGGTTGTACTTGTGATTCACCAGCAGCAACATTTTCCCCGCTGCTCAGTTGCCGTGGAATGTCACTACTATCTTGTGAATCACTAGCATTGACATGTACCCCACTGTCCTCTTGCATTGGAATGTCAACACTACTTTGTTGTGTATCACGAGTATTTACATTTCTTCAACCACTCCACGGTGGTTGAATGTCGATATCATTTTCTTTTGGTATTTCTTCTTGTACAGTTGGTATATCAAGACATTGGACTACTTGATTTCCTCGTATTTCCTCTAGAACAATTTTAATTTTAGGCTTGTGATTCATAATATATTCTTCCTCTAACGCATTGGTGCTAAGAATGACTGTCCGATCCTTAGGACCAAAAAATAAACTACCCTCTGTTCCTTTCTGGTATCCTACAAAGACACATACTTCTGTCCTTGATTCCAACTTACTTGTTTTCCCCTTCAGCACATGTGCTAGGCTACCCCAAATACGAAGTTGCCGTAGACTAGGCTTGCGCCTAGTCCAAAGTTCTGTTGGCGTAGTTAGTACTTACTTACACGGAACCAAGTTCAAAATATATGCAGTTGTCTCTAAAGCATGCCCCCAAAAGGAAGTTGGTAAATCTGCATAACTCATTATGGATCTCACCATTTCTAAAAGAGTTATATTCCTTCAATCTACCACACCATTCTGTTGTGGCGTACCTGGAGCGGAGAACTTGGATTGAATCTTTTGTTCCTCCAACTAACTCCTAAAATTTCCCAAGAGGTACTCGCCCCCTCGATCAAATCGAACTGACTTGATTCATTTACGTAGACGCTTCTCTGATTCTACCCTAAAAATTTTAATTTTCTCAAAGGCATTAGACTTACACTGCAACAAATAAATATAGCCATATCTTGAGTAGTCATCAATATAAGTAATGAAATACTCAAAACCTCCCCTCGCTTGGACATTCATTGGTCCAAACACATCTGAATGGATAAGATCTAACAGTTATTTGGCCCTATTACCCTTTGCCAAAAATGGCCTCTTGGTCATCTTACCTTCTAACCATGACTCACATGCTGGTAGTGCCTCCACTTTTAATGAGCCTAATGGTCCATTCTGAACCAGCCTCTGTATTCTGTTTACATTGATATGACCAAGTCGTAAATTCCAAAGATATGTTTGGTTTATCTCGCAAGGTTCCTTTCTCTTTTTAACTGACCTATCCGAGTTATTCTGTTCATATAGTTGCGCTATGAGTGTCTCAGGATTTATAATGTAAAGACCATCCACCAATCTACCAGAACAAATAAAAAGTTTGTTTTTCTTAATAACCACAGATTCATTAAAATAAACTGAATAATCATTCTTAACCAACATAGAAACTGAAATCAAATTCATTCTAATGGAAGGTACATAAAGACAATCTTTTAAAACTAAAATCCTATCATTCACAAAATGTAAGAAACAATTCCTATTGCAAATGCATCAACTTTATTGGTGTTGCCCAAGTGTAGATGAATCTCGCCATCACTAAGCTGTCTGGTTTACTGGAACCCTACAATTAATTGCCGACGTGGTCAGTGGCTCCCGAATGTACACACCAGGTTCTAGTAGATCAAACCGCTAAACATGATACAACTATTAGTGAAAGAGATATACATGAGTTGTTCTGGATTGGACGAGTCAGGAACTTTGGACATTGCCTATTTAAATGCCCTTTCTGGTTACATAGGAAGCACTTGCCTTTCGACTTTCCCAATGTCCCCTGAGGAGCAAGTACTTGCTGTGGGCCATGAGGTATTCCTTGAGGTGCTTGAGCAAGCTTTGAAACTACTTCTTGTGCAACTTTCTTCTTCTTCTTAGCCTTAGGGTTATAAGTAGGAGCCTTTTTAGCAACCATTACACTAACCACTTTCTGTAGGATTTCCTCTGCTACATGAAAGTCCTTTAACAATTCAGCTAAAGAATTAATCTTTTTGTCCATATTATAATTTAGCTGAAAACTGTGAAATGATTCAGACAGCGTCATGAGCACGATATCGACCTGGGTCCCCATCGATTGCAGTTCCAAGTATCTCTAGTTCACCTAGAAGACTTATCATCTTGTATACATGATCCCTAACTAAGGTTCCTTCAACCATTTTTGTTTTCATGAGGTTTTTCATAGCAATCTGCCTGGCAGCACAATCTTGATCCCCAAACATCTCTTTGAGGTTCTCCATGATCTCATAGGCAGGGCCCATGTTCTCATGCTGATGCTGCAACACATTAGACATGGAGGCCAACATGTAGCATTTAGCCATCTTATCGGATTTCTGCCACCTCTTATAAGGCTTGGCTTCTTCTTCAGAAGCCCCTTCTAGAGGTTCTTTAGGACATTCGTCAAGAAGCACAAATTTATAATCCTCAGTTGTTAGCACAATATGCAAATTCCTCTTCCAATCAATATAGTTTGATCTAGTGAGTTTGTTTTGATTCAAGAGAATAGATAGTGGGTTGAATGAGTTCTCAATTTTGAACCTGCGAATCATGTAAATAAAACGTATAAGGGTAATGTAAACCACAACTATTCTAGCACACATAAAAATAGTATGTCCCGACGGGTTTGACGTCTACCATTCATTCTATGCTTAGACACGGTACCTTTGGTCCTACAAGCCATATCAGTGACTCCGATGGGGAGGATACTATAACTTACATCTGAGTGTATACCATCATTTTACTTCTAAACCCACTACCTTATTACATGCCTATCAAATGGAGAGACGACACATCAACAATAATTATTAGAAGTATCCTAATAGGAACTTATACTAGGTGTACAATAGTGCTTATGTTCGATAAGAAGGTTGACTCCAAGGCTAACACACACAACCAACTACATCACTTATAAATCAATGATGGAGACCGCAGGATCTATGAACACTAGACTCCCTCTTCCATTTAGTAGTGTGAACAACTTAATACAAATTAAATTATTTATCCCTGTTATCCATGATTAACATGCATACACACAGATATAATCAAGCACATAACAAGAATTCAATCACTCATAGTCCATCTATTATATGATCGAGGCTTCATGAGTTGCGCTAGCAAGATCCTTCTGACGCCCCGACACGGGGATCGACCTAGGATCGAGACAGGACAGTGGGTCCCCAAAGTCATTCAGGCCATTGTTCCGTGTGCTGCCACGTGAGGAGGGGTTGTCGAGTACCTAAAGACGCTGGTCATGAACTATTGTCTAATTACTCAGAACGTTTCAAAAAACAAGCAAAAAAGGGGTAACTAGTGATGAAAGTCACAATGAAAGGCTTCCTAGGCTAGAGGCTGTGAATAAAAGGGGTAAACGGATCAATAGGGGTAACTAGTGGACCTAGGAGATGGAGACGGGACGTGAGGCCCCCATAAACATCACTCGCACAGCTGTTCCGTTGCCACTACGAGGAGGGTGGACGACTACCTAAGTGACGGTGGTGTAGCGCTAGTAGGATAACTAGTCTGAGAGGCAGCTACTCGCATTTCTAATGTGCATTAGCCCTATAATCTTCCTACTCCAGATTCTCGCGTCTACCTCACCTCAGATTTTCATACTCCTAAGGAATTCTATCATTAAGCCCTCTCCACATTCACTCTCTTCGATTGCCCTTTCTCAAAAATTTAAAATTTTATGATTTTTTTTTAATTTATTTCCTAACTCTATATGCTTTTGGCCAACTCGATTAAACACAAGTTTTGGGTAGGGGACTCAATAATCTACCACAAACCAACACAATATGAACACATAACTATATGTAACAAGGCGATGCAAACAAAGACATGGCTAGTGAACATAAATACAAACCCCCCCACACTTAAGCGTTTCGTTGTCCTCAACGAATTTAGAGATAATGAAGGAGGACTCATCGCTTAAATGTGTAGGCGGTGGATTGCAACATTCATCACTCAAAAACGTAGAATTGAAAGAGAGTGTTAGAGGTACCTGGGTGCCCGGACCTACATGGGCACCGTTGCCGCGAAATTGCAACAAGAAGGGGTCTTGTGGACCGTTGACAATTTCCGGAGAAGTCTCTACGCGCCCGGATTCCGATGTGCGGCTAAGATATAAATTGTAGCCCTCTCATGCGTGTGACACCCAACATATTGGAATCGCTCCTCGACCTCGAGCAATTCTCTATTCTTTTATGCATAATCCTGTGGGGCTTTTTCTTTCCATAATTTCATGCAATCTCTAGCACGTACATCAAGAAGGGGAATCCGGTGCGTCTTCTGTACTTGTGTCCCTGCACACTCAACCGAAAAGGATAGTGGAGAGTGCTTTATCCCTCCACTTCTTCTTCTTCCACCATCTCTTCTCGATAACTTCACGTGCACCCCTGTGCTCTGAAGAAGGCGGAGAATTGTGGAAGCTGACTCCTTTCATTTTGCAATTGATCTTCTTGAGAAATTTCCACCAAGTACCAATGGGCTCAAATGAATATCTGGCCATAAAATCATCCAAGTAGTACTTCCTTGATGCTATATTCTCTTCAAATGACCCATGAAAATTATCCACACCCCCACATTTGCTGACTTCCAACTCCTTAACTATGGCATATGGATGATAAATAGAATCGCCCATAAAACAAGAGATTGGAAGTTGCTCATCACATTCTTCCCCATAAGAATCCCCATACAGTAATTGTTCCAGCTCGTCGCAGACTTGCGTGACATAGGATATGGAGAATTCATCATTAATCTGAGTTGGGGCTTTTACCTCAATATCACTGAGAACAAGTGTTTCACCAGCTTCATCGTCGCCACACCACAGGCTTCCAATGTCGGTTTCTTCCCATTCATGCCAAGGATGTGAGGGTGCATGCGTTTTGGCTCGCAATACGACAGATCTTCCCATCTTCGGCACACAGGTCCACCCCAGTCTGAATCAGAGTCTGAGTCCTCATAAATGGCGGTGTCCACAAATGGTTCCTGGACACTGCAGTCTTCGTTCGGCTCAGGTATCTCTTCTTCCACTTGTGGTGGGGATGATGAAGGTTCAATGTGAGGCTCACTGTCATGTGGCAAGGGCTCCTCTTGTGGCTCTTGAATACTAGATTCCCCTGTTGTTGGCAGTTTTTCTATTCGTTTCTTTATCCTCTCCAACATCTCCCTCACGTATTCCCTACCTATGGCTGAATCCTCTTGTGGTAATTGTGCATCTATGGACAAAAATTTGGCGCACACTTCGATGTCATTCATAATACTACGATGTTCTTCCATAATTGCCGATGAGTCTTCCTGGTGCTGATGAAGCTGGGGGCATGTACTTGACATGAGTCTCTACGCTCGTGCCAAATTCCGCATACATAGCACGAAGTTATGCATGCGTCCTCGTCTTCATGGTTACCCCTGCAGTGGAAACAGTAGGGGGGAACCCGAATAACAGTCTTCGCTCCACATGCTTAAATTGTCTCTTGCTTCCTGCGTTCCTGAGAAATAAACTCACAAGACACCCGTGAAGCACAGAGATATAGAATCAGAACAAATATTCAAACTAAAACTAAAATAAAAGTACTCTAAACTAACTCCTAACTAAATAATCTACCGCTGTCCCCGGAAACGGCGCCAAAAACATGACGCGATTTCTTAACGCGTATGCGCAAGTGCACGGTCAAGTAATATAGGGGTGATATTTCAACCCCGAGTTATCGATCCCACGAGGACATGCTTGAGATTATTTAATTAGTTATTTAATTTAGAGTACAGTGCAGGAGGAAAGAGTTAATTGATTTAAGAATTGAAATAACAACTAATCTAATACTTTTGTATTTTTTTATTTATTTTTAAAAAATAGATATGGAGAAACTAGGCGATCTCTAGATCACCTAGGGTTGTAGACGAATTCCGGTTCAACTATGTAACACGTAAATTCTATTCTAGTTCAGTCGGGTAATTGCACTGATAATCTCCTATCGGTCTCATGTCATTTTACGTCTCGGTTAACTACAATCTCCTATCGGTCTCATGTTGTCTACCGGTCCGTTCTAGCAGGTCATCTACTGGTACGATAACGGGTCCTGTCGGCCCACCGTTTCACGGAACAGCTAAATAATCCTACCGAATCTACCCACACTAGGCCAATCCTAACACTTCTCCTTTTAGGTCTCGGTGATTCGGGATTGTGTTAAAATTCTCTACACAATTAGGTTGAGTCACTGTCGTGCACTCATCTAATTAGCTAGCACGTCCGGGTAGCTACTCCATCCATACTAAAGATTAAGCATAGAACAAGAACGTGTAACTAGAACGAATATTAACTTTAAGCAATGAATTGATTCACAAAATAAACCCTAGTTTCGTTGAATATCAAATCATATCCTAATCGTGTCAATAGACTAAGATCAACAACAAGTTCAAGAAACTAACATTCAATTGAAGAATCAAATCCAAACGCATGAAACAAAGTATGAAATCCGAAAAATAACCGTCTACATAAACTCTAGGCTCTCGTAGAGATGCCTAGCAAAGTATTTAGCTAAGAATAATCAACCAAACAAAACTTACAAGTTTCTCCATACAAAGATTGAAAGAAGAAGAAGATGAAACCCTAGATCTACAATGGAGGAGGAATCCTCCTCTTCCCCCGTCTCTCTCTTCTCTACTACGTTGATGGCCTTTTTCTTCCTCATGTGTCTCTTCTCTTAATATAGGGTGTATTAATTAATCATCAAACATTATTAATTAATAACCCTAATGCCCCTTTTCTTTTTCCGTGCGTGCGCTGGTTCTCCTAGCAGATCGCGCGATCACCTTTTGCTGATCGTGCGATCTGCTGTTGTGCGGGCTTCTAATCTTCTGTCTGATCGTAGGATCACCAAATCTGATCCTGCGATCTGCTGTTGATCGGAGGATCAACTTGTGATCCTACAAGTCAGTGACTTTTCTTCTTTTTCTCTACAACCTTCGCCCACTTGATCGTGCGATCACATATTGTGATCCTGCGATCTGCTTTGATCCTAGGATCAACTTTTGATCCTACACTTCAGTGGGTTTTCTTCACTTTTCTTCTGCTCAATTTTTCTAAGTCTTCTCTTCTACTCTTCATTGGAAGTGTTAAGTGTCATTATCCAAACTTTGTAAAATGACACTTTGACCCCCTTTTTCCATCTTTGTCCTCTTTTCTTCCAAATTCTTTCTCTCCCAAGCTTCCGCATATGTTCCGAAGTTCGTTTTCCTCCTCCTCTTGATCCATGAGCTCCGTTTCCTGTCCAACACAACACGAAGACACCCCGTGCGATCAAAAGTGACAAAATAAATGTAAATAATTTGAAAAACGCCCAGATTAACAATTTATCACTCAAAGCTAAACTTATCCAATTTCCTCAAGTTCATAGTGTATTTCTAATATATTCAACCCGGAAACAACAAAACGGTACACAAACGCAGAAGAAATATAACTCTAATATAGAGTTATCAATCTTCACTTCTACAAGAATGAACCTTGCATGAGGACCCAAAAACAGAACAATGTGAGTTCATTGAAGAGGCCCGGAAAATTATTCATCTAGTATTTTTTACTGCCTCCTCCCAAAATGAGTGTCTTGTTGTTTTTTCAATTTTGAGGAGATGAATCATTTTAAAAAAGGCTTACAAAAAATAGACGCTCATTATTGATTATATTCATGATCACGTTTATCTAAAGTATCGGCTCCATTAGATGAACATCCCACTCGACAAATCGTTTCAGTGACATGCAACTAAGGATACCAACTGCTTAATTCACTCCACCATATTGTCAACATTTTTAATCAATAACAAGAATCAAAACAATTGAATAGCATAGATGAATGAAACATGGTCCAAGAGAAATTAAATATAACATAAGTATCAAATCACACCTAATGAAAGAAAGAAGGTTTCCATGTAATTTTAAAAACTATAAATTACAGTGGTCAAGAGTCGTGGTGAAATTAGATATGTGATAGAGGGAGAAAGAGAGAAAGAGATAGAGATGAATAGAAAGAGAGTAGTGGAAAATCTATGAAACTCGGTACTGAAGAACACAAGCCTCTCTTCCCATGTCTCTATGCATGCCCATAGCTTCATACTAGGAACTCGTCAAATCACTAATTTTTCAAAATTGTGGGGCCCGTATGGAAGTGGGGACCTAGGTGGACACCTAATCAAGCTATACAAGGTCAGCCCTGGGTGTGACGATCCAAATGATATGCATTTTTTCGAGGTTGCATCAAGGGTAGGATGAAGTTAGTTAGAGGCTTAAGTGGAACATCACAAGAGACTTACGACTATTGGAGAGAAAATGTTGACTTGAATGATAAGTAGTCTTAAGAATTTTGAAGCAAGAAAATGAAACACCTTGGGTTAATATCAACTCAAAAGATTACACTCATGTAAGGCCACCATCCAAAGGGGACACAAAACCAAAGGGGAGTTCCAAAAATGTTCAAAGAGGTGCGGGAGATGTCACCAGTATGGACATAACTTCATGTCATAATCCTCTAGTTAATGTTTCTTGTCAAGATGTTGCCCAATTGGAATCGCAATCACAAGCCGTCTCTCAATCAACACAACAAATGGTGATTTCCAACGTCAATTATAACTGGTCTCAAGAATTAGTGATCCATAATGTTTCAGGGCTGTTGGAGATGACCTTGTTGGAGTCATCTCAATGATTATATTAATTTTGTTCATGTTTTGTTAAGTATCTTGACATTTTAATCTTTTACTACTAAAGTGAGCGTGAGTTGCACATGGGTAACTTAACTCCTATATTTTAAAAATTAGCACAAGTGAAACTATCATTCACTTCAAATTTATTTGAGATATAACAGAAATAAAAATGACTGATCATAAATTTTCCTTTCTACTTGAGTAAAGTGTTCTAAACTAATACAAAACTGAAAGAGTATGCAACAAATTTTGACTCATAATGAATACATAAATTATTCATTCTTAGAATTGATGTATAACTAGGCGATTGCCCGTGCCCGAGGACACTACCCCAAAAATTTATAAGACCGAATAGCTGACAATAATAGTAGAATTTTGAGAAATGTTTTTGCGAAACTTTTTACATTATCGGCTAATTCTTGAATTCAGAAGATATATAAGTCGAATTTAGTAAGAAAACAAAATTACGGAGAGAATTTCTCGTCAATTGAATCATAGTGCTAAGATACAAAATGTAGTGGAAGAGAGAGAAAGTTAAAAATTTCCCACTATCCATTAGACCACTACCCATTAGAGAAAGAGAGAGAAACTACTGCTTGTGAAACTTTCTCCTTCTTCTTAGCCTTAGGGTTAGAAGTAGGAGCCTTTTTGCCACCATTGCATTAACCACTTTCTGTAGGATTTCCTCTGCTACATGAAGGTCCTTTAACAATTCAGCTAAAGAATTAATCTTTTTGTCCATATTATAATTTAGCTGAAAACTTTGAAATGATTCAGACAGCGTCATGAGCACGATATCGACCTGGGTCCCCATCGATTGCAGTTCCAAGTATCTCTAGTTCACCTAGAAGACTTATCATCTTCAGAACATGATCCCTAACTAAGGTTCCTTCAACCATTTTTGTTTTCATGAGGTTTTTCATAGCAATCTGCCTGGCAGCACAATCTTGATCCCCAAACATCTCTTTTGAGGTTCTCCATGATCGCATAGGCAGGGCCCACGTTCTCATGCTGATGCTGCAACACATTAGACATTGAGCCCAACATGTAGCATTTAGCCATCTTATCGGCTTTCTGCCACCTCTTATAAGGCTTGGCTTCCTCTTCAGAAGCCCCTTCTAGAGGTTCTTTAGGACATTCGTCAAGAAGCACAAATTTGTAATCCTCAGTTGTTAGCACAATATGCAAATTCCTCTTCCAATCAATATAGTTTGATCTAGTGAGTTTGTTTTGATTCAAGAGAATAGATAGTGGGTTGAATGAGTTCGAAATTTTGAACCTGCGAATCATGTAAATAAAACATATAAGGGTAATGTAAACCACAACTATTCTAGCACACATAAAAATAGTATGTCGCGATGGGTTTGACGTCTACCATTCATTCTATACTTAGACACGGTACCTTTGGTCCTGCAAGCCATATCTGTGACTCCGATGGGGAGGATACTATAACTTACATCTGAGTGTATACAATCATTTTACTTCTAAACACACTACCTTATTACATGCCTATCAAATGGAGAGACGACACATCAACAATAATTATTAGAAGTATCCTAATAGGAACTTATACTAGTGGTACAATAGTGTTTATGTTCGATAAGAAGGTTGACTCCAAGGCTAACACACACAACCAGCTACATCACTTATAAATCAATGATGGAGACCGCAGGATCTATGAACACTAGACTCCATCTTCCATTTAATAGTGTGAACAACTTAATACAAATTAAATTATTTATCCCTGTTATCCATGATTAACATGCATACACATAGATATAATCAAGCACATAACAAGAATTCAATCACTCACAGTCCATCTATTATATGATCGAGGCTTCATGAGTTGCGCTAGCAAGATCCTTCTAACGCCCCGACACGGGGATCGACCTAGGATCGAGACAGGACAGTGGGTCCCCAAAGTCATTCAGGCAATTGTTCCGTGTGCTGCCACATGAAGAGGGGTTGTCGAGTACCTAAAGACGCTTGTCATGAACTATCGTCTAATTACTCGGAACGTTTCAAAAAACAAGCAAAAAAATTTAAGTTTATAAACTTTCTAGTTTCATAAAATGATTTCGGCATCCGAATTATGAACTCTCTCTAAGCTTTCTAAGGGGTCCACAACATATGGGTCGTCTTCCTTTGGTTTCACACAGCTAAGCGCTTGCTCTACATAACACTCTTCTCACCGCATCATTGAGCTCTCTGCGCGTCTAAGTAATTTCCTTTGTCCTTTCTCAAAATTTAAAGTTTTTTCTTTTTTTGTGGATTTTTACTTTTTTCCATTTTTTCGTAAGATTCTAACTTTACATGCAAGGCTTGACACGTAACAGACTTTAAACAAGACTCGACACTATAGGGGTAGGTAGACTCAATAACATAAAAGTGAAATATTGGTAATTACTCCACTAAACACTAAACGGTATGACAATATATGTAAGTCATACTGGACCACGACACTGACACACAATATGAACTAACACATCTTACATGTAACAGCCGATGCAAGAAAATGATAGGCTACCAAACGACTAACCCCCACCATCGTTTGTAGTTGAAGGGAGGTGAACCCCTAGACCAGTTCAATTCCATGTCTGATATACCAATTAGAATTTGTTTGTTATAAAAAATAACGCCATAACCCTACTAGGCGGAATTAGGGTTCATACATCTGTCCTACCTAAATGATGTAGGTTTGAATCACTCCGGATCTTCTCCCGTATTCATGAAGTTCCTCCTGGATGCAAGTGTTGGCTTGCAACTTCAAATATCCTTCTTGGCCTCCAGACGTATTGCTCTCCCTCTCGAAACCATAGATTTCAGTGTGTATCTGAAGCATACAAATTCTGAAGACTAAGGAAACATATATAGGCTATGGGAGGGACGTGTAGGAGAAAATATGAATCAAGCTCAAAACTAATTAGGAATTCTGGTTCCACCCGAACCTAACCCACGTAAATTGAGCTACGGGGAACGTAACAAATAAAGTTAGTAACAGTTAGTACCACAAAATAACTGTTATTGCACTCTTTTCCGTATGATGAAACTAATATTTCGAGCTCCTGTTATTAAATACTTATTATCTCCCCATGTTACAGATATTCGTCAATTAAGTTAATTACTGACTATTTCATTTAATCGACATCTTTCAAAATCCTTGATCCTTACCACTTAACTTATTTGATATGTCCATATTACCAAGTAATCTACCTTGGGGGTTTGAAATAATCAATACTTATAAGCTTCATTAAGGGGATATCATAAATCCCATAATTGGGACATGGATTCCTACGATATATCAATTTACAACATGGACTCAATAGTATCACCAAACTCAGCGAGGTTATTGACTCCATAGGAATCTCACTCACTTGACTTGTCAAAGTAATAACTACTAAATACATGTGCACATTGACTATCTAAGGAGTCGCATAAGTAATCATAATAACCATGAGACGCAATAATCTTGTTAAGTCAGTACAAAGACAATGGTCTCAACTTTGTCATGTTCAATATACACGAAGTATTCTAGCACATATAGCTGAACTATAGTATGAACTATACAGTTTCCTGTAGCCAAGGCGGACCTACTAAAACGATGTGCTACTATCTTTCCGATGGTTTGTCTAATTCCATTTAGATTGTGAAATCATAACTTTCATTTCACAAGAATCGAAGATATGATATTCTGTGTGTAAGATAGACTCTACGCACCAAATCTTCTACTATGTGGAATAATATACACCTATGCATAATAATAACATAATGCAAAAACACCGCCCAAAACTATTCTCACAAGTGTCAAAATCAAATAACCCAATACAAAAAGCATGACTTTTAGTATTCAATCCTGCAGTAGTTTCAAAACAGGGGGCCTCCAAATGTTGTGATTGCTATAAAGTTATTCATTCCCCTGTTGTAGCATCTTTGTGACTAATGGTGTATATTTTTTGGGGGGTAAAACTAACAAAACAAACAATTACAAAATCATTCTCACACAACCAACTTTTGCCTGATCTGCTAACAAAACATATAAGCAAAACTGGGGAGGAGTACAAATCAAAACACTCAAAGTAGGGGCTAGATCACATTTAGCAGCTAGCATACCAGCAAGCTAATTTCCTTCCCTCTAAATGGCACAAAGAACTACGAGTTTCTGCCAGTAGCTCCTAGATTTGAGATATGAGTGACCAAAAAGGCAGAGAAGGCTTCCCATTCTGAACCAAATCAACTGCATCCTTAGAGATAGTTTCCAAAAACGCATCCCTCAAGCCACGTTGCTGAATTAATCTCAATCATTTCAATATAGCCCAAATCTCTCCATTGAAAACAAAGATGTTGCCAACACGTTCCTAGAAACCACAAATTCAAGAGCCAAATCATTTCTACAAACCCCAGCAATGGCTAGTTGCCCATCTGGACCACACATTGCGTAATCCACATTAAGCTTTAAATGATTTTGTGGAGGTTTAGTCCAACACAGAAGAACAGGTTTCTGCACAACACTAGAAGCATCAAAGAAGAGGCAAGTGACACTCTCTTTGCTTGAGAAAAAAGTTACTTTATGAGGTTCAAAAATCAATTTTAAATATGTTGATTATGAAACCTCTTATTATGCCGAAGCCAAATATTTAAAATCTCAAAGAGAAAAACCATAGACCAAGACACACCTTCCAACAAAAAAATACCTTGTCAAATGAAATATCTGTGTAACTTTAACATTGTTCTCTCAGCACAATAATCTCTGTCAAAGAGATAATAGCATGCTCCA
Organism: Linanthus parryae; assembly: GCA_023055425.1. Classification (NCBI taxonomy): domain Eukaryota; kingdom Viridiplantae; phylum Streptophyta; class Magnoliopsida; order Ericales; family Polemoniaceae; genus Linanthus; species Linanthus parryae. The sequence continues at coordinate 18,238,328 of JALGPY010000009.1, forward strand.
TTGTACATGGATGAGATTTGAATCATCTCAGATGGTTTGTGGCCATCTTATTTTTGTGCTCTTCCATAAAGGAGTTCAATATATTCCGGATAGGTTGTTACAACACGATGGAAAGAGACGGATCTTTGACGCGATTTCTTAACGCGTATGCGCAAGTGCACGGTCAAGTAATATAGGGGTGATATTTTAACCCCGAGTTATCGATCCCACGAGGACATGCTTGAGATTATTTAATTAGTTATTTAATTTAGAGTACAGTGCAGGAGGAAAGAGTTAATTGATTTAAGAATTGAAATAACAACTAATCTAATACTTTTGTATTTTTGTATTTATTTTTAATAAATAGATATGGAGAAACTAGGCGATCTCTAGATCACCTGGGGTTGTAGACGAATTCCGGTTCAACTATGTAACACGTAAATTCTATTCTAGTTCAGTCGGGTAATTGCACTGACAATCTCCTATCGGTCTCATGTCATTTTACGTCTCGGTTAACTACAATCTCCTATCGGTCTCATGTTGTCTACCGGTCCGTTCTAGCAGGTCATCTACTGGTACGATAACGGGTCCTGTCGGCCCACCGTTTCACGGCACAGCTAAATAATCCTACCGAATCTACCCACACTAGGCCAATCCTAACACTTCTCCTTTCAGGTCTCGGTGATTCGGGATTGTGTTCAAATTCTCTACACAATTAGGTTGAGTCACTGTCGTGCACTCATCTAATTAGCTAGCACGTCCGGGTAGCTACTCCATTCATACTAAAGATTAAGCATAGAACAAGAACGTGTAACTAGAATGAATATTAACTTTAAGCAATGAATTGATTCACAAAATAAACCTAGTTTCGTTGAATATCAAATCATATCCTAATCGTGTCAATAGACTAAGATCAACAACAAGTTCAAGAAACTAACATTCAATTGAAGAATCAAATCCAAACGCATGAAACAAAGTATGCAATCCGAAAAATAACCGTCTACATAAACCCTAGGCTCTCGTAGAGATGCCTAGAAAAGTATTTAGCTAATAATAATCAACCAAACAAAACTTACAAGTTTCTCCATACAAAGATTGAAAGAAGAAGATGATGAAACCCTAGATCTACAATGGAGGAGGAATCCTCCTCTTCCCCCGTCTCTCTCTTTTGTTCTACGTTGATGGCCTTTTTCTTCCTCACGTGTCTCTTCTCTTAATATAGGGTGTATTAATTAATCATCAAACATAATTAATTAATAACCCTAATTCCCCTTTTCTTTTTCCGTGCGTGCGCTGGTTCTGCTAGCAGATCGCGCGATCACCTTTTGCTGATTGTGCGATCTGCTGTTGTGCGGGCTTCTAATCTTCTGTCTGATCGTAGGATCACAAAATCTGATCCTTCGATCTGTTGTTGATCGTAGGATCAACTTGTGATCCTACAAGTCAGTGACTTTTCTTCTTTTTCTCTACAACCTTCGCCCACTTGATCGTGCGATCACATATTGTGATCCTGCGATCTGCTTTGATCCTAGGATCAACTTTTGATCCTACACTTCAGTGGGTTTTCTTCACTTTTCTTCTGCTCAATTTTTCTAAGTCTTCTCTTCTACTCTTCATTGGGGGTGTTAAGTGTCATTATCCAAACTTTCTAAAATGACACTTTGACCCCCTTTTTCCATATTTGTCCTCTTTTCTTCCAATTTCTTTCTCTCCCAAGCTTCCGCATATGTTCCGAAGTTCGTTTTCCTCCTCCTCTTGATCCATGAGCTCCGTTTCCTGTCCAACACAACACGAAGACACCCCGTGCGATCAAAAGTGACAAAATAAATGTAAATAATTTGAAAAACGCCCAGATTAACAATTTATCACTCAAAGCTAAACTTATCCAATTTCCTCAAGTTCATAGTGTATTTCTAATATATTCAACCCGGACACAACAAAACGGTACACAAAGGCAGAAGAAATATAACTCTAATATAGAGTTATCAATCTTCACTTCTACAAGAATGAACCTTGCATGAGGACCCAAAAACAGAACAATGTGAGTTCATTGAAGAGGCCCGGAAAATTGTTCATCTAGTATTTTTTACTGCCTCCTCCCAAAATGAGTGTCTTGTTGTTTTTTCAATTTTGAGGAGATGAATCATTTTAAAAAAGGCTTACAAAAAATAGACGCTCATTATTGATTATATTCATGATCACGTTTATCTAAAGTATCGGCTCCAGTAGATGAACATCCCACTCGACAAATCGTTTCAGTGACATGCAACTAAGGATACCAACTGCTTAATTCACTCCACCATATTGTCAACATTTTTAATCAATAACAAGAATCAAAACAATTGAATAGCATTGATGAATGAAACATGGACCAAGAGAAATTAAATATAACATAAGTATCAAATCACACCTAATGAAAGAAAGAAGGTTTCCATGTAATTTTAAAAACTATAAATTACAGTGGTCAAGAGTCGTGGTGAAATTAGATATGTGATAGAGGGAGAAAGAGAGAAAGAGATAGAGGTGAATAGAAAGAGAGTAGTGGAAAATCTATGAAACTCGGTACTGAAGAACATAAGCCTCTCTTCCCATGTCTCTATGCATGCCCATAGCTTCATACCAGGAACTCGTCAAATTACTAATTTTTCAAAATTGTAGGGCCCATATAGAAGTGGGGACCTAGGTGGACACCTAATCAAGCTATACAGGGTCAGCCCTGGGTGTGACGATCCAAATGATATGCATTTTTTCGAGGTTGCATCAAGGGTAGGATGAAGTTAGTTAGAGACTTAAGTTGAACATCACAAGAGACTTACGACTATTGGAGAGAAAATGTTGACTTGAATGATAAGTAGTCTTAAGAACATTATTTTGAAGCAAGAAAATAAAACACCTTGGGTTAATATCAACTCAAAAGAGTACACTCATGTAAGGCCACCATCCAAAGGGGACACAAAACCAAAGGGGAGATCCAAAAATGTTCGAAAGAGGTGCGGGAGATGTCACCAGTATGGAGATAACTACATGTCATAATCCTCTAGTTAATGTTTCTTGTCAAGATGTCGGCCAATTGGAATCGCAATCACAAGCCGTCTCTCAATCAACACAACAAATGGTGATTTCCAACGTCAATTATAACTGGTCTCAAGAATCAGTGACCCATAATGTTTCAGGGCTGTTGGAGATGACCTTGTTGGAGTCATCTCAATGATTATATTAATGTTGTTCATGTTTTGTTAAGTACCTTGACATTTTTATCTTTTACTACTAAAGTGAGCGTGAGTTGCACATGGGTAACTTAACTCCTATATTTTAAAAATTAGCACAAGTGAAACTATCATCACTTCAAATTTATTTGAGATATAACAGAAAAATGACTGATCATAAATTTTCCTTTCTACTTGAGTAAAGTGTTCTAAACTAATCAGAACTGAAATAATTTGCAACAAATTTTGACTCATAATGAATACATAAATTATTCATTCTTAGAATTGATGTATAACTAGACGATTGCCCGTGCCCGAGGGCACTACCCTAAAAATTTATAAGGCCGAATAGTTGACAATAATAGTAGAATTTTGAGAAATATTTTTGCGAAACTTTTTACATTATCGCCTAATTCTTGAATTCAGAAGATATATTAGTCGAATTTAGTAAGAAAACAAAATTACGGAGAGAATTTCTCGTCAATTGAATCATAGTGCTAAGATACAAAATGTAGTGGAAGACAGAGAAAGTTAAAAATTTCCCACTATCCATTAGACCACTACCCATTAGAGAAAGAGAGAGAAAGTAGGATAAAAAGATGAGTTAGAGGACGGGTGATTTTTGTTAATTGTTGAATAAACCATTACCAATTATCCTCTCCATTATCCCTAAACTTCTAGAAATGTAACTATAATTTGGTGAGATCTAAGGGTTTGGGTTAATTCAAGCTAATGGCCTAAAAGACATTTTAAAGTCAACCGCTGTATTTTTTAATATAGATGTGTTATTTAACTATAAAAAATAACAGAATAAGTTCCTATTTGTACTGCACTCGGGACTTGAAAATCGAACTGTCCACCAATAGAATGATAAACCACATTTGCTTATACTATGAAACCAATATTTGACTACACATGTAACTAACAAACTATATTACAAACTAATCAGATGATTTTTTCACCTAGCTAATATTCTACAACAAAATATTTTTCAATCAATGAAGCTGGCAAAATCAACCATAATGATTCCCAATTGGAAAACTTGAGTTGTGCATGGAGGCCGCTTGCCACAACAGCCATTAGTCAAACGCGAAATTGATTCTTATTGTATAATAGTACACTAAAATCTAATTCAGATCTCGGACCACACAAAAGATACCATTCTAAGAAATTAAAGAGCAAATTATGCCCAAATCATGTAGAGACGATTATAGTTGGAGTGTTTTACCAAGTTAGGCATTGGCTGTACTCAACAGCTTCTTGCTGCTATGTTCTTCTACTCCCATGGGACAACATGATGGTACAACGACGTAAATAAGTTGATATTATTTCTGAGTTGTGTACTTAAATGAGTTTTGTAATGACTACCACCAATTAGATTTTAAATTTTCGAGTAATTAATTTTGACCAAACCCAAAAAGTATAATTTAATCAATGTAATGCAAAAATAAAGTAACATAGGCAACCATGGGAAACATGAAACCTACATATATAATTATTGTTCACTGTTTTAATGCATGGGAACATCAATAATAATGATAAAAGAGATAGCCAAAGGGGGGGTGGAGGACCGATGCCTGTTGGCCGAACAGTACCCCAGATGGTGGTTGAAGTCTCAGGAAGCAATCCTTGTTTGAGTACTTTAACTTGCACTTTATTTCTAATCTAGTGGAATTATATTATTTGCTAAATAAGAAAAAAGATGATCAACTCATTTAAACCGTCAAATTTTCATCTAAGTTATAATTTTTCCCTTTTTTTTTGAAAGAGATCCATTGGATTAATCAAGAGGGGCTTTAAAACCGCCCAATACATCTGGAAAAATAATATCAAGGGCCCAGGCCGGTGGGCTGTTTAACCGAGTTTGAGAAATGTTGAGGCCCGAATTGAGACCATATTTTGCAACCCTATCCGCTAAAGTGTTCCACTTGCGGGGTAGATAGACCACCACGTGGTCGTTTAGATAACCGAATACACCGGCAGCTTCCTCGATGCTTCTACTTGCTTCTGTAACGTCCCTTTGCTCTTCTCCCAACCTGTCATTTCTCATCTCTTTGGCCAGAGAAAGTGAATCGGTTTCAATCCAGAGTTGATCTTTGTTCAGCTCTATAGCAAGTTTGATTTCTTCCACCATAGCTTCTGCTTAGGCTGCTTTGGCTGAGATGGTGAATGGAATTTGCTTTGCTCTCCCGGCTATGAAGATGCCTTCTCTATCTCGAATCACCACACCAATTGCTGCAATACCTCTCTGTGGGTTCCATGCAGCATCGGTATTCACGGTGAGCCATCCGTCCGGCGGTCTTGTGACCGAAAACACCGGCGGTTGTGCACAGGTTTGAGCCGGAGCCGGAGTTTTCCGGGTTTGCATGTATTGATTAATGTCATCCAGGTAATCTCTAGCTTCTTTCACCAACGCAATAGGACTTCCTTTCTTATTTCTAAAGATCAGATTGTTGCGATACCACCAGATGTTGGAGATCATGACACACATCTTCAATCTTTCTTCTCTATTGAGTTCTAAGAAGGATTGAGGAAACCAGGTCTTGAAAGGACCTGAGATCTGGTCGGAAAAATTGTTTCCAAATAAAGATTTCCAACATTTTTTTGCAAAATCACACCCAAGGAAGAGATGGGTTTCTGATTCGGGTTCTTTTCTGCAAAAAGCAAATCCTTCTTCCACCTGAATACCCCTATGATTGAGGTTTACTTTAACTGGGAGGCTGTTGATAATCGCCCTCCAAATCGGGTATAAAACCCGCTTTGGGACTTTCTGTTCCTAGAAAGTAGACCACCAGTCATGTGTTGGGGATGAAGAACCTCCAATATGTGATTTTTCTTTAAATTGATTTTGTGAAAGCAGCAAATTGTAACCTGATTTAACTGTTTAGTGACCATGATCTGAATAATGCCAGATGAGTCTATCTGGAGATGGGATTTGTGGGATTGTTATTCTCTGTATCTCTTCCACATCAGCTTCCCAGAAGAGCTCATTTAGTAGCTGTTCGTTCCATTTCGTTTATTCCGTGATTAGATCTGCAACTGTGACCTGGTGTGAAACCCTTTTTGGGGTGTATGGTTTGAACCGAGTTGGACGAAAGAGCCACGGGTCGGCAAATGCATCCGATCTTTCGCCATTTCCCAGGCGCCATCGGCATCCGCTTAGAACCAAGCCTTTACTGGATAAACGGCTTCTCCACAGATAAGAGATCTCTCCTTTTGCTTCTGCTTTAATCAATCATGTATCTTTGTAGTACTTATGTCTTAGGATTCCAGCATGAATAGACTCCGGATTCAGAAGGATCCTCCAAATTTGCTTCCCTAACATTGCTGTGTTGAAATGTTTCAGGTGTCGGAAGCCAATCCCCCATTCTGACTTTGACCGTTTCATACGCTCCCAAGAGACCCAGTTCATTTTCCTCTTCTCTAGCGATGATCACCACCAGAATCGGGCCATTTCTGCTTCGAGTTTGTCGCACAGATTTGACGGTAGCCGAAAGCAACTCATAGAGTATGTCGGGATAGCTTCAACTACCGCTTTCAAAAGAACCTCTTTTCCGGCAGGAGTAAGGTACTTTTCCATCCAATTTTTTGTTTTTGCTTTGACCCTGTCGAATAGAGCTTTGAAGTTAACCATTCTTTCTCTTCCCACCTCTGTCTGCAACCCTAGGTATCTGTCATGGATAGTCTCTTTCTTGACCCCAAGGATGGAGCAAAGGTGATCTTCTATTTCAGCCGTGACGTTGTTGGAGAAGACCGACGATGATTTTTGTAGATTTGTCATTTGTCCAGTAGCTGCCTCGTAGTTGTGTAGAATTGTAGATAGTGCTATAACTTCCTCTGTAGTAGCTTTTACAAATAGCATGCTGTTGTCATCAAAAAATAGGTGGGAGACCTGAGGGCCCCCTCGCGACGCAGCAGCTCCTGTAATAGATCCACTAGACATCGCTGACGTGAGAAAACGTGAGAGTAATTCACCACAAAATAAGAACAAATAAGGTGAGATGGGACAACCTGGACGAAGCCCACGCGTGGGTACGATATGACCCGTAACTTGTCCCTTATAACTAAAAGAGAACGAAGTTGTCGAAATACAATCGTAAACAAGACTCACCCATTTTGGCCCGAAACCCATCTTCGTTAGAACTTTAGTGATAAATGGCCATTCCACCCGATCATAGGCCTTTCTTATATCGGTTTTGAGGGCCACAACTCCCACTTTACCCGAGAGTCTCTTCCTCATCGTGTGTAAAAGCTCAAATGCTGTGATAATATTATCAGTAATCAATCGTCCGGGGACGAAGACCGGTTGACTTTCAGAAATGATATCTGGGAGGATCTTTTTTAGTCTATTAGCCATCGTTTTAGAGACAAATTTATATATCACATTACATAGGCTAATCGGTCTAAGGTCAGCAGGGGTGCGTACCTGCTTGATTTTCGGGATAAGAGCCATGATAGTGTGATTAAACTCAGCAACACTTCTATGGCCATTGAGAATTTGGGTAACACAATTACCCACATCATCTTTTAGCAAACTCCATTATTTTTGGAAGAAAATTACTGGGAATCCGTCCACCCCAGGGGCTTTTAGGGGTCCCATCTGCATGAGACTCTCGGTGACTTCCTTGATGCTGTATGGGGCTTCCAAGAAATCCCTTTGGGCAACTGTGATTGATGGGTAAAAACTTATAGCATTGAGTCAATTGTATCTGGATTGGGGCTAGAAGTTTCAAACAAGCTTTGAAAGTGACTCATGAGAATACGAATGATGTCTTCATCTTCAGTTTTCCACCCCCCCCCCCTCAGAATCTTCAAGTCCTCTTATCGTATTTCTGGCTTTCCGAGCAGAGGCTTTTCGATGAAAAAACTACGTGTTCTTATCACCGCTATTAAGCCACTGTATCCTTGATCTTTGGTGCCACTTATCTTCTTCGAGGCGAAGTAGATTGTTTAGATCTCTCATTGCCTGGCGGAGATTTCGTCTGACCCAAGCACTGGGTCGAAGTTTATCCAGGCGAGCAATAACCTTCTTTTTCGCCTTAATTTTTCTGTTAACGTCCCCAAAGTGGTCCATTCTCCATTGTTTCAACCTATCTGCACAGAAGGCTAGCTTATCGCTGACTGTTCCTGCTTCTCCCCATTCTGCTCGGACATTGTTTTCACACTCTTCATCCAGCAGCCATGCGGATTCGAAGAAAAACTGTTTCTAACCCAAAAAGGTCTCCTGGGTTCTTCGTTCTGTAACTTTGAGTTCCACCGCACAGTGATCCGAGGTTGAGCTAACCAAGTGGGTGACCCTTGCGTTCCCATACCGGGTCTTCCATGGGAGGTTAACGACTTGTCTATCAAGGCGTTCTTTAATGTTTGCTTCATCATCCTGGTTGTTTTCCTAGGTGAACGGGATTCCTGAGAAACCCAGATCCATAAGGCCACAATCGTGAAGCGTTTCTAGAAAAGGATTGGTTTGACTGTCCAACACTTCTCTTCCCCCTTCTTTCTCTTGAGTTGAACTTACTTCGTTGAAGTCTCCCATTACACACCAAGGAGCATCTCCTTGTGGTTTTAGGCGAAGAAGTAGATTCCAGGAGTGTTGTCTTTCACTCCTGACGGGATCCCTGTAGAACCCCGTGAAAAACCATGGGATCTCACAATCCGCAATTTTGACAATGCAGTGGATGTTGTGGATAGCATCTAATAGGACTTTGACTTCCGTGTCGTCATCCCAGAGGATGGCTAGACCTCCACTCCTACCCACGCAATAAACAATGGACATGTTTGCATACTTCACCTTCTTTTGAATTCTTTCCATCTCTGTTGAGTTCAACCTTGTTTCCATCAGGAACACAAGGTTTGGTCGGCATACCTTCACGGTGTCGCATAGTGATAGAACGTTGCAAGGGTTGCCGAGCCCTCGAACATTCCAGCTTAAAGCAGTCATTGCTCTAGGCAAAGCTGCCTAGCAGTCTCTGCCTCTGGTAATATTTCTGAAGGAGTTTCATCCATCTCCATTACTGTGACTAACGACTCGGCAGGATCGACAGTGGTAATGTCTGCTGTCCCTTCTGAATCTCTGCTGTCCTGATTGCGTTGGCTTTCTCTTTGAAGAGGCAGCATCTCCTCTATCTTCCGGTTGCTTCATCTTGTTTTAGGCCTTTTCTTTGAGGTTGATTTTCTTCTTCCTTTGAGATTTTTTCGCCCCAAAAGTCACGTTTTGGGGTGGTAGCGCAAAAGTGTTCGGGTAAGGGTGGGAAAAGATTGATTTCACCGCCTCAATCTGTTTTCCTGAAAATCAGTGGGAGGATATGACTTATCCAAATTTGAGAGATTGGATTGAGAGATATTCTCCAAATCATTACCAATTGCAAGGGGATTGGTTTGATTGGATTGGGATTTTGGTTGCCAAAAATGGAATTTTGACTTATCCCCTGATTTGGGCAGATCCTTCCCCCAGTTTCTTGGTTTGTCTGTCTGGAATTTACGAGAATGCCCTTCATGGGATTTGCCTCACCGGTGTGTCTTTTTCCGCCCTTTGTTTCCGGTGAATTGTTCTTCCTCTTTCCGGCCATCTTGCCTAGGATACACAACCCAAACTCGGGATTGTTTCCATTCTCAGTCATCACATCACGTTTTGGCCATTCCCTAGTAACATGGTCCACCAGGCCGCACCATTCACAAACTTGGGGAACTCGTTCATACTTCAGATTAACCCAGCACTGTTCCCCTTCTTCACTTCAGACATTTGCACGCCTTCTCAGAGGTCTATAGGTTTTATCGGAACCTTAGCTCTAATGCATCTTACCTTGGGTTCTCCCTTCAGGTGGACCGTGAATTTGTCCACTTCACCTATGGATGAGGCGATGACCACGCCAATATCCTCGTGGAGGAGATGAACTGGAAGGCGTTTCATTTGGATCCAGACCCAAAGATCTGTGAATTGACATGTTTCAGGAGGACTTTTGATGTCCCATTCTTTTAGCAATAAAATATGGTTATCGAAGCTCCATGGCCCCCCATATAGCGCTTTTTCCATCAAATTCCGATTATCAAACCGGAATATAAAAGTAGATTGACCAACATCGATCACCTTAAGATCATCTTCAGGGCACCAAAGGCGTCTAAAGAGTTCTTTCATGCTTTGGTTGTCTACTTTCTCGATTCCCACAACTCTGCCAATGAGACAGAGTTTCCAGCCTTCCTTAACCCTTGCACACACGTCCTTCTTTATTATCACTTCCGTCTTCTCTTCATCCGATAGCGTGATTTTCTCCATCCATATGTCTTCATCAAGATCGTCCGCCATTGTTATTGAAAGCAAACCTTCTTTCTCTAGAGTGTTTTCTAGAGAGAGAGAAAAAAAACACCTTGTTATTGGTCTAATTTAATTAAGTGTTCATATAATTTTTCCTTTGTTGCTAATTGCTATAGTAGTTGGATGAATTTTTACAATATCTCGTGTATCCTTACTGTGTTGCCAAATACCACATTGATAACAAAAATGAAGAGTTGGTTTTGGAGACATGGGCTACATCATGAAGTGCTGGGCTTAGAAGACATGGGCTTTCGCTGAAGATTAAGACGACTTGGGCTACATCACCTAAATCCCATATGAGGCCCGAAATCCATTTAGCTATCATTTACTGTATATCCTTCTAGAAGGACGTTTTAACTTTTGATAACAAGGTAGAGGGGCTGTATCTGCAATATTTACCTAGGGTTACGAACGGTCCTATTCATGACCGTTCGGCTCGATGTATTTAGTGACTGATTCTTATGGAGTGAGATAAGGTTGATTTTTCTCTCTTCACCTTCATCGCCGCTATCTTTCTCTTTCTCTAAAACCAGAGAAATTCTCTGAGTTTTCATGGTATCAGGGCCACATGTTGGCTACCATGGCTCAAACTTCTTCAAATCCTCCCTAGCTTCTCTCCAATATACATAATCTCATGCCGTATATGCTTGATAACACAAATTATGTGTTATGGAAAGATCAACTTACTTCGATTTTGCGTACTAAAAACTTGTTTGGGTTTATTGATGGTTCAAATCCATCGCCGCCGGTCTCGCTCCTTAGCTCCGGCGGCTCTTCCTCACAAAATCCGGCGTTTCAAGACTGGTTTCAACAAGATCAGGCAATGCAAACCATCCTCAACGCCACTCTCACACCAGAAGCTCTCTCGCATGTCATCGGTAAGACCTCATCGCGGGCCATCTGGCTCGCGCCTGAGGGGAGGTATGCATCTCTCACTAGATCCAATATTCTGCAACTCAAATATGACCTTCAAACACTCAAGAAGTGCTCCGATTTTGTGGATCTCTACATGCAAAAACTAAAATCCATCCGTGATAAACTTGCTGTATCTCTTGTTCAAATTGATGATGAAGACATGCTCCTATATGCTTTGAATGGCCTTCCTGTTGAATATAATGCTTTTCGTACAACTATTCGTGGTAGATCTGATGCTATTAATTTTGAAGAACTTCATGTGTTGATGCAAGCTGAAGAACAAATGTATGAAAGTCAATCTGCTGATTTTAATACTTCTGCTATGAATGTCTCTACTGCCTATTCTGCCTCTCCAAATTCTTACTAAGGATCTGGTCGCGGCCAAGGACGAGGTGTTCTTGGTCCTGGACCCCACACCGGTCGCGCTGGTCGCACCGGTTGAGGATATGGACGGTCCACTCGATCTGGCCATATGCACCAGGGAGATAGAAATGACTCCAACAGAGGGCGTGTTGGTGGTCAAAGGGGTCACCCAAGGGGTCGAGGTAATTCAATCGTTACAACACTAACCCTAGACCAACCACCTCACCTATTACTTGTCAAATTTGTGGTCTGGATTACCACTCTGCCTCTGACTATTGGCATAGGATGGATTATTCCTATCAAGGAGGCAAACCACCTTCAGATCAACTAACTGCTTATCATGCCTCTTCTTCATCTAGTACCTCTGTCCCTGATTACTGGTTATCCGACTCTGGTGCTACCAATCACTTGACTGTTGATTTAAGGAACCTCTCTTTGGCTGACACTTACACTGGTTTTGATCAAGTTACTATGGGAAGTGGTCAAGCTGCACAAATTTCACACACTGGTACTGCACATTTGAAAAATAAAACTCACTCCTTTGATTTTTCTAATACTCTTCATGTTCCTCAATTTGCATCAAATTTGCATTCTGTTTTTCAAATCTGTCAACCACATAAATGTTGTTTTAATTTTAGTTCGAAATCCTTTTCTATTCAGGATGTGGCTACGGGAAAAATACTTTACACAGGCTTGAGTGCAAATGGCCTCTATCCTATTTATACTTGTCCATTTACAGTTCAAACACCCAAGGCTTGTTTGGGTACCAAAATAAATGTTCCTTTGATACATGCTAGGCTTGGTCATCCAACCAATGACATTTTGATATCCTTGTTTGGATCTGCTTATAAGCTTATTTCCCAATCTGATATGTGTGAATCTTCTCTAAAAGGAAAAGTTCATAAATTACCTTATTCTAGATCTTCTAGTTTCACACACACACCTTTGTACATTCTTCATTCTGATGTTTGGGGTCCTGCTTCTACTAAATCACTACATGGTTATCGTTTCTATGTTCTGTTTATTGATGATTTCTCTAGATACACCTGGTTATTTCCTTTATTTCATAAATCTGAAGTTGCAACTGTTTTTGCTAAACTCAAACTTCACATTGAAAACTTATTGGGTTACAAGATTAAGATTTTAAGATCTGATGGAGGTGGAGAATATATATCTTTCATCTTTCAAAAATTTCTTTTTGAGCATGGCATTACACATCAGAAATCTTGTCCTCATACACCTCAACAAAATGGAATTTCTAAGAGAAAACACAGACATGTTATTGAAACTGCTATTACAATGTTGCGACGTGCTTCTCTATCTTATTAATCGCATGCCTAGCTTTGTTACTCATAACAAATCACCATTTCAAATTTTGTTTCATATGAAACCTGATTACAACTACATGAAAGTGTTTGGCTGTGCTTGTTATCCAAATCTTAGACCTTATGTTACATCCAAACTAGATGCTAGAACTGTTCAATGCATTTTTCTGGGCTATGCTGACAACTACAAAGGATACTTATGCTATCATAAATCTTCTCAAAATTTTTATTATTAGTAGAGATGTTGTGTTTGATGAATCCTTGTTTCCTTATACTTCTTCAGCTGCTACTCCTACTAGTGCACCTGCTTCTAGCATTTCTCCTAATCCCACTCTCTTTGTCCTTGTCTCATGAAATGATGAAATAAGTACCTCTTCTGAAGCTGACCTTGCTGAGAGCAACTTCCCTTCTTCTAAGCTGCAGACCAGAAATGGTGATGGTGTTCATGAAAAGATACCAGAACATGTACAACCACCATCTCCCATCTCTGGCTTGGCACCTGAAGCAATGCCAGTGCCTGCTCCAGCAACAATTCATCCAATGAAAACTAGAAGCAAGTCTGGCATTTTCAAACGAAAAGTTATTGATTTTGCTTCTAGGTATGGTGTTTCTGATTCCTCTACTACTCAAAATGTTCCTAAGTTCACTGGTTTTGGGCCAGTTTCTGGATTTCCTAAAAACATTGTTGCTCTAAATACCTCTACTTCTGATCCCACATGCTTTTCGGAGGCTAAGAAACACTCACACTGGGAAGATGCCATGGCTGCTGAATACCTTAGCCTCATAAATCGAAACACTTGGAGTCTTGTTTTGCCACCACCAAATGCCAACATTGTTGGTAACAAATGGGTTTTTTAAAATAAGTACAGCCCAGACGGTTCTGTCTCTAGGTTTAAAGCAAGGTTAGTAGCAAAAGGTTTTCATCAAACACAAGGCATTGATTTTGATGAGACCTTTAGCCATGTTATCAAACATGTCACTGTTAGAACTATTCTTGCCTTAGTTGCTACTTTTGATTGGCCATTTCAACAATTAGATGGGGAAAATGCTTTCTTACATGGCAATTTACAAGAAAATGTTTACATGAAACAACTTCCTGGCTTTGTTGATCCTACTAAACCAAATAATGTTTGTAAACTATACAAGTCTATTTATGGTTTAAAACAGGCTCCAAGAACATGGTTTTCCAGATTTACAACTTACATTTGCTCTCTTGGATTCTTGCAATCTACTGCTGACAGTTCTTTATTTATAAGACATTCTAGTTCTGGGATTACCATTTTACTTTTGTATGTAGATGATATAATCCTCACAGGAAATGATTCTACCTATCTTCAAACTCTGGTAAGAGCTCTTCATTCTGAATTTGATATGACAAACTTGGGTTCACTGCACTACTTTCTGGGCTTAGAAATCAAGAGATCATCTTCTGGTATTTAATTACCCAGAACAAATGCATTAATGATGTTCTCCAACGTTTTAACATGAGAAATTGTAAACCATGTCCTAATCCTTTACCTTCAAATGGCAAGTTTCATGCTCATGATGGAATTCCCTTACAAGATCCAACTGTTTTTAGACAACTTCTTGGTTCTCTTCAATACCTAGTCTTTACTAGACCTGGTAATGCTTTTGCAATCAATCATGTTTGTCAGTTCATGCATAATCCAACATCTTTACATCTTATGGTGCTAAACGCATCTTACGTTATTTAAAAGGTACTCAGTATCATGGGCTTTACTACACTAAGGGCCCAAGCCCAATCAATGCCTTCACAGACGAGATTGGGCTGGAAAGCCTACTGACCGCAGAAGTACAACTGGACTGATTATTTTTATTGGGCCCAATCCTATTCACTAGGCTGCAAAGAAGCAGCCCACTGTGGCTAGGTCCAGCACTGAAGCTGAATACTGTGCCTTAGCAATAACAGCTGCTGAGTAATCTTGGTTGCAAAAGTTATTTAGAGATCTTCATATTAGACTAAATGCTCCTCCAACTCTTTGGTGTGACAACCCTTCTGCAATCAAAATGACTGCTAATCCTATAATGCACGCTACAACTAAACACATTGAAGTTGATTATCATTTTGTCAGGGAAAAAGCTTTACGTAAGGAACTTATTATTTCCTTTGTTTCCTGCTCACACCAGCTACCTGAAATTTTTACTAAGGGTCTACCAACACCTCGCTTTCATGATCTCAAAGACAAACTCATGGTTGCTTTACCACCATGAGTTTGAAGGAGGCTGATAACAGAAATGAAGAGTTGGGCTTTGGAGACATGGGCTACATCATGCATGAACTGTTGGGCTTAGATGACATGGGCTTTCTCTGAAGATTAAGACGACTTGGGCTACATCACCTAAAGCCCATATGAGGTCCGAAATCCATTTAGCTATCATTTACTGTAGATCCGTCTAGAAGGACGTTTTAGCTTTTGATAATAAGGTAGAGGGGCTGTATCTGCAATATTTACCTAGGGTTACGAACGGTCCTATTCACGACCGTTCGGATCGATGTATTAAGTGACTGATTCTTATGGAATGAGATAAGGTTGATTTTTCTCTCTTCACCTTCATCGCCGCTATCTTTCTCTCTCTCTAAAACCAGAGAAATTCTCTGAGTTTTCACACATAACCCAAGGTATATCTCAGTTGATTTCATAAATATATGCAATGAATGCATGTGGTTAGAGCATCGTTCCTGTTTCCAGTATCAACAAACATTCACTTACAAACTTGAACATGATAAACATGTACAACGGTACAATCAAACTATGGCATGCTAGCTCGTATGTATTTCTAACTCCCTTAATACTTAGGATGCTTGATAACTATTTCCTCATTCAAATATCTGCCTTGGAGCAAGAAACACTATTTATGCAAGTATGAAAATCCATAAAAGTTACAACTTCTCTTGTACTTTAAGACTCGGTTCAAATTATTCGTCTTGTTATGAAAAGAGAGAATAATCACAGTGCCAGAAACAGTTCCTTATAGAGCAAAAACAATGTTAAAATAGAAAATTGATAACCTGATCTAATTAACCTGATAATCAACTATGCCACATACAATATACATAACAAGAATTGACTTTCCTTTATGAATATTCTCAATTCTAGGTACTGAGAAAGGGATTGTGGAATCAAAATTCATCAGCAAGAAATTACCCCCAACAACATCATTGTTTCCCACCTCTGACTGCATAAATTATATCATGAAAATCGATTAATCAAACTTTTTTCGGCTATAGTTCGCCAATTTAGAAGAATAGAACTTCTTTTGCAGACAACCACCATTACAACGACCACACGTTGCCCTTAAAGATCAACTACAGATATATGTGGTGTGCATTCCCCAAGTTCGCAATTGCATATCAAATTACTAGTGTGACTCCCCGAACTAAGGCGCCGGGTTTGAGAGTCCGAAATCCCGAATAAGATAATTTTTAAGGTAACAAATTAGCCGCTTAAAATAAACTTAACGCTAATTTTCACCGATAAAATGAATAATAATCAATCCAAGACTTTCTTGGAGTCAGTACTGATAAAAACTAAAAAGTTATCAGAAAAGCAGTAGCAATGATGTTAGATTTTGTTGGTCATGAGCATAGTTTGGTCATCGGCTATATGAAACAAAGAACTCCGTAAGACAATTATTAGAAGAATTGTAGTTCAAGAAAACAACAACAATAACAGATACTATATGGGTATATGGTTCATCTTCCTTTATGAGAAGTAAAGTAAAAAATAAGAAATTAAACAGAAAAAGAAGTAATTGAATGAATCTATGCAACCCTCAACATCAGCTACCCAGCAAATCGACTTTGCTTTTGTGTTTTGGATACAGCAATCTCAATTCTATCTTTCCAAGAACCCTATTTGTAGGGCTGTAAACGAGCCGAACCGAACCGAATATCTATTGTTTGAGTTTGGCTCGTTTAACTTGGCTGCTAAACGAGTCGAACACGAACTCGAGTCGAACAAAAAAACTTTGTTTGAGTTTGGCTCGTTTAGGGCTCGAGTTGTTCGATGTTCGGGTTGTGGCTCGTTTAACTAGCTCGTTTACGGGCTCGAGTTTGACTCGACGAACTTGTATTTTATTGGATATATATGATAATATATAATAGTTGAATTAAAATATCATGGTGGTATTACTTAATATAATATGATAATATTAAGGAAATAAATAACATAAAATGGGTTACTATAGATATATGCTTTATTTGTGCTAATGCAAAGATCAAATCATCCAATTTTATTCTTATATAGTAAATATTTCTGGTACTATAAATTGAAAAAGTGTCTTTTGAAATCCTAATTAAGAAGTCAAACTTTTGTTAAAATAGAAACTCTACACTAATTAGGACTCAATTTAAGAATTGAAATAATGAAATGGTTTCTAACTATATATATACATATATACTATTATAACTTGTTCGCGAACATTATCAAGCGAGCTCCTTGTTCGGCTCGTGTTCGGCTCGTTTAGCAAACGAACACATTGTCATATTTGAGTTTGTTTGTTTAATTAGCCGAACCAAACACGAAAGAACATATTGCTAACATTAATGATTCCTAATCAATATATTGCTAACACACATACCAATTCCTATATGTAGTGCACATAACCCCTTATTTACTTCACCCAAAATTGGCTAAGGTAAAGGTACGACTTTTATTTAAAACAAAATACAACTTATATGGACTAACGTTTATGATAAAAACATAATATAACTATAGTTATATAAATATAACCTTATGAGGTAATATAATTTATTACTATTCTTTTTAGAATAAAGAAACTAATTAAACTCAATATTTTATAAAAATATATAACTTAAAAGTATACAAAAAATACCCTTATACATAGGGTAAAATTATAATTTATCAAATAACTAGTTTCTCATAAAATACAACTGCTACCTCCGTAGTTTTGATGAAAGATAACGAGTACCCAAAAGTTTAGATAAAAGACACTTTTGCACCCCTTACATACATATACATACATACCCACACATCACACAACCCATCCCCTGCCAACCTTCAATTTCATAGTTTCAAGACACACCAAACACTACATCCTCTACCACACTTTATTTGTAATAAAAAAAAACATGTTGAATTGAAAACAAACTTAGACTTCAAAACAATAGTTGCGTGTTTTACCGAATGAAGAATTGGGAAGACGAGAAGCGGCGGGGATGGAGTTTCTGCTGCTGCACCATCTCATCGGAGGCAAGGACAACGCCGGAGAGGACGGCGGAGCTCGCGAAACAGGGGGAAGAAGGTCGACAGACCTGGGATTGGCTCTGGGTCAGAAATCGGGTCGGGACCGGGGTTCATGGGAAACAACGTTGCTGCTGTTGCAGCTGGTTTCTGCGGCCTTCTGGGTCATCGCGGAGAGGGGCGACACTGGCTGCACGGCGTCGGAGGGAGGCGCACGGCGTGACCGGGGTCGGCGGACCTGGTTCGAAGCTGGGCGTTTACCGGCGAAACAGGGTAGCGAGAGGAGGGAGCGTCGGGATAGATTGAGGGCGAGAGAGTGGTGTGGGTGATTCTATGATTTCACAGGGGGTTTATATAGGCCTGGATTGAAGAATCCGGCGAGAAGTGGGAGACCCACCGGCAATTTTTCCGAATCCGAATCGAGATGCAATTCAGGCGAAATTGATTGCTTGGTGAGAAATTTTCGAGCTCTATCGAATAGGGAGTGAATTGGGACGGGTTGGTGGTGAAGAGAAGGCCGTGGTGGTGGTGTTGTAATTGGAGTCGGCGTTGGTGTCGGAGAAGGAGTTCTTCTCCTGTTCGTGAGGTTGAAGATGAATATGGGAGGAGGAGTGTTAGCGTGTGGCGCACGTACGGGCTACCGCGGTGGTTACTACATAAAAGATTTTGTTTTTGACACGTATTAAATAAACTAACATAACACATATACATAACAATTACAAGTATAAATAACTATACAATTATTACAAAACTAAGACTATACTTGTATATTAAATTAAATACATATTTCAAAAACAAATTAAAATATATATAGATAATACATAACTAACAGAAACGATTTAACTTGTATATTTATAAATTGACCCACAGAACTTTACGTAATTACGATATATCCCCACACCAAAATATCGGGGTATTACATCACATCCCCCTTAAAACAAAGCTTCGTCCCCGAAGCTTAAAATAAATTCTCCAGCACCAAAATTCTCAACGACTTTCCTAGCTCACAATAGCCATATGGATGCTTCCACCTTCTTTGTACTTCATAAGTAGCAGGACTCCACGTCTGGTGGGAGGGGTTAGAAGGGTAGGCCATATGGCAGGAAAGAGGGAGAGAGAGAGAGAGAGAGAGAGAGAGAGAGAGAGAGAGAGGGAGAGAGAGAGAGAGAGAAAAGTCTCAGAGAAAGTTTCAGGTGCAGACGCGTCACTTGACAGTAACTAGCAATCTTTATAAAACATATAGCAACATGATACTCACAAAACATGCAATAAGAGAATAGCAAGCACATAGCAAGTCATCCGACCGCGAAACAAATAAACATGACAGAACAGTTAGAGAAGAAATAAATAATAAAGACTACACTATCCCCATAACCCCGGTTTGTTTAGTTTTATATTCAATTTTAGATAGCCTATGTCCATTTTAATTTTGAAAAGTTTCAACTTATGTTCAATCTTTATTTAATTGAAATCGAAAGGTTGCCCTAGCGTTGGAACAGTCGGCTCTGATACCAACTGAAACAACCCTGGAACCTACGGTTCCTTGCTACTGCAACCAAACGGAAATCCAAGTGCACTTATTGAAATAAACCGGAGAAATCCTCCAACAATAGTCTTGAAAGAAATAAACATATGACATTGTCTAAGCTCTTCTAAATACGACACCTGAAACCCCGGTTCCTTGCTAGCACAACCAAACGATAATCCAAAAGCGCATTTATTTAATAAAAATCGGAGAAATCCTCCAACAAATGTTTTGAAAAACAAAATGACATTGTCTAAATGAAATAAATACTTCCTAAGTAAATGTTTCCTAGCAGCCTGATCCTAGTCGTCAATTCACGTGTGCGCGTTCCCCCATCCTATTCTCGGCATGCGGGTTTTAAAACAGCTAAAGCCGACCGCAAAAAACGTTTATCAGTAAAAACTGAGTAACCTCAAACCACAACATGTAAAGCAATAGTTTTGGCTAACAGAAATATAAACAAGAGATATTTGAATAAACCAGATGAATTGTAACCAGTAGCTGATTCCACATATTAATAATTAGTTTAGCTGAGGCATATCATAGCCCAGCGGGTAACGAATGCCCACAGAGAGGTCACGATGCAATAATAATAAATAGGGTACCTTTGAGATATCACAGTCCATCCAAGTTCTCCCTAAAATAACTATGAGACCTTAAGTGTCGACACCCCTATACCGTAGTGACCTACACAGGCATAAGTAGTACTTAATAGCTTTCACGCCTTTATAAAACCCCAGATCGTATCATAGCAGTATATGTCAATCACGAGGGCTGGGTATGTAATATTGTTTAGATTATCACCCGAGGGGAATCACTCACATGTGTCCCCGGCCGTAGCCTCCACGCACATCCTCTGTACATCGCCCAATTCATTTATCGTTCATTATTCTTTCACAATTTCACAAGAGTGATATTTGACTCAAAAGGCCGAGTAAAACACATTTTCGAAATCACGCTTCAAAATCCAGCAGCAAAATATTTTGAGTATTGAAAGATATAGCCGTTCATAGTTTAGGAAATAACGCACACAAATCCACATTTTGACAGTTAAAGGTGTTGCACGCCTGAACTTACCTGGAAGAAGAGAGCCCGTCACATGAAAGCAAACAGTCCTAGTAATACGGATCCTCCACAAATTCGCCGTATACGAATTCGGCGTCTACAATGACAAATCATTCCAAATAATATAGTGCTAACACGGCAACAACACTCACAAGTTCCTATATGCAATGCAAGCGCAACCCTCCGAATAATACCCCAAACAATTATATTTTTCTAGCCATAAATAGCAAGTTAGAATTTTACAATTAATAAGAAAGTGGTGGTTTACAATTATAACAGAGTTAATATAGATAAAACTTATCTAATATTTTAAATGTTTATTTGATTTACGAATGTAGATTTATATAATACTAAGTAGCTATTTTAATTTGACAATAACATTATAATAAAAATGAAAGTTTCTATTAAAAGCTAAAGATACGAATTATTTTAGTATAAAAGTTATATTAACGTAAAAAGGTTACTTAAGAAGAAAAATCATATTTTTGATATACAAAATAGTGCTATTTAGTTGTTAAATAAACATTTATTATTCTTGTATTAAGAAAATACTAATTCAAGCAACTATAAAGTTAACTATTCATTTTCACAAAAAGATAGTTTATCACTTTAATTAAAGGCACAAAATAGCCTATGGAAAATGAAATTAATCTCACTACTCCTAGCATAATAGCTTGGGTAAAAGACACCAGTACCCCTTTCAGATTCATAACACACACATACTATCCACACATTTTGATAAAAGACACTTTTGCACCCCCTTCCATACCCATACGGGTTTCACCTTCCTCCTCACAATTCAAAGCTCAAACAAACCCAACCATTGTTACAAAATGATACAACCCCAAAATTAATGAACACAAGAAGCTATAAGAAGTGAAACTAGAAGAACACAAAACAAGGGTTGGGTTGATTTACCGTCGGATTGGAATGGGAAGGGGAAGTCGCAAGGGGATTTGGCCCGAACTGGCTTCGGCGCTACTGCTGCTGTTGCAGCTCGTCGGAGGTAGGGAGACGTGTCGGAGAGGACGACGTAGGCGGCGGCGAAACGGCGGGAAGAGGCCGAACATGGGTTCGCCTCGTCGGACCTGGGTTCGCCTCGGACCGATTGGCAGCAGGGTTTGCTCCGGTGCACATTAGAGAGAGAAGAGAGCGATGGTGAGGTGATTTTGGTGTGGGTTTCTCTGATTTCATAGGGGGGTTTATATAGCCTTCGATTGAAGAATTTGGCGAAGACAATGAGTTCGACGGAGAGATTTCCGATTTCGAATCGGGTCACAATTTTGGCTAAATTGCTTTCCTTAGAGAGGGGTATCCTATCCTTGATGGATTAGGATCGGATTGGGACGAAATTTGATGAAGGATGAGGCCGAATTTGGTGGTGGTAGTGTTGTTGTCGGAGAAGGTCGGTGGGGAGATGGCGGAGAAATCGCCGGAGATGAAGTCTCCTGGTGCGTGGGTATGAGGAAGGTGATGATAAAAGAAATAATCCAGTGTGATGCGAAGCACCGGGTTCGCGGTGATTGACACGTAAAAATTAAATAAAAACGTGACGTTCTTGACACATCAAAAATGTTATACGACCCACAACTTTTTAATAACTAAAAACTTTTACTACAAACAAAATATTAAAACAAAAAGTACAAAAATACTATTTTTCTTAACTTAATTATATATGTATAAAAAATACATATATAACACCTAAAAATTATGAAAACTATTTTTTTTATAAATCCTATTAACGACCCAAAATATTCAATAATCTTCTAAAAATACCCCCAAAATTACGGGGTAATACAATTGATGCTTTGTATGACCAAATTTGGTATAAGTGATTTCAGTTGCCGCACCATGTCATAATATGGATTGCCTGCCATAGGTTCCAGATGTTTTCTTTTCTGTTTCTTGAATTGTATCATAGAGTCCTACTTTGGCTCTTGCAGACATATCTCGGAAAAGTGAAATGACTGTGTAGACACGTAAATTTTTATCCATTTAAACAATGACACGTGTTTTCAGATATTTGGAAATATTTTGATCAAAAATCACTACTCGATAAGTTATTGTCCTAAAACAGCAATTAAACATGGACTAAACTGTAAATGAGACCAAACCTTATTTGCAATTAAGGAATGCTTATGGCGACGCCACATTGCTGCATGACACGGTTACACGTCAGCAAGTAAGGCCAATCAAATAGTGCCACTTATCAAAGTGATGCAGTTATCAAGACTAGCGAGCCCGACCAATTATGGTGCGCAACTTGTCAAATTGATGCAGAAAATAAATCAATAAATAATAATATTTATTTGCTACCTTGGCCAACAAGTCGGCCCATGCCTATATAAAGGAGCCATCCCTAGGCATAAAAAGACACAATTCGATCTTGCAAGAAGTAGAGAGCTCTGAAGATCAAGCTGCTAAAGCCCTGAAGAGTTCATACATTCAACATCAAGATCGTCGCCCGGTTCTTCAGACATTCGAAGATCTTCAAGCAAGTTCTTCGCGTTCTTCAAGACCTTCAACGCGTTCTTCGTCGAAATTGAAGGAAGCCTACTCGTTCGATCCGAGATCAAGCTGCAAAGACCTCGTTCGAAGTTCAAGGAGAAGAATCAGAGGATTTGTAATTTCTGTTTAGAAATTCGTTACAGAGATTGTAATCCGCTACTTCAATCACATCAATAAAATATTTGATACTCCAAATTTATCGCTTTTATCATAAAATTTGTGTGTACAAATTTTGGCACGCCCAGTGGGACTTCTCTGCCTCTCATCTCTTCTCCTCAAATCCATTCATCCTCCAAGTATTGTGATGGCTCCCAAGAAAGATTCTCAAGATCCATCACTCAAGATTGGAGGACATAAACCTTCTACCAATGTGGCTGAGTCAGGCCTCAAAGACATTGGTCCCGTCACTCGAAGCAGGTCTAAGGCATCAAGTGATGTGATACTTTCAACAGCTTTTCCAAGGGTCTCTCCTCTCTTTGGCTCCCAACAGTCAAATCCTAACGATCCCTCTAAATCAACAGGGGGAAAAGACGATGCTTCCTAAAAGAAGATTGACGTCGGTGCACTCATAAACGATAATATAGAGAAGATTATGTCAGGACAAACGAAGTCTCAAGAATCTTCTATTGGAAAAAATCCCATTGTAGAAGAAAGTGAAGAAAGTGAAGATAGCTCCGATGAAGCATCGTCCAGTAGTAATAAAGATCTTACATATGATGAGAGTGGCATGCCTGTCATGACAACCAACATCGTTGCCCTCGAAGAACAAGTAACTGAACTCACTAAAGGGTTTGAAGAACTGAAAAAGATTGTGAGTGATCGCGACGTGCAACTCGCAAGACTAATGAACAAGCTGGAGAGTCGTGAGGAAGCGAGTCAAGTCTTCGAAGAAGCTTCTAGGCGTCAAGAGGAAGTAAGAGAGACTAACACTAGGCAAATGCCAAGACCATGTGTGCAGTTGTCATCAGATGGTTCCATTCCCCTCGACCAGCTACATGAGTTCATCCTAAATACAATGAGTGGACGGACTGGGTCATCATTGACATCCTCAAAGTCTTATGTTAAGCCTTATACTGAGCGAATCGAGAAGCTAAGCATGCCTGCTGGTTACAACCCTCCAAAGTTCCAACATTTCTCAAGCAAAGGGTATCCTAGGCAGCATGTAGCTCACTTTATTGAGACATGCAACAGTGCATGACCTGATGATGATCTTCTCGTCAAACAGTTTGTTAGGACTCTAAAAGATGATGCTTTCGAGTGGTACCGTCAGCTCGAACCAAGGTCGATCGACAGCTGGGAGCAAATGGAGAGCGAGTTCCTTATCAGATTCTAAAGTACTCGCCGTACTGTTAGCATGATCGAGCTCACAAGCACTCGCAAAAATAAAGACGAGAAAGCCATAGACTACATAAATCGTTGGAGGAACTTAAGCCTCAACTGCAAGGATAGGCTATCTGAAGGTTCGGCCATTGAGATGTGCACCCAAGGCATGAATTGGGGTTTGCGATACATACTTCAAGGAATAAAGCCAACTTCATTTGAGGAACTTGCTACTCGTGCTCACGACATGGAACTTAGTATTGCATCAAGCAGAAGCCAAGGACCACTTCCTTTCAAAGCTTGGAAGGGAGGAAATAAGCAAGACTCTCGTAAGGCCGGGAAATTCACCTTTAAATCAAACAATAAGGAATCCATGGTCGTAACAACTACACCTGTAAAGTTGCCCAGCAAGACAAAGAAAAATAATAGATACCAAGTCAACTCTACTGTCGAAAAGCCACGATCAAGACCTACACTCAAAGAACTGCAAGCAAAAGTGTATCCATTTGCTGATGAATAAGTTCCTGCAATGCTCGAACAACTTGTGGAACAAAAGATCCTTGAACCTTTGGAGTCTTAACGACCCGGAGAATCTGACAAGGTTAACGATCCTAAGTACTACAAGTACCATCGTCTTCTTGGTCATCATACCACAAAGTGCTTCATACTGAAGGAAGAGATCATGCAACTTGTTAGGGAAGGGAAATTCTTGTTCGAAGAAGAAGCTGAAACAGCAGCAACAAACATGACCTATGTTTCAGTTGAACTCTTTGATTCGCATGTAACGGAGCCCTTTTTCTCACTAGGGCTTGGTTTCAACACAGCAACCCTTAAGGAAAAGGATGGAGAAGAACACGAGTTAGATTCTTCACCAAAGCACCTTGAGAACGAAAGTTTTCAAGGTTACGATGACACTGCCATCGAATTCACCGATGAAGACTTGCTTTTGGTCCTCACACTGCACAATCGGCCTTTATACGTTAGCGGGTTGACTCGCGAAAAAAGGTGAATAGAATCCTGATTGATGGAGGATCAGCGGTTAATATTCTACCTCATACCACAATGAAAGAGTTAGGCATAGCCATTGATGAGTTGTCACATAGTCGCCTGATGATTCGAGGTTTAATCAAGGAGGACAAAGGGCAATCGGGGCGATATCTCTAAATTTAATCATTGCTGATATGACTTTAAGAGCGTACTTCCATGTCATTAAAGCAAAGACCTCTTACAAGATGCTTCTTGGACGACCATGGATTCATCAGAATGGTGTTGTACCGTCCACGCTCCATCAATGCCTGAAATACTTTAGAGATGGTGTTGTAAAGAAAATCATAGCTGATGAAAAGCCTTTCGCTGAAATTGAGTCATATTTCTCCGTGGCAAAACTATACTCAGCACAGATTATCCTTCGGGAACTCAAGCCCGTCACAACTTATAAGTGCACACTTCATAAGGAATTTGGATCCTCGATCAGTGTCAAGCAGCCTAAAGACGAAAAGAAGGAAGCAAGACCAAAGAATGGTGATACGCTACTCGCTGAAACTAAAGACGACAACAAAGCCATTACAGTCTTACTCTTCAAGTCGAGGAGGAGCAAAGATCCAGCATTGAAGGATTTGAACTTACCTCTTACATGCGTGGACAAAGTGAAAGTTGATTCCTCCCTTGAAGGGTTTGTTAGAAAAAAAGAAGGAGAGGAGGCTGAACATGGAGAATGGCCATCAAGACGGGCCGTAGAAGGTTTTGATCCGAATGCTTAAAAGTTAATGGAAAAATATGGGTTCAAACCGCATGAAGTCCCTTCTTCAGGGACATTTTCTGCTGAAATAACCGGAGAGAAAACGCTCGCGATTCAAAAACCAAAAGTATTTTTCATTCCCCGACTCCGCTTAGGTTTGGGTTACACACCGCCGTCTCCAGCAAGAATCGTCATTAAGAAGACGGCTAATCACTATGTAACAGTAGTAGAATAAGAAGGTGAGCGGCCTGTTAATAAAGCACATGTGTCCGTCTTTGATCGACTTGGAAAGATAAAGCCACATACATCGGTGTTCGACCGACTTGGAACGCCACAAGTCCCCAACATCCTGAATTCTCCTCGTAAAGTTGTTCATGAAAGACTTGGCATACGAAAATTCATCCAAATGAAGCCTCGCCGAAAAGACAAACATAACTTTTCCGCATCTGCTAACGTCAAAGGTATAAATAGTAATTTCCCATCCTCGATGAAGAGACGCACAGTTATAATTGTTAATGCTTCTAACAGATTAAAGGTCAAGAAACATACTATCGTAACCACTGGCGCCACAAAAATTCCTAAGCAAATCTCTTTCGACGAGGAAAGCGTTGGTTCATCATTTCACATCACGATTGCAGAAGAGAAGATGAAAGTTGAGGAAGATGCCGAAGAAGCTCCCCCTGAACTTGAGGAAGGCGTGAAGTCTACTGTGGATGACCTTAAAGAAGTTAACTTGGGCACAACGGAGGATCCTCGACCAACTTATGTGAGCGCTCACCTCATACCAAAAAAAGAGGATGCTTATATTTATGTTTTGAAAGAATATAACGATGTCTTTGCTTGGAGCTACAAGGAGATGCCTGGGCTAGATCCAAGGGTCGCTTTCCATCAACTAGTAGTCAAGCATGGCGCAAGGCCCGTTAAACAAGCTCAAAGACGTTTTCGACCTGAGCTAATCCCTCAAATAGAAGAGGAGGTCAACAAGTTGATCGAGGCGGGATTTATTCGGGAAGTCAAGTACCCCACATGGATTTCAAGCATTTTCCCTTCAAGAAAAAGAATGGGCAAACTCGGGTTTGCGTTGACTTTCGTGATCTTAACAGTGCGTGTCCTAAAGACGATTTCCCACTTCCTATCACTGAGCTAATGGTGGATGCCACCACGGGTCACGAGGCTTTTTCATTCATGGATGGGTCATCAGGTTATAACCAGATTCGCATGGCTCCAAAGGATGAAGAATTGACAGCATTTCGAACACCAAAAGGCATATACTGTTACAAGGTAATGCCATTGGGGTTGAATAATGCGGGGGCAACCTACCAAAGGGCCATGCAAAAGATTTTCGATGATATGCTCCATAAGAACGTTGAGTGCTACGTTGACGACTTGGTAGTCAAGACAAGGGCTAGGCAAGACCATCTTTGGGACTTGAAGAGTGTGTTCATCCGACTACGTCGTTATCAACTGAAAATGAATCCCCTAAAGTGCGCATTTGGTGTCACTTCCAAAAAGTTTATTGGTTTCGTTGTGCGCCACAAAGGAATAGAAATTGATCAATCGAAAATTGAGGCTATTTTGAAGATGCCTGAGCCTCGAAATATCCACGATCTTAAGAGTCTTTAGGGTCGGCTAGCATACCTTTGAAGGTTTATTTCAACCTTAGCTGGAAGGTGCACGCCATTCAATCGCGTCATGAAGAAAGGTGTTTCCTTTCAGTGGGACGAAGCTTGCAACAATGCCTTTAATAGTATCAAGTCTTACCTAATGAAGCCTCCTATTTTAGCTGCCCCCATAAGTGGAAAACCATTAATCCTGTATATTGCTGCAAAAGAGCATTCAGTTGGTGCTCTCCTTGCTCAAGAGAATCATGAAGGGAAAGAGAATGCCTTATATTACCTAAGCAGGATGATGATTCCGTGCGAGATCAACTACTCTCCAATTGAAAAGATGTGCTTGGCCTTGGTATATGCGATTCAAAAGTTGCGGCATTAATTTCAAGCCCACACGGTGCATCTTATATCAAAAGCTAATCCGGTCAAGCACATAATGTCAAAACCTGTGTTGTCCGATCGATTGGCAAGATGGTCTTTATTTCTCCAGGAATTTGAAATCATTTATGTGCCATAAAAGGCCGTAAAAGGGCAGGCTTTAGCGGACTTCTTAGCTGACCATCCTGTACCGGCTGATTGGGAGTTATCAGAAGATCTTCCTGATGAAGATATTTTCTTCATCGAGCAGCGCAAGCCATGGAAGATGTACTTCGGCGGCGCGTCTCACCGTGATGTAGCGGGGGCAGAGTAGTGTTTGTCTCGCCCGAGGGAGATGTGATTCTTTATGCCTTCACGTTGATAGAAAAATGCTCGAATAATGAAGCAGAATACCAAGCTCTTATACTTGATTTGGAGATAGCAATTGAGGGAAAGCATTGTCAACTTCATGTGTATGGAGACTCCAAGCTCGTCGTAAACCAGCTTCTCAACGTTTATGATGAAAAGAAGTAAGAGTTACTACATTTCTACAATTATGCATCTCATATGATAGAATGGCTTGGAGAAATCGTTTTGCATCATGTTCCAAGACGGGAAAATAGTCAGACGGATGCATTAGCTAAACTTGACTCAAACTTGTCTCTTCCTGAAGTTGAAGGAAAAGTTCCCACATGTCAAAGATGGGTGGTTCCTCCGGTCTTTGACGATGATTGGAAAATGTACCAGTCTTGAAGGAAAAGTTCCCACATTCTTGTGTGGTCTCAGTCTTCAAGATCGAAGAAGAGGACTGGCGAACACCTTTGATCGAGTTCTTAAAGAGTTGGAAGTTGCCCGATGATCAACGTAAAAGAACAGACATAAGACGTCGAGCTCCACGCTATATATTCTACAACGAAACTCTGTATCGACGCTCTTTTGAAGATTCTTCCTTCGTTGCCTAGGAGAAAGCGAAGCAATGCAAGTTGTAGAAAAGGCTCACTCTGGGATATGTGGTGCTCATCAATCAAGCCCGAAGCTTCACTTTCGAATAAAGAGGATGTGATACTACTGGTCGACCATGGTCAAAGATTGCATGGATTATGCTAAGATATGTCAACCATGTCAATGCCACGCAAACTTCATTCATTAATATCCAGAGCCTCTCCACCCAACGGTCGCTTCTTGGCCATTCGATGCATGGGGACTTGATGTTGTAGGTCCCTTGCAAAAGTCATCTGGTGGACACTTGTACATTTTAGCAGCGACAGATTACTTTTCAAAATGGGCTGAAGCTGTATCTCTAAAGGAAGTCAAGAAAGAGACTGTAGTGCACTTCATCCGCAATAACATCATCTATAGGTATGGCGTCCCTCGTTACATCATCACTGATAACGGAGCCATTCGTCAATAGCTTAATGAGAAATCTATGTGAGCAGTTTGGTTTCAAGCAACATATGTCTTCAATGTACAATGCACCTGCAAATGGTCTTGCCGAAGCCTTCAACAAGACTCTTGGTAATCTACTGAAGAAAGTAGTTGCGAAGTCTAAACGGGATTGGCACGAAAGAATTGGTGAAGCCCTTTGGGCATACCGAACAACCTTTCGCACAGCGACACATGCCACTCCTTATGCCTTAGTGTATGGAGTTGAAGCTGTTCTACCCTTGGAGCGTCAAATCCCTTCCCTCAGGATTGCCATTCAAGAAGGCCTCACCCAGGAAGATAATGCGCGGCTGCGCCTTGAAGAGTTAGAAGCACTTGATGAGAAAAGGCTTGAAGCGCAAAAAAGGCTCGAGTGTTATCAAGCTCGTATGTCGAAGCATTCAAAAAGAAGGTCCGAGCACGATCCTTTCAGCAAGGAGATTTGGTAATCGCTGTGAGAAGACCCATAATCACCACGCATTGGACCGGGAATAAGTTTTCCTCCAAATGGGATGACCCGTATGTGGTACAAGAAGTATATTCAAGTGGCGCTTATAAGGTTGTTGCACAAGACAGCTTGAGAATT
Organism: Linanthus parryae; assembly: GCA_023055425.1. NCBI lineage: Eukaryota > Viridiplantae > Streptophyta > Magnoliopsida > Ericales > Polemoniaceae > Linanthus > Linanthus parryae. The sequence continues at coordinate 18,268,781 of JALGPY010000009.1, forward strand.
GGTCCTATTAATGGGAAATTCTTGAAGCGCTACTAACCATGAATATCGCCTCACAAAACTCCTTTAGCACGAGTATAAACTACTTTACAGCTCTCGCACGAGTATAAAATGCTTCACAGCTCTAGCACGAGCATAAAATGCACCACCGCTCCTTTAGTACGAGCATAAACTGCTTTACAACTCCTAAGGCATGAGCATAAACCGCTTCGCTACTCCTTGCACACAAGAGTATAAACTGTGAGGGCTTCCAAATTGAACTACGTTCGACTTGATCCTCAAAAGGGTACGTAGGCAGCTTGGGGTACCCCCTCGAGTTCAGTCAAAACCACCAAAACATAACCTTTGAATCCCGGTATGAAAAGGGTTTCCATATGTCTTCCAGGATATTACTCAGAAAAATCAGGATATTATCCAGGAAGCCTTCGAAAATTCAGAATTTTATTCAAGGTATTACCTTAGAGGTTGAAAAGTCCATTCAGTACGCTTCCTGGAGTTAAAGGTGCTATTCGGTATATTTCAAGAGTATTTTCCGCAAAATCCAGGATTTTACTCAGAAATTCAAGATATTATCCAGAAATTCAGGATATTATCCAGGATAATTTCCAAAAATTCAGAATTCTATTCAAGATGTGACCTCAGAAGATTAAAGTGTCCATTCGGGATGCTTCCTGAAGTTGAAGGTGCTTTTCAGCTTATTTCCAAGGGTATTACCCGCAAAATCCAAAATTTTACTCATAAAATCAGGATATTATCTGGAAATTCAGGATGTCTATAACCTTGGAGTTTCAAAATGCTACCAGAGATGCTACCTAGAGTGTATGAATGTTATTTAAGAAATTAATAATGATATTGCTCAAGAAATTCAGAATATTTCCCTGATAAAAATTCAGGATGTTATCTAGGATAGCATCCGGAAATTCAGAGTTTTATTATTGATATTACTTTAAATGTTGAAGTTACCATGAGGGATGCTGCATGGTGCTAAAAAATATCATTCGGGACATTTCCAAGTAGTTTCAAGGTGCTGTGAAGGATATTATCCTGAAAAGTTTTCTTCAAGGTTGCTATCCGGAAAATTTAGGATATTATCCAGGATAACATCCGGAAATTCTGAAAACATCCGGGAATTCTGAATTTTATTCCTTTAGAGGCTTGAGACATTATGTAGAATGCTACATTGAGCTCACAGTATCATCCAGGATGTTTCTAAGGCGTTTCAAGATGCTGTTTAGGGCATTATCCAGAATATTACCCAGAAATTCAGGATGTTATCCAGGATTATATCCAGAAATTCAGAATATTAATTGAGATATGACCTTGGAGGTTGAAGAGCCCACTTAGGATGCTTCCTAAGAGTTAAAGGTGTTGTCTGGTATATTACCTAGGGTGTTACCCGCAAAATCTTGGATTTTGCCCATTAAATCAGGATATTTTCAAGGATAACATCCGAAAATTCTGAAAACATCCACTAATTTAGAATTTATTTTTCATATCACCGTAAAAGATGATGATACCATGCGAGATGCGACCATGTGCGCACAATATTATTTGGGATACTGCCAAGGAGTTTTAAGGTGCTATTCAAGATATTACCCATGTTAATAACCGGAAATTCAGGATTTTTTCTAAGAAATTCTGGATGTTTGCTACCTTGGGGTTTCAAGATTCTTCTTAGGATGTTATTCGGGGTTCAAGATGATATTCTTGGGATATTACCGGGGTTACTCAATAAATTCAGAGTACTCCTTAGGAAATTCAGGATGCTTATCCAGGATGTCACCCGAATAAAAAATCATAATATTACTAAGTATATTATCTAGAAATTCTGAATATTTACTACTTTGGGGTTTCAAGATGCTCATTGGGATGTTATTCGGGGTTCGAGATGATATTTTCGGATATTACCAGAGGTGGTACTCAAGAAATACAGAATACTCCTCAGAATTTAGGATTTTCTCCAGGATGTCACCCGCGGGAATTCAAGAGATTATTCGGGATATTCTGGGTATTTGTGTAAACCTGTCACCCGAAAGTTTAATGGAGCTACAGAGGGTATTACAGGAGTACATGATGCTGAATGGTGCTCAAATATCTTTCTGGATATTTCCAAGTAGTTTCAAGATGTTGTCAAGGGTATTAGCCTGAATATTACCCAGAAATTCAGGATATTGTCCTGGATAACATTCGGAAATTCTAATTACATTCGGAATTTCGGAATTTTAATATTACGATAACGGTTAAAATGATGTTCGGACGCTACCCTGTGCCCACATGTTATTTGGGGTATTGCCACAGAGTTTAAAGGGGCAGTTCAAGATATTATCTTAAAAGTCCAGGAGATTTTCTACAAAATCCAGGATATTAAAGGGACAAATAATGTTGCCTTAAAATTTATCGATTGTGATTAATGATACTGCACAAAGGTTCACAAAGGAGTTCAAGAGGTTCACTAGGATTATTTTAGGATATTATCCTAAAATTCTAGAATGTCAATTAGGATATTATCCTATGATTGACAATTTATTCCTTCGAGTGTTTCTCTTGTTCTATAGTATCCTCGTCTTTTCGGAATCAATCATATAACCACCAAAGAACTGTAAAGGTGATTAGCAAGTTGTAAAGTGATTTCTTACAGTTTGGTTATTTATGAACAGATCATTAACCACATACACATGATGGGTATATTTTTTTAAGGTAAAATGTTCAAATAAATGATTATCATATTGCTAAAAAAAATTACCATACGAAAACTTGACAAAATGAAAGGAAAAGATACTCAGAACAATCGAAATTTCAACAAGTCATCTCTACTGGCCTCGAGAGAAAGTTCCATATTGCTCAAAACTGAGGCAGCGTCAAGCGATGATTTCTCTTCCTGGATGCTCATAATGTCACTTTGCAACCGCGATAGCTTATCTCCCTCCTTCAACATCTGCTCTTCGGTAGCTCTCTTATCGGCATTCAACATCTCTATTTGAGAGTTGATATTTTCAAGCTTTTCCTCAAGGCTTTTGAAAAGTTGAGTTGGCTCAGCATAGTTGTTTTCAGCGAGTGAGAGACGACGATCCACTTCCCTTGATGACTTTGGGGAATTTTCGCCTACCAACATGGTTTTCCTCCTTGAGCGAATTGTTGAGTATGATTTTACATCATCAAAGAATAGATCCACCAAACGTCGCAAGGCATAAAATTGGGAGTGCCGCGTTTCTCAAATTTGTTCAAAAGTACCTCATTGTAATTTCTCAATCGACCGAGAAGGTGCAGCGGGTCTTTCGCTAACTTCCTCGAAAATCCGGTCCAAAACATTGCTGTCAAGGCATCCTCACACTCGTCAATGTGTCTAGTCATCTCCCACGCTGATGGTTTGGCTTCTGTTATTGCAAAACAGGATTGTTGGGGAAACTTCTTTGAAGAATCACAAATGGCCAGAGCATCACCAGGTCGTGGTGTTGAAAGCTCTCCAGGCTCGAGACCTGCACAGGATTTAGTTAATAATTCGAAGGAACGAGGACCATCCACCGAGCATACACTTACAGCAGGGGCATTCATAGTTGGGAGTTCTTGGAAATCAAGTTGATGCTCACCTATTTCTTCATTATTGGTATTAACAGGTGTCCTATTCTCTTAGGATCTCTCTCTTTACCACTGGAGTCACTCTCTTCATCTGAGGGGGTGTGTTTTCTTGAAGAGATTGGCTTGCCTTCCAGGTTCTTGACAACTACATAAGCTATTTTAGGCGAGGGGTCTTTTATTAATGTCTTCACCTTGTAAACCGAAGTAGAAGCATCCTTTGGGGGACCCATGATACCATCAAGATTTTTGGAAGCTTTCTTGACTGTTCCACATTTATTTTTCGAGCTCTTCTTGTTTAGATTTGGTTCGGTGCTTTCTCCGAGTGAAAGTCGTGTATATTTCGACCATCATTCCATGTATTGGACTGTTAATAGACAGTGAGAAGAGCGTGAGGGTATCACCAACTCACCTTGCTTGGATAATCTCATGCTAGATTCCCACAGTGGGACAACATGATCTAGGGTTTCATCAAAAATTTCTTCCTTCAACTTTCTAGGAAGATCTTGGCAAAAATTGAACTGTCTTGAAAATTTGTGTGGGCTGTACACTTCCACCATGAATTTATTCCCCTGCCTAAAAGTTAAATAGGTAGAACGAAGGCTAAGCATGTTGTCCGCGCGATATGCCTTCAATGTTCCATCATCTTGAAAAAATACATCTTTATCATAACGGATGCACAAGGTCGATAGCACAGAGGGGTTGATATTAGTGAAAAGCTCACGAGCTGATAATTCACTGTATCTCTTGGCCATCTTTTAGCCAGCTAGTCTAACCATTAGTGCATTGCTCTTGCCACGTTGAGGGTCTCGAGTGCGCCAATAGCTATCAGAATATTGCCCGATCCATCCATAAACATAATGAATGGGTAAAATTGCACTACAGGCGCTAGGAGTACTTGAGGAGGAGATCAAACCCAAGCCACGGTAGATACTAGAAAGTACTGGCACCGCTAAAGAGAATCTCTTTCCACGAGCCATCATACTTGCTACTTTGAAAGTTCCAGGGCGAATGCAGTCAAACGCTTCTGTAGGGAAAACAAATTTTCATACCCAACATGAAAGAAGGGTTGCAAGAAAGGTTTTGTCTCTGATTCTTTCTTCAACGCCTAATTCCTCAAAAACAACGTCTTCTTGCTGTAGGCGGGGACGCTACATAATGATACCCGAGGGGTTATTAGTAATCTTGGGCTGTGACGTCGCCTTTCTATGATATCATTGCGGAGGTTTTCATATCTAATGTAGCCTCGAAACCAAAATGTAACCCATGTTTCAAGGGTAACTGGAAGCGACTCTTCCTTGGAACTTAGGTGGTGGTATGCTGCCAACAAGTACTTGCAACTAGATGAAATTATTTCTGGGAGGCTTGTCAACTCCTTTGTCGAGGGCACCACCTCGTCATAAAAGTGGACATGAATAGGTAGCTCGCCTATTGAGAGGTGAAGAGTGTTTGTTAAAGGGCACCAGAATTCGCAAAAGGCCTGTACTACATGGCCACACCTGTCATATGTGAACAAGGACGCATAAACTGCGTCATATATCCTTGTGTCGTTGAGAATGTCTTTATTTTGACTAAGGATGTACTCTAACCATTCCCAGTAGCCATCAATAAACGAAGTTTCACCATAGTTGGCCATAGATTTACCCCATTTTTAATCACCTTTATTGATTTGCTCTATCAACAAGCTCGAACGAACGGAGTCATGACTTTCATAATGCAATGAAGACTTCAAGAAGAATACCTATGAAACAATGGGAGACGACTTCCCAGGAACGTCCAGCTCTGCCTCGGATACTTCATACCACAGTTGAATGTGGTTGGGACCTTTTGATGTATATTCAGGTGCAAGAGCGCCATAAGCTGGAGTATGCGCCGGTAGGGTTGTCTCTTTTGATGTATCTCTTACGTCAGTAATAGTGAGATAGTCTACACCGTCAAGTGGAGCGTCCAAAAAGATCACCATCGCAATGTAGGACCATGAAAGCTGGGCAAAATTTGAATGTGCACAGCGCAGGTCGTTCGCCAGCGCAGATCGGTTTTTCCGGCATTAACACGTACTCGTAAAAGAGAATTGGTGCCGGACCGCAATAGAGCAACTGAGAACGCCTTTGCTAGGACCTCAGAACTCGTACAACGCAGGTCATTCCTCAGCGCAGATCGGTTTGTTCCGGTATTAACACGTACTCGTAAAACAGAAATGGTGCCGGACCGCAATAGAGCAACTGAGAATGCCTTTGCTAGGACCGCAATAAAGGACCCGACTCAGGATGCCTTTGCAAGAGAACGATGACAAACGCTGATTAAATTGCTGAAGAGAAACTCACCAAAATAAACAACACCTGTAAATAAACCAAGAATTCAAATTGTAAATATTGATAGCAGGTGAAAAAAATAATAATAATTACAAAGCAGAATAAAAAGAAAAGTTGAGGCAGAGTAGGAACCATCAATGAAAGCACGTACTAAAGTGAGCAATAATTATAATATCAATCCTGCTCATTAAGTTTTGCTAGCTGCATTACTCAGCCCAGTATCCTATACAGGGGTTCTTCAATATCAAGTAGTAACAAGATGATTACCTTCCTTGGTTATTTGATTCATGTCAGATTGTGCGTCTGTCACGACTAACTAGAAGGAAAGGATATGCGACAACGGATTAGTACATTACAGTGCTCAGCCCTATGGTTTGGAAAAGTTTTGTAATCAGGATACAAAGAAATTATGTGAAGGAAATGGAACAGAAAGCGATTAGGGGTCATGTGCATGAATGAAAGTTACGTTTCGCTATTAAAAAAATGTGAATAAAGGGTGAATCAGTATTAACATCAAGAAAACTACATACTACAATAGTTAGTATGTAGTAGTACAATTTTAGTCCTATTCATCGAGACTAGCTAGTTGCAGTATTCAATCTACTGTGCTAGATAGATTTCATTACCAAGTTGCAGCCAACAAGGCTACCTTCCTCTGAAAATAGTTACTAAATTATGAAAGAGTGTGAGTCAACTGTGACTACTACAAGGTAAAGGGTTTTTGCCAATTACAGGAGCTGAGCATGTAGAATTCAGATGAATTCTGGTTCAGAAAGAACCCGAATTCAGAATCCTTAGGATCAATAGGATCCGAATCTCACTCCACCTTCTTCTCTGCATCTCCCAGATCCACCTCCACGGAGTTCTTTAAAATATGAGTCTCATCAAAGACTACACTTATGCTAAGTATAATCTTGTTGTCTTCCCATATCTTGTATACCTTCATACCTGTTCTGAAACCCATGGGTACTCCCTTCTTAGCTCGTGGTTCTAGTTTTCCATAATCAACGTGATAATAGGCAACACAACCAAAAAATCTCAAATCCGAGTCATCTACTGCTCTACCGTACCAGACTTCCATAGGAATCTTGTATCCTACCTGTGTGCGGGCTCTGATTTATGATATAGCATGCCATGAAAACTGCCTCTCCCGAAAAACCTCTAGAAAGACCTGCATTCGAAAGCATGCACCTTGCTTTCGCCAAAAGTGTATGATTCATTCTCTCGGCTACACCGTTCTGTTGCGGTGTGTGCCGAACGGTGCGATGGCGTGCTATTCCTTTATTCTTGCAGAATACATAAAACTCTGATGAACAGAACATCCGGCCGTTGTCCGTGCGCAGCCTCTTCTCTTTCTTTCCCACCTGATTCTCTACTAGTGTCTTCCACTCCTTGAATCTTGCGAAGGCTTCACTCTTGTGCTTCATCACGAATATCCAAGTCATCCTGGAGTAATCCTCTATGATGCTCAGAAATACATGTACCCTCCAATTGCCTCGACTAGAGATGGACCCCAGCAATCCGAATGGATATAATCAAGCGTACATTTCTTTCTATGAACCGCCTTAGAGAACTTGCTATGTTGTAGCTTCCCATACACGCAGTGCTCACAAAATCCTAAGCTCTTGGCAACATGCCCGGTGAGATATCCCTTCTGGTGAAGTTCCTGCATTCCACGTTCACTCATATGACCGAGTCTCATATGCCACAACTTAGTTAGATCAGCTTCCTTAATCTCGGCTGAGACAACTCCAGCAGAACCTCTGATCGTCTTACCTTGCAACATGTACAAAGTCCCGCTCTTGACTCCCTTGAGAATCACCTTAGAACCCTTGCAGACTTGTAGATCTCCACCTTCACCTTTGAAACTGTATCCCTTGCTGTCGATTAGAATCAAGGAGATCATATTCTTCTTAATAAGTGGTACATGCCTGACTTGCTCCAAAGTACATAACTTCCCTTCATTCGTCTTCAATCTAACTGAGCCACTCCCAATCACCTTACAGACGGCTCCATTTTCCATGAAGACAGACCCTCCGTCCGTTTGGTTGTACGTCGAGAATAGCTCCCTGTTAGAGCAAATATGATAGGAAGCTCCGGAATCAAGGACCCACGTATCTTGAGAGTGCGTGACAACATCCGCCATTAGAACGTAATCATCCTCGGACGAGTTACCTTGTTCTCCTACAGCTGCGGATCCATTCTTCCCATGTTTACCTCGTTTCGGGTAATCTCTCTTCCAGTGCCCCTTTTCCTTGCACCAAGCACAGAAATCCTTGGGCAAATTAGAACCAGAAAACTGCTTTTTCTTGTTTTTCTTACCCTTCTTGCTTCCCCTCGTCTCCATCAGTCCGGAAGCATGGTCCCCTGTACCTGTGCCTGCACCCTTATGGCGCAGTTCCCTAGCATGGAGCGCCGATCTGACCTCCTAGGGGTAAGTCGTCCTTGTTCACAATGAACGACTGCACGAAGTTCTCATATGATGAAGGTAACGAGATCAATAACAAAAGTGCAGCATCCTCATCGACCACCTTCTCACCAATATTACGCAAATCTAAAAGAATTGTATTCAATTGATCAAGATGATCCTTGAGAGCCGTACATTCAAGCATCCTCAAAGTGATGAGCCTTTGCTTTAGCATCAACGTGCTAGTGAGACTCTTCGTCATGTAGAGACTCTCTAACTTGAGCCAGAGCTTCGCGGCTTCCTTCTGATCTGTGACCTCTATGATCACGTCATCCGATAATCACAACATAATGTTTGAATGTGCCTTATCCTCCATAGCCTTGAACTCCGATGATGCAACATTCATGCCTCCTTTTTCTGCAGTCAAAGGTGTCCATATGCCTTGCGATTTGAGCAAAGCCTCCATCTTATCTTCCACAGACTGAAGTTGTTCCCTCCTGTGAACCAGTCGATCTTCAACATTGATCCGGACATCGTTCTTGGTGGATCTTGAACCCTAGTCGCGTGCCCCACCTAGATCGCAAAACCTAACTTTGATTTCACCAAGTTGTGAAACCCTAGCTTTGCTCCGCCTTCATGTTGCAACACCGCCAAACCCGAGCTTTGATACCATTTTGTTATAACAAACCACCTCACGAACAAAGAACGAATAAAGAAGAACACGAGTATTTTACGTGGTTTGCTAGCAAAATATTTGCTAACTACCTCCACGGCGGGAAAGCACCCTTTATTCACTTAAGAGGAACAAGATTACAAGAATGTTTTGCATACCTAATAATGTGACTACTAGGTTCTTTACATAGTGCTAGGAAATCCCTAAAGTTTCCAAATCCGATTTGGGAACAAACTTGTTGCCTAACTAATCCTCCAGAGCCTTTGGCTTCCAATGTTTCCTAATCAAAGTTGGAAACAAAGATTTTGACCGCCTTTGACCAATTCAAGGCACCAACTCAACAAAAACAAATATGCATAAATTTATAGTGAAAATAAATTTGTCAGAAGCCTTTGTTTACTACGGTTGTTGTGAATATTCATTACTTTAACCTACACATACGTTGTTGTTTTTTTTTTTTTTTTTTGAGAAATTGTGTTGTCGTCAACTGAGTTTGAACCCAGGTCCTCATGCAGGGGCTCCAAACGCTATGCCACTTGAGCTACCACCCTGGCTTCAACCTACACATACGTTGAATAGAATGATAGTGAATATTGGAATGTTTCAGTTTAATTATTTTCGTATAGATATATTCGTAGATGATTAATAATTCTTCTCTCAAAGAGGGAGACGATTTGAGATTTTTAATCATCAAACTATTGGGGCCATGTTTAGCATTTTGGTTACATAAAGGGAGCAATAAATTTGAGGCCCACAAATATTTTTTAGACATGCTTTGTGGGACATGTTGTGCAGTATGCGTGCAATGTACGTCCTCCCTTCAAGTTTGCTCCCACACTTCATGTATTTAGTTTTATGATTTTTATTTTTTCTCATTTCATCAAAATTTCAAATTTATTCTAAATCATTAAAATGAATTATTCATGACAAATCCTCAAAAGAGATGTGATGTATGAAGATGGTGTTATTCGGATGAACTTCTCCCACGTAACAAGCTCCAACTAGCACAATATTTCCTCCAACACGTGAAGTTACTTCTCCACATGGAAGTAATATACGTATGTCAATTTTTCAAGACCAGTTTTGTAGGGTTTTGAGCTCCGAATTAATCGGAGGCGATTTGGGCGACGATTCTTTCAACTGCTTCGAGACTTAGGTTGCACTAGGGTTTCAATCGACGATCAACACAGAGGCTTCCTTCAGTCTTGAGTAGCAATGGCGATGGGTCAGGGTTCCTCTCTAGACTTCGTGCCCTCTCTCTCTCTCTTGAAGAAGAAGAAGAAGTGGAGGTTTTCGAAAGGGACTATAGCTTGGCTGCAATCAACGGAAGAGGACCATGCTTTTTCGGAAGATTTCTTCGTCCAATCAAGTTCAACATCTGGGCTATAAATTTATTGTTCAAGAAAATTTCGCCAGATGGAGAAGAGGTCAGTATTCACGAGATTGTGTCCTAAATTTTCGTGTTTCAATTACCTAACAAAGAAGCACTGGATATGGCATATTCGGGTGGACCTTGATTTTTTACAAGAGTATTTTGATACTAAAACCTTGTGATCTAACTACCAACTTGGACTAAACATCTTTCGATACGATATAATTTTGGGTTCAAGTGAAGAATATTCCCTTGTACCATCAAACGGAAGACGATCTTTGTAAAAATTTGAAGAGTTATGTGTGTATAATTTATATTGATTCCAAAATTTCTTCGAGTCTAGGTGGAGATTATATGAGAGCCAGAATGAGATTGGACATCAATAAACCACTACGAATATGGCGATTCATAGAAGTTTTGGGTAAGAAGACTTGGCTAGACTACAAGTACCAGGGAATTCTGTGCTTGTGCCACTGGTGTGGGATGATAAATCATCTAGGTGAGGATTGTTTGATGCGTACCGACCTGGAAAAGACCCAAAATCATCCCGAATTCGGAGAGTGGCTCTTGTTTAGACCAGCTCCGAAGAAGAAGTTAGTTGATGCTTTCAAAGAAGAGAAGGAGCCTATTCACGACGTTAACGACGCTGATGGGATGGGATTCCAATCGATGATAATATCGACGAAGCCGTGGATGCTATTATTGGGTCAGACAGTGGTAACTCAGTCGAAGGCTCTGTTTCAGATCATTCGACCAACTCAATAGATCACATGAATGTCGTCGACAACCCTATTGCCAGTATGGACAAATCAGGGCACTTTTCACCCGAAGACACAGGTAAAGGAATCATTTTTTCTTTAAACCATTCAGAGGCAGGCGGTAAGAGGAAGGTCAGTGAGATAAACATTAGCCCGCAGCCGGCTGAGAAGGTTAAGAATCGTATTCCAAGCTTTTATAGGGCTTCGTGTTTTCAGGTGGGGGCAGGGAAGTACCGGGGGAGGCTTTGGAGGAATAGGTGGAGGTCAGGGTGGTCGAGGTGGGAGAGGAGGGGCTAGAGGGGTACAGACAAGTGCTAATTTGACACAAGGCAGAGGGTCCGGTCAGGATAATCGAACAAATATCAAAGAAACCCATTCAGTACACACGAACTCGAGGATGAACAAAATGGCCGATGCTGCAACTGGAATGAGTAAGAATCAGGTTTATACTATGCGCATTCCGACACAGGAAGAGGGTGCCTTAAAGAACCTACCACCTTCATTGGCTGCGACTAGAATCCAGTCCAACCAGTCGCAATGAGTCTCCTAAGATGGAATGTGCGGGGGCTTGGGAACCCCCGTAGAGTTATTTCTCTTTGCGATTTAGTGAGGAGACAAAATCCCAACGTAGTCTTCTTAATGGATACAAAGCAGTATGCAATGGAGATGACAAGGATCCAAGACAGACTGGGTTTTCGAAATGGTGTATTCATGGATTGTGATGATCGTAGGGGAGGTTTGGCTCTTATGTGGGATGCCGAAGTCAATTCCGCGCTCGACAAGATGTCAAGGTACTACATTCACGATTTTTTCAGTATTGCTCGTGAGAAAAAGCATGTTTATTTAACGGGCATTTATAGGGACCCATACATAAATCAAAGGCACCACTCTTGCACTTTGATGGAACGTCTTCGTCCTCATAACCATCCTTGGTGTGTAATCAGTGATTTCAACGCCTTTTCGTCTATTTCTGAAAATGAATGAGGAAGACCAGTCTCTTTCAGTCAGATAGAGGGGTTCTCGGGTGTTATAAATCGATTACAGTTACAAGATATTGTATTCTCTAGTGTGCGCTTTAGTTGATCTTATAATCAGAGTGATGATCAAAATATCGTGGAACGATTGGATAGATGTCTTGTTATGGATGGATGTATTGATATTTTCAGTTGGGGTAAGGTGGATCACCTTATAGCAGAAGTCTCAGACCATGTTCCGTTGCAGTTGGTGTGGCCATCGTCCATTCTCAGAAACATTCGCGTCAATCGACGGTTTTAGTTTGAGACGATGTGGTTACAAGACCAGGGTTGTGTTAGATTTGTGGAAGAAAGTTGGTCAGGGTTGCAGGGGTCGGTCAGTGGTAAGTTGGGAGGGATGGCTACGACCCTCAAAGCTTGGAACAAGGAGGGTTCAGTCATGTTGTAACCGAACTTGGGAAATTGAGATCCAGACTTAGTCAATTGGCCGAAGGAGTACAAACTGCTGCAACAGTTGCTGAAGCGAAAACTATTCGTATCAGGATTTTACAACTACTTCTCAGAGAGGAGGATATGTGGAGACAGCGCAGCCGAGAGTTGTGGATGAGAAAGGGTGACCAAAAAATGAGCTTCTTTCAGCAAAAGGCTTCTATTTTTAGAAATAAAAATCGTATTTCAGGTTTGGAGAACTCGGATGGCATATGGACTACTGATTCAGGGGCAGTTATTTCTATTTCGGAGAATTACTTCACGGGTATCTTCAGTTCTAGCGACCCAACTAGAGCTCAGATGGAAAATATGCTGGTTCACGTGGAAGAGTTGATTTACGGGGAACAGAGAGATGCATTGTGTCATCCTTATACTGACGATGAGGTTCTAATAGCCCTCAACCAGCTTGCACCGACCAAATCACTGGGGCCAGACAACTTTGCGGCGATATTCTTTCAGCGTTTTTAGAGCTTGGTAGGAGGCAAACTTGAAACTCTTTGTCTGAGTTTTCTCAACGGTTATGGAGATATCACATCCTTTAATCACAATCTTATCGCGCTGATTCCCAAGGTGAAACATGTAAGAAAATCTACTTATTTACGTCCTATCAGTTTATGTTCTACGGTTTACAAAATTATAGAAGGATGTCTTGACTCGATTTTCTCGGAGAATCAATCTGCTTTTGTCCCAGGTAGACTGATTTCCGACATTATTCTTATTGCTTCAGGATGTTACATACTATGAAGAATCGAAAGAAAGGAAAAACAGATTTTCTTGCCCTAGAGGTCCACATGAGTAAGGCTTACGATAGAGTGGAATGGGATTTCCTGATAGCTGTAATGGAAATGATGGGGTTTGGAAACTTTTGGATAAATAGTGTCATGAACTGTATATCTACGGTTTCCTACAGCCTTATTGTGAATGGTGAAGTTAAGGGGCAGATCTCTCCGGAGAGAGGTTTTCGTCAGGGATGTCCACTCTCGCCCTATATTTTCTTACTTGTTAGTGAAACTTTATCTCAAAGTCTAACAGATGCTATGCAGGAAAGGGTGTTTATCTGGGATGGATGCTTCACGTAGTGGTCCCAATATTTTACATCTTTTCTTCACATATGATAGCTTTTTATTCACCAAAGCTACACCGGAGGAGATTTCAGTGCTAAGAGATATTATTCATGATTATAAATTAGCTTCTGGTCAAATGCTGAATATGCAGAAGTCTTCAGTTAATTTTTCAGACAATATCCAACCAGAGGACATAAGCTCTCTCAGTTCTTTGTGTGGTGTGCCGTTGGAGTCCCAACCAGACAGCTATGTGGGCCTACCGACGCAAATGGGAAGAAGTCACACAGATAAGTTTAGTCCTCTTGTCGAGAAAGTATACAAAAAGATGAAAGATTGGAAACGTAATTCCTTATCTACAGTTTGTAAAGAAGTTTTAATCAAAGCCGTCATTCAATTTATTCCAACTTATACCATGGGTTGCTTCATATTACCTACTAAAACTTGTCATGATCTTGAGAGAGCTGCAAGACAGTTTTGGTGGGCGTGGTGATGAGTGGAAGAGGAAGATTCATTCAGTAGCTTTGGATAAACTTAAAGATTATCGTGAGAATGGTGGTCTAGGATTTCGAGATTTTCAAGATTTTAATAGAGCTATCCTAGCTAAGCAAACGTGGAGGTTCTTGCAAAAACCGAACTCTTTAGTTCATCCAGTTTTCATGCAGAATTACTTTCGCAATTCTACAATCCTGTAGTACGAGCTGAAGAAGACGTCACGAGTTTCATACGTATTTAGGAGTGTCTTGGCGGGTAAATATTTACTGAAAAGGGGTTCGGTATGGAAAATTAAGGATGATAGCAAAGTGAGAACCTTTAGGGATGTCAAGAATTAGGTGTCAAAACCCTAGCATTGAAATTGGCATAGAGACGAGCAAGAAGGCAAGTGAAAAAGATTGATGAATTTGGGTAATGTAGCAGGCCCTTCGACCTCCTGTAGCAGGTCGTGCGACCTGGTTCGGGCCGGGCAGTTTTTGGAATTGTTACCTTCTTTGTTTTGGCAACGTTTGGACGATGCTTTCGGCACAATTCTGTAGTATATGTCTATATATGGGTGTAGGACTCTTGTATTGACAAGTGTTGTTATGTATGGTGTATCGTTGATTGTATTTGGCTCTCTCATCAATAAATCGGGTTGTTTTGGCCGTGGATGTAGCTACTCTCAAAACTAGTGAACCACGTTAAATCTTTGTGTTGTTCTTCATCTTGTTCTTCGTCTTATCTCTCTTCTTGGTTCCTAACAAGTGGCTTCGAGCTTTCGTGTGCGTACTCTAACAAGGGACAAGTGGTTGTTAAGGCCCAACACTTATAGCGTCATCACTACGTGTCCTACCGGTCTTGAAGATTAGAGGGTCTCTGAGCTTATTGATGCAAACACGGGATCATGGAATGTTGAGAAAGTTCAACAAACTCGATGGGCAGTAGACATGGAAGCGGTAATTAGGGGTGCAACTTGGACAGGCTGAACCAGACCAACCCGAACCCAGCCCGGACTAAAGTTGGGCTTGGCCACATGTTTTGAGTAATTTGGACGGGCTCGGGCCAAAATTCTCAACCTGAATTGCAATTAGGGTCGGGCTTGGGTACGAATGTTAAACAATGGGCTAGCCCGAATTACCCGATTTGTGAACTCATTACCCATAATGTTATATGCAGAGAGTATTAGATATAATTTATCAAGAATCAATTATTATTTTGATTAGTTATTAATGATATTCTATTATGTTTATGTTCATAACTAATAATTTTTTTTTTCATAAAATATCTAATATTTTCTCGTATAAATGGTTAATTTTTCTAATTCACTCTAACAATCTATTTCTTTAATGTTTTAGCCTTTAATAAAAGAAATTGAAGTGTCTACATTCGTTATCTATTTTTATATTTAATTTATTAAATTAACTTTAAAGGAACAATTTTAATTAAGTCGAATGTGATATTATATTAATTTATTTTTTTAATGGGTTAGCACGAATTCAACCCTAACCCGAAATTGGTTTGTTTGAATCTGGGCTTGGACGGGCTGACAATGCTGCTAACCCGGGCTGGGCTGGGCTTGGACAACCCCGACAGAATTCGGGCTTGGGCTTGGGCAAGGGTGTCGACCCGCTCAGCCCGCCTGAGTTACAGTCCTAGCGGTAATTTCAGTTCCTATTGTTACTCATGGGGATTCGGATCAGATTTATTGGGTGCACTCTGAAGACGACAACGATACAGTAAACACGGGATATAAGGCTCAAAGGGCCTTAACCAACGCTATTATTTCTTCATATGATACTAGAAATAATGATGCTTGGCTAAATAAGCTTTGGAACCTCAAAATTCCAAAGAAAATCATTTTGTCGTGTTGGCGCTTATGGATATCTTCTCTTCCAGTTGCTTGTAAACTGAGGAGCAGGGGTGTCAATGTTCCCTTGGAGTGTTAACTCTACAACAATGGATTTGAAACGCTGGAACATTTATTCTTTGGTTTCTCTCATTCTAAGGGGGTTTGGAAGCACATTATGGGTTCGAGCTTTTTTTGTTAGCGAAGCAGAAGCTCTGAGAGACTTCATTTATCAGTTTTTTGCGACTGAAAGCATGAATCATTGCGAGCTTTTTGATCTAGCTATTTGGGCGATTTGGATGACTAGAAACGATGAACTCTTCAATGGTAAGGGTAAGAAAGCTGAAACAGTGGCTAGTAAAGGACTGGTTTTTGAACCGGAATAAAGAGGCGAGATTGACTGGCAAACTTGAAGAACAGGGGAAAGAAATAGCGGCGATTAACATTAGGAGAGTATTCTTAAATAGGGATTTATCAAAGTCAACACTGATGCAGCGGGGAAGGATCACCACCCAGGGTCTCGGGTGTGTGCTCAGGAACAGCAACGTGCAGTTCATTGCAGCTAGAAAGCGTCGAGTTCCTCGTCAGAGGTCGCCGTTGATGGCGGAACTAGCGGCGGTAAAGGAAGGTCTAGACCTGGCAGCGGAGCTGGGTTTCTCCGCGGTGCAACTTGAACTCGATAACTCAGTGGCAGTATCTCTGCTACAGGACGAATTTGCAGGGAAGATAAAAGAAATCAACGCTATCTCAGATTTGAAGGAGATCCTAGGAGGCTGCAGAACAACACTACAAAAAAAATGACCAAAAACGACGGCCAGAAAGCGTCGTATATGAGAAAATTCGCGTCGTTTTATACATTTACGACGGCAAACTGACCGTCGTATGCAAAGGCGTCGTTTTTACTTATACGACGGTTAGTGACCGTCGTATTTGATGCTATACGACGGTATGGTTTTGACCGTCGTTAAAAGATATAAATACGACGGCTCGTTTGTGACCAAAAAGCCATTAATCACGACTCGGCACCAAAGTCCACTACGATTGTGCTAACTACTTGAGCATCAAAATTCAGATGCCATCAACCAAGAGCGTTCATTAACCAATTTATTAAACTCAACACTGCTTCAAGATAATCTTCACTTTACTACTTCAGTAATTTGACCTGTACCACAACAAAAAAAATATAATTATTTGTACTAATGCATCTAACAAAATTAGCTAATTATAAGAGATAATTATAAAAAATGCATACCCATTTCGTTGGCCATACTACGCACTGTCCTTTTGCAATTTGTATATCGTCCCCGCATGAAATTTTGTGACACAACTTGAATTTACCCTCAATGCATGTCTCGATTCTAACCCCTACATAAGTTTTCCCCAACCGCAATCCATGCACTATAGTAGATGGATCAGTAGCTTCTATGACACCACGTGCTATTGCAAAACGAGGTTTTGATTTTGACAAAATATCAACCTTCGACCCAACCTACAGCAAAACAAACAAGTACAAAAACCATGAGTACCTATATAATAAGATAAAACGGTGTAGGTCCAACAAAGACTTCCTCCGATAACCTGACTACAATGAAATTTGAAGTTAAAAATCTTTAAGAAAAAAGTTTGATTAATCACAATTATGTATTTTCCATCTACTATAGAATTTACTAGATATTTCATTAGTTAGTTCTACAAACTTATCATTTCACATTAACTATATCTAAAATCCAGTTAAGATATGACAAGTAGCTTCATATCCCTTCAAACAATGATAAGTTTTTTAGACTTCATAACCCTTACCTCTTGATATTTTCAAAAAACTGTTTTTGTGGGATGTAATAGACACTAATAGGATCCTACTGTCCGAGTTTTTTAGGTTTTGACTCAACCGTTTGAGAGAAATTAACATTTGAACCCAGCCACGACAGTTTCAGGTTGCAAATACACCAACCATTGTGTTTTTGCGCATATCGCAAGATTGAATCATGCTTTTCAAAAACTGTTTTTGTTGGAGATTATAGACTTCTTTATCAACATTTTGTACAAATTTCACAAGTTTTTGACCCACGGTTTTAGAGTTATTGAATTTTAAAGTTAGAGTTGCGGTTCTGACTTTCTTACGATCAGCCATACGTTTTCGCTGATAACTCCTCCACCTCTTGATATTTTCAGAAACTGTTTTTGTGGTATGTAATAGACACTAATAGGATCCTACTGTCCGAGTTTTGTAGGTTTTGACTCAACGGTTTGAGAGAAATTAACATTTGAACCAAGCCACGACAGTTTCAGGTTGCAAATACACCAACCATTGTGTTTTTGCGCATATCGCAAGATTGAATCATGCTTTTCAAAAACTGTTTTTGTGGGAGATTATAGACTTCTTTATAAACATTGTGTACAAATTTCACAAGCTTTTGACCCACGGTTTTAGAGTTATTGAATTTTAAAGTTAGAGTTGCGGTTCTGACTTTCTTACGATCAGCCATACGTTTTCGCTGATAACTCCTCCACCTCTTGATATTTTCAAAAACTGTTTTTGTGGTATGTAATAGACACTAATAGGATCCTACTGTTATTCAAAGAGGACATTAACTCAGAAGTAAAGTTCAATAGCGAAGAATGCTAGCCAACTATCTGATTGTGTGAGTACGATTTCATTTTATTTATATTAGATCATGACATCAAAATAACAGTTTGAAGCACTTTTTCCACATTCAATGGCAGGCAGAGGACGGGGCTCTCTTGGAGAACACAACTGATGATCATGTCAAAGCCATGAATAACAAACACACATTAAGCTTAAAGGGACACACAACAACCAACTAAGCGAACCAGGTAGCTGTACTGTAAGAAATGTTCATCATAAGCCTTAAGTACCTTTAGCTAAACTTCTGAGTATAACAAAAATGGGTACATTTAAACACATGATCAGGACCAGGGACCTTTCCGGACAAGTCCCCTGACTGATTGATCAGAAACACGCAAAGGAGCTGAAGCTCATATTCAAAGGTGCAGTGAGCAGTGAAGGACACAAAACACTGTACCTTCAATTCATACAAAAAATATATAATAAATGTACTCATTTTCTAAGTTTTTCAAGAGAGCCCTATGATTTGAACTAAGACCAACTTATGAGATGGACTTGTTTACTAAGAAGAGACAAATCGGACTTGCCACAAAACAAGTAATATGTAACAGTGGAAGTAAGATTTGTAATGTCTGGTGGTTTAGGATGGCAATGGAAAGGCGGCCCACAAGTTCATTACGCCTTCCGGCTTGGAAGGTTAGGAGGGTAAAATATAAGCTTTCACCATTTAATTTGTCTGATAAACTGACTTCTACGGTTAGGGTGCACAAGGCATATGTTTGTGAACCTGTATATTCTGTCGTATATCAATCTTTTCGTCTTGTTATTTAATCGAACTCTGTAGGGAAATTTTGGAGCCTCCTCTGTGTTATTTAACAACTTTAGTCTTATACATTTTACACTGTACAGATTAGTAAAGTCTTATTGTCTTATGAGATTTTTTCCCCATTTTCTAGCTCTATCACAAAAACAGCTACATTTGTAGTTCTATGATGAGCCCTGAGTAGGCTATCGGATGGGTCTTATAAAATAATTATTTTAAGAAAAGTTTAAGAATCCAGATTTAAATCCCAACTCCACACGCACAGAAGAATGGTAATCCATCAAAACCTATGAAACAAAGGCAGCTATACACTCCCAGGTAAACCAATCTCCGTGACTTATTACTCTCAATTTGAATGAATTGTGGATTCCTTGAACGTCCAGACTTTGTGACCATACATTCGAGGTTGCCCATGTGGTACCAATTTCTAGTGACCCAAAACTCCCAAATTAGGGGGATAACCTTTAGTCATATTCCAAACAAACAAACAGTATTTTGTAAGATGAAGTGAAACAAAATCAATTCATAATAACTACTGCACTTCCGTAGCTATTATGAATTGACACTGACACTTGGACTTCAATGGTTTATGGCCGATTTATTTGATTCTTATACATGGGTAAAAGATCGCCCTAGTAAAATTATTCAGCAATAAACATAACAACTACAAAATCATACCTCTAATGAGGGTTCCACCAAACAAACACAAAGCCTCATGAGAAACCCTTAGCGAGGAGACACAATTGGTTCCTCGAGTCCGCAGATCCAAACATGATTTAAAACTTGCGAAGAAACATGACACAAACAACGGAAAGAGATTGCGAAACAGGGTACGAAGAGCATGAGAGATGAGAAAGAATCTAACCTGAAATCAAACCCTAGAATACCATATTTCATGATTGAAACCTTGATAACGCTTCCATCCAGATCTGAAGAGAAGCGAAGGAATTTCGTTGATCGGAATCAGCTCGCCGACGATCTTCAGAAAGAGAGACGGAGCGGTGAAAGAAGATTTGGGACATAGAGAGAATGAGAGAGTATCGAACGGTGGTTACAGAGATGTGAATATGAAAGGATATAATTAATGTTTTCTCACATTGTGAAATGACGTCGTCCAATCTTATTAAATACGACGGCTGGAGCCGTGGGTGTAGTATAAGACCGTTAGATACGACGGTCTGCACACTGGCCGTCGTAATTCAAGGTTAAATACGACGGTACTTAAGGCGGCCGTAGTAATTTTACATAAATACGACGGTATCCTTTCAACCGGCGTTTAAGGTCAAATACGACGGGAGTGGAGGCCGTAGTTTTTACTGACCGTCGTATTTGCTAACTTTTTTTGTAGTGCAAGCTCGGCAAATTTCAGCACAGTAGAGTATCTTCATATTCAAAGAGAAGGAAACTCATTTGCGGATCTGGTTGCCTCTGAACAAATAGATGAGGGGGACGTTACATTTACTCTGAAACGCCAATTTGGACGCAAGATGTACTGAACAATGATTTGTAGGGGTTGACTAACCTTAGTTAATATAAATCCTTTCTCTCAAAAAAAATATACTTATGTCAAGAAAGAGTATGAAGTCAAGAATAAAAACATTAACGACTTAACTATAGAATTGATAGGTTCAACGATCCATAACTATAAGATGATTCGGCAAGAATTTGAAAAAATTGAATTAATTGTCCTTTCAAGTATAAATTTGGGTCAATTACTTATTATCCACCTCCAGTATGGCATAATGATCCATGTGCCACCTCCAGTGTGGAAACTAATCAATTAACACCTAAAGTTTAATATTGTTAACAAATCCAAACTGGGGTGAATTTTTTGTTAGAAAGTTAACTCTGTTAGAGGCATAATTTTCAATGAGATAAAATGGTAAACTAAATGAAAAAGAAAGAAAGAAAGAAAGAAAGAAAGAAAGAAAGAAAGAAAGAAAGAAAGAAAGAAAGAAAGAAAGAAAGAAAGAAAGAAAGAAAGAAAGAAAGAAAGAAAGAAAAGAAAGAAAGAAAGAAATTGCAAAATAAAACGAAAAACTTCAACACAAAATGGGGTAAGTTTCCTCCATCACTTCTCCTTTCTCAATCAAGTAGTTAACTTGATTGGGGTTCGATTAGAGGAATAGATATGTCGGATCTTGAAATTTAGAGGGGCTTGGAGGTTGGGTGGTCGTTTTTAGACGAGTTTGGAGGTTGGAGGAAAAAATGGTGCTGAGTTGGTTCCTTGAATTGGTCAAAGCGGCCAAAGACTTTGTTTCCAACTTTGATTAGGAAACATTGGAAGTCAAAGGAGGTGGAGGATTAGTTAGGAAACAAGTTTGTTTCCAAATTGGATTTGGAAACTTTAGGGATTTACTAGAACTATATAAAGAACCTAGTAGTCACATTATTAGGTATGCAAAAACATTATTGTAGTCTTGTTCCTCTTAAGTGAATAAACAGTGCTTTTCCGCCGTGGAGGTAGTTAGCAAATATTTTGCTAGCGAACCACGTAAAATACTCGTGTTCTTGTTTATTCGCTCATTGTTCGTGAGGTGGTTGGTCATAACAAACTGGTATCAGAGCTCGGGTTTGGCGATGTTTCAAGATCAAGATCAAGGCGGAGCAAAGCTAGGGTTTCACAACTTGGTGAAATCAAAGCTTGGGTTTCGCGATCTAGGTGGAGCACGCGACTAGGGTTCAAGATCCACCAAGAAAGATGTCCGGATCGATGTTGAATATCGACAAGTTCACAGGAGGGAACAGCTTCAGTCTGTGGAAGATAAAGATGGAGGCTTTGCTCAAATCGCAAGGCTTGTGGGAACCTTTGACCGCGGACAAGGGAGGCATGAATGTTGTATCAGAGAAGTTCAAGGCAGTGGAGGAGAAGGCACATTCAAACATTACGTTGTGCTTATCGGATGACGTGATCATCGAGGTCGCAGATCAAAAGGAAGCAGCGAAGCTCTGGCTCAAGTTGGAGAGTCTCTACATGACGAAGAGTCTCACTAGCAAGTTGATGCTAAATCAAAGGCTCTTCACTTTGTGGATTCTCGAAGGTACGACTCTCAAAGACCATCTTGATCAATTGAACACAATTATCCTTGATTTGCGTAATATTGGCGAGAAGGTGGGTGATGAGGATGCCGCACTTTTTTTTTTGATCTCGTTACCTCCATCGTATTAGACTTTGATGCAGTCATTCATTGTGAACAAGAATGACTTATCTCTAGAGGAGGTCAGACCAGCACTCCATGCTAGAGAGTTGCGCCATAAGGGTGCAGGCACAGGTACAGAGGACCATGCTTCCAGACTGATGGAGACGGGGTAAGCAAGAAGGGTAAGAAGAACAAGAAAAAGCAGTTTTCTGGTTCTAAGTTGCCCAAGGATGTCTGTGGTTGGTGCAAGGAAAAGGGGAATTGGAAGAGAGATTGCCCGAAACGAGGACAACGGGGACAGAACGGATCCGCAGCCGTAGCAGAACAAGGTAACTCGTCTGACGATGATTAGGTTCTAATGGAGGATTTTTTCACGTACTCAGGATGCGTGGGTCCTTGATTCCGGATCTTCCTATCATATTTGCTCTAACATGGACCTATTCTCGGCGTACAACCAAACTGATGGAGGGTCTGTCTACATGGAAAACGGAGCCGTCTATAAGGTGATTGGGAGCGGCTCAGTTAGATTGAAGACGAATGAAAGGAAGTTATGTACTTTAGATCAAGTCAGGCGTGTACCACTTATTAAGAAGTATCTGATCTCCTTGAGTTTACTCGATAGCAAGGGATACAGTTTAAAAGGTGAAGGTGGAGATCTACAAGTCTGCAAGGGTTTTAAGGTGATTCTTAGGGGAGTCTAGAATGGGACTTTGTACATGTTTCAAGGTTCGATGATCACAGGTTCTGCTGGAGTTGTCTATGCCGAGATTAAGGAAGCTGATCTAACTAAGCTGTGGCATATGAGGCTCGGTCATATGAGTAAACGTGGCATGCAGAAACTTCACAAGAAGGGATATCTCACCGGGCATGCGCCCAAGAGCCTAGGGTTTTGTGAGCACTGCGTGTATGGGAAGCTACAGCGTAGCAAGTTCCCTAAGGCGGTTCATAGAACAAAAGGTACTCTTGATTATATCCATTCAGATTGCTGGGGTCCATCTCGAGCCGAGGCGATTGGCGCGTATAGGTATTTATTAAGCATCATAGACGATTACTCCAGGATGACTTGGATATTCGTGTTGAAGCACAAGAGTGAAACATTTGCAAAATTCTAGGAGTGGAAGACGCTAGTAGAGAATCAGGTGGGAAAGAAGGTGAAGAGGCTGCGCACGGACAAAGGCTTATAGTTTTGTTCATCAGAGTTTGATGGGTTCTGCAAGGATCAGGGAATAGCATGCCATCGCACCGTTAGGAAAACACCGCAGCAGAACGGTGTATTCGAGAGAATGAATCAGACACTTTTGGCGAAAGCAAGGTGCATGCTTTCGAATGCAGGTCTTTCTAGAGGTTTTTGGGGAGAGGCAGTTTCCATGGCATGCTATCTCATAAATCGGAGCCCGCACACAAGTATAGGATGCAATATTCCTGTGGAAGTCTAGTCCGGTAATGCAGTGGATTACTATAACCAAGAGCTAAGAAGGGAGAACTCATGGGTTTTAGAACAGGTGTGAAGGGATACAAGATATGGGCAAAAAACAAGATTATACTTAGGAGAAGTGTGGTCTTTCATGAGACTCATATATTGAAGAACTCCGTGGAGGTGGAGCTTGGAGGTGCAAAGAAGAAGGTTGAGGGAGAGTCAGATCCTACTAATCCTAAGGATTCCGAAATCCCTACACCGCCGCCAGAAGAAGAAGAGGAAGAAGCAGAAGATTCTGATAGTGAAGATGCGTCTCTACCAGAGGAACCGGATCATCAGAGTATTACGGTGGGAAGACAAAGAAGATTTATCAAGCCTCTGGAGAGATACAGAGATGATATTTTGGTGGGATATGCATTACAGGTAGCGGAAGAGGTAGAGGACGAGCCATCCTCCTACAAGACCGCTATATCTAGTTCTGAGTTAGCACAGTGGATTGTCGCGATGGGAGAATAGATGGAGTCTCTTAGCAATAACTCGACTTGGGAGCTTATTAAATTGCCTGCAGGAAGGAAGATAGTCAGCTGCAAGTGGGTTTTCAGAATAAAGGAAGGAATTGCATCTGGATAGGGCATCAAGTATAAGGCAAGGCTAGTTGCAAGAGGGTTCAATCAGAGAGAGGGAGTTGATTACAACGAGATCTTCTCACCAGTGGTCAGACATACTTCTATCCGGGTGCTACTAGCAATGGTGGCACACCACGACCTAGAGCTTGAGCAATTGGATGTCAAAACAGCTTTTCTACATGGAGAGTTGGAAGAGGAGATATACATGAGCCAACCAGAAGGGTTCCAAGTTCCCGGAAGAGAGAACCACGTGTGCAAGAAGAAAGAGATCTCTCTACGGACTTAAGCAGTCGCCGAGGAAATGGTACAAGAGGTTTGACAGTTTCATGTTGAAGATTGGTTACCACAAGTGCGAGTATGATTGTTGCGTGTATCACAAAGAGTTGCATGGTGGATCACGTATTTACCTAGTTTTATATGTGGATGATATTCTGATTGCAACTCGAAATATCAAGGACATTAGAGAACTGAAGAGGTCCCTTAGCACAGAATTAGAGATGAAGGATCTGGGAGCTTCTCGGAAGATATTGGGAGTTGAGATCTATAGAGATAGGAAGAAGAAGAAGAAGGTTTTCTTATCACAGCAGGGATGCATCAAGAAGATCTTAGCAAGATTCGGGATGTTATCAGCTAAATCTATAGATACTCCTATGGAAACTAACAGCAAGCTGATAATGTACACCGTTCATACTGAGGAGGAGAAGGAGTACGTGTCCAAGGTTCCATATGCTAGCGCAGTTGGAAGCCTCGTGTATGATACGGTCTGTACTCAACCAGACATAGCATTCGCTGTAAGTGTGGTTAGTCGTTTCTTGGCTCATTCGAGTAAGGACCATTGGCAGGCGGTGAAACGCATATTCAGGTACCTTAAGGGTACGTTAGACATTGGCTTATTCTATGGGTCTAGTGAAGACATCTTGGTAGCTGGTTTCTCGAATGCGGACTATGAAGGGGATATTGACACTACTAGATGAATGACAAACTATGTATTTGCTTTTGGAGCATTTGTTGTGAGTTGGAAGGCCACGCTACAGCCGACGGTGACGTTGTCCACCACAGAGGCGAAGTATATGGCTCTAACGGAAGCAGCGAAGGAGGCAATTTGGCTTAAGAGAATGGTCAATGATCTAGGGCTACTTCAAGATCAGGCGATAGTCTACTGTGACAGCTTGAGTGCAATTTGCTTAACTAAGGACCAGGTTTATCATGAAAGGACCAAGCATATTGACATCAGGTATCATTTTCTGAGAAGTGAGAGCAGGATCAAGGTGAAGAAGGTGGGGACAGCTGACAACCCCGCATATATATTCACAAAGCCAGTTCCGGAGAGCAAGTTCCAGCATTGTCTGGAATTGCTCAACATCTTGAGCCAGTGAGGCCCTTCGGGGCATGTCGGACCCAGCGGGGGTCCAGTGAGTCTCTGTGACGAGAGACATTGGGTGCGGAGAAGATGTAGCTTTATTTTACGAGAAGAGGATCCACTGCTGTTGACGAGATCATTCAATTCAAGGTGCAGATTTGTTGAGTTGGTCCCTTGAATTGGTCAAAGGCAGCCAAACACTTTGTTTCCAACTTTGATTAGGAGTCATTGGAAGTCAAAGGAGGTGGTGGATTAGTTAGGAAACATGTTTGTTTCCAAATTGGATTTGGAAACTTTAGGAATTTCCTAGCACTATATAAAGAACCTAGTAGTCACATCATTAGGTATGCAAAAACATTTTTGTAGTCCTAATCCTCTTAAGTGAATAAAGCGTGATTTTCCGTCGTGGAGGTAGTTAGCAAATACTTTTCTAGCGAACCACGTAAAATACTCGTGTTCTTCTTTATTCGTTCATTGTTCGTGAGGTGGTTTGTCATAACAGATGGCCGGAATAAATGGAGTTTGGAGGCAAAGGTGGTCGTTTCTCTCTTTCTTTCAATTTATCTGATATGAAAATTGATTTGAGGATTCCAATTTAGGGTTTTTATTTGGGGATCAGTGTGCGAAATCTCTTGAAAAATTTGGCGGCACTGAGATTTGTCATGTGTAGATGTGTGGTTTTTGGTGAAGTTGCGATGATGCGATTTTCTGATAACGGGTTGCCGGATTCAGGGTTTGTAGATTGTAGCGGTGGTGCTACTGTGGTGTTGGAAGTGTTAATGGTAATG
This sequence comes from Linanthus parryae, assembly GCA_023055425.1. NCBI lineage: Eukaryota > Viridiplantae > Streptophyta > Magnoliopsida > Ericales > Polemoniaceae > Linanthus > Linanthus parryae. The sequence continues at coordinate 18,295,461 of JALGPY010000009.1, forward strand.
GTGACGGCTCTGGGTTGTCTCGAAATGGTGGTTGTTCCTTGATCTGAGTTTGGTTTCAGTGGCATTGCTTTTGGGTTTATTTTGAAAATTTGGAGAAATTAAGGAGAGGGAAATTTTCCAGAATTTGGACATTTTTGTGTCGGATTCCGGGTTTAATGTGGCAGTGGTGTTGGTTGTTCATCGTGTTCTTATTTTGGTGATTGGACTATTGGGCCCCTGAAAAACAGTCACCTAACGAAAAAATTTGGATGAAAAAGATTTTAGTTGTTGATTGTGAGCAATAAATAACTGGGTGGTAATCAGTGAGTTTCAAAACTGGAGGTGTTACATGGATCATTACTCCAAACAGGAGGTTGGTAATAAGTAATTGACCCTATAAATTTTAGTGTATAAAAGTATACAATTGTTTATCTAAAAAAATGTACACACTTGTGCACAGAAATAATGTGGGGAACTAACAGTAATTCGATAAAACAAAATACCAAAGACAAAATTTATTTACCCCGTGTTTAACTGTGCGATGGAGTAAATACATATTCTTTTTTTTTAGAAATTGTTTTGGTCGTCAACCGGATTTGAACACGGGACCTCATGCATGGGCTTCCAAGGCTCTGCCACTTGAGCTACCCCCCTAGTTGCTAAAAATACATATTATGGTATTCTTAAAAAAATACATATTCTTGTCTCATTTCACTACCCATAAGTAAAGAGATCGGATGAGGTAATTTGATTGAGATATTTCGGAATAATGAATAAAATCAAGAAAAGAGTCCTATTACAATTTGTTCCTCAAACGCTATAAAAACCCACGACAGAAGTATTACATAATTTAAGGTGATCACAAGTCACATAATCTTTTTTTTTTAGAATAAATTCACATAATCTTCTCTCCATCACATTAAGTGATTTGAAGGACTTTTGAATCACTAAATAGTCGTGTGATTAAGGGTAGATAAGGTCCTATCCAAAAAGATTAAAAAAAAATGGAAAGGCATTTTTGTTCAAAAGTCCGGTCTCCTTATTTTGTATATATCCTTATTTTGATTATCAGATTTGTCATATTTTTCTCAAAAAAAAGAAACAAACAATTTATTTTTTTAGGAGAACAACAAAAATTAAATAATACGTATTAAAGTGGTTGAAAATGCTTTTAGCTAAATCTAACATTGCACCACTGGAGTAAATGGCAAAAAATCTAGTTAGTTTTTTTTGGAACAAGAAAAATTCTAGTTAGTTAGAATACATAATCACATTTTTAGGTAAATTATATCTAATTTTTTTGAGATACTCTAAGGGCCTTTATAGGCAGTTCATCTGTTCGAGTACCAACCATAGTAAGAATTGGAGTATATGGTACAATGGCACAAAAACATGTTCATTAGAATAAAAATGCACAAAAGCATAAGTGCAATTTCGTTCTTTTGACCATGTCATCAGATGAAAATGGGCGTGGGGCATCATACACTTATCTAGAAGATTATACACTTCCCGTGTTTAAGTCATTCATTTCAACTGTTCAAGAGTACTACCACTCTGTCCCAGCTCTTTCTTCCTAATTTAATTTTTACCACTATTCATTGGGTCACTTTGACCCGATGATTTGGATAGCAAAATGATACAATTTTTTGATAATTTTTCATGGCATTGTAGAGTAAAGGTTGCTCTATAACACGGTGAAACAATTATCAAAACATCACATCGTTTTGCTATCCAAATCATCCGGTCAACGTGACTCAGATACGAGTCAAAAATTCAGGATAGGAAGAAAGAGCTAGGACGAAGTGGTATGGTGTAATTGAAAGGATTCAAAGATCCATTGTATATTTGTGTAAATCAAACGAAGAACACATAGAGGTGTGGAGAGAAAACGGCGAAGAAGATGAACTGTGTATTTACAATTACATAACCTTAATTACAGTGAAGAGAAGAATATATATACAAAGAGAATACCACCGATGGATCCGTACAAGATGATCCAACGGTAGAATGTAAACGATCATAAACAAACCCTAAAAGAAAAACTAAACGGGCCTTAATGATTGTCTAGGCTTCAGCATGTGACATTGGGCCTAGGCCTTGTGGCGATAAATGTCTGGGCTTAATGTGGGCTTCGAACGCAGTGTTGTCTATTACCCTCCCGTAAACTGATGGTGGTGCGCAGACCATTAGTTTAGCTTTGTGAAGATATCAGCGACTGGTGATTTTCCTAAAACAAAAGAAACTGTTAATTCTTTGCGAAGGACTTTTTCACGCACGTAACGATAGTCGATTTCTATATGCTTAGTACGTGCGTGAAAAGTGGATTAGCCGTTAAGGAAAGAGCAGAATAGCTGTATGTCCATAAGGTAGGAGCTTGAGGAAGGAAAAATTTAAGTTCAGTAAATAAATAACGAAACCAAGAAATATCAACTTATGTAGTGGCGAGTGCTCTGTATTCTTCCTCAGTTGATGATCGTGCGACTGTGGGTTGTTTTTTTGCGGGACGAGTGAACTGGGTTTGGGACCTGAAAAACAATGAGCGCAGTAGTGCTTCTACGATCTGTTGAGTCACCAGCCCGATCAGCATCAGTGAACACTTTTAAGGGGAGATGGCCTTTTTGATCAAAAAAGTCCATGAGTTTTGGTACCTTGAAGATACCGTAAAATGCGTTTTACCCCACTGAAGTGAGTAGTAGTAGGAAAATGTAGAAATAGGCAGAGATGATTAACTGCAAATTCCAAGTCTGGTCTGCTAAAGGTTAAATATTGAAGTGCGCCTAAAAGTTTGCGATAAAGACTTCGATCGGATAATGGATCTCCTTGAGAAACATTGTACTTAATGCCAGCTGCTAAAGGAGTAGGGCTGACAGGTACTCATGTTGAAGCGTTCAAGGATATCAGTGATATATTTTTTTTGGGTCAATAAAAACCCAATGGTGGACCTAGTTATTTGCAGGCCCAAAAAATAAGTCAATTGACCAAGGTTGGTCATATCAAACTCAGAGTTTAGTTTGGCAAGTAAAACATAAATGTAGGGAAGATCATTCCCAGTTAAAACTATGTCATCAACATACAATAACAAAAGTGTAACTTTGCTATTGTTGTGTCGAATAAATAAAGGTGAATCAGCATATGATGCAATAAAATCCAAGGAGCAAAGAAAAGAAGTGAAGCACTCAAACCAAGCAAGTGGAGCTCTTTTGAGGCCGTAAATGGACTTATGTAATCTGCCAACATAATCTGGGTAATGTGAGTTGATAAACCCAGTTGGCTGTTTCATATATACAGTTTCACGTAAATAGCCATTTAAGAAAGCATTTTTGACGTCCAATTGCTGTAAAGGCCAATCAAAACTTGCTGCCATAGCTAAAATACACCTAACAGTAGTGTGTTCAACGACGGGGCTAAAAGTTTCATCAAAATCAATCCCAGGGTTTTGATGAAACCGTTTTGCAATAAGGCGTGCTTTATAGCGATAAATAGTGCCATTAGGGTTATACTTAGTTTTTTAAACCCATTTGTTTCCTATGACATGTGCAGATGGAGGAGGTGGAACCAAACTCCATGTGTTTTGCTGTAAGAGACTTCCGAACTCATCAGCCATTGCTTGGCGCCACTGTGAGTGCTTGGAGGCCTCTGTATAGCAAGTAGGATCAGTAGCAGTGTTGTGTGTGATGGTGTGAGTAAAATAAGAAATAGGAGGAATAACAAATGTGTGAAACAGAAGCTTTTTCGTACTAATCCAAGATTTTCTTATGGTTTTCATATGATGACCAGCTTGTGGAGGAGAGGGGGAGGGGGAGTTCATCATTGAGCCACTGTGATGTGCTGCCATGCCAGAAGTGGGACTGTGCAGAACCTTAGAGGTGGGTGGTGGGACCACATGTGAGGTGGCAGTGGATCCAGTTGGTTGCTCCACATCTAGACTCTCAGAGAGGGTAGGACCTTGGCCAAGACCAGGTGTAGTAGCTGTAATGGAGCCAAAACCAGGTCCAGTTTCTGAGTAATGTCCAGGACCAGATATAGTATCCATATTAGTGTAAGGTGAGGTACCTGTGAAGAATGAGGGAGAAGCAGTGAAGTTAGTCGTATTGGAAGTAGGAGTAGAATTAATAGATTTAGCATAAGGAAAATTGAATTAATCAAAAATCACATCACGACTAATAATGAATTTGTTAAGAGACTTGTCAAAAAAGAGATAGCCTTTGTAACCTTCAACATAACTCAGAAAAGTACACTGCCTAGTTTTAGGATCAAGTTTGGAGTGTTAATAATGGCGCAAATATGATTTACAAGCACATCCAAACACTTTTGAATGTGTATAGTTAGGAATAGTTTGAGACAAAAGTTCATATGGTGATTTGTTGTGTGTGTTAGTGGTAGGCATTCTATTAATCAAATAAGTTGTTGTGGCAACAACATGAAATCAAAAATATATGGGAAGAGATGCATTGTGAAGAAGTGTGATTGCAGATTCAATCATATGTCTATGTTTTCATTCAACTAATCAATTTTTTTGTGGTGTGTGAGGGCAACACTTCTGATGTGAAATACCATATTCTTGAAGGATTTTTTGAAAACAATGAGGTATATTCACCTCCCCCATCAGATCAGAGAATTTTAACAGAGTTTCTCAATAATTTCTCAATAAAGAGTTTGTATTTAACAAAAGCATATGCAACTTTAGATTTTAATTTGAGTGGGAAAGCCAAGTATATCTGGAGCAATCATCAATAAAAAGCACGTAATATTTATAACCAGAAATAGAAATGGTAGAGGCAGGACCCCATACATCAGAGTGAATTATATAAAGAGGATCATGAGAAACAGATTCAGATAACTTATATGGTAAACGTTTCATTTTTCCCGCTAAACAAAACTCACACACAAAATCGGAATGTTTAACAGAACCAGAACAAGAAATGCATGTAATTATAACATAATGAGAAGGGTGCCCAAGACATGAATGCCAAAGTCCAGTATTTTATTTTTGACCCAAATGAGCTTGAGGACCAGATTGCAGATATTGAGGAGACATGGGATATAAAAAATTTCTACTGAGACCGTGATACATAATTTTTCCCAAAGTAATATCCTGAATGAAAAAAGAGGTTTTATCAAAGATAAATATAACATTGTGTTCAAAGAAAAGTTTAATCACAGAAATTAGATTGACAGACATGTGAGGAACGTGTGATGTAGTAGACAAAGTAAAAGAATAATTCGCAGTAGTAAGAAGGGAAGTACCAGAGTTTTTTGAATGGGCAGAGAAGAATCGTTACCAACGGTCACTTGATCATTACCAGTACATGGTTCACACAGAGAGAGAGATTAGAGAGAACATCTTTCATATGGTTAGAAGCTCCTATGTGTGTGAGCCATAGCTCGAATGATGGTAGATACTGCTGTGAAGAGGAGGCGGCCATGGCAGAAAGCTCCTTTGGTGGATGCCTACCTCGATAGGCATAGTCCATTCGGTGATAGCAGTCAAGTGCAGAATGGTAATCAAACCCGCAGATTTGACAAGTGACTTGAGCAGAACTGCCTCGACTCGAACAGAACCGGCCTCTTGAAGTACTAGATCCACCTCGGCTTGAAACGCCGCGACCCGAACTAGAACCGTAACCGGATCCATAACCGGATCCGTTACCGTTACAGTACCCGACTCCACACCCAAATACATATCAAGATCCTGACCCGGATTCAGAACCACCCGAGTAAGAGTTTGACTGTCCCCTCGGTTGGAACTAAACCGACCGCCGCCTTGCTGACCAGGACGTCCACCATGATGGCCAAAGGGAATCTGACCGCCTCATCCAGATCGACCACCATGGGAGAAAAAGGCGGTGGGATTTGGTGGATTGGCGGTGTGGATATGAGAATTAAGCATATGTTCCTCCTCCTTGAGGAGAACATGCAACTCTTCGAAGGAGATGGGGTGAAAGTGAGTCTGAATCGAAGATTGAAACCAGTTAAACTCGGCGGAAGACCAGCGAGATCGTAGAGCATCATATCTTCGTCGTCGATAAGCACAGAGGAGACGACGAGTTTGTTGCGAAGAGTCAAAAGTCGCTGCATGTAGAGATCGATGGAGTCACTTTTCTTCTTCCGGATGGTTTGTAGATCAGATTTGAGTTGGAGCATGTTTGAGCGGGTGAGGGAGGCGTAGCGCCTTTATAGGATTTGCCAGGCAGCGCGTGCGGTGGTGGAGCCAATAACCAGAGTGAGAGCCTCAGTGGAGAGTGTAGAGGTGAGGATCGTTGAGATCGCTTGGTCTTGTAAAAACCACTGAGAGAACGCTTGATTGTTAATAACAGTGTCAACAGAAGTGATAAGCTCTGGTGGACAAAGAGAAGATCCATCAAGGAACCCAAGCAAAGAGTGAGTGCGAAAAATATTTTGGATCTACTGTTTCCAGATAACAAAATTGGAGCTATCAAGTTTGAAGGGTATAAGATTGTATATATTGGTGAGAAGGTAAATCGGCTGGGAAGCCGGAGACGTGGGTAAGAGATGAAGGGAGGCGAATCCCTGGACCAGTTCGATTGCATGTCTGCTATACCGATTAAAACTTGTTTCAACATGAACGCTAGAAACCCTAGTAGGCGGAATTAGGGTTCATACCTGCGTCCAAGCTATCTGATGTAGGTCTGAACACTCCGGATCTTCTCCCGTATTCCTGAAGTTCCACCTGGATGCAAGTGTGGGCTTGCTGCTTCCAGAATCCTTCTTGGCCTCCAGACGAATTGCTCTCACTCTCGAAACCCTAGATTTCGGTGTGTATCTTAAGCATCCGAATTCTGAAGACTAAGGACACTTATATAGGCTACGGGAAGGACCTGGAGGAGAAAATACGAATCAGGCTCCTAACTTTATTAGGACTTCTGGTTCCACCCGAACCTAGTTGAAATAAAGTTAATAACAGTTAGTACCACTAAATAACTGTTATTGCACTCATGTCCATATTCTCAAAACTAATATTTCGAGCTCCTGTTATTAAATACTTATTATCTCCCCATGTTAAGATTACAGATACCCGTCGATTAAATTAATTACTGACTAATTCATTTAATCGACCTCTTCCCATTTCCTTGATCCTTACCACTTAACTTATTTGATATGTCCAGATTACCAAGTAATCTACCTGCAGGGTTTGACATAATCAAAACTTATAAGCTTCATCAACGGGATATCATCAATCCCATAACCGGGACATGGATTCCTTCGATATATCAATTTACACCATGGACTCAATAGTATCACCCAACTCATCGAGGTTATTGATTCCATAGGAATCTCACTCACTTGACTTGTCAAAGCAATAACTACTAAATACATGTGCACATTGACTATCTAAGGATTCAGAGCATAAGTAATCATAATAACCATAAGACATAGCTTGTCTTATTATGTCTGTACAAAGACAATGATCTCAACTTGGTCCTGTTCAATATACACAAAGTATACTAGCACATTGAGTTGAAACTATAGTATGAACCATACTGTTTCCTGTAGCCAAGACAGACCTACTAAAACAATGTGCTACAATCATTCCGATGGTTTGTCTAATTTCATCTAGATTGTGAACTCACAACTTTCATTCCACAAGAACCGAAGATACGATCTTCTGTGTGTAAGCTATACTCTACACACCAGATCTTCTACTATGCAGAACAATACACAACTATGCACAATAATAATATAATGCAAAAACATTGCCCAAAACCATTCTCATAAATATCAAATTCATATAATCCAATACAAAAAGCATGGCTTTTAGTATTCAATCCAACAATCTCCCACTAAGACTCAAAGCCATGCAGCAACACACCTCAAACCCATTCCCTCTACGTGACCATCAAAAGCCTTAGCTTTCAAACACTTCGTAAATGGGTCTGCCAGGTTATCCGCTGATGCAATCTTCATCACTGCCACATCACCTCTGTGCACGATTTCACTAATCAAATGATACTTACGCTCTATGTGTTTTCCTTTCTTGTGAGCTCTTGGTTCCCTTGAGTTTGCAACCGCGCCGCTATTATCGCAATAAAGCGTCATAGCCGGTTGTGCACTCGGTACCACTCCAAGATCCATTAGAAAGTTTCTGAGCCAAACAGCTTCCTTAGCAGCTTCAGAAGCAGCCACATATTCAGCTTCCATGGTGGAATCAGCAATACAAGATTGCTTGATTCTCCTCCAACTAATGGCTCCTTATCCTAATGTGAAAACATATCCAGAGGTAGACTTCCTGGAATCCCTATCTGACTGAAAATCTGAGTCTGTGTACCCGATGGGTACAAGACTATTTTCATGGTAAACCAACATATAGTCTCGAGTCCTTTTCAGGTACTTCAGTATATGTTTTACCGCAGTCCAATGTTCTCTGCCAGGGTTAGACTGATATCTACTAACCATGCCAACAGCAAAAGCAAATATCTGGTCTAGTACATAACATCGCATACATGAGGCTTCCTACTGCAGAAGCATAAGGAACTGCTTTCATACTTTCTATCTCATCAGGTGTTTTAGGACACTGATCCTTAGATAGACTGATTCCATGTCTGAAAGGGATCAACCCTTTCTTGGAATCCTGCATGCTAAACCTTGCAAGAACAGTATCAATATAATTGGCTTGTGACAAGCCCAACATCCTATTTTTCTGATCTCGCATAAGCTTGATCCCTAGAACGTATGCTGCTTCTCCCAAGTCTTTCATATCAAATTGACTTGATAACCATACCCGCACACTAGATAATACACCCACATTGTTTCCAATGAGCAATATATCATCGTAAAGTATCAAGAATACCACAACGTTTTCTTTACACTTCTTGTACACACACGGCTCATCTGGACATTGATCAAAACCAAAAGATTTGATTGCCTGATCAAAACGGATGTTCCATGATCTAGATGCCTGCTTAAGTCCATAAATAGACCTCTTAAGCTTGCACAACTTGTGCTCCTGGCCCTTAGCTACGAATCCTTCTGGTTGCATCATATAAATGCACTCATCAAGACTTCCATTAAGGAAAGCTGTCTTGACATCCATTTGCCAAATTTCGTAATCGAAATGAGCCGCAATGGACAAGAGAATCCTGATAGACTTAATCATGGCTACTGGCGAAAAAGTTTCCTCATAGTCGATCCCTTCTTTCTGAGTAAAACCTTTCGCAACAAGCCTTGCTTTGAAGGTTTCAACCTTCCCGTCTACCCCTCTCTTTTTCTTGTAAATCCACTTACAACCGATGGGTTTTACCCCATCTGTTGGATCTACAAGATCCCAGACCTGATTGGAGTACATAGACTCCATCTCAGAAATCATAGCCTTTTTCCACTTTTCTGCATCCGTACTTCCAACAGCTTCATTATAGTTACTGGGATCAGTATCATGTTCATCAGGGACCTTGTCAAAAGACTCTCCCAAGTACATGTATCTGTCTGGTTTACGAGAAACCCTCCCACTACGACGAGGCTGTACTTGTGGTTCACTAGTAGTAACATTTTCCCCACTGCTCGGTTGCGGCGGAATGTCACTACTATCTTGTGGATCACTAGTATTGTCATTTCCCCCAGTGCCCTCTTGCGGTGGGATGTCAACACTATTTTGTTGTGTATCACGAGTATCTACATTTCTCCAACCACCCAAAGGTAGTTGAATGTCGATATCATTTTCTTGTGGTATTTCTTCTTGTACAGTTGGTATATCAAGACCTTGGACTACTTGATTTCCTCGCATTTCTTCCAGAACAATTTTACTTTTAGGCTTGTGATCCATAATATAGTCTTCCTCTAAGAATCTCGCATTGGTGCTAACAATGACTTTCTGATCTTTCGGACTATAAAATAAACCACCCTTTGTTCCTTTCGGGTATCCTACAAAGACACATACTTCTGTCCTTGATTCCAACTTACTTGCGTTCCCCTTCAGCACATGTGCTGGACTACCCCAAATCCGAACATGCTGTAGACTAGGCTTGCGCCCAGTCCAAAGTTCTGTGGGTGTAGTTGGTACTGACTTAGACGGAACCAAGTTCAGAATATATGCAGCTGTCTCTAAAGCATGCCCCCAAAAAGAAATTGGTAAATCTGAATAACTCATCATGGATCTCACCATTTCAAAAAGAGTCCTATTCCTTCGCTCTGCCACACCATTCTGTTGGGGCGTACCTGGAGCAGACAACTGGGATTGAATCCCTTGTTCCTCCAAGTAATCCCTGAATTGTCCCAAGAAGTACTCGCCACCTCGATCAGATCGAAATGACTTGATATATTTTCCTAGACGCTTCTCTGATTCTGCCTTAAAAATTTTAAATTTGTCAAAGGCCTCAGACTTATGCCGCATCAAATAAATATATCCATATCTTGAGTAATCATCAATAAAAGTCATGAAATACTCAAAACCTCCCCTCGCTTGGACATTCATTGGTCCACAAACATCTGAATGGATAAGCTCCAACAGTTCTTTGGCCCTATTACCCTTTGCCAAAAATGGCCTCTTGGTCATCTTACCTTCTAAACATGACTCACATGCTGGTAGTGCCTCCACTTTTAATGAACCTAATGGTCCATTCTGAACCAGCCTTTGTATTCTGTTTATATTGATTTGACCAAGTCGTAAATGCCAAAGATATGTTTGGTTTATCTCGCAAGGTTCCTTTCTCTTTTTAGGTAAGCTATCCTAGTTATTCAGTTCATATAGCTGCGCTATGGGAGTCTCAGGATTTATAATGTAAAGACCATCCACCAATGTACCAGAACAAATAAAACGTTTATTTTTCTTAATAACCACAGAGTCATTAAAATAAACTGAATATTCATTCTTAACCAACTTAGAAACTGAAATCAAATTCCTTCTAATGGAAGGTACATAAAGGCAATCTTTCTAAACTAAAATCCTATCATTCCCAAAATGTAAGAAACAAATTCCTATTGCAACTGCAGCTACTTTATTCGTGTTGCCCAAGTGTAGATAAATCTCGCCATCACTAAGCTGTCTGGTTTCCTGGAACCCCTGCAATGAATTGCAGACATGGTCAGTGGCTCCCGAATCTACACACCAGGTTCTAGTATATCGAACCGCTAAACATGATTCAACTATTAGTGAAAGAGATATACCTGAGTTGTTCTGGATTGGACGATTCAGGAACTTTGGACATTGCTTCTTCCAATGCCCTCTCTGGTTACAGTGGAAACACTTGCCTTTCGGCTTTCCCAATGTCCCCTGAGGAGCAAGTGCTGGCTGTGGCCCACGAGCTATTCCTTGAGGTGCCGGAGCAACCTTCGGAACTACTGCTTGTGCAACTTTCTTCTTCTTCTTAGCCCTAGGGTTAGAAGCAGAAGACTTTTCAGCCACCATTACATTAACCGGTTTCTGAATGAGTCCCTCAGCTGCTTGAAGCTCCTTTAACGATTCGGCTAAAGAAAAAGTCTTTTTGTTCATATTATAATTTAGCCGAAAACTGTTAAATGAATCAGACAGCGTCATGAGCACTATATCGACCTGAGTTTCCTCATCGATTACAGCTCCAAGGATCTCTAGTTCACCTAGAAGACTTATCATCTTCAGAACATGATCCCTTACAGAGGACCCTTCAACCATTTTTGTGTTCATGAGGTTTTTCATATCAACCTGCCTGGCAGCACGATCCTGATTCCCAAACATCTCTTTGAGGTTCTCCATGATCTCAAGGGCAGAGCCCATGTTCTCATGCTGATGCTGCAACACATTAGACATGGAGCCTAATATGTAGCATTTAGCCATCTGATCGGCTTTCTGCCACCTCTTATAAGGCTTGACTTCTTCCTCAGAAGCCCTTTCTAGAGGTTCTGCAGGACATTCCTGAAGAAGCACAAATTTGTAATCCTCAGCAGTTAGCACAATATTCAAATTCCTCTTCCAATCAATATAGTTTGATCCATTGAGTTTGTTTTGATTCAAGAGAATAGATAGTGGGTTGAATGAGTTCGACATTTTTGAACCTGAGAATCATGTAAATAAAACATATAATGGAAATGTAAACCACCAATAGATTAACACACATAAAAATAGTATACCACGATGGGTGGACGTCTACCATTCATTCTATAGTTAGACATGGTACCTTTGGTCCTGCAAGCCATAGCAGTGACTCTGATGGGGAGGATACTATAACTTACATCTAAGTGTATACCATCATTTTACTTCTAAACCCCTTACCCCATTACATGCCTCTCAGATGGAGAGATGACAAATAAATAGTAATTGTTAGAAGTATCCTCATAGAAATTTACACCAGTGATACTGTAGTGGTTATGTTCGATACGAAGGTTAACTCCAAGGCTAACACACACAACCAACTACATCACTTATAAATCAATGATGGAGACCGCGGGATCTAGCAGCACTAGACTCCCTCTCCCACTTAGTTTTTTGAACAATTTAATACAAATTAAATTATTTATCCATGTTGTCCATGATTAAAATGCAAGCATTCAGAATAATCATACACATAGATATAATCAAACATGTATTAAGCATTTAACCACACACAGCCCTGCTATTATGGTCGGAGCTTATTTAGTCGGGTCAGCAAGACCCATCTGACCCAGCGACACGGGGATCGCCGAAAAACTTTTTCCGAAAATCGCCATGGCGTCACAGTGGAAAACTTGACGATCTGCAATCTTTCGTCCTTCTGTCTCCACTAATATTACAGTAACCCTAGTCTCCATGGATTCCGCAAATCAGTCTGTAACAGAGTACCAGAGACTGCTACAGATTTTCAATCCCACCAAGGAGCTCACACGTTCATCTAATACTGGAATAAGAGAACCTAGGGTTTACTATTACAAAAGGTTACAAATATTTTTCATCCACGAAAAACAGCGTGGGAATCAAAACCAAATCAAACCACATACATCAAACAGTATGACCATAATAGCAGGACACGATTCAATCTGCAAAACAGAGTTAGACATCGCAATCTTCCTACTCTAACATGCATAGCCGGTTCGATTATTGGACAACATGGATGTATAGCAGATATGCAGAGTCAAACGGGGATCTGATACCAATTGAAGGGAGGCGAATCCCTGGACCAGTTCGATTGCATGTCTGCTATACCGATTAAAACTTGTTTCAACATGAACGCTAGAAACCCTACTAGGCGGAATTAGGGTTCATACCTGCGTCCAAGCTATCTGATGTAGGTCTGAACACTCCGGATCTTCTCCCGTATTCCTGAAGTTCCACCTGGATGCAAGTGTGGGCTTGCTGCTTCCAGAATCCTTCTTGGCCTCCAGACGAATTGCTCTCACTCTCGAAACCCTAGATTTCGGTGTGTATCTTAAGCATCCGAATTCTGAAGACTAAGGACACTTATATAGGCTACGGGAGGGACCTGGAGGAGAAAATACGAATCAGGCTCCTAACTTTATTAGGACTTCTGGTTCCACCCGAACCTAGTCGAAATAAAGTTAATAACAGTTAGTACCACTAAATAACTGTTATTGCACTCATGTCCATATTCTCAAAACTAACATTTCGAGCTCCTGTTATTAAATACTTATTATCTCCCCATGTTAAGATTACAGATATCCGTCGATTAAATTAATTACTGACTAATTCATTTAATCGACCTCTTCCCATTTCCTTGATCCTTACCACTTAACTTATTTGATATGTCCAGATTACCAAGTAATCTACCTGCAGGGTTTGACATAATCAAAACTTATAAGCTTCATCAAGGGGATATCATCAATCCCATAACCGGGACATGGATTCCTTCGATATATCAATTTACACCATGGACTCAATAGTATCACCCAACTCATCGAGGTTATTGATTCCATAGGAATCTCACTCACTTGACTTGTCAAAGCAATAACTACTAAATACATGTGCACATTGACTATCTAAGTATTAAGAGCATAAGTAATCATAATAACCATGAGACATAGCTTGTCTTATTATGTCAGTACAAAGACAATGATCTCAACTTGGTCCTGTTCAATATACACAAAGTATACTAGCACATTGAGTTGAAACTATAGTATGAACCATACTGTTTCCTGTAGCCAAGACAGACCTACTAAAACAATGTGCTACAATCGTTCCGATGGTTTGTCTAATTCCATCTAGATTGTGAACTCACAACTTTCATTCCACAAGAACCGAAGATACGATCTTCTGTGTGTAAGCTATACTCTACACACCAGATCTTCTACTATGCAGAACAATAGACAACTATGCACAATAATAATATAATGCAAAAACATTGCCCAAAACCATTCTCATAAATATCAAATTCATATAATCCAATACAAAAAGCATGGCTTTTAGTATTCAATCCAACAAGAGAGACATGCTCTGCTCTGATACCATGAAAGGATTCAAAGATCCATTGTATATTTGTGTAAATCAAACGAAGAACACAGAGAGGTGTGGAGAGAAAACAGTGAAGAAGATGAACAATGTATTTACAATTACTTAACCCTAATTACAGTGAAGAGAAGAATATATATACAAAGAGAATACCACTGTTGGATCCGTACAAGATGATCCAACGAACAGTCATAAACAAACCCTAAAACAAAAACTAAACTGGCTTAATGATTGTCTGGGCTTCAGCATGTGACAGTGGGCCTGGTCCTTGTGGCGATAAATATCTAGGCTTCTTAATGTGGGCTTCGAACGCAGTGTTGTCTAATAGTAATTAATTGTAATTTTCTTTTCTCCAAATTAAAAATAGAACTACATAGCCTGTCGAACTTATCCGATAATGTGAGTTGTACGAATAAAAATGTTAAAATCTATGTCGCATACATAGATTATGGGAACATGCGATTGTGTATGGCAATCAAAATCAAATTCATCGGTGAAGTTAACACAAAAAAAAAGTTCTTCAATTCCACAACTATTACAGATTAACATAGTTTAGTTTGTATGTCAAATGCAGGAGCGGCACCACCACTCTTGGGAACAAAGTTTACGGACCGGATGATCATCAGATTCCAGAAAAGCATTTGTTCGTCATGTGTACAATATCGGGACGAATAAGAAGAGAAGTGTGATTGACAACGTAGCTAGATATCTGCAAGCTGCTCTGGCAATAGTGGCTGACGCAGGATTCGTATATTGCAGACGTCAAACATTACATCACTATTAAAATACATAACACGCATATGTATGAACTTTTTTCTTATTGAGAACCCACATTGAATATTTATTCGATTAACCCGTTTAATTGCATAACATTCCAACTTCAGTCGAGACAGCTATAAGGATTAAATCCTCAAGGACGAATTAGTTGAAGTAGATAGTCTGACAGTCAAGTTAGCGATTGTCTAAATGAGTCTAAACTTATAGTATTTGGGTAGTAATTTTTTTTTTTTTTGCAACACTATTAAACTGTAAATAGTAGAAATAATATAATAAGAATAAATGAAAAAAATTGAGTTGTATCAAGACTATTTAGAAACCTTGAATTGTATTAGAACTACAAACTTTATCAAATAAAATTGCGGTTTATATGATCGCATTACATATTGGGAAACTACTAAATTTTAAAAAAATAACAAGTAGCAACCTAAAAAAAATTATTCGAAACATAAAGTAACCAATATACAAAATCTTACCAGAGTCATATTCGATCGCTTAAATTCCCTACAAAATTTGGATCTACTAATTAATATACATAATAATTAACTAGTTTTTTTTTTTTGCAAACATAATAATTAACTAGTTGATTTATTAAATGGTGGTAATTATTTTCATATTATCAATTTTATGTGATGGATATACTTTTTCAAAAACCATTAATATTCTTTGGGTAAAGATGATGATTGATACATCTATTTTAATTAATTAATTAATCCCCAATTAAGGGAAAAAGAGAGATATGTGGCTGGATTACTAACTTCGGTGGTGTATAATTATCAATTGCACTACAAAGCTTGAGGGGGCCAACTTCTTTTTCAACACAAACTCTACTCAAACCTGGCCCATGGTAATAACGTTACAAAAAAAAAAAAAAAAAAAAAAAAAAAAAAATAAATTGGAGGGGCCATGGCCCCTTCCCTCCCCCCCCCCCCCCCTTCCCCCCCCCCCCCCCCCCTTCCCCCCCCCCCCCTCCCGTCCTCCAGTGTCTGGCAAAGAGCATCCCACCTTCCATCGATGACAGCAACATCAGCAGCAGCGGACAGCAGCACCACCAACCAACCTCCACCGCATCGCCGCTTGGTAAGACCTGCCTCCTTCCCTTGCTCTCCGGATTCATGCATGCATGCATGTATAATAATAATAATAATAATAATAATAATAATAATAATAATAATAATAATAATAATAATAACCCAAATCCTCTCACCTGCATATTATGTAAGGAACAATATTATGAATATCTCATCTAATATATTTTTGTTGCACAACTTATGCACGATAATTGCACGGGATGAAAAATTATGTAAGGAAAACTATCCCAGGTCTTTAGCAGCATCTGTTCACCTATTCAAGCCAATTTGTTTTGCTTTACTAAGTATATATAAAATAATATTTATTATTATTTTATTTTTTCGATTCATATTATGTAAGGAAAACTATCTCAGAACTTTAGCTTGAGCATGTCTCTAATATTAATCCAAATGTCAATGTCTGTAATATCTTATTCATGTATTGTATTTTTGTTAAGAAACAGTCTATTCCCTCTAGTACTACAATGTAAATCTATGTACTGATATAAGTAATTAAGCTTCCAATTATCCACGTTGGCCAACCGTTGTATTATCTCTCTACCGACCGCCAATTCTGCAAGAGACGCTGCTTCCAAATAAGCTTGTTGTAGTTCTAAATAATCCATACATATTCATTCTAATTCTCTTAACATATTTGTCAATCAATTTTTGCCTTTAGGCTCAATTGGAGGTTTTTATTGAATGTTCTTACATTGATTTACATTGTAGTACTCTTAAGCGTATCAACCCTTTTATATTACTGGTAAATTTGTCACACAAATAAATTCCTTTTCTGAAGTAGTAGCACATATTAATTAAAAATAAAATATTTCTACCTAAGGAAAACTAAAATAAAGCTGTTGTATCAAGTGAGAGAGAAGTAAACATCTTGTTCTCTATTTTATGTCTTATTCTTTTTTATCTGTTGTAGACTCGGCATATGGACCTGGAATTCGTTATCTTGGCCTGTATATATTTGTCTCTAATCCTGATAGTTTCGTCATCAGCAGATGTACATAATAGTACTATTTTCCCAAAGAGAAGCGAATCGTCATATCTAATTAAGAAGTTAATAATAATTTTAGTTACTTTTGTCGCCGTCGTCGCTCCAAAACGTATTGCCTAAGGAGGATCTGCAGACATCCAAATTTCTGTAGATCCCGAGATGACGAGATCGGCCCTTCCGGAGTTGAATTTCCAGTACGAGAGCACGTTATGTGGACTATCTGTCGTGAAGACATCCTAGATGACCAAATTATCCGGACCCTCCATGAATGCAACCACACCTATCACGAGTGTATCAGCGGGTGGGCTGCTCCAACTTACCCGATATGCTGCAGGGTTTACATACCGGCAACAGAAGACTGATCGACACTGGTTTCTATTATTTTTCTTTGTTATTCATGTATTGTATTTTTGTTAAGAAACAACTCAAAATTACTTGAATTAAAAGTAGAATATATATTTTTTGATAATTAAGGTACACTATTTCCACCAAAAAAAACTAAAATAAATTAGTCATCGTATTATCCACTAAGAGTGATGTAAATATCGTGTCTCAATTTCAGGTCCTTTCCTTTTTTAAATTTGGAAACAGGTTCGACACATGGTCTTTCTTGGAACGTTTATGTCTCTAACCCGAATAGTGTCTTCAAAATCAGACGTACATGAGTATGACGAAACCCAAAAAGGCAAATTTTCATACCCGGAAAATCACTTTTGATTTTATTTGTGGTTGCCGTCGTTGCCACTCCACTAACTTGTTGTGTTAGGAGGATGTGCAGTATTATGAGAACTGAAATGGTAGAACGAGAGCACCACATCTGCACAATTTCTTACCAAGAAGTATCGGAGGGGCAAGTTAGCCAGTCCCTTCCAGTATGCAACCACATGTACCATGAGGATTGCATACGGCGGTGGACTGAGCGAACATGCCCAATATGCCACCGAGTGTATTGGGGTTGTCTATGGTGCGTCCCTTAATAGGGTTCCGTACAACTTTATTTTTTTTTTTGTGGTCCCCGCTACTACAGGACAAAATCTTTTACCCGCTATAGCAGGTAACCTCGGCTGGAGATATAGCTGTTAACAGTTTTTCTCGCTTTAGATAAAGTCCTTAATATCTACGCGGCTAAAAGATAGAAAAGACTACCCTATAGTTAGTAGAGTTCAACAGGTAGAAGGAGTTGTCTCATTTAAGAAAGCAGTATTAACAACTTGAGTTTTATTGTTAATAAATAACGATGAAATTAACTACAAGCAGACGAATATCAACTCAGAAGTACTTTAAAGGCATGTTTAAAGATTAATACCAGAACAATTCAACAATAACATTAAAATAAGGTGGTACTTGTTCAATATCATCTCCCGGGTCGTCTTTCTTGTCAAGAAATCACGAATAAAATCACTGTAAACAGACCTATATCATTCATGCTTGTTTTTCTTGGACTGACTACTCGATTGAGACCAGAAGTATTCCTCTTTAACATCAAACTCAAGTGGCAGTTCTGCAAAATCGTCTTCCGGATCGTCCACTTGTTCGACGGAGTCCACCGGAGGATTGGGGCATGTTGTCCTGTTGTGTCCCAGCTCCTTGCAATTGCCACACCTCCTTCTCTTGTCTTTCTTTGGTCCCTTTGGGCATTTAGTGTCCGGGGGGTTCGGATTCTTCACATGGGCGTAGGGATTTTCTTCCTTCTTAATCTCTCCTTGTGTCCCGGCTCCTTGTGTACCCAGAAAAGTTTTAGAAACCATTCTCTGCATTTTCCGAATCCCGTCGGCCATATGCTCTCTGAAGAACCTCATTGTCTCGCCAGTAGTACAACCCAAACTGTAATACAGTTGAACTTCGTTCCTCGAGGAAGCCCGGCGCATGGCTTGCAAATCTGGGTCATCAGTTTTCTTCCCAACAGGCTCCTTCATTGATGGCTCGGTTCGGTAGAATTCTTTGTCAGTTTTGGTCCACCTTTTGGCAATTAAAGAGTTTGGGATCCTCTGTACTCCCTTTTGTTTCAGAACAAACAACATGTGTTTGCAAATCATATACGATGTTTCCCAACGGAAACACGTGCAACGGAGAAGCCTATTATCATGACGACATTGAACAACTTGCTGAAGCAAGAAAAGATAGGGTGGTTAGAAATTAAGAAGGAAATGAAAATACAAATGAACACAAGGATAGACAGATTGTAACCTGGTACTAGATAGAAGAGGACAATAGTTCAAAGACTGTGACATTAATACTTATTTGTTACACTTTAAGACTTAAGATAGCATTGATAACATTAAGGAAACATGACAAGATTATTTAGAAATAAAAATGCAGTACACGAGTACATAGTATATAAATATGTAAATTGAAGCAGATGTACATACCACGGATCTCTTCATTTGACCTCTCATCACGTAGAACAAGTCCAAGCTCTCTTCTGGAACAGTTTTGACTTCAAAGACTCTATAATCATCACCCTTTGCAGCTTGTTTCCTAAACATGTTGAAGACATTTTCGGTGAAGACCTCTGCTGCATGGCGTTCGAGTTCCGTGAACCCTGTTGTTATCACCGGGTCTGATTGGTCGGAGCGATGGTGTGCCTTACGCTCGTTGTTGCGTAGCTTGTCAACCCCTGTCGTGAATCCCTTGCAAGCATTGGTCAATTTGTCCGAGTGGGACATATAATCCTTGACAAAACTGTTGATGCTCTCGCATCTCGAGGTCGTCGTTTGCAACGCAAAAAAATGATCCTTCAAGTATGTCTCCGCCCACAAGTGGCGGTTCATATATGTGACCTGGACCCAATTCCTATCAGCAATGTTCCATCTGGTAAGCATTGCATGCCAATCATCATGCCAAAATTTTTCAGGTTTCCTACTATGCAAGCACTTTTTAAAATCAACCATGAAGCCATCTCCCAACTTCAGATTAGCCTGGGCGTTCCGACAAAGATGCCAAGAACACAGACGATGTCTTGCCTCTGGGAAATTATCCATAATAGCTTTTCTCATTGCCAAATCGCCATCCGTGATGACGGACAAAGGCTTCTTATCATTCATTACCTTCATCAGGCACTTCAAAACCCAATCATATGTTTCTGCCGTCTCATCGTTGAGAAAAGCACAGGCAAAAATAGTCGTCTGGTAGTGATTGTTCACGCCAGATAGAATTACAAATGGTTTTTGATAGATATTGGTCTTGTACGTTGCATCAAAAATGAGTACATCGCCAAATCTGTGGTAATCTACCACTGATCTCCTATCACACCAGAAAACACTTTCAAGCTCATGATTTTTACCTGTTCTGAACCTACAAAAAAAATAAATAACACTTAGGGAAACAGAAAGATTAGTTACATAAATGATGTTAACTCTAACAGGTCAGAAAGTAAGTTTAACAAATAAGTATGAGCCTAACTGAACAGTAAATAGACATAAACAGATAAGATAGCACGCTTAATTGTTAAGAAGTAAACTTACTCCCTGAACACGCCATAGTGACTGTGCTTCAAACTGTCAATGTACATCAAGGTCTGCTGCCCATCTCCTTCATTTGAATATATCTTGTCCATAGAGGCCATTTTATTGTAAAGATCTTTCTGTGTGTAACCCAACTTGTTATAACCGCCGGCTTGTTTAACCATCAAAAGAAAGCTTTGGCAATACTTGATCCCCACCTCCTTCAAAGATCTGACCAGTTCAACATCAGCCTCAGAGACCTTTCGGTGTGACCGGTGGTTGCTCGCGCATTGTGGTTCCGAAAGTTCGTGTGAATGACCGGGTTCGAATTGAACCACCTTAAAAGGCTCGGTAGGTGAAGTTCTTGATATTTTTACACGAGCTTTGCATACACACCTAGTGTTTCTGGTATGCTCCCGTTTCCTATTTTCTTTGTAGAGGACCTTCTCGGAGCGCAAGCCTTGTCGGGCACACACGTATATCCTTGACTTTATGCATTCTTTCGTTTCCGGGTCGAAGTACCGGCGGTTGCACCTTCTAATCCCAAAGCCAAGAATCAGTGCGTAGAGGTTGTACCAGTCATAAGCTTGAACCTCATTTTCAAAAGTCATTTCCATAACATCTTCCTTGGTAACCATTATTCCTGCATAAAACTTAAAATTAATATCTATATAACTACAGTCATTAACTTAAACTGTAAGAAAGCATACCTGGTATGATCTCTCCATTTGGAACTTCCATAATAGAGTTTCTGGTTGCATCTTCTCCATAGCTCTCTGTAAGAGTGATGTCCAAACATTCATCTTCATCTAAGACCTCGAAATCGTATTCTTCTTCCTCATAATCATGAGGCAAAGATACCAAACCCTTGCCACGAACTCCACTCTCACAAATTTCCCTCCCTCTCATCTGAAATTGGTTTGTTTCACTTTCTGGTTCTCAGATTGACCTCCTTCTCAACCTTATATTCAAAGAAGAAGACCCCAACAACCAAAAGGTAGTATTGCACTATTTTGGATACAAAATTTTTAAAGACATGAAGAACTCTTTAATTTTTTACCTTAATGAATACGAAATCTCTGAAAAGTTTATCTCCTCATTAATATATGGATGTAGTATAATAAATTCCTCAGCTACCAAGACTGTGGTGTCAGTGAGATGAAACTTTAATATTCTCGAACCCAGTTACAGGATTTAAGAAAGCAACCTTAATAGTTTAAAGAGAAACAGTTCACTAAGCTTATTTTGTGGGCAGCAGAACCATTCAATGCCTAACATAAATGAGCCAGACCAACCATATCCTTAAATTCTAGCCACTTTGGCAGGAAAAGCTGAAGTTTCATCAAGTATACTTTAATTCTGCTAACTACCAAGCCATATGAGGTGTTCATATGAAACTGTTCCATCCTATCTAAGATTGTGAGATACCTTAAAATAGCAGATTTTCAAAGAAGAAGACCCCAACAACCAAAAGGTAGTATTGCACTATTTTGGATACAAAATTTTTAAAGACATGAAGAACTCTTTAATTTTTTACCTTAATGAATACGAAATCTCTGAAAAGTTTATCTCCTCATTAATATATGGATGTAGTATAATAAATTCCTCAGCTACCAAGACTGTGGTGTCAGTGAGATGAAACTTTAATATTCTCGAACCCAGTTCTAGGATTTAAGATAGCAACTTTAATAGTTTAAAGAGAAAAAGTTCACTAAGCTTATTTTGTGGGCAGCAGAACCATTCAATGCCTAACATAAATGAGCCAGACCAACCATATCCTTAAATTCTAGCCACTTTGGCAGGAAAAGCTGAAGTTTCATCAAGGATACTTTAATTCTGCTAACTACCAAGCCATATGAGGTGTTCATATGAAACTGTTCCATCCTATCTAAGATTGTGAGATACCTTAAAATAGCAGATTTTCAAAGAAGAAGACCCCAACAACCAAAAGGTAGTATTGCACTATTTTGGATACAAAATTGTAAAGACACATAGATTGCTTTAAGTTATTACCTTAATGAATACGAAATCTCTGAAAAGTTTATCTCCTCATTAATATATGGATGTAATATAATAAATTCCTCAGCTACCAAGACCGTGGTGTCAGTGAGTTGAGAATCTAACAATCTTGATTTTACTTTTTAGAGAGCATCTTTCAAATTTTTAACTGCACTTAAAGATTTAAGATATCATCTTTAATAGTTTAAAGAGAAACTTTTCACTAAGCTTATTTTGTGGGCAGCAGAACCATTCAATGCCTATTATAAATGAAGCATACAAACAATATAATACAGTTATAGCCACTTTGGCAGGAAAAGCTGAAGGTTCATCAATGTTGATTTAACTCTGCTAACTACCAAGCCATATGAGGAGTACAAAAGATGCGACATCCAAAACAACCCACAACATCCAAAAGGACAGAAACATTGTTCGTAAAACAAAGTCACAACAACATTACACAAATTTACTTTTTCTGCTGCTTCTTCCCCGCCGTCTTCTTCTTCTTCTTCTTCTCCGCAGACCTCAATGCAACATAGGAAACAGTCGAAAACTTGCGGTACAAACTGTAAAATGCATACCGGTGGTCCTCATCCTCCATCAGTTGCTTTAACCCAAGATAATTCTTGTTAAATACGCAGTTATAGCTCGATCTCCCCATTTCATTCGCAATCCAGATTCTGAGGTTGGGAGCCTGGACAGAGAACTTCTTCTTTGGAACTGGAGTCAGGTCCCTCAAATGACTCATGAAGAAGCAGACATGAGGACCACAGTCATTCCTGACAGATGAAAATAGAATGCAGCCTTAATATATATCACAGACATGTAAATGGATTAGTTAGCTATGTTAAGTAGTTAGCTTATTACCCATTTGATTGCTGGGGAACATCGTCGTTCATGTACCACACCTGCCAGCGTCGTATGTCATCATTGTATTCTGAGTAGTTGGTGAGCATTGTGTGCATTTGCCCAATTTTGGCAGCAACGTCGACCTCAGAATACCCCATGCCGGTATGCGAGTCCAAGACGAATATTTCTTGGTCAACAAAAGAAATAACCATCATGAACCAGTGCAGGTGATCGACATTCAACGGAACGGCGATCTAATCATTAAAAATTCAAGATAAAGTAAGTCATACAAAAGAACAAAGTAGCTTGTATTGATAGTATTCGGAATACTTACGTATCCCATCTCGCTCCACTCTCCTCCCGACTGTTCGTGTGCCTTGACGTATTCGAGGAATTTTGTGGGCTGAACAAAAATTATAACTAATCAGGTATTTTCCTAGATGAATTTTGAATTGAGTCATATCATAAAAATGACAAGGCAGTGAACTTACAGAATAACACGTGCCGAGGAACCAAATCCGCTTGATTCCTTGGAATTCCCGGCTACGTTCATGAAGATGAAGGAATTGCATGTAAGCATCCATCACCTCATCGTCAAACCATTTTTCATCCCGGAGGCGCCAAGCGGACGACCTCGTCAGTTTGGCCATGCCACCCATATCAGCAACTATCTCACTGCATATTATATATGATACACAACCAGAAGTATAAACATAATGCATGCCACACATAAGAATTATTTAGGAAGTTTGAATGTAAATAAAACTTACGTTGCCAATTCTGGGGGAACATAAAAATTCTTGTTGGTGTGTTCGTACGTGCTCGCATACTTGTGCGACATGTAGTAATGGAGCCAGCACTGTTCTGCTTCAGGCATGGGTGGGATAAGAGTCAATTCTTTAGGATTCATGTGTTGCTTATACAACGATATCCTCGAAGACGCTCTAATGATCCGATCTGCCTTTCCCCGGACAGTCCCAACCAAGTTTCCCCTTGGGTTCTTCGGAGAACCATGAACAAGGAATGGCTGGGGAGGTACATTGGAGGCCACCTAATAAATCAACAAAGTCATTAGGGGTGTTAAAACTTTAAAAATAAATCTCAAATATTAATATATCAACTTTAAGACATTTACCTCAGTGCTGGAGCTGATTGTGTAGACCACCTTCATGGGAGAGTTAACCTCAGCCTCCTCCATCTTCTGCTTCTTCTTAGCTCTTAGTTCTTCTTCACACTTTTCCTTCTCTTTCTTCTTCTGAGCTCCTTCCTCTTCCCCCTTTTTCTTACCCCCTTCCTCTTCCTCCTTCTTCTCATCCTCTTCATTTTTCTTCTCTTCTTCCTTCTTCTTCTCTTCTTCCTTCTTCTTCTCTTCTTCCTCATCCTCCTTCTTCTTCTGTTCTTCCTTCTCCTTTTCCTTCCACAGGGACATAAGATACTCTTTGTCAAGCTTTTCAACCACCTGTCCCACAATGCACTTCCAAAAATCCTCTGGTAGAGGTGGAGGCAGTAGTTGGACTACTGGTGCAACAACTTTTTCAGTTTTGGGCTCATCATCAGCTTTTTTCAACTTCAACTACATACAAAAACAGAGTTGAGAGACATAAACTTAAGATAGTATTCTTAATATATAAACAGGACACTTTAATGTCAATGTTAAAGTTCACTCACATTGTTGTTTTGTTGGACATACTTCCATCTCTTGGAAACATCAGAGGTTTCCCAGAATTTCAACCTTGGAATTGCTTCCTTATCCTGACATCCTTTTGGGTTTTCCAGATACTTTGGGCAGAACTTTTCCATGTACAAAAGCTAGAAAAGTAAAATTGAGATGGCAGAATTTAAGAATGTGCTCTTAATATTTTAAACTTCATGGTCAAAATAACTGAAAAAGAGTTAGAGATTTACCAAAGGAATCAGCACGCAACCAGTTCCGCGAAGGGTTGTTCCAGTCTGAGCCTTAACTTGCTGTGTCTTGAAGTGATCCAGCCATAAGGCTGCCCAGTTTACCTCTTTCAGGTGCTCCAAATTAACAACAAGATTAGCAAGACCTCTCCGGACTCCTGCTCGTCCTATCGGCATTCCCAGTGCACCCAAGATCAAGCAAACAGCCCTTCGTTTCCACTCATCATTCAACAGCAGCCTGTTCTCATCCGCCTTGAACCACGGCGCGTACTCACCGAAAGTTGTGTTGTCCTTAACGAGGCCGATACTTTCTTCAACTATGCGGAGTAGCATCGGATCGACCTCCGGGAACTCTGTTTCTCCGTAGCATCGGATTCCAAATAGCCACCCGACAACTTCCGGTGTTATCTCCACGGTGAGCACGTTGAGGAAGTCCCTAGGAGATCGACCCGGAAACATCCAGCACCACCGAAGGCAGTGAAGAAACGAACAAATCAGAAGGCTTCTAAGCGCAAGAATGAAGATGTAGAGGTGAAGCATACTCCTGGATTTGACCTATTCCTGTAAGTAATCATTTTTTTTTAAATGTCCTTCTTTTTTATCATGCTGTTTAATGAATTAATAACTCCTTCTTAAAATCAAATTACATCACAAATTTTTTCTACCTTCTCACTTTGTCCTAAATTAATCTTTGTTAATTGTCATGTTTCACAATGCACTGTTATCCCATGTAACTTAATTGTTAATTCTGTAATCTCTGAAATTTGCATTTGCTTATGTGTTATTTGAAGGTTTTACTTAAGTTTTTCAACTGTTTACTTATGACAGTAACCATCAAAAATCTACAATGGGATATAGAGGGAAGGATATGCCTCCCAAACTGATAGCACAGCAGTATAGAGTATTTCTCAACTTACCTGAGGATGAACAAAAAAGGTACGATCAGAAAGCGACGGAAGTCTCGAGTGATGAGGAGATTGATCTAAGCCAATACACTGTTCAGAAAAGAACAAATGATAATATCCAACCTGAGGCTGAAGAGCAACCGGAGGATGAGGAGGATGAGGAGGAGGAGGAGGAGGAGGAGGAGGAGGATGAGGTCCAAGAGGAGGAACAGAATGACGATGACGAAGAATACAAACCCGTGGAGGATAAGAGCGATGATGATGAAGAAAATGAGGAGGATTTGGAGGAGGATAGGGAGGAACAGAAGGAAGATGAGGTAAGTGACCAACCTGTGGAACAGAGGAGGGAAGATGATAGTGACGATGAAGCCCATCATGGCAATGCGATGAATGCGTACATAAGATTCAAGTAAGTTTCTTCCCTAATCAATCATCTCGTAAAATTTTGTTTCAATTGTGAAGCCAATGTCTACTATTCTGCACCCTCGTTCTAAACTATTAAAGTCCTTTTCTAAACAATCAACTGTTCAAACAACATAATGCATGTTATTACTTTAAAGTCTAATGACTTTATTTGATTTTAAATGTTTGAGGGTGTGTCTTATATGTTATGGATCTAGTACTTGGAATTGTAATTTAATTTTGTTTATTGTCTCATGATTGTTGTAGAAATGTTCAGACGCACAAGCTCAAGAAACAAGATCCTCGTTTGAAGATAACCGACGATGTCAAAAAGATGATAAACGATGAATGGAAAAGCCTGACAAAGTCCCAACAAGAACCCTATATCACAGCTGCCACCGAAGAAAGAGAGAAGAGGAAATCAGCTGGCACATTGAAGAGAGGACCAACCGGTGAGAAGGCCAAGAAGAAGAAGAAATCGGCTGCAGCCAAGTTGAAGGGCAAATCAAAGAAGAAGCTGAAGAACCCGAGGCGGTTCCAAAGCTTTATGAGCCTGCCCTCTGTTATCGCTCTCTTCGAAGATATGACAGATGAACAGCATTCATGGTTGACTGAAGTGGGGCTTGGAGGACTAAAGCACCTACAGATTTCAGAAACCCCCGAGATGTTCAACAAATTCCTCTACAACTCATTTGACACCGAGGGGTCCTTGACGGCTCACGGCCGGACTGTGGATGTAACCCCGGAAGTTGTCGGCTGGCTCCTTGGAGTAAAATGCACCGGAACAACTGAGTTTCCGGAGGTCCATCCAAAGGTTGTACAAGAAGTGGCACGCAAAATTGGCCTCGTCCAGGACAACACAAAGGTCGGTAAGTATGTTCCGTGGTTCTTGAAAAATAGGAACCTGTTCAATGATGAGTGGAAGCAGAGGGCTGTTTGTTTAATCTTGGGGGCCCTAGGGATGCCGATCGGGCGACAAGGAATCCGGTCTGGGCTGGCCAAACTTGTTGTAGATTTGGAGCACCTGAAAAAGGTGAACTGGGCGGAATTGTGGCTTGATCATCTGGTGAAACAAAATGTGAAGGCCCAGACTGGGGAAACCTTGCGAGGAAATGGTTGCGTGCTGATTCTTGTGGTAATAATTTAGCATTTTGTCATTTGTTTTATGATTTCTGTTTAATATGTTAATAGCTCCTTCTTAAGTTCTAATGTTGTGAGTATATTTTGTAGCTTCTGTACTTGGAAAAGTTTTGCCCCAAATTTCAACAAAATCCCAAGGAATGCAAAGACAAGAATGCAAGTCCCAGGTTGAAATTCTGGAAGACATCTAATGTTTCTAAGAGATGGAAGTATGTGTGTATGAATCAAAATGTGAGTAACCTTTTACATAAAACTTACAAATATGTTTTTATCAATTAACAACCTTATCTTAAATGTTAAACTTTATACTTCTGTTGTTCTTTGTAGTTGAAGTTGAAGAAAATGGATGAAGAGCCAACTACTGAGAAGGCTGTTGCACCAGCTATTCAATTAGTTCTCCCACCAGGGGACTATTTGAAGGATCTTTTGGGACAGCTGGCGCAGAATGCTGACCCGCAAACATTATTGGCCATGTTCGCGACTGCTAACAAGAGAAAGTCTGAGTTGGAGGAAGAGGAAGGAGGGGAAAATAAGAAGGGAGGTGAAGAGGATAAACAAGAAGAACCTCCCAAGAAGAAGCAGAAGAAGAATCAGGATGAGGTTAGCTCTTCGATGGAGGTGGTCGAAGAAGTCAGATCTGACGATTACGATGAGGTAAGTGTATTAACTGTTTTAACTTTAGACTTGATGTCTCTGTTTCCAATTCTAACATTTTGTTGATTTATTAGGAGGAGGCATCCTTGGCTTCTTGGGTGGACCCAAGGAAAAACATTGATGGGTCTGTCCGGGGAAAGGCGCGGTGGATCATAAAGGGGTCGAATCGGGTGTCGCTTAAGAAGCAACAAAGCAATCCTGAGGAAATGACATGTCTGCCAGAGATGCCTAGCCTGGAAGATTGCTGGATCAACTTCTTTTTGTCTCACAAATATGAGCCTAAGTTCGATAAAAACCCTCGGGATCCCAAAATTCCACTAAGCTTGCGAGAGTAAGTGTTATTTACATTCAAATTTCCTAAATAAGCTGTACAAGACACAAATTTTGTTTTTACTTATGGTTTGATTTGTTATTATATCTGCAGTGAGTTGGTTATTAACATTGCTGATTATGAGAAGGTGACGAGGTATGCCGCGTGGCGCTTGAGGGATGGTAAATGGTTTGACAACGAAGTAAGTATTTCTTTTTGTTGATTTAACGTAGTTTCTTAACACATTCTCCCATCATCATCATAACACTTTTCTATTCACTTTTTAAACAATTAGGTCATCGATGCATATTTGCAATTGCTTCATCTGAAAGAAAGAAGCCGACCATTTGGTGGAATCCCTCGCATTTGGTACCTCGGAACACATTATGCCGTAAGTTCATTCCCTTTTCATTGGATAAAAACTCAATTTAAAATTCTTCCACAAAATAGCATCATTAATTTTAATTCTTGTTCAGCCAACGAAGGGTAATCGATATTTCCAAGTGTCCGATAAATACGGAGGAACGTGGGACGAGATGGGCTACGTAAGATTTACGATTTCTATCAATGCAATCTGCTTTATACATTCATATTTTGTTGAACTTATTTTATGTTGAATTGTTAATGAAATAGATTGCCCTGCCCATGAATGTACATCGAACCCACTGGTTCATGATGGTCATTTCCTTTGTCGACAAGGAAATATACGTCTTGGACTCGCTTTCTGGACATGGGTATAATGAGAGGGATGTGGCTAGAAAAGTTAATCAAATTCACCAGGTGCTATCCTCCTATCCAGAGTACCATGATGACATCACAAAGTGGGATGTGTGGTACATGAATGACGACGTTCCCCAACAACCAAACGGGTAAAAATCTTATTCATTAACTCCACCCATTATTTTCTTAAACTCACTACCTTATACATCACAACTGCATTCTATTTTAATCTCTCAGGTGTGATTGTGGCCCTTTTGTATGCTTCTTCATGACCCACTTGAGGGACCTGATTCCTAATCCAAAGAAGAACTTCTCTATTCAAGTGAAGCATCTGAGAATCTGGATAGGCAATGAAATGGCTAGATCAGACTACAACATCCACAAGGCCAAGATGTTTGAAGAGTTACTGAGCTTCAAGTCTATTGATGAGAATAATCATGAGTTTGAAAGGATGTACAATTTCACTTCTTTTCCTACTGTTCCATTGGAATCCGGGGCGAAGACGAGGAGGTCGGCGCGAAAGTCGCCGGGGAAGAATGGAAAAAAATGAGTTTGTCTGTTATGTTGTTTGGGAATTTGTAATATGAACAATGTTTATGTCATGGGTTGTATGTTTGAGATTGTATGTTATGAACAATGTTTCCCAATGATGATTAGGCAATGTTTGTTTGCTTATGATTTGATGACTTGTGTTGTTTTCTGAAAAATTGCTTGTGATTTTTTGTGAACACAAACTGTACATTTAAGGTGCATTTGGTGTTGGCCAACTACCCTCACCTACCAAAACTGAATTAATAAATGCACTACTACGTTATTAGGTACCAATTCTAAATTGTTAAGTACTCTATCTTAAAGTTAGATACCTGCATTTATATCAGCCAACCTACCCACTGCCCGCTTTTAATACAATCTCCAACCACACTCAACTAACTCTTTATTATTTCTCTTCACTCTCAGATCTCATCTGTTCTCCTTCTCTTTCACCCTTCTCTTCTTTCTCTCTAAGAAATGTCTCAACATAGTGTAAGCTCTTCACCCTCACCAAGCAATCCACCTTCATATTCAAGAGGAGATTCATCCCGGAGGTCAGGGTGTAGGCCTGGGCAGTGTTTCTGTGGCCGTTACCCGGTAAGTCGTACCGCACATACGCCCGGAAATGACGGACGCGTGTTTTGGAATTGTGCCAAGCCTAGAGGTCAACAATGCAACTATTTCTACTGGGAAGATGAATTTCCCAGTCCTTGCTGTGCTCCAGATCTCCAACAACTTCAGGAGGAGGTAACAACGTTGAGTAGGAGAGTCGTAGGGGCCGAGAATGCTTCCAAAGCCCAATCTTTTCATGTGAAACTGCTGTATGTTGTGATTTTTGTCATTCTCATCGTTTTAATTTCAAAGTAAGATAGTTTGCTTCTCTATTCTGTTGTGTTCAGTTAAGTGTGAGACTCGAAGGGGCCGAGAATGCTTCAAAAGCCCACTATTTTCGTGTGAAACTGTTGTATGTTGTGATTTTTGTCATTTTCAACATTTTAATTTCAATGTATGATAGTTTATCCTGTATTTAATTCTAATTCTGCTGTGATTAGTTAAGGATTAAAGTTTTGTTAACAATGATATCTCAACTTTTATCTTAAATGAAAGTGTTAATATCTTAACTGATAAACTTACTAACTAAAGATTAATCAATGATATCCTCATGCAATCTTATTCAGCTTAGTTCATTCTATAGTGTTAACAATGCTATCTAGGTTAAAAAGGAATCTTCCTGGGACCACTTTTTTTGTCCCGTAGCTGGCCTCTGGGACCACTTTTTTCGTCCGGTAGCTGGCATTTTCGTAATAACCGGCTAGTACCGGCTTAGCCGGTTACCTTTGGGACGCACCAAAGTTTTTTCCGTATTTACCTGATACTGACGACTAATCGGCCGGTTTTCAACTTCTCGTGTTTTTCTTTTGTGAAATTTTATTTTGTAATATCAGTGAGACGTTTAATAAGAACACCTTAAGCTTTTTGTTATTATTTTATTTTCTACATTTTAAGTAATAGTCTGTCTATTCTCAACTATGCAATTAAATTCTATACTAAATGCCATTATTTAAATGAAATCAAGTGTTGTTATTTTATTATGAGTGGAATAATTGGTATGAAGATATTGTTGGCTACATGTTTGATCGGATCTGTCTTTATTACAAAATTGAAGGGTTTGCAAAAAAAAAGGTCATTTGTGTTAAATTAAAAGAAGGGTATTGATCCTCTCACTTGTGAGGTCATTTAGGTTTTCATAGCTCAAATTATAAGAGATATCTCACTTCTCAACTCTAATTTGAGAATTTTGCCATCACTTTTCAACTTTCTCTATTATCTTTCTCAATGCCTTGTCAAAATTATTGTTGAGAAATCTCATCTCGAGAGTTAGCAACAATATTATTTCTTAAGAAAGAAATGAAATTATAATCATTCCATCTTATCTTTTTTAATATACAACTTATGCACGATAAGTGCACGTTATGCATACTTATTTTTTTTCTCTTTAACTTGATATCAAAAATTATAATTATTATTTATTAGTTGGCTCCTGCGTTGAAAAAATGTTTTGTAATATTTTTACCAAACATCGAATTCGGCCTCAAATCTCTCCAAATCCAAGTTCAGCCCCAAATTCATGTTTTGCAGTATGTAATTTTAATTTATCACATTCATTTTCATCATATCATGGTATTCAGATTGCAATATTATATTATGGAGAGATTAAGAAGTTCTTGTAAAGTTTTACAAGTGAAATCTTCTAATTAAATAATCATCACCAATAAATAACTTAACATTTTGTGACAGAGGGAGTTTTGATTGTGTGCAACTTGCCGCTGAATTATTTCTCAATATATATATATATATATATATATATATATATATATATATATAT
This sequence comes from Linanthus parryae, assembly GCA_023055425.1. NCBI lineage: Eukaryota > Viridiplantae > Streptophyta > Magnoliopsida > Ericales > Polemoniaceae > Linanthus > Linanthus parryae. The sequence goes on from JALGPY010000009.1 coordinate 18,327,898, forward strand.
ATAAAATTGCCGCTCAATGTCCACTCCACTCCCTGACTATATGTATGGCAGTATTTCTTATTTTTTGGTTACATTGGAAGGTATATGTATGTCAGACTGTCAAGTGTTCAATGCCATTTATTCTCAACTTATTCAACAAAAAATTAGCGGACTGTCTGATATTTCTATTTGTTAATGAAAGAGCTCAATGCCGAAAATTGGGTATTTTTCTTTGTGAGGGAAAAGAATTGGGTATTTGAAATTAGGGCTGTAAACGAGCTGAACCGAACCGAATATCACTTGTTTGGGTTTGGCTCATTTAACTTGGCTGATAAAAGAGTCGAACACGAACTCGAGTCGAACAGAAAAACCCTGTTTGAGTTCGGCTCGTTTAGTGTTCGACTTGTTCATTGGTCGGCTCGTGGCTCGGTTTGCTAGCTCGTTTTCGAGCTCGAAGTCGGTTCGACGAACTTATATTTGTCTCGAATAAACGTGATATTTCATAATTTTTGAATTAAAATATCTCATGCCAATGACATAAAAAGGTATCAATGTAAAGATATGAAATGCAAATGAACAGCTCACAGCACCCATAGTTTGATTAAGTCAAAAGAATATCCCTACTCCTAATATTGACCACCAAAATTGGTGGGATTTTTATTAGTCCTACAGTCCTACTGCAAAAAGCTTCAGAAAGATAAGAGCCACCCAGCTCTATCGTCGAGTGAAGGTCGACCATTATTCATTTATTCTTCTTCTTCAGTTCCATCGAAGGATCCATTATTCTTCAAGTCTTTTCTCTAAGAAATGTAAATATCTGGCATAAGATAAGAAAATCGTAGTCAGTAAAATAAGACAAATGATTAATTTTTATTATATAAGATTGCAGCATATTCTATACCTGATTTTATTAACTCGTCATAGAATTTTAAGAAAATTTCACCTCCTGATAAGATTCGCCATTACCCTGTAAGATAAAAGTAAAAATGAAAAACTGATAGTTAACATGTCTCAGTATGTATCGCAAAACTAGTAAGTGATGGTTAATCTTACTTTGGTTGCTCTCTTAAGTCCATGCAAAGCGCGTACCCAATGAGACCCACAAAGCAACGCTTGTACCGTATCTGTAGAGAGTGAGGCACGGTAATGGTCAATTACTCCAGTTCCATCACTGATAGCTCTTTCCGAAGACAAAGAAGTGATCGAAATGGACAATATGTCCCTGGCCATTTTTGATAAGACACGATATTTGAGAGAATTGACCTTCCGCCACTCCAATGCATAAAAGTGTAAGCCCGAACCTTCATCACAAATGTAAACACCTTCCTCCAAGTATATTTCAAAATATGATTTTATAGGTTGAGCGACATCTGCTTTCCTAACATATGTTTCATACCTTGTTCTTCCTGACACCACTTTCTTTCCAACATTACGCGAACCATCAGAAACACAATTCTCAGTGTTATTTTGTTTAACAATCTTCTCTTGTGCACTTGAAGTGTAGGCAGCTAAATACTCTTCATAGAGCTCTTTCACGGCAGCAAGCACCAGTTTTACATTCTTTGCACCTTCCTCTGGTGCATATATGACTGGAAAGCCAATGTAGGGATTTTCATCACCTGACTACCCACTTCCAGATATGATCTCTGTGACATCATGAAAAATCCCCAAGAACTGGCATATATTCTCAATCTTCACCCAATCTTCAATTGTTGGAACATAGATGAAACTCGAATCCCTCTCTTGTTACATGGGAAAGACATCCTTGAACTCTAGGGCTGAAGCTAGCATCAAATATGTCCCATTCCATCTTGTTGGGCAATCCAAAATCAGCTTCTTCGATGGTAACTGTAAATGTTTAGCAATTTCACTGAATTTATTAAGTCTTGATTCTGAATACCTCAAGTATTTGATCCCATCTCGAATAGTATCAACAATATCTCCAATCTCGCTCAGTCCATCTTGCACCAAGAGATTCACAATATGCGCACAACGCACATGGAAGATATTTCCGCCGAAGAACAATTGCTTTCTCAATGCAAAGGTTTCTTTCAAAATTCTCAAGGCTACATCATTGTAAGAAGCATTGTCAACCGTAATGGTTGAGACCTTGTTCCCAATACCCCAATCAACTAAACACTTGTGAAGGGCATCTGCAATGATAACACCACTATGTGGTGGCGGCACATTGCACAAGTTCAGAACTCGCTTCTGGAGCTTCCAATCTTCATCAATGAAATGTCAAGTGACGACCATGTACTGAATCTTTTGTCCCGATTTCCACAAATCTGTTGTGATACCTACTCTGCTGACTTTTTTTAAACAATCCTTCAGCCTTCTCTTCTCAATCTCATATGTTGCAATGCAGTCTCTCCTTGCTGTAGCTCGAGTGATCTTTTGCCAGTAGGGAGACGCTGTCTTCATGAACTTGTTGAACAATGCATGCTCCATCATCGCAAAGGGGTATTCATGAAAAAGTATCATATGTGAAGCAGCTTCCCTGACCTTTGAATGATCATATTTGAATGTTGTCAGGTCGGTAGAATTAGAATTCTCACCCGATGGAGCCACAAGAAGTTGCTGTGTTTTGTCGACGCTTCGCTTTAAAGAATTTTTTGAGATAGCGACCCAAGTGACTGGTTACACCGCTAGGTAGCAAAGTGAACATTTCCTTACAAAATATGCACTCTGATTTCTTTGAATCACCAGGAAGTACAATCTCAATGAAATCTTCCCAAACTTTAGAAGTCTTCTTTCTTGGCTTCTTCTGGAAAGGTTTCTGAATAGCCTCATTATTTTTCTCAGCGTCTACATCAACAATATTGTCGGGCGCAACATGTCCTTCATCAATAGTAACCATGGGAACTGCTTCAAATTGATTAGCAGGCATAAATAAGAACCACTAGTAAATAATCACCACAACAACAATTACAAAACACAAAAATAAAACCCGGCATGTTTTTAAGAATTGGGAGATCTGATGATGGTCCAAAAGAAAATGAAAATGTACTCATGAGTCTGGACAAGGAGTACCCGAACCAAAGTATCTAATTCACCCAAAAAATAGCAGCAGTAGAAGAAGAAAATTCCAATTGTATCAAGTCTTAGTCCTAATGAAACTCTACTAAATTACTACTAATAGAATCATGATGTTTTTACTCGATCTCCAAATATAGCCATGTTTCTGTTTCTTGTTCTCTTTTTCTCATGATGCTCATGTTTGTTTGATATTAGTAGACATGAAATTATTTAGCAGAAGCATAATCAAATTGAAATCTTAAATTAGCATATCAGTATACCCAACATCCAAGAGGATCAAGACTCCACAAAAGAAATTAAGGATGAAAAATAAACAAAAGCCAATTTCCCAAGTCATGGAAGGGGAGTATGAAGATGGAAAAAACACATCGCATTCATCATATATCCAACCTCATGAAAAATCATAAATGATCTAACCTGATAGAGTGAAAGGAGGCAGCGACGCAATGAGGATTGAGGAACAAAGATTCTGATGCTGTGTCTTCCCCTTCGTCCTTTGTTCTCCAGACGAGAGCACAAATGAATTACACACCACTGTTTGAGTCAACCCTAATGGATGGGTTGATTCTTATATAGTAAAAAATCGGAAATAGTAAAGTAATGATTTATAGATATGTAATATAGAAATACCTTTAGCTATTGGAATCAATCAATTAACAGATCAAATTACCATTCTAGTACAGATTCCATACTAATTATGCCATAATATGAGCCATTAGTCATAAACAAAAAGATAAGAATAAAATACATTTTGTCTAGCTATAAATAATTATATATTTAAATATACTACTATAATTTGTTCGCGAACAATATCGAACGAGCCTCTTGTTCGGCTTGGCTCGGCTCGGCTCGTTTTGTAAACGAACACTTTTTCATGTTTGGGTTTGTTTGATTAACTAGTCGAACCAAACACGAACAGGCTTTTAACGAATCGAACACGAGTTGTTCGGAAACGGCTTGGTTCGTTTACAGCCCTATTTGAAATAGTTCGTATCATTTTGATAAAAATCAGTTTGATCATTTTATCGAGAAGGTATACGGTTCGAGTCTGGATGGCCCTTTAAAATTAAAAATTATAGTAGATTCAAAATTAAGGTAATGAATAGCATATATAAAATAAAAAAAGAACTTCTGTTCGTAATGTTTTTTGACAACGTAATTTCTCCAAACAAAATTTGGTTAAAAGTTGGTAGTGCCAAAGGCACTAGTTGTTGCCCTAGTAGACTATGTAGACCAATTATACAATGAATGTATTGCCCTAGTAGACTATGTAGACCAATTATACAATGAATGTATTTGGACGAGAGTGGGATTGTAGGAAGATGTTTGGCTCTCTCATCCAAACCAGGCTAATGTCCTCAAACAGGTCAGTCGAGGTAGTTAGGAAATATGGTTGTTTGATTTTTAATTTGTTGGGAAAAAGTGATTGAGATGCGGAAACAATAAATTATATAAGAACCTAAAAACCAAAACCAACTAATCCAAACTAGCTCATAATTTTTTTTGGGTTGGGTTGGGTCTATTTTCTGTGGGGTAAAAGACACTTTCACCCCATCAGCTTTGTTGCAAAGACACTTTCACCCCTTCTCGTTTAGGAAATGACACTTTCACCCCTTCTGTCTTCTAAACACGAGAACAGTACACCCCTTATTGTGTTGTATCATACTTTGAGAGAGCAAACTTGTAATCGAAACTACACGGACAATTGCCCCCAGACTAACAATGTCTCAATTACGTAGTGTAAATATCATGGAATTTGACACAAAAGAGTGAAAGTGCCATTTCCCAAACTAGAAGGGATGAAAGTGTCTTTGCATCAAACGTGAGGGAGTGAAAGTATCGTTTACCATTTGAGGTTAATGGGCTTCCAAACAGTTTGATGGTAGAACGAATTGCCGTAGTCAGGGACTTAGAAATTTTTGATCAAACCATTTGAGGTTATTGGACACGGATTTTTTTGAGAAATTAAATTCCAAGTATTTCCTCTATTTATCTTCTTTCTCTCCATAAGCAATTAACACAGGTTTCAAGAAATATGTGTCAATTACTCTTCTGCCCTTAGTGAGTGGAAAGGGGACAGATTTAGTGCTAATTCAGTTGTTTTCCATTAAGAACTTCAAGAACAGCATGAAGAACATCAAAACTTAAAATTACTCAAAGACTGAAAAATTAGAAGAAGAAGTGAAGAAGTAGTTTCAGCATGCGATCAACAATAATTAGCAACATCAGCAACACTACCTACAAGATCCATGAACAAAAAAAGGAAGTATGCCAACTGATGTCGGATTAACAAACATAGAAAGAGATTACTTTTTAAGACCTTTTGCTCCAAGGCGACATGGTATCACACAGGGGAAATATTGTGAGGCAGCATGTAATATCCCATCCCACATCGAGATATTGTGAATTATATGGGTGGTATGTTAAGTAAATTTTGTGGATTACTACTCGCACCGTCAAATCTTGAGCATTTTCATTCGGTGGTACATATAAAGTAGTTTCTGGGACAGTAATCTCTCGCGTAGTTACAAATGGTCCCGCAAGGGCTGTGTGGGAGTGCGCTGCCATCAAATGGGATATGTGACTGGGCACACCCGACGAGAAAGTTGACTATATAAGTGGGGGGGGGGGGGGGGGGGGTTGTAATATCCTATCTGTAGATAGTGCTTTCTGAACAGACAGATCTTAGCCACGTGGCAATGATCTAGCACACCATATTGTGCTCCACACATACTGCATCACCAGTCGCGCTGATCCACGTGGTGGCTGCGAGACAGGGCCCTCGCATACCACTGCACGGGACTTGTAGGGACTTAGTGGTTTGGAGGCTAGAGTAAGTCATGTCGCGTGCGAGCCAAGCCCGCGCGCGACCCCTAGTAACTGTTTCTGAGAGATTTATGGCACGAGCTCCATAAACCCGGTCAAACCGGTCAAACCCGGTGAACCCCATAACGGTTCCGGTATACGCGGATAACGTGCTGTAACGGTCCCTATATACGCGGACGAACGTGCCGTTGTGGTTAAGCTAATTAAGCCGCCATTGATGGGCGCATTAACCACACTACAACGGTCAGATTCTCTGTTATATATAGATCGTTAACCCTTCCATACAGGAGAGAACGACCCGAGATACGCGAAAGCTCTGCCAGAATCCTGTCTCTCTCTCTCTCACAGTACTATTGCCTTACTCTCTCCCTACACACAACCCAGCATTTCCTGTGCCATTTTCTATTCTCTGCCTTTGGTGTACACAGAGTTCTCTCTGCAGGATTCTCTTGTACACATTTTGGTGAACCCGACGTGAACTTACCATTGCAAGCAACCATGTCTCATGAGGATGATGTCAGTAACAGATCGCCTTCCACGGAGACCACTTCGGGGGAGGAGACCCGCCGTACTCCTACAGCTACCGGTGAAGCTCCGACGCTAGAAGCCTTGGACGCCACCATCCAGAATCAGGCGAAGGCTCTCAAAGCACAATCTGCACAGCTAGAACGGATAATGGCTATCCTGGGGACTCTCGCTCCAAAACCCACACCAGCCACCACCGTCTCTCAGGGAGGAGGAGCCTCCACCACTCAAGGATTGGGAGTGTCAACAACACCACCCAATCCTAACCTGCAAACTCCACCGGCAACTACGCAGTTACCCTCAATTCAGGGGCCAACAGCTCAAATGTTGCCTCTTGCTACTCACACTCCTCAACCTCCAACCTTGGTACCTAATCCGACCTCACAATACCCCCTGCCTCCTCCAATGGCAACAGGGGGTAACGTGAATTCACAATATGTTCCTAGCCCTCCTGCGACATATGTGTCGCCTCGGCCTGCGACAACCCCTTCTCCCGATGCCGAGGGAAGTGCTCCGGAGTGTATGACGTCGCTGCAACGGCGCATAGATACCATTCTGGCTCACCAATCGTTCGCGGATACCATCATCCCGAAACTTGACAACGATCCGCCTATTCCACGAGAGATCTACCTCATGCCTAACCCCGCTGGGTACAAGGCTCCTAAATGGGACAAGTTTGAAGATGTCAATGGGAATGCTCATGAGCATGTCATGCGCTTCATTGATGTAATGGGGCCGTATGGGGCTGATCCTAAGTTGCTGATGCGCGAGTTCCCGAAATCCTTGGGGAACGTGGCCTACAAGTGGTACAGGACGTTGGAAGCCGGATCCGTGAAGACCTGGGACGACATGGTCCAGAGGGTTTATACTAAATTCTTCCAAATGGAAGAAAAGGTGACAATGATTCATCTCTCGCGGATGTATCATAAGCGCGAGGAGGATGGAATAACATTCATCAAGAAGTTCAGGGCCAAGTCCTTGGAATGAAAATATGTGATACTCGAAAGCAGACTCGTGGAGATATGCCTGCAATGCATGCGAGACGAGTACAAAGGTATGCTTATCAACCTGCAAACACCTACATTTTCGAAGGTAATCGAATGCACGAAGAATATAGTGGAGAGGCAGAAAAAGAGGAACGCCCCTGAGAGATCCTCGAGCGGGACCACTTTCAAAATTGGGAGATTCAGCTACAAGAGAGCGCGTGAGGCTGAAGTGAATACGGTCTCGCCCCAAAAGCAGCCGAAGGTAGTGAACTTCGATGCGCCACCTCTGCCGTGTTCGGTAGAGGAAGCGAGCGACCTTTGCAGACAATGGCGTAACGACGGTATCTTGCCGCCGCTCGAAAAGGCACCCTCCAGGGAGATGGTGAGGGACCCGAAGTGGTTTGAATGTCACGGAAAGGTCATGCATCCCACGGCTGACTGCAAGAAGCTCAGAATCATGGTAAGCCAAAAGATGAAAAATGGCGAACTGATCGTCAGCGATCGAAGGCAGGATGTGCGAAACAATCCACTCCCTGCCCATGCCGAGCAAGAGTCGAAAGGCAAAGAGGTCGCCATGATCTCGATTGTGGACCTTGAAGAGGTTGCGGAGGATGGTCTACCCATCATTTCCGAGATCCACGATGACGAGGACTACATCATAGACACTGAGGACGAACGTGTCGATTGGATGAAGGGATCGCATGGGTTCAGCAGGTTCTTCGATGAGATGAATTTCTCAGAGAAATGCCGGAAGGAGATGAAAAAGGCGATCCTAAGGATAGCAGAAGATTACGAGGAGGATATCGTAGTCTCCAATGGAAAGGTTGTCAGGGCGTCTCGCTCTACAGAAAAGGTCATAACCTTCTCCGCAGGCGACAAAAAGGCAGACGCGAGCCACCAGAAACCTCTATATGTAACAGCAATAATCAATGGCGTGGAGTTCAAAAGAGCGTCCGTTGATGGAGGAGCAGCAGTTAACGTTGTTTCGCTCCATACTCTGAAGTTAGCAGGAATTCCAGAGCACAAGATCGTCAAACGTCCATCCCCGTTGATGGGATTCGGAAGCGACTCCAGAATGACGATAGGATGGATCCGCCTAGGTGTCCAGATTGGCAAAATCAAATGTTCAGCAAAATTCTATGTCATAGATGCGAACACTACGTATCACATGATTATAGGCCGGGCTTGGATTCATTGCTTTGATGCTGTCCCTTCAACAGCTCACCAAGTGATGAAAGCTATCTGGAATGACAGAATAGTTGAGATACCAGCTTCGATAAATCCTTTCAACATGGATGAAGCGCATCTCAGTATGGCGGTGTGGTTCACTGAGATGGCAGATGAGCAAACGCCGGTACCGTTCAACCCCACTCCTTTGCCCCGTTGGGAGGACATCAAAGATCAGTCACCCGCAGGAGTGATGGTGACAAGAGAGGAAGCCAAGGAAAAGCCGTCTACGAGAGAAGAGGCGCCGCGGATTTCCTACCAGCGAAAGAACGTGTACACTCTGAAAAGGATAGCAAAACATGATCCTGAAGGCAAGGAGATAGAGTGTTTCTACGCCAATGGGAAGAAATGCTATCGCATATGAAGGTGCGCGAGGGTGTCCTCACGCGAGCATGAGGATATCCCTGAGCAAATCAATCAAATTGAGCAGGTTTTGGAAACAGACAAACCAATGCCAAGCGTTCTAGAGGAGAAACTCAAAGAAGCACCCGAATGCATGGAGGACAAACCGAGACCGCAAATGCAGGAGCTGAAGGAGGTATTCCTAAGCCCGAGCGAAGAAAAGAAGAGGCCAGTCTTTCTAAGTGCGGATCTCACAGGCGAAGAGGAGGAAAGATTGCTACAACTCTTGACTGAATACAAAGACGAGTTCGCATGGGAATACGATGAAATGCCCGGTCTGGACACGAGCATCACCATGCACCGGTTGGATGTATTTCCAGGATCCAAACCGCTAAAGCAAAGCACAAGAAGCTTTAGGCCGGAGCTCAACGTGAAGATTAAGCAGGAAATTGTCAAACTCCTGGATGCCAAATTTATAGAGCTGAATCACCATCCCACATGGTTGGCCAACATTGTGCCAGTAGTAAAGAAGAATGGGCAACTTCGCATTTGTGTAGACTTCTGGGATCTTAATCGTTTCTGCCCCAGGGATGATTTTCCACTTCCCAACATCGACTTACTTATCGATTCGACCGCGGGTCATCGCATGTTCAGCTTCATGGATGGCTTCAGTGGGTACAATCAGATCAAGATGGACCCCGAAGATGCACGGAAAACCGCATTCATCACCCCGGTGGGAGTCTTCAATTATACGGTTATGCCTTTTGGCCTCTAAAACGCAGGTGCGACTTACCAGCGGGCCATGATGGCCCTGTTTCACGACATGATGCACAAGGAAGTAGAATTCTACGTGGATGACCTAGTTGTCAAATCCAAGGAAGAGGAAGACCACGTGGGGGATTTGCGGAAAGTGTTCAACAGATGCAGAAGCTTTCAATTAAAGATGAACCCCATGAAGTGCGCATTCGGGGTAACATCGGGGAAGTTCTTGGGATGTGTGGTACATCGTCAAGGAATAGAGCCTGATCCTGCGAAAGTATCATCCATCACTAGCATGAGCCCGCAGCATAACCAAAGTACCTTGAAAACCTTCCTGGGAAAGCTATCCTACCTGCGAATATTCATCCCAGCGATCGCCGAAATCACCTACTGTTTCAGCGATCTTCTCAAGAATGATGCTGCATACAACTGGACTACAGAGCACGAGACTGCGTTCGGAAAACTAAAGGAGCTGCTGACATCGTCAAAAGTAATGATCGCACCTCAGCTCGGATCACCACTCTTGTTGTATCTGACGTCAACAAGGAGGTCTATAGGGGCACTCCTAGCTCAGGAGTATGAGGGTCAAGAAAGGCCCATCTACTACATTTCTCGCATAGTGCAGCCCGCAGAATCAAGGTACACGGACATCGAGCGACATTGCCTTGCCTTATTTTTCGTAATAGAGAAGCTGAGGCACTATTTTGCTTCGCACAAAGTGGTAGTGGTCACAAAGAGTGACCCTATACGGTATCTTCAGACTCACACTACCCCTGGGGGAAGATTGGCAAAATGGTATATGACCATTTCTCAATATGACAACACATGTGTTCGACCCCGGGCGATCAAGTCGCAAGCGGTAGCGGATTTCCTAGCACAGTTCCCTGATAACAGTCATGAGCCTGTGATTGAAGAAGAATTGGAGGGACCTGAAATCTACGCAGTTGAGCTGCCCTATTGGACGCTCCACTTCGATGGCTCGTCAACAAGGAAAGGTGGAGGCATTGGAATAGTCTTGACCAAACAAGATGGAGAGGTCATACAGATTTCCGTAAAGCTTGACTTCGCAGTCACCAACAACGAAGCAGAGTATGAAGCCCTCATCTCAGGACTTCGCGCGGCAAGGGCCCTAGAAGTAAGCAATCTGAAGGTTATGGGGGACTCCAAGCTAATCGTCAAACAAGCCTCGGGCGAGTATGGTTTGAAGGAGATAAACCTATTGCCCTACCGGACCTTAGTACAAAAACTGGTGCAACAGTTCTGCGACGTTAGGTACGAGCACAAACCCAGAGCGGACAATAGGCATGCTGATGCTTTAGCTACCTTGGGATCCAAGGTTAGTGCAGATAAATGTCCCGCGAGAATCTTGATTGAAGTGCAAACATCCTCGACGTTGACAGAGGATGCGTGCGACGATGAATGCATGGATGATGCGGACTGGAGAAAGTCAATCTTACGTGCCATTGCAAAAGGCACGAGCAACGAGAATTGGGCATCCACAAAGGGGTATTGCATACATGACAACACCCTCTACTACAAGGGCCCTGGCGGAATACTCATGCGATGTGTCTCGGAGCAGGAGGGACAAGCGCTGTTAGCAAAGATTCACCAACATGCTTGCGGGGAAAGTGAGGTGTCAATCTATCGGAAAGCTCAGATGTTTGGGATTCACTGGCCGGGCATGTCAACAGCCGCGGCATTGATTCAAGGAAATTGCGAGAGTTGCGCACTGATCAAAGACTCTCTATCAATTGCTCTGACCGACGATGATGTGGATTGGAGGAAACTGAGAAACTAAAGAGAAAAGCAGCACAGTATGTGGTGCAAGAAAATATGCTTTGGCGAAGGGGCCATGAGGGTAACCTGCTGCGATGTCTGGACAGCAAGGAAGCACAAGAGGTGATGGACCTTTCTCATCAAGTGGAACATCAGGGAGGTGCGAAGTTATGCAGACAGCTCCTCTCGGTTGGTTACTTATGGCCCACCATGGAGGAAGATTGCCGCACTAAAGTAAGACGGTGCCAGGAGTGCCAATTCAAAGGTAATCTAGTGCACGCTCCTGCTGTAGATCTACATGCGTTGGGAACACCATGGCCGTTCCATACATGGGCTTTGGATTTTTTTGGTCCCATTCGACCAACCTCGCACGGGAATCAGTTCATTCTCACCGCGACCGAGTTGTTCACCAAGTGGGTAGAAGCAATACCACTAAAGACAGCAAATGCGCTAGCCGTGGTCCATTTTATCCAAGAAAGCATCATATGCAGGTTCGGAATTCCAAACACCATTCTCTCGGATAATGGCACCCCCTTTGTCAATCGCCAGGTGGCTGCAAAGCTAGCAGAGTACAACATAAGGCAGATATGCTCTACCCCATACTACCCGAAGGGGAATGGTCAAGCGGAAGCAACCAACAAGACGTTATTAAGGATCTTGAGCAAGATGGTGGCGGACGACCATAAGAAATGGGCTGATTCGTTGAACATAGCCTTGTGGGCCTATCGGACTTCTCCAAGAACGCCCACAGGAGTCTCGCCATTTCTTTTATTCTATGGAGCTGAAGCCGTGGTACCTGCGGAGGTGAAGATCAACTCTGCAAGGTTGGCTTTTCATGCGTTATATGACAATCAACGCGATCATGACTTTGTCCTGTTAGAAGAGAAGCGGGAGCAAGCTAAAAGGACTAATAAACGACACAAAGAAAGGATCGCTCGTGCGTACAACAAAACAGTCCAACGTCGAGATTTCGCAGTTGGAGATTTGGTCTTGCGCGCGTCGGACCATTGCATGCGAGAGGCGGCTCACCCAAAATTCGCAGCCAATTGGGAAGGACCCTTTGAGGTCACAAAAGTCTTTGATAGTGGCTACTGCAACATACAGAGGTTACATGGAACGACCTCAACCCCAAGCTCAGTCAACATGCGTTGGATTAAGAAGTATTATCATTAACTCCTTTCATTATATGCGTTAGATTACAACGTCTACTTTATGCTTTGTATTGCTAGAACTTGTGCATCCTCTCTCCCATACGAGGGAATTGTAATTTCATCTCTCCCATATGAGAGTATTCTATAATAAAAAGACTTCTCCCAAATGGGAAGAACTTTATGATTTCAGCTGCCTTTATCGCTTTATTTATCTATATAGTTTAAGCCTATCTGCCATGATAGCAGCCTATGCGAATATGATCTTAAGTGATCTTTTAAGCATATCTGCCATGATAGCAGCCTTTGCGAATATGATCTTAAGTGATCTTTTAAGCCTATCTGCCATGATAGCAGCCTATGAGAATATGTTCTTAAGTGATCTTTTAAGCCTATCTGCCATGATAGCAGCCTATGCGAATATGATCTTAAGTGATCTTTTAAGCCTATCTTCCATGATAGCAGCCGATGCGAATATGATCTTAAGTGATCTTTTAAGCCTATCTGCCATGATAGCAGCCTATGCGAATATGATCTTAAGTGATCTACAAAAGCCTATCTGTCGAGATAGCACCCGTACTTGAGTATAATCTTAAGTAAATATCAAGCCTATCTGCCAAGATAGAAAAGCTATGCAAATACGATCTCGCACGATCTAAAATCATATCTGCGAATCTATCTGACGGGTAGCAAATCATAGCAACAATGCAAAGTGTGAATACAACACTACAAAAGGCGAAATTTGCCAACATGCATGCGAAATTGTAATTTGTTGTAACAAAAACAGCAAATCATACAAAGCGATTTGTTATTATGAGTCAAAATGACTTACAATTTATCTGTCTAGATAGCAGCTTACAAGCGAAAAGCTCAGACCAAGCTAGTTACGCAGCCAACATGGCTTACAATGCATCTAAATAGCAGCCTACAAGCGGAAGTTACACATCGGGGGAATCCTTAATAAAAAAGGATCGACCTACTGGTCCTAACAGAAGCTATGCGATACAACGATCTGCGACCAAAGATCTGTAGCAAGTAGGGTGCTCCCATGAAAAGGACGGCCTACTAACACTACAAGAGCTATGTGACGCTATGTCCAAGATCCCAGGATCTGACAAGGCCTCTGTCTGATCAACACCCCAAGAGATGTGCCTGAGGAACCACCTGTTCCGACGAAGAACAAGCAAGCAGCAACTCCTAGGGCAAGAGGCTCCTTGTCCACGGAGACGAGCACAATGGCTCGCCACCCTGGGCTCAAGAACGTGGTGGCGAATGGTCATCCTCCGGGCAAGCTAGAGGAGAAATCCACCGTTCATTACGAACCGGTAAAAAGGCCAGTACGGCGCTGCACCTCGCCGGGAGGCGGCCGGAAGCATGACCTGCAAACATAATAGACGAAGAAAATTCTTCGAGCAAACATGAGGTATTCTCTGCATCTTCTTTATGATAATTATAAAGATCAATAATCCTTGTAAAGCAGATCTTGGAAGCTATTTCTATGGCACAAAGCACAAACTCAGGTTTCACAACTTGAAGCTGCCACGAATCAACGAAAGATAAGCGTTGAAGCCAGCAGTCGTAGGGGCTCACGACAAGCCACATTGAGGGATGAAGAACCCAAGTAGCAGAAGGCAGGGTTTATATATACCCTGTTGGGACTCTTCAATTGCTTAGATGAGTCAGCAAAACTTGAAAAAAGGGTCAGAATCAATCACTTGCGCCTTGAAAAGAGGTAACAATCAATTACCCTACTAAAGGCTATGACGATTCGGTTGCGTATCCTAATTAATGACGGATGGTCATGATACGGATGGACTTCCCAAGGAAAGCGTGCTTATCTAATAAGCAATTAGCGCGAAAATCAAGGCAGAATATCAATAGCTGACGTCATAATTGATATGCACAGAGATATTCGAGCAAATCCAGGGAGGGGCAAAACAGGCATTCAAATTCTTTTTGAACAAAAAAGGGGGGAGAAACCCTAGCAAAATTACAGTAATGTTTTAGCATTTTTCTCGACACAAATTTGCTATTGTTCAAAATAAGCCTTTGACCAGGGAGTCATCAGGAGTAAACTGACGTGACAAATTTGCCACTTGCTCCACTTCTTGCTTCAATCGCTCGTAGTTGGCGCTCATTTCATGGAAGAGCTTCACAGCTTCTTCAGCTTTCTGCTTTTGCTGCTCCATCTTCTACTCCTCAGCTGCGAGGTTATGGAAGCCGCGCTTCAAATTCACGGCCACGCGAATCTGGGTGACTCTTTTGACAAGATACCCAAAACCCATCTTGCCTTGAACTTTGGCGTGAAGGTTTTGACACATGCCGAAAAGAAACTCCGCGCTCTGAGGAGAGATGGTCGCAGGTGTGGCCGCAGATAGCTGCTCCAAAATCCAGATGGCTTCAGTCAAAAACAGTCTTCTGTCGAAGGGCCCTATCTCCAGAGACCTCACAAATGATTGAGGATAGGAGAGGCGCATCCCAACTAGCCAGTCCACGTCAGCTTCCTTCAACCCTAAGCAATGTTAAACCAAGTTAGACTATCGAACTTGTAAATGAAGAATGCGAGATGCGAACAACAATCACGACATACCAGTTCCTTCAAGGATCTCGCGCAAAGAAGGAATGCGCATTGCCGGGACAGCTGAAGACTGTCCTCGCTCCATTTCCCTCCTGTCAGCTGCGAACTCCAAAAGTTCCACGCTGGAAGAGTCACTGCAGGCTCAGTCATCGCCGGAGGCATGGCAGCAGTAGAAGTTGCAGCTTGATCGGGGATGCCTTCAGGTGCGACAGCATCAGCAGCATCTGCTTCTGTTTCCTCAGCAGCAGCATGGGAATCCTCCTCCATCAACACGGTGTCAGCTTCGGCATCATCAGAAACTTTAATGATGTCCTCGAAGGGCTCTCCCGCATACTCAGCAGCTGCGACGGGCTTCTCGGTATGAGAACTTGGCACTGGGACATAAGATGAGGAAGGTTGACTCCTCTGTCCCAGCATGGCTTCACCAGCACTACCTGCGATATGTGAGGTAACTTATATCGAACAATATTTTATTATTTCGGTAAAACAAGGGTGAGCACCTCCACGCGAGGGTGGGATTGCAGTATCTTCGTCATATGCTAAGGACGCGGAACCTCGTCCTATTAATGTATCTTCATTAAGCATATCTTTAAGATGAGCGTGACCTGGGGCGCGAAGAAACCAGTCATGTTTATGTTTGGGTTACTAAGCCTAGTTCACAAAATGTTGTTCAAATGATTACCTGAAGGTTCACCGCACTTGCTTACTAGCCAGCGGCGAATGTCAGCTTTCGATAAGCCGTGCTTTAACGCACCAACAATCACATCTCGGTAGGTTACTGCAAGGTTAAAAATCTCACCTTCGTTACCGCCTGCGATTTCTTCGAAGTCTGCTTGGACTTGCTCCAGAGCAGCCGCATCCTCTTCTTGAGCCGCTTCATCCTCATCAACTTGAGGAGCCACGTCTTCTGGAAGCACATCTTCCTCATCAGTTGGACGCATCAAGTCGTCGACATGTTGCTCTTCCAGACTCCTTTGCTTTACGCGTTCAATTTCCTCCTCTTCTCGCTTTCTTCTTCTTTCAGCAGCTTCCGCAGCTGTTCTCCTGGATTCAGCAAGGATGTCCTCGCTTATGGTTTCGTTGGAAACACCAGAATGAGAACCCCTCTTCTGCCTCTTGGCCAAAAGGCCACTGATGGTCTCATCATCATCATCTGCAAAGTAACAATTGGTCAAGATTGTGAAAAATTTAAGATAATGAGGAAAGAAGTGCGATTGAGATACCTCCCGACTCTTCTTCCTGTATCTCATTTCTTTCTCTGACATTTTCGACTCTTTCTTCTTCATCATCTCCTTCTCTCGTCTCACTTCTCTCCCCCTCTTCCTCCTGGCCAAACGGAACAAAGGTCTCCACTGCGAGCTCCTTCCGCGTTTTGCTTGGCATGCGACCTTTACCCTTATCCTTGGTATTAAGGGATCTCGCAGGAGGAGAAGTTGGAGCGCTCCTAGGAGAAGAGATTGTGATTCCTCTTTGTCAGGGCCTCTTCGCTCTTGGAACAACAGTTGCTGGAGGAGACGGATCGTTCCTGGGCGGAAACAAGGCTGGAGTGTTGTCTATCAGCGAGTCAGCAAAAGCATCCATGATCTCGAGAATTTTGGTCTCAACTGCGGGATCCATTTTCAATGCTAGCCGAACTGGTTGTCCCTGTCTTCTCGCAGTAACAATGGTAATGACCAGCGATTTGGAACGCTCACCAGATGCAAACCTCCTCACATAGCACTGCGGCAGAAAATGAAGCATGAAGTTTTAACGTATTGGAATAAGGAAAATTAGCACATGCAAGAGAGATTGTTTACCTTGGCGAAAGTATCTGATGACATGCGAATCGCCTCTCTTAACTGCGGCCATCTTTTCGTCAAGGATGGTAGAGAGGCACAGGTGATTCTCGCGATCCAGCAACGAATAGCAGCCATATTCAGACTCGTCCAGGCTACAGTTGGGACGGAAAGGGAAATAATTCCTTTTAATCACAGGAGCTCTGCTTGGCCGAGGGGTTGACTGCGTCTCAAACCTTGTTTGCTGGTATTCCAATAAGCGACCCAGTTCCTGGAGTAGCCACCTTCGCGGTTACCTGGGGGTTGCTCGAAGGGAAGGTTGCTCCTTAAGATTGTTTTACACTCCCCAGACAGTAACCGCTTGTAGCAGCCTCTTATGATAAACTGCGGCCAGATTGATGGTGCCACTGCATCGAAGCCGAACTGGGGAGAAACGCGAGTAGGATCAACATCCACGGTGATCCTCTCGTACCTAGGGGCAAGCTCACGAACATGCTCTGCAAGAGCCGGAAGAGAGCCTCTCAGACACCAGCAAAAGAATTCGCGATAGCGCTCGTGGAAATGCTCCCCGCCCTCGAAAAGGAGCTCTTCTGAGAAAGCAACAGCCTTAGAGGGATACAGTTTTGGGAACCATCGCACATTCTCAATGCGCGTGGCATAAGGCCTGGCTATAAACTCTTCCCGATTGTCGCATATCAGGCTCCAAACGCACTTAGGAAAGTGAGTTCCGAACCATCTCGCAGCCCGGCCGCTATTGCGCTCTTCCTCCGCACCTGGGGGACACCATTTGCTGGGCCTAGAAGGAATAGGGGCATAAGAGGGCCATCGTTCGAAAACCCACATGGTCAAGAAGGCAATGTTGATGTAGGTCAGCACGTCGAGGCGACCACGCGATTCCTTCATTGCGACGACCAGTTGATCTAGTCTGTGATACCGGGTGCCCAAGACTAAAGGCCCAAGTGCGACCTTCTGACCGAGTGTTAGCTTCACAGCAAGAGTAAGAACATGATAGAAGACCCCATCATGCGGATGCCCATCGATTAAATACCTCGACAGCCAGGCGTAGAGAAAAGCGCATAGGGTCAAGTGATAACCCTTGCCATTCACATAGTTTTTAGCCTTCGGGTTTCGGCTCAAAAGCTTCTTGGTGATACTGCTGTTCGCATAATCGCGAAAGAAGTATTGCACCCACTTGTTCCAAGTGTTCTTCGCAGATGTGTCAACCAACTGCCAGTCGGGAAGAAGTTCTGTAGGAGTCCACCGGGTGGAAATTTTCTTCACCTCAGACAAACATTCCTCCATCTGCTTGTACAAAGCAATCTCTCTTCATCAGTTCTCAAGGGACTCAAAGGATCCACCTGACCCACAGGAGACAGATCATACAGCATGTGCACATCTTTGAGAGTGGGGGCGGCCTCGAACTCAGCAAAGTGGAACGTGTGGGTCGCAGGCGAGTAACGCGAGAGAAGGTTTAGAAGCATGGACTGGTCCAGCTTCACGGCAGCACCCTTCATAGCACGGACTGCGAAATATATGCCAGCATCGTTTAAAGTAATGGCATGATTGGTCAGTACATGGTCAATCCGCTCATCCATAAAGTCCAATTTCTGAACAAACGCTTGAGTGGAAATCGCAGTGTACGGGAAATACCCATTTTCGACTCCCAATCGAACCACGTCCTTGGAATCGATCAATTCGAGCAGGGCTGAGTTAACTGGAGGGGTCAAAGTTTTCAATTCTTCAGCAGGGACAGGGATTGGCAGGTTCTTCACCTTAACCCTAGCATGGTAAAAGTCTTTGCCACCCAGATAGGGGGCTTTTCGCCATAAGGCCTGGGGGAGATCAGGTATTTCTTCGACCTCCTTAATAGGTTTGGTTCCTTTTGTCTTTGCCATTCCTGCAGAAAAGCACGAAAAAAGCGGGGAGAAATACACATACTTTAGTTTGAATTTCAAGATTCAGTTCAAGGCATGAGAGGATTTATTGGAAGAAAGATGAACAGTACGGTGTCAATCTTGGAGATTGAAGTTCAGAATCGTTGCATTATTGGGGATTTCAGAAACCCTACATTCAAAACCCTTATAATCTGGGGATTAAATCAAAGTTGGATTCAAAGAGCAAGATCTTCTTCATAATTTTCAGGGGATAACATGTTTCAGGGAGTTATGGGTTTGCAGATCCAACACAGTTCAAAGCATATATCAGTATATTAAACAAAATTGAACAAGGCCAACCTTGTTTTGGTAAAGCTTGCTTGGATGCGCACAGTTGAAGAAGACGATTGACAAGAGAGAACTGATGATTGATTATCTGAATCTGCTCTTGAAGGCTTCCGGGTATCATTCACTTTAAGAGAAAGAAGTGATACTTTACAACAATGGAGAGCACAGAGTATTTATCCAAAAACAATGAAGGGTTGCGTCGTTTCAGTAGTCGAATCGCAACCGTCACCGTCGAATCGCGCAATCACAGGACAAGCTGACGTCACGCCTAAAACCCTAAAAGACCAGACGGCACGACTCTAGGGGTTTAGGTCATAATGGCACGCACGGGGGCTGAATCTGCACGTATTTGAATTGGTGCGTGGCGGCGACGCGTACCTTGGTTCCTGCGCATGGAGCCTATCCGGCTATGAGTCTTCACGCGCAGAAAAGGGACTAATGTAGATAGTGCTTTCTGAACAGACAGATCTTAGCCACGTGGCAATCATCTAGCACACCATATTGTGCTCCACACACACTGGATCACCAGCCGCGCTGATCCACGTGGGGGTGCGAGACAGGGCCCACGCATACCACTGCACGGGACTTATAGGGACTTAGTGGTTTGGAGGCTAGAGTAAGTCCTGTCGCGTGCGAGCCAAGCCCGCGCGCGACCCCTAGTAACTGTTTCTGAGAGATTTATGGCACGAGCTCCATAAACCCGGTCAAACCGGTCAAACCCGGTCAACCCCATAACGGTTCCGGTATACGCGGATAACGTGCTGTAACGGTCCCTATATACGCGGACGAACGTGCCGTTGTGGTTAAGCTAATTAAGCCGCCATTGATGGGCGCATTAACCACACTACAACGGTCAGATTCTCTGTTATATATAGATCGTTAACCCTTCCATACAGGAGAGAACGACCCGAGATACGCGAAAGCTCTGCCAGAATCCTGTCTCTCTCTCTCACAGTACTATTGCCTTACTCTCTCCCTACACACAACCCAGCATTTCCTGTGCCATTTTCTATTCTCTGCCTTTGGTGTACACAGAGTTCTCTCTGCAGGATTCTCTAGTACACACTATCCTACATCGAAATATTGTGGATTAGATGTGGTATATAGTAAACCTTGTGGATTACTACTAGTACCTTCAAGGCGTACGTAAATGGACTGTAAATCAATCTGAAGTCTAGGAAGATAGGGAACGAGAAGCTTAAGTCAAAGATCGACATCGATAAATTCCACAAAATTGCACCCGAGCATTGACATACCATTAGGGAACTATTAGGTCACATTTGGTTATGTGTTGAACTCTCAGAATGTCTTGACTACAATCATCAAGAGGTTGTAATTTGGGATGGCAATTTGGTCCGGTCCGATCCGAGATCCGAGTGATCCGATCCAAATGGATTGTGTCCGAATCCAATCCAATTTAAACGCATCAGATATGGATTATGAATGCATGATCCGAACGACTATGGACCCGGATTTGGATCATACTGCATATCCATTTGACATCCGATCCGACCTAATCCTAGTACCTTCTATTTTACAAAATGCCCCTAGGTGTTATATAATAAAATATATACATATTACCATCAAATTCTAAGTTCAATTTCCTCCATAGTGCCAGTAACCGTTGCCTCACATAAATCACCGACCTATGAGCACTGAACAATGTGTTAAGGAAAATTTTCTTGTGTGCTAATTTTAGTTACACTTTTTGATGATGCGGTGTATTAATGTTTTGTGTGACATTTTATTTTCTATTTGTTGATTTGAAGTTTTAAGGTCTTGTTGATATGGAACTACATCTTGTTTGATGTTTTTGTGACTTTTTTATGTTTTTTATTTTATTTTTGCGTTCTTATGGGAATCTGACCCGGATCTAAATTTGTGTCTCGTGGATCATCACATTGGATATGGATCTTGTAATTTAGATCTCACACGAATTCTATCGGAATCCGCTAAAGATCCGATCGGATCTAGATCTACCATTCTTATTCAAATATGAACATGGATATAGGTGGATCCGAATCCGATCCGTTGCCATCCCTAGTTGTAATGGTAAAATGCATCATTCATGTATTGTGAAATGCTCATTATTTTGACAACTCTTAGAATGTCGTAAATTCAATCATCCCAGAGTGTATGGAAGATTGTATGAGGAGAGACAATCTTTTTCTATACGCAACCCATACAATCATAAAAAGTTAGACAAAACTGGGTTTAATCAAAACCCACAATATATACACACCTAACAAACACACGTCAATATCATGAAGAACTTGTAGAACTTCATGGAAAAAGCTGGAACCTACACTCTCATCCCAATATTGGCTTCTAATCATTGAGTCGTTCCCTTGTTTTGTTTTAGGAGCCACAACAAACGTTGCGATGCAACCCAAGTAACTTTGGTCGTACAACACTGTGTATAACTCAATACCCAAAACAAGTTGTCGCACAATTGTAACCGAACTAGACCACTAAGGTCTTGTTTGGGTAGCGGATATGAGGAGGGGATAAGATATGATATCCCTCCATCTCATATACCTTGTTTGGATAAGGTTAAATGGAGGAGATATCATCCCATACCCAAATTTTTATAGGTGTATGCTAGCTGTTTCTAGCCATGTCCGTGTCTTGCGTCGCCAGTTACATTTAGATTAGAATGTAGTTTAGCGAGTCAGTCTAGCACATAGGTGTCGGTCAGTTCGGATTGCATTTGCACCTTTAATTTATCGCATTGTATATATTATTGATGCACGTTTATTTATTGAGTCCTCCTACCCCAAATGTGTTGGTTAATGGAGTTGGCCAAATGCATATAGCGTTAGAAAAAAAAGAAAAAAATATATAAAAAATAATAAATAAAATCAGAAAAATCCTAAAAATTGAAAATTTTGAGAAAATTGGGCAATTTAAGACCTAGAAACCGAAGAGAATCCAGTGACTGAGCTCATGAGAGTAGGAAGCACCGTAGTAGGGATACTTTAATTCTAGTATATTATGCGCAAGTCTCACGAAAGGATGTCCCGGGTATTCGGGAATGGTGAAGGTAGATTACGGGCATACTTTTGATTCCTTTATTGTGCTAGGAGGATTGAGTTTTTAAGTGATTGATTATTCCGTTTCCGGTGGAAACTTGTGGACTCTTAGAATCTGGAGTGGACCTTCGTGTAGAGTCGGTTTCATGTGGTACGAGTCTTCGGCCTAAGCGAAGTCCGGGAGCGTACACCACCATCCCTTAAGGTGGTTCTAAGAGAAATCCGAAAAATCCCACACTCTTAAGATCTATTGCACGGTTTTAAAAACAGAGGAGAATAATGAAAAAAAAATGAATATATATATATAAAAGACAAAATGCACCCTCATTAGATGGGTTATATACAAAAACAACCTCTTTGTTCGGGGATATACAAAAACCACCCTGTCTGAGACAAAAAACTCCCTGTGAGTGGATGGACGTTGGACAAATACCACCCTTCTGTTAATGTCAGTTAAGAGGAGGGTGCAATCTGACCTTTTTATGACCATTTTGCCCTTATATGTGTTTTTGTGTTTATTTGTTCTTGTTCTTGGTGTTCTATGTATTCTTAGTGTTCTTGACCACCACCTCCGCCACCACCACCATACCAAATTCACATTCACATTCACATTCACAGATCTAAAACCTCATCCACACACAGATATGAAAACATGAACTAGCATAAATAAAATTAGTCTAAGAACATCATCAATATTTTAACAAACAACATGAACAAATAGCACCAAAATTTTGATCACAACAATAACATCAACCACCAGATCATCACCTTGATGACTGCCACCATTTTACCTCCTTTACCGCCTGAAAGTACAACCAACCACCAGATCATCACCTTTCACCATAAACCCACCTGCTACCAATTCCATTACACTACCATTATCACCACCGCGACAAACACCCAACTCAGCCATGACTACCCAAAACTGCACCATAAACCTCCCAGCACACCACCGAACCAAATATACAAACTGACTTCCACCCAACACTCCTAAAACCACTACTAGACCCATAATGAACCACCATCAACAACCCATAATCTCCTGTAACTACCTAGAATATCTATTACCAAAGCCACGACCCACAGACCATAAATCAAAGGCCGAATCGCCCACCTACAGCACCGCAGCGCAACAAATAGAAGAGGAAAATTCCGATGAGATTTAAACCCAGATCGAGATCCATGTACTTCAGGTTCTTCATATCTGCAATGAGCATGGGAATCGTTTGATTGAACTGATTCGAACCCATATCGAGATAAACCAGTGAGGGAATCGCCTCCATTGATTCTAGTATCTCCCCGGAGAGCGAATTTGAAGCAAAGTACAGATTTTGGAGAGACAACAAGTCTCCAATCGAACTGGGTATCTCTCCAATCAGCTTATTCGAGGACAGGTTGCCAACACCATCATTCATCGGCACCACCGACGGTCTTCCACCACAGCTTCAGATCGGAGCATCCACCGTCAGATCCGAGCAGCCACGCCACTAAGGTCGTTGCCCTCATCTTCCATGGTCAGATTGGAGAAAATACCCTGGAATACCCTCGCCGGCGTATTTGTCGTCTGTTGTGTGGAGTCTTTCGTCATCTCTCTCGGGTATATCTCTCCGCCTTTCTCTCTCTCTCTCTGTATTCTGGGGTGGTTGCAATGGTCCAGTGGACGAAGAAGGAGGACGGCGGCGGCACTCGGAGGAGAAGGGCGTCTGTTGCTGGGAGAGGAAGGGGAAGAGAGAGAGAGAGATTTAGGGTTATGAATGAGAAGAGAAGGAAAATAATTGGGATTTATGTGGTGTAATTTGCTTCGACTCGAAGGATATTTTTGTCTTTTCACACCTCCGTTAGTTGCCGTTAGTCACCGTTAACTTACAAGGGTGGTTTTTGTATATCCCCGAACAAAGAGGAGGTTTTTGTATATAATCCAAAAGACGAGGGTGCAAATTGTCTTTTACCCTATATATATATATATTTGAGTTTCAAAGGAAACAACCTAATGTGCTTTCGCTTGCGCGGAAAATCTGAATTCAATCCAATGTAGAGCTTAAGAAGGAAACTAAAGTCAAGCTGTATTACACAGGAGTTGTGTCTCCCGTCGATGGGATAATTTGCATTTCAAAAGCAATAACGACTAAGAGGGTCTGAAAACCTCAATTGACTTGGCGAAGAAAGACCACTTAGTGACTTTGGATGCCTAGACCCTCCGAGTCAAAAGATGTGTCGTATCTTGGTTTGGTTTGGTGGATGTTTGGGGACGCCTTAGTGAGTTTGCGCACAGGATCATCATATATCATTTCTTGCTACGTGTCGTGAAATTTCAAAGTGAGCTTGTGAGGATTTGATGATTTCGGTTTATGATAGAGAGGTTGCCCAATCTCGAAAAAACAAGAAAATATGTGTTGTTTAAATTTTTGCATTGTCTATAATCGAGTTGGATTGTATTTATCTCATGTAGTTGCATAGTCATGAGTCGTGTTGAGTCGTTTGCTTCTTAAGTCGGCTAGTAAACGGTGATTTGCTCGGGATGAGCAAAAGATAAGTGTGGGGGTATTTGATAACTCTCTTTTAAGAGCTATTATTATACTTCCATATTACTTGTATTAGGATTATTTCACATGATTTATATGTTATATTTGCACAAATATGTGAATTTGACGATTTATAAGCCTAAGAGTGAAAGTTTTGTTTCTAGCTTATTTGCGCATGTTTTCTCTCATATTTGCTATGATAATTGCCCGGGCTGTTTAGTGTTGTGTAACTCAGGTAAAATAGGTGCAATGGATCTTATTATAGTCTTGGATATGCTGGGATGAAGCTAGAAGAAGAGGAGAAAATGAGACGCAAAAACGACGCAAAGTTGGAAAAGTCGCACAGGACCAGCCTGCACTATTTTCGATGCCAGGAAAATCTACAAAATAATTTTGCAGCAAGGCTTGCGCCATTGGAAAGTAGACATCCAGGACTTTCCATACGGTAGCGGCGCCAAAAACTTGACACGATTTCTTACGTGTTACCGCAAGTGCACGATTCAAGTAATATAGGGTAATATTTCTACCTGGAGTTATCGATCCCACGATGATAGATAGTAAGTTTATAGCTAATTAGAAACTAAAATAAAGAGTAAATTAATTAAGGAGGAGTGTAGTTTGAGTGATTTGTTCCTAACTAATAAACTGTAAGTAAATAATTAAAGAGAAGATATTTTTGTGTGACAATTTTCTTGGTACTAGGTCGCATACGGATCCCCTAGGGTAACTTCAATTTACGGAATTATGTTTGAAAAAACTAACTTAACATTCTATCCATGCAACGCTATTAGTGAATGTGATCTCCTCTCGGTCACACACATTGCTACGTTCCTACAGCTAACAGGGCCTCTCAGTCCATCGCTATCAGTCGGCCCGTTCTAGTCCGTCCAATGATATCAGTGATAAACGGGTCCTATCGTTCTACAGCACATGTCACAAAAAACGGCACAACACTTAGTCTCCGATTATCTAGCAATTCACTCTCAACGGCCGAAACTACGTTTTTAATGACTAACCCTATTCACTTCACCTCTCGGTACATGATGATTCGGGGCCATCTTCTACCTCTCGTTCATATCCGGGTTTAGTGTCTCTCAATCACCAACCTAGATCACTAGTGTTCTTGGTTCATGACTCCAATCACACATAAGATTAAGCATAGAGATAGAAGAATAGATAAAACATTCAACTTAATTAAGTTTAATCAAAGAACATGAATTCAAATCAACAATCCGGAAACCAAAACATAGACCTAGGGGGAACCTAGCAAGTAAATTTACTCAAATATACTGAAAATAGATGCTAACAAGTTCATAGTAACAATAAAAGATATAAAAGATAGGAGGGATAGTCAAACTCGTGACGAAATTCGTGTTCCGGCAACTCCGACGTCGTTCTCCATGTCCCTCACGTCCCCTAGACTCCCTCCATCATTCCCCAGCAGCTTCTTCTTCTATTATAGGTATGAGAGTCGTCCTTTTCTGCCTGGGCGCGTTTGTTTTAATTAAATTTGGCTGAAATTGCACTTCAGCCCCTCCAGTTTGTAATTCTCGGACAAATTGTAATTTGATCTTGTGCGGGCCATTAATCTCTCATCCGGACTCGTCTTCGGGCCTACCATATATCGTTGGAACGCCCTGGATGTATAATTTTCAATGGCGCAAGCCTTGCTGCAAAATTATTTGTAGATTTTCCTAAGTATCAAAAATAGGGCAGGCTGGTCCTGTGCGACTTTTCCAACTTCGCGTCGTTTTTGCGTCTCATTTTCTCCTCTTCTTCAAGCTTCATCCCAAGCATATCCAAGCCTATAATAAGCTCCATTGCACCTATTTTACCTGATTTACACAACACTAAACAACCCGTGCAATTATCATAGCAAATATGAGAGGAAACATGCGCAAATAAGCTAGAAACACAACATTTCACTCTTAGGCTTATAAATCGTCAAATTCACATATTTGTGCAAATATAACATATAAATCATGTGAAATAAGCCTAATAAAAGTAATATGGAAGTATAATAATAGCTCTTAAAAGAGAGTTATCAAATACCCCCACACTTATCTTTTGCTCATCCCGAGCAAATCACTGTTTACTAGCCGACTCAAGAAGCAAACGACTCAACACGACTCATGACTATGCAACTACATGAGATAACTACAATCCAACTCGATTATAGACAATGCAAAAAATTAAACAACACATATTTTCTTATTTTTTGATATTGGGCAACCTCTCTATCATAAACCGAAATCATCAAATCCTCACAAGCTCACTTTGAAATTTCATGACACGTAGCAAGAAATGATAGATGATGATCCTATGCGCAAACTCACTAAGGCGTCCTCAAACATCCACCAAACCAAACCGAGATACGGCACATATTTTGACACGGAGGGTCTAGGCATCCTAAGTCACTAAGTGGTCTTTCTTCGCCAAGTCATTTGAGGTTTTAAGACCCTCTTAGCCGTTATTGCTTTTGAAATACAAATTATCCCATCGACGAGAGACACAAATCATGTGTAATACGGCTTGACTTTAGTTTCCTTCTTAAGCTCTACATTGGATTGAATCCAAATTTTTCGCTCAAACGAAAGCACATTAGGTTGTTTCCTTTGAAGATCATATATATACCTATGTATATATATGTATTATATATACATATGTATATATATATATATATTTTCATTTTTTTTTCATTAGTCTCCTCTGTTTTTACAACCGTGGAATAGAGCTTAAGAGTGTGGGCTTTTTTAGATTTTCTCTTAGAACCACCTTAAGGGATGGTGGTGCACGCTCCGCGACTTCGCTTAGGCCGAAGACTCGTACCACATGAAACCAACTCGACACGAAGGTCCACCCCAGATTCTAAGAGTCCACAAGTTTCCACCGGAAATGGAATAATCAATCACTTAAAAACTCAATCCTCCTAGCACAATAAAGGAATCAAAAGTATGCTCGTAATCTACCTTCACCATTCCCGAATACTCGGGACATCCTTTCGTGAGACTTGCGCATAAAATACTAGAATTAAAGTATCCCTACTACGGTGCTTCCTACTCTCATGAGCTCATTCACTGGATTCTCTTCGGTTTCTAGGTCTTAAATTGCCCAATTTTCTCAAAATTTTCAATTTTTAGGATTTTTCTGATTTTATTTATTATTTTTTATATATTTTTTTCCATTTTTTTCTAACGCTATATGCATTTGGCCAACTCAATAAACCAACACATTTGGGGTAGGAGGACTCAATAAATAAATGTGCCACAATAATATACAATGCAATAAATTTAACGTGCAAATGAAAACCGAACTGAATGACACCTACGTGCTAGATTGACTCGCAAAACTACATTCTAATCTAAATTTAACTGGCGATGCAAGACACCGACATGGCTACAAACAGCTAAAAATCCCCCACACACTTGAGCGCTCCGTTGTCCTCAATGAATTTAGAGATCAACCAAGAAGACTCAGCACTCAAATTCGAGGGGCGATTATTCTCTCAGAGTCAAAGCCACGGCACAAGAAGGTAGTTCAACAAATTTAGAGCTAAACCGAACTACGTGCACATGACAAGTTGCGTGTACCAATATTAAGCAATTACTCAAGTATTCCCTAAGATTCTAACAACTAATCCCAGCGGCGACTAAGCACCGTGACCAAGTTGTCAAATATAATCCTAGAGCAAGTACGATATGCCTAAAACGGTAAGTAAGGAGAGAGAAAAAATTACTCACAACCGACACAAGGTCGGGGACGAAATTCGATAAGTGCTGACTGAGATAGCAAGAACAATCCACAAGCAAACATTGTGCGCAACAATCCAAGCTCCCTTACGGTCGAGTGTGTTAGAGACACCGTGGTCGATTGATCAGTTGCTACTGACAAAAAGAAGTAACGAAGAATCCCCGAGCTCGTGATGCGAGCTCCCGTAACGGTCGAGTGCGCGGAAGCACACCGGGGTCGATGTCTTCATCCAATTTCTCTTTGTTTTACCATCTATTTCCACCCATATCAGCAGCTCCTTTGATACCTTTATTTGTTCATAGTGATAAACACAAGACTAGATCAATTAATTTTATTACTCAAACTGACAATCTCAATATAATTCGAACTCTGCTTTCATTCATATCACTGTCACAACCAACTTCAAACATTAAAAAATTGAACCCAATACCAACATCTCCGTCGAAAAAAAATCACATGAGTAAATAACCAAGTAAACAAGGGTGCTAACTTCAAAGTATTATCAGGGTCTGCCTCATTTTTTTTCTGCTGAAAACTAAGTTGGTCCAGGTTGGGGATTCACCAGGAGCAACGAGATGGGTGGAGGGTCTCTTATTGGATTGTCGGTGCTGGTGGTGGTCAGCACAGAGAGAGATGGTGGTGATGGCTGTCGTGGTTGTTTCAATCACAAGTGGTTCGGTGATTTCTAGGCCAGAGTCGATTGGACTTTGGTTTTCAGGAATTGGAGGTTGCAGTTGGGTCAGAGGGTGCGATGGTGGCTTTGGAAAGAGAGGGAGAAGGTGGATTATGGGTCCGGGTTGCGGTTCTTTCCGACGAGTTCGCCACTGTTCCTGGTCAAATCAGGGATAGAGATGGTGGTGGTTTAAAACGGCGAAGGCTTGTCGGCTGTTCGATTGATACGAACAGAGGGAGGTTTGAGGTCGAAATTGGATTTGTTGACGCGAGGAGGGAGGAGGCGGTGATTGTAAGGAATTGAAGCTCGGTTTACTAGTTCTGTGGGTCTGCTATTGACAGCGGTTTAGGTGGCTTTCTGGGTTGTTGCAGAGGAGGGCGGTGGTTGTTGTGATCGGAGAAGGGGAGAGGGATGGAATTTTGGGTTTGTGTTTCCGTGTAAGGAGGAAGTAGTGGAGATCGACAGTGAGAAAGGCGATAGCAACACAGTGTTGCAACATTGGGGACCCAAGTGAATTTTCCAAAACTTTTTGAAATTGCAACTGCCTCCCCAAACGTGAATAAGCAGTAACTTAAGCATTTTTTTTTTCTACCACCAGTAACTCCCATGATGCTCAAAGACAGTAGACGTATCGAAACTTGTTGAATCAACACTTATCACCGTTGGTGCCTGGAAAGAAATTTGTCTCGCCATTTTTTCTTCTTCCACCATCTTTTCTCTTTTAATTTCTTCTCAATTGAGCACGGACAAACTCTCACAAGGATTGCAAATCTCAATAATGGTGAACTTGGATTGCCGAAGTGGAAGTTCTTCGTATACTTTTTCTTCTTCTCCCAATTCATGAGAACCGTCATCATAACGATTTCAACAATAAGATCAAATCTCTCATGTGGTGGAAATCTATGAACGCCTTCTTTTCCCATTTTCTCAATTTGCGATATCTTCATTGAAATTTCAAACGACAACACATAAAGTTTGAAAGTTTGAGTACCTTAATCACCTTCGTTTGAAACACCCGAATCATCAACAATTTCAATCTTGACATTTTATGTATCTTCAATGAGCTCAAACGTGAGAGGCTCCAACAAATTTGCAACCGGAAAGTCAAGCTCATCAACATTGATTCCTTGAAGACAACTTTCAATCTCACTAAAAATAGCATCATGCTTCTCCCTCATACTTGATTCAAGCAATGAATCTATGTTTGGACAAATTGGGATGCACATTTGCTCATCATCCCTTCTTTAAGCGTTGGAAAGGTTGGAGCATCCTCTTGATTTGAATGGAGAACAAATTGTGCGTCCACGTGTGTTGTCTCCATTCCCATTCTTGTTTCTCGTTGCTTCCATTCTTTAACATTTGAGATTATCTCCTCTAGCATTAAACCAAGGAAGAAGAGTAACTTAGAGGGAGGAGTTGGGTCATTAGGACAAAATGTATAACATTGCATCTCCATTGCTACCCTCTCTATAATGCCATTCACATAGCACTCCTTCACAATTTGCCCTGCAAGGTCGCATGCTCTAAATATGCTCTCAAAACGACGGTATTTCTCATCCTCCATGCTTATAGTAGAATACCTGCACACAGAAAATCTCAAGAAATACCGTGAGACAATAAGAATAGATAAAATAAAAAATAAACTCTCTAAACTAATTTCTAATTAGCAAATAGACCGATGTCCCCAGAAACTGCGCCAAAAACTTGACACGATTTCTTACTTGTTACCGCAAGTGCACGGTTCAAGTAATATATAGGGTAATATTTCAACCCGGAGTTATCGATCCCACCATAGTAAGTTTATAGCTAATTAGAAACTAAAATAAAGAGTAAAGTAATTAAGGAGAAGTGTAGTTTGAGTGATTTGTTCCTAATTAATGAACTGTAAGTAAATAATTAAAGAGACGATATTTTTGTGTGACAATTTTCTTGGTACTAGGTCGCCTACGGATCCCCTAGGGTAACTTCAATTTATCGGAATTATGTTTAAAAACACTAAGATAATATGCTATCAATGCCACGCTATTAGTGAAAGTGATCTCCTCTCGGTCTCACACATTGCTACGTTCCTACAGTTAACGGGGCCTCTCAATCCACCGCTATCAGTCGGTCCCTTCTAGTCCGTCCAATGATATCATCGATAAACGGGTCCTATCTATCTACCGCACATGTCACAAAAAACGGCACAACACTTAGTCTCCGATTATCTAGCAATTCACTCTCAACGGCTGAAACTTTGTTTTAATGACTAACCCTATTCACTTCACCTCTCGGTCCATGATGATTCGGGGCCATCTTATACCTCTCGTTCATATCCGGGTTTAGTGTCTCTCAATCACCAACCTAGATCACTAGTGTTCTTGATTCATGAATCCAATCACACATAACATTAAGCATAGAGATAGAAGAATAGATAAAACATTCAACTTAATTAAGTTCAATCAAAGAACAGGAATTCAAAGAAACAATCCGGAAACCAACTAGCCCTAGGTTAACTCAAATATACTGAAAATAGATGCTAACAAACTCATAGTAACAATAAAAGATAGATAAGATAGGAGGGATAGTCAAACTCGTGACGAAATTCGCGTTCCGGCAACTCCAATTTCGTTCTCCATGTCCCTCACATCCCCTAGACACCCTCCAGCGTTACCCAGTAGCTTCTTCTTCCCTTTTAAGTCTGAGAGTCGTCCTTTTCTGCCTGGGCACGTGTTTTTAATGAAATATGGCCGAAATTCCACTTCAGCACCTCCAGTTTGTAATTCTCAGACAAAATTGTAATATGATCTTGCGCGGGCCATTAATCTCTCATCCGGACTCGTCTTCAGGCCTACCATATATCGTTGGAAAGAACTGGATGTCTACTTTCCAATGGCGCAAGCCTTGCTGCAAAATTATTTGTAGATTTTCCTGAGAATCGAAAATAGTACAGAATATTCCTGTGCGACTTTTATAACTTTGCGTTGTTTTTGCGTCTCATTTTATCCTCTTCTTCTAGCTTCATCCCAAGCATATCCAAGCCTATAATAAGCTCCATTGCACCTATTTTACCTGAGTTACACAACACTAAACAACCCGTGCAATTATCATAGCAAATATGAGAGAGAACATGAGCAAATAAGCTAGAAACACAACTTTTCACTCTTAGGCTTAGAAATCGTCAAATTCACATATTTGTGCAAATATAACATATAAATCATGTGAAATAATTCTTATACAAGTAATTTGAAGTATAATAATAGCTCCTAAAAAAGAGTTATCATATGTGTAACACCTTGAAATTTTATAGGGGGGTCAAATGCAATTAGTTAAAAGTTGAGTTTGTTGTGAATTTTTTACATCATTTGCGGACAATTGATCATCAGAGAATTCTTATAATATAAATTTAGCATGGGGCCAATACCCAATATTGATAAATTGGGAGTTCAAACGTAATTTTTTTGAAATTTAAATTTTTGGCTGAACTGGGGCAGTTTGAGACTGTTGAGAATTGTGGGAATGCTTATAGAGCAATCACAAATATTGGGACCAAAATGTAGTTTTTCAGAATTACAATTTACCTATATTTCAATTTTATATCCCAACTCTTTTGTAAATTGAAAAGTAACCCCTTGAGCATGTATGCCATAGGCTCACTTGGTGCCACCTCACTCATGAGGTGGCAATTTCTCAGCACACCTCCACCACTGACGAAAACAGGATGAATTTTCATTCCCCTCCATCATCTTCAGCTTCTTCTTCATTCTTCGAGAACCATCATGAAGAGCACCACCTTCAACAAGAACAACCACCTAAACTTCGCCATACCTACTCCTACTTCAGACCTACTACAACCTCATCATCGCCATTTAAAAGGAGTATAACGCCTCATTCAACTGCAGAATCCATCGAGGGTTGAGGGAGAAATCGGGATTGAAAGGGGTAGGAACCCTAGCTCTTAAATCACCAAACTCTCTGTAATTGTTGAGATTCATCTCTTCTAACCAGGTTTTTATGTGTTCCAAGATAAAAGGCGAACCCGGAGAGCCCCCTTAATGCACCTAAATCGTCAAATTTCACCTCGGTGGCCTTCTGCAATCCAAGTCGCCGGAAACTCAATAGTCCGTCGGCGAAGCGGTAAGCACTCAATTTTTTCTTATTTTCAATTCCTGTTGCATCAATCTGATCCCTAGGAGGTAGAGATCAACATTTTGCCCATGTACCTAGCTCAGAACACTGTTTGGAAGTTGGTTGATTCCATGTTCTTTGTTTTTTTTTGGCGGCAGCATAACTATTAGCAATAGTGTTGTAATTAGAAGGTCATAATTGTCATTATCTATGTAAATACACTATATATTGAGTAATAGACTTGGAGCCCTAGCAGGGACAATTTCAGCCTCTCACAATCTAACATGGTATCAGAGCTCTTGGTGACCTAGTTCTTCACGCCTCCGCTTCTAGCTACAGCTCGTTTTTAGCCGATCTCTACAGCTTCCGTCCGGCTAATTTTTAGCCCCTATTTATCGCGGCTCGCGCCTCGCGCCTCAGCCGCCTTCTGCGCCCGGCTTCTCAGCGGCTCAGCTCTCTGTCTACGGCTTCGCAGCTTCCTTCCGGCTCCAAAGCAGCATGCGGCTCAAATTAAGCCATTGCTTGATTTCTCGGCTCATTTCTTGGCTCAACGGCGTCTGACCAAGCCTTTTGACTTCCCACCTCTTGAAAACTTGTTTCAGCTCGTCTTCACTCCCGTTTTGAACCAACCCGGACTTGTTCTCAAGGTTTTTGGACGTTCTGAAGCCGTTTTTGTGCTTCGTTTTTACAAGATTCTCTCTCTTTAGAGCATACCACTGCATGGCCTCCACTAATGCATGGCCTTCACCGAATCAGGGGGCAGATGGGTTTGGCGTCCTGCACAGCTAGACACTCCATCGCCTCCTGCAGTTAAGCAGATCATAATTGAGCCAAGCTTTGGCCTCCACTAATGCATGGCCTTCACCGAATCGGGGGCCTCTTCACATCTTACATCCAACTCTGGTATGCTTTCTTCTGTCTCATCCAATAGTCATATTTCTGATATGTTTGTTGGAAATGGTATGAGTATTCCGGTTCGTGGTTCAGGACAGCAGACGCTTAATACTCACACTCGACCCCTTCACCTCAACAATGTCCTTTCCACCCCACACATCATTAAAAATCTTATTTCTGTCGGTCAGTTCACTGTTGATAATAATGTGTCCGTTGAGTTTGACCCCACTGGTTTCTCTGTCAAATACCTATTTACCCAAAAACTATTGTTGAGGAGCAATAGTACCGGAGATCTTTACCCGTTTCCTTCCACCTCCACTCAACCCACTTCCCAACCGCTATCACTAACTGTTCTCCCAGCATCTGTGTGGCACAATCGTCTCGGACACCCTGGAAGCCACGTATTAGCATAGTCATATATCGTCTAGTAAAGCTCATAACACCACTCCGTGTCCTGCTTGTCAGAACGGTAAACATGTCCGACTACCATTTTACTCTTCTTTATCTTGTACCGCTGCCCCGTTTGACATTATTCACAGTGATTTGTGGACTTCCCCAATTCTGAGTAAATCCAACTACAAATACTACCTCTTATTACTTGATGATTTCTCCCACTTTCTATGGATTTACCCCGTGAAACAAAAGTCCGAGGCTCTTTCCAACTTCAAGCAATTCGGTAACTTTGTTCGCACTCAGTTTCATACACAAATCAAGACCTTCCAATGTGACCTAGGGGGTAAATTCGATAATGGCTCTTTCCATGACTATGCTTTACAAAATGGTATTGTCTTCCGTTTTGCGTGCCCCCAAACCTCCCCACAAAATGGTAAGGCTGAACGCATGATTCGTCGTGTCAACTACATCTCTCGTACTCTTCTTGCTCATGTCTCCCTACTCCTATCCTTCTGGGTTGAGTCTCTTTCTACAGCAGTCTACTTGCACAACATTCTTCCCACCACTGCACTTCAGAACAACATTCCGACAGTTGTTCTCTATCATCGTCAACCCACGTATGATCATCTTTGCACATTTGGGTGTTTATGCTACCCAAACCTTTCTGCAACAGCTCCCCATAAGCTTGCTCCTCGCTCCGCTCGTTGTGTCGGCTATCCTTCGAATTTTAGAGGTTATCGCTGCCTTGACCTCTCCACCGGTCGAGTACACGTCTCTCGTCATGTAACTTTCGATGAGTCTGTCTTCCCATTCTCTACCCCTAGCTCCGCCTCCCCTCCCGTACATAGGTCTCCTGACCCTGACGAGAGCCTTCCTCCCCCTACTCTTATCCGAAAATGTCATACTCCCTATTCTCCTCCCACACACGTACCGTTAGGATCACCCATGGCCGCCCCTGGCCCTTCTATCCCTTTGGCCCCCTCTCCTTTGGGTCCCTCTAGCCCTTCGGCCCCACCTCTTGCGGTACCCGAACCACCTCCTCCTCCTCCCCCTCCACACTCCCCACAAATGACCACCCGAACCAAACACGGCATCACCAAGCCTATTCAGCGTCTTACTCTCCATGCCCAAACACCTCCCTCCATCTCGCCCTTACCTCAATCCCATGTGTCTGCTGTCTCGGACCCACACTGGAAGGATGCAATGGATGATGAGTTTGGCGCTATGGTTAAGAACCAAACTTGGGACTTGGTGCCTCGCCTTGCTAAGGGAAACATACTTCAAGCTATGTGGCTTTCTCGACATAAGTATCGGGCTGACGGTACTCTGCAGCGCTATAATGCCCGTCTAGTTGCAAAAGGAAAATCCCAAATGGTGGGTGTGGATTGTGAGGAGACCTTTAGCTCAGTGTTTAAACCTACCACCATTCACACAGTTCTTACACTAGTTGTCTTTCGCTCTTGGCCCATTCAACAGCTTGATGTTAAGAACGCTTTTCATCATGGTGATTTGGAGGAGACTGTCTATATGCATCAGCCCTCTGGGTATTGTGATCCCCATCGTCCTGATTATGTCTTCCGTCTTCGTAAGTCTCTCTATGGACTTAAGCAGGCCCCACGGGTTTTGTTTCAGCGGTTTGCTACATTCCTCACCGACAGAAGTTGTTTTCTGGTTGCTACAGTGACGAGTCATTGTTTGTCTACCTGCGTGGCTCTGACACTGTCTATCTCCCGCTTTATGTGGATGATATTATCATCACCGGCTCCTCTTCGGATCTTCTACAGCAGATTATCGCACATTTATCCAGTGAGTTTGCCATGTCAGATCTTAGCCCCCTGCATCATTTCTTGAGTATTGCAGTTACTCGGGATTCTTCTGGCTGGTTTTTGTCTCAGCGCCAATATACTCGTGGCATCCTTCGCCGTGTCCATGAGCGCATGTAATCCTGTTGCTACACCTGTTGAGACAGGTACTAAACTCACTGGGGAATCCGGCCCTCCAGTGTCTGATCCTACTCTTTACGGGAGCTTAGCAGGTTCACTACAGTACCTTACCTTCACTCGTCCTGAGCTTTCTTATGCAGTCCAGCAGGTTTGTCTCTTCATGCGTGATCCACGTGAGACACATTATCATGCATTGAAGAAAATTCTACGGTATGTCAGTGGTACTCTTGATTATGGTTTCCCTATATCTGCTACTGCTCCTGATGGTCTCACTGCATATACGGATGCTGATTGGGCTGGTTGCCTGGAACCTCGGCGGTCCAATTCTGGTTACTGTGTTTTCCTTGGTGACAACTTACTCAGTTGGTCATCTAAGCGTCACGTCACAGTCTCTCGATCTAGTGTTGAAGCAGAATACCGTGGTGTGGCAAACGCTGTCTCTGAGGTATGTTGTATTTGCAACCTCCTCATTGAGCTTCGGCTTTTACCCCCCCCCCCCCCCCCCCGTGCCTCTGTGGTTTATTGTGATAATGTCAGTGCGGTTTATCTCTCTGGTAACCGAGTGCAACACCAGCGCACGAAGCATGTGGAAATTGACTTGCACTTTGTTCGTGAGAAGGTACGACTTGGGCAACTACGTGTTTTACATATTCATGCGGATTATCGGTATGCTGACATCTTCACCAAAGGTCTACCTCGACATCTATTTGAGCGTTTCAGGTCAAGCCTGAGCGTTCTTCCTACTCCCGCTACGACTGAGGGGGAGTATTAGCAATAGTGTTGTAATTAGAATGTCATAATTATCATTATCTATGTAAATACACTATATATTGAGTAATAGACATGGAGCCCTGGCAGGGACAATTTCAGCCTCTCACAATCTAACAATAACAGGCCCTATTTTAGGCCCTGTAAATCACTCACCACTGAGTGTTTTTACGAACCACTGGTGGCTGTTATTTCCCCTCAAATAGGGCTATGGATTTCATGTTGTAAGCTTGAATCAAAATAGTTTTACACTACTTCAAATCTGGATCAAACTTGCTACCTTACACACTCAAAAATATAGATGACATTTTTGTCAATATTTAAGCAAGTTTATCTTGCTGGATATGGGTTTGTTTTGCAAGCCAATTACACATGTGGATACCTGGTAGTTAAGCCTACAAGTTAGGCATCCTCTTCTTGCTCTGTAACTTCATAGAGCTGGGTTAGTTACTCCGCAATTTCAGTACTCAGTGCAGGTCAGGAACCTACGTTTAGTTCCTGCATTTTGCTGCCAACTTAAAAGGTTGATATCTCCCTCATTTCTCAAGCTCTTGGAGTAAAAATCTGTTGTGCGAAATCCTTAGGCATATTACTGCAAGAACAGTTGATTTTTAAGGCCTGAACTGCAAGCTGAACGACCATGAATTCCTCTTAAACTCACTGAAAAATGTGCAGTTTTGCTGTCCAGAACATTGACATGACAATAGTTTCATACCAACTTGGGAGATTAATAATTCTCTCCTAAATTCTTGGTTTGGGAATCTAATTGGACCTGGGAACACCCTATATTGAGTACTAATGGTCATTTTAATAATGAGTTTCCAACATCCCTTTTAACTTGGTTGAATGCTATCCTAAAGTGGCTAGGTTTGTGTCCTTTTTCTTGGGCAGTTTGAAGTTTTTTATATATATGGAGTATGAACACAAGTGTCTGTTTTCAGAACAACTTATCTCCCTCATATGTTCTAGGAATTGGATGGTTCTTGTTCCTAATTAAGTGCCTCATATCACCATACAATTACTTCAGCTTGGGCTCTCTCAAATTCCCTACGGCTTGGAAGCTATTCAACTCTGAAATAGACAACCTAAACCTTCACAAAGCAGGAATTAGCGGCTCTAGCCAAGTGGCTTTGCTCAGTTCTCACTCTCTACCTCAACCTCACTGTTAGATTATGTTGGGTATGAAACTGGGGCAGGAACACCTAACTTGGGTAACTTCAACATGGAATGAGAGTTCCCAAGCCACCCATCACTTAAATAGGATGGGACCTCAACGGTTGGGACTACATGCTTGTGTTATTGGTTTCTTAATTCACATTTGTGGTTAACTTAGTATCTTGTACGCGGTTAATATGGGCACATTAGTGTCAGTCAACTCTGCCTAAGTTGGCTGGCCGAAACTCATCATCTAATTTAAGGGCAAAATGGTAAATTTCACATGAAGTGGTGTTAGATTTAAATCAATGTGTGGGAAGTTATCTACGTGTCTACAGGGATATCTGGGATCATAACAGGCTATCTCGAGTTGAGATTTAACCAGGTTAATCTTCTAGAAAACTCTTATTTGGACCAAACTATATAAGAGGGACAAAATTATAGTTCTTCATTAAAGTTGTGTAAAACTGAAATCAATGTCTTAGAGTTATAAACAGATCTTAAATGGATATTTGAGTCTAAATAGGCTATCCTTGTTTATAATTGACCACGTCAGCTACTGGGGTTTTTCTGTAATTTTGCTAAACTTCAGGGGTCTAAGTACAAATAAGTGAAAGCTGTAGTTTTCAACTGTGGGACTATCTGAGAGTGTTAAAATGATGATGATTTCATATTTTTTTTAGCATAACTTGACTTATTTGACTAGTTTTGGCTAAGTTAGCGGCTAAAGAGTAATTTAATCAAACCACAGGGCCTTGAGTGTGAATAGTCAGAACTGAGATACAATCTTATGTAAACAAATCAGGGACTTAGTAACTCTTCAGACTGGCTAATTAGACATGACTAAAGGGGTTCAGGATCAATCAGGGACAGTCCTGATAAGACCGAGACTTCCGGGGCAATATAGTCATTAAGGGCTTAACAGCTAGCAGGGCACCTGCATATGCATTGTACCTCATTACGAAGAACGTGTACTAATAAATATTTGTGGGACCCTGCATATGGGCACCTGCATATGGAAATTTATATATGCTGATAAAAAGGTACGTATGAGTATTGTTCATGATGATCTTGTATACTTATTTAATAACAGATTCATGTACCCTTGACCTATGTATGGTCAAATATTTGTGGGACCCGGTCTACGGGCTTGACAGAGTTATGGGACCTGGTCTACGGGCCTTACATTCGTGGCCTACGGGCTCAGTCAGTACATTGCTAGCTCCCTACTGGTAGGCAACTAGTACTACCCTCTGGACTGATGATCCAGTAGGGGGTGTGCACATTTAAGGTCTAGTTTGTCTTGGTGGATTAGTGGGTGGTACAGGAAAGGGGAAATGGATATGGGTTTGATGTAACTGCGTTATCGGATAACTCGAACGACTAGTATAACAATATCTTTACTATCAAATGTGGATCAGGTTAATTGGAAATATGCTTTACAAGAACATGTCATACCTTATCAAAATGGTATATATTTCTATTTCATCGTGAAGTCTATTCTCTTCATTATAAACTGATGTCGCGACATCATTGCCTCTTTTACTTGGCAAGTGAGTACGCGGGAGACCGGGTAGTAGTCCATCACTTAGAGGATTGACACACCTATGAAAGTAAAGACTTTTATTTTTCAGTCTCTTTAATTGTGTCTTGTAACTGCTAGGATTAGACTCCTTGCTGAGCATTACTGTGCTTAGCGGAGGACATCTCCGGAGAGTTTGTGGAATCCAAGTGCACTTCTCCAACACTCTAGGATGGGGGTGTTACAATATGCCTTAGAGACAATATATATTTGCACTCTGGAAATGTTTATAGGGACTGGATTGTAGTAATTGAAAATCTTGTGTCAGTTTTTTAAAATATTTGTTCAACAACGTTTGCTAACATCTGTTCAGCCAGGAATGTTTAGAATATGATTTTCTAGTTGGGAAAATTGTGTAGAATTTGAGGGAACTGGTAATTTTCTTAAATATAAACTCCTGGACAAAACTGGCCATTTTGGTACTTCTGAGAATTGTGATGATATATATGGATTGTTGTGGTCATAGGAGTTATTATGGGTTAATGTTGACTAAGTCAATTGTCCGAGGGTCATTTTGTAATTCTAGCAAACTTCAGGGGCTTAAGTGAGAATAACTCGAAGTTTTAGTTTTGGCCTCCATGACCTCATGAGGGTGTCAAAAATATGATTTCACACTATTTGGGAATAATTGACTTGTGGGGAGAGTTCAGACCCCGTCAGGGACCAAAGTGCAGTTTAACCAAACTCCAGGGACTTGAGTGAAATAATTAAAATCTTGAGATTCAATCTTAAGTAGACATATGGAGAATAAGTAACTCTTGAGACTAGCCAGCCAGGCCTAACTAAGGGATTCAGGAGCAGTTAGGGACTGTACTGGTAAGACCAAGACTTCAGGGGATTAAACAGTCATTCTGGATAGACAACTAGGATGATATTGCATATGCATTATACCTCACTAATGGGGACTTGTACTAATAAGTACTTATACACTTGTATGTGTAGAGGTTATCGGGATAGAGAATCAGCGACGCTGGTCTGGAATAATAGCAAGGCTCGCAAGTAAGTTTATGAGAGCTTATTTTCTATTGAAGAATAATGAATTAGATGTACGTATGTTTCTATGAGTCTAAGATACATAAATCGGGAAATAACAAAATGCTGAGCTTGGACATCTATATATGCAAATAAATTGTTAAGTATGAGTATTGTTCATGATAGTCTTATATACTTAATAACTGATTCATGTACCCTAGACATCTATGTGGTCAAACATTTAAGGAACCCAGACTACGAGCTTGATATTTTTATGGGACATGGACTACAGACTTGATACATTTATGGGATCCGGTCTACGGGCTTTAGCCGGTACATTGCCAGCTCCCCGCTTGACAATTGGTTTCCGCCTCTGGGTTGCGATCCAAAGGGTTGTGCAAACTTAAGGTCTTCTCTGTCATGATGGATTAGGGTGGTACAGGAATGGGGAACTGGATATAGAATTGGTGAAACTATGTTTTAACGGATAATTTGGATTACTAGTATAACAATCTCTTTACTACTTGATGTGAGTCAGGATTCCGGGACATATGTTACGAGTACAGGTACACTTTCAAAATATCATATATAAGTATTGAATTTTTTTATAAAGTCTTATGTTTGTTGTAATATGATGTCTTGACGTCACTTCCTTCTATACTTGGCAAGTGAGTAGGCAGAAGACCATGAAGTAGGAATTCACATAGAGGGTGAAACACCAGCATGTATGAGCTATAGCAGTAAGTTATTTTGAAATTTTAGTTTCTTTAATTTCTTCTTGTAATAGAACGCTTAGAGTTAGTCTCCTCGCTAAGCACTTCCGTGCTTAACGGAGGGCATCTCTGAAGAATCTGGGAGATCTAAGTGTAATTCTCCATTACTCTAGGAAGAGGGTGTTACAGATGGTATCCGAGCAGTGGTTATGTGAAAAGAAAGAATTAGAAACTCAATTAACAGGTCGATAGAGTTTTTGAAACCTAAAACTGGAATGGAATGGTTGGGGCGAGCACTGGCGAGAGAGTTATATCTGCATTGCCGGGCCAAATAGGCCTATGTTGTTGGAATCTCAGGCTCAAATTCAATATGTTGATTTGTTCTGCATGATAAGAAGTCTGCATGGTTGACACGATTTCTTAACGCGTATGCGCAAGTGCACGGTCAAGTAATATAGGGATTGAATTTCAACCCCGAGTCATCGATCTCACGAGGACAGACTTGATACTATTTAATTAGTCGATTAATTTAAAGTACGGCACAAGGAGAAAATGTAAGCGATTAAAAGAGTTGTTGCCCCCAAACAAGCGACTGAATTAAAATAACAACTATACTAATATTTTTTGTTCTTAATTAAGGAACAAGTATGGAGAAACCAGGCAATCTCTAGATCACCTAGGGTTGTAGACGAATTCCAGTTCAACTATGTAACACGTGAATTCTATTCTAGTTCAGCCGGATAATAGGGTATGACAATATCCTGTCGGTCTCATGTCATTTTACGTCTCGGTTAACTAAAAGCCCATCTCGATCTCATGTTGTCTATCGTTTCGTTCTAGCAGGTCATCTACTGGTACGATAACGGGTCTTGTCGGTCCACCGTTTCACGAAATAGCTAAATAATCCTACCGAATCTACCCACACTAAGGCCAATCCTAACACTTCTCATTTTAGGTCTCGGTGATTCGATATTGTGTTCATACACTATTCACAACTAGGTTAAGTCACCGTCGTGCAGTTTCTACTTAATGAACAAGTCCGGGTCGCAAATCCATTCTTGTTAAGGATTAAGCACAAAGTAAGAGCATGTAACGAGA
This sequence comes from Linanthus parryae, assembly GCA_023055425.1. Classification (NCBI taxonomy): domain Eukaryota; kingdom Viridiplantae; phylum Streptophyta; class Magnoliopsida; order Ericales; family Polemoniaceae; genus Linanthus; species Linanthus parryae. The sequence continues at coordinate 18,370,682 of JALGPY010000009.1, forward strand.
ACAAAAATTAACATTAAGCATGATTAATGTCTGTGAACAAAACCCTAGTCCCGTTGATTATCAATTCACACTCTATCCTTGTCAATAGGTTAGAATCGCTATCAAATTCAAGAAACTACATATATTCAATAGATATAATCAATAGCATGAAACAAGTCTAAACTCAGAAAATCATTCGTCTACATAAACCCTAAGCTCTCATATGGACGCTTAGAAAATAGTTAAGATAATTGAAATCAACCAAACAAAGTACAATAGTTTCTCCATACCAGGTTTGAAAGGAAGAAGAAGAAGAAGAAATCAAAACCTAGAAACCTCCAATGGTGGCTTTGGCCTTTTCTTCACTTCGTCTCCGTCATCCTCATATTCTCCTCTTTCGTGAGTGATAGAATAAGCCCTTTTTTTTAGGGTCTAGGGTCTACTAATTAATCCCCAAAGAATATTAATTAATAAGCCTTAAACTCCCCCTCCTCCCGCCCGTGAGTGCGCTTTTACTGACTTCAGATCGCACGACCACAAATTCCTGGTCGTGCGATCTCCTCTGATCTTATGTGCGATGGTGCAATCTCCTCTGATCTTGTGACCTGCTCCTTTGATCGTGAAAACAGTGAGTTTGTAAAACTTTCTACTCCAAATTTTCTCTAAGTATGGGGATGGGGGTTAAAGTGTCATTACACAAACTTGATTAAATGAAACTTGCCTCCCCTCTCCATGTTTTTAAACCATTTTCTTCACAATTTCTTCTCCGTTTTAACTCCCGGATAATCTCCAACACTCGTTTCTCCTCTCCGATTCATCTCCTAAGTTCCGTTTCTTGTCAAAACAACACGAAACACAACCCACGTGATCAAAAGTGACAAAAATACATAAAATCATATGAGAAACGCTAGGATAAACAAACTAGCGCCTAGAGCTAAACTTCTACGTTTTCGTTCTAATCATAGTGTAAAACTAAGATTATCAAACCAGAAAGCACGCAAAACGATATAAATTGTGAAAGAGAAATAACAAAAATATAGAGTTATCAATGGTACTTATATTGAGTATTGTACATGGAACGCTACATGGATTTGCTACCGGTATGATACGAGAATAGGATAAATGGGCAGGTATGAATCACGTTTTTTGTGATAAGGGGAAACGAATAAGAAATGGTTAGGATTTGTTAGTAGAAGACATATAGTTACATGTTTAACATTAGTATGCGACAATAGACAAAATAAAGGGTAGGAGATGGGATACGCGTACTTCCGGACACTGAATAAGGACTAAAGGAGTCTAGAGGTGAACAAGAGGTTGAAAATATTCTATCGGGTGTACTTTTGGGGGTAAGTGATGGGACTGGGAAATAATTTTATCAAGAAGAGAGGCTTGAGATGAGTGGTGTTATAGAAACATGTGAGTTGGAATTGTTCGATAGTGTGAATGATAAGTTGGCTGGGAACGGGAAGAGGTTTGAGTAGACATTTAGAGGGTTGATATTTAAGGTGAAGTTCTAAGTGTGAGGGGGGCGGTCTATCAAGGGGTCTATTTACGAGGATATATGTGGGAGTTAAGGGTGAGAACATAAGTGGGCTACACACTGGTAAGCGAAATTGGAGAAGTTCTGTATACAGAGTTAGGGGTCAGGGTAATATCGAAAATTGAAATTCAACGGGTTATGGGTAGAAATTGGCGGATTCAAATATAAGTGGTTGTACTCTGACAAGAGAGATGAGGGGAACCTGGGTGGAAGTGACAAAAAGGTATTGGGTAACTTCCAAATGTTTATGACAATGGGGATACCGATGGATATGTAGATCTAATAGGAGATTCAGGAAGGAAGCTACATGAATGATTCAAAAGGGTTTGGGTGAATTAGGAAGTGGTATGGGAGTGTGTCAGACATATTTCTAGAATAATTTTCTGAAGTAATTTCTAGAGTCGTGTTCTCTAAAATACTATCAACATAAGATGAATTAAAGTGGTATAAGATCAGCAACTATTTATATATAAATATAGATATAGGAGTATTTCAATTCATTTTGATCAGATTGTATTACATGTGAAGTAAATTATAATGTTTCAATTTGAGCAGATAATTGCTGAATTGCAGCGCTTTCGAAATCTATTCCTACAAGAGATGTATTATGTGTGAATATTGCAAATACTTTGGTGGTGGCACATGTATTGTTACAAATTCCATTTTACATGCCGACATCTCACATAAAATTCATATCTACGAGACTTGCCTGATAGGTGCTCTCAGGTAACATATGATACATTGTTGTTATGAGCAACTTGAGTAGAGGTAACAAATGATATTCTTACCTACTAACGTTAATATTCATCTCTTTTTCTCAACAGTATGATGTGAGTTGCATAGGTTGGAAATTTTAAAATTCACGGTATCTAGAGTGTCAACTACTGCATATATTTTAGTGCAAAATAGTGAATTTTCATTCTTAAAGACAATGATAAACAAAAAAAAGGTGCACATGTGGAAACACCTCTCCCTGAAAAATAGCATGATACTTTGATTACTTTCTCACACTTCGAACAATAATTTTTTGGGTAAAAGACACTGACCACCCCTGAGTTTAGGACTAATTCCACTCCGCTACCCTGGGTTTTGGAAAAAGACACTCCGCACCCATTTAACGGAATATTCCGTGGACAACTAGCACCCTTCTGTTGTGTTCCGTTAGAAAAGTGGGTGATTGATTTTTTTCAGACAGTTATACCCATGTGTGCTTTTTTGGACTTTCTTTTACCTCTTTTATCATCAAGAACATCAAGAACTCCACCAAGAACAACCAACTCCACCAAGAATATCATAATAGATTTGAAGAAAACAACATCAAAACCAGAAGAGAAGGAACAGAAGGAGAAGAGTCTCTATTTTTCCCAGAACCCACACCAAGAACCACCAACGCCACTGACAACTGGATTTTTACACCAAAGGATTTTTACAACAAAGTCAAAGAAACGCAAACAAAGCCCAGGAGAGGAAGCGGATTTCTACAACAAATTCATGTGAATCGAAATCTGCAAGCGGCTAAATTCATCGTTTTAACGGTAATTTCACTACACCAAAAACTACCCCCAAATCGACATCCTCAACAACCCAATCGAAAGAATGAATCATATGAATACACTAACTAAGCACACACAGATTTGTGTACTGTATTAATCAAATCATAAAACCCATTTGGTGCTGAAATCAAATCAAAAAAAAAAATCAGCAACGGTTGAAGATGATCTAGCAATTTCTTGAAGATGAACCATCAATCAGAAAATAACTCATATGGTGTTCACCATCACCAAACCCAGAACCCAGAACCATTGAAGATGAACCAACCTGTCTTCTTCGTCGAGTCTTCGTCATCGACGGCGTCGTCATGCCGTCAACATCGTCGGCGTCTTCGTGTCTTCATCATAGCCGACGTCGTCGTTCCGTCTTCGTCTCCGACGTCCTCTTCAGGCAACGAAAGCGGTGAGTGGGTCTGATCTTCATCGTCGCTCTCTCTCTCAGGTGGGTTCGAGAGAAGGCGGTGAGTGGGTCAGTACTGGAAGTTTGCCCCCTCTATTCTGCTTCAGATCTCTCTCGAGAGAGAGATGGAGAAGATGAAGATTGTTGGCGTCGAATTGGTGAAGAGAGGGATAGGGACGGCTGGAGAGAAAGAGGGGAAGAGAGAGAGAATAGGGTTAGAAATGAGGTAGAGAGAGAGAATAGGGTGATATATAGGGGGTAATTTAATAAAACTTCAGGGGTAAAATAGTCTTTTTTTCAGTGCTGTTAGTCAATAGTTAGTCTCCATCCAAAAAAAGGTGCGGAGTGTCTTTTTCCAAAACCCAGGGTAGCGGAGTGGATTTAGTCCTAAACTCAGGGGTGGTCAGTGTCTTTTACCCTAATTTTTTTGTAGTCTCAAGTGTAGCTTAATTCCAATTCATCTACATTGGTCAAATATAGAGGCGATTGAAGGAATTCATTTATGCTAGTTTTTGTAGAAGGTGCATCTTGTACTCAAGAATGACAGTTACACTTGGAAGTGGAATTGATTATTTGAAATAATGTTCAAAATTTTGCTTGATATCCATGTCGCCCTTTTAGTATTGTGGTTCAAGCGTCAACTTATATCGGCCTTCCATGTTCCCCGAAGTGTACTTTTTTTGCTCAGTACCATACATTCTCGATAATGTGTATGTGAACATTAACACAATTTCATAAAAACAAAGCAAATATTGTTATCTAAATAAAGTATAATATTTTAGTAAAGACTGATACTAATGTGCTTCTTTTACAATTTTAGTGAGATGTAATTTCTTATGCTGATGTAGTTCAAGAAATAAGAAGATTTAGCACCTGCCCAGGATTTGAAAACAATGTATCTGCTATGCGAGTAAGTGCCTTCAATATTTTCGTTCCTACTCATGAAAATGAGTTGTCACTTGTGTGTCTTCTCTGTTTTAAATTGTATCAGAGTGTTGTGGAATCAATAACAACATAATGATGATACAAGGTTTGATGGTATGTCCCACCATTTCACTAGTAGTGTTTTCACCTATTAATTACTATTAATGGACTTGATGATTAGTGGGTATGATAACCGCACAATTATAACGTTACTTCCATCATAATTTTTCATTTTTCCTAGCGATGCCAATTATGATTTTGATTCGACGGCGGGAAAAGGTGACTATTGTAGATCACTAACCACAGTAAATTATAAACACTTGGCCGACCCTGACCCAATAGTTAATGAAAATGTAAGAGTTAGCAATGTGTAATAGAACTGATATTATCGTGGCCAACAAGATAACACAACCCAAAAATAAAAAATTAATAAGAGAAAAGTGTTGGGCTTAATTTCTTCAGCATTCTAATTGGTCGACATAGAAATGACAAGAAAACATCTGACACATAAAAGGCTTGGGTCTATTGGGATACCTGACATTGACCATAACCATTACGTTGAGAATGAAGAAGAATAACATTGAATAATTTTATCATATGTTACCTGAGAGTACCTATTACGCAAGACCTGAAATGAATATCTAGATATTTTAGGTCGACTCCTTGGTGAGATGTCGGCACGATAAACATCTAAGGAGGCATTTATAAATAGTCATATGCCACACCAAGGTATTTTCAGTATATCATAAGTATTACATCCAAGGCCGCACATACGCCAAATCGTTTGCAACTTAGCAATTATCTACAGAAAAAACTTTTACTTTTACAACATATGCAATATAATCTAATCAAAATAAAGCTCAATTAAGAATGTTTTTTTTTAAATAGTTGTTGCTCTTTTACCACTTTCAGCTTTCTATTGCTTCCTTCATCTCTTGTTGATAATATTTTGATGAACGTAGGTCTTTAAATTATTTCAACTTTATGGGAACGTTGAGTAGAGTAACACTTCATGTTCTTCGTTACTGTATTTTTTTTTATTCACCTCTTTCTCAACACTACGATGTAGGCTAAATGGATGGAAAACTTCGAAATTTATAGTATCTAGAATGACAACTCTTGCATAAATTTTGATGTGAAACTGTGGCTTTTCATTCTTAAAAGACAATGTGAGCGCAAAAAAATGCAACAGTGGATACACCTCTTCTGAAGAATATCATGGTACTTTGATTTACTTCCCCACACTTTGTATATACATACACTTGGTCATTAGTGAGTCTAATAATTGAGCATTATAAGTTATTTTCATTAGGTTTTCATATTTTTCTTAGTCATGTTGATTATAATTTTGATTCAGAGGTGGAAGATGGTGACTTTTGTAGATTATTGAAAAAAATAACATATTATATCTTATCCATCCCTCACCCAATAGGTAACAGACAATGATCAACAAGCGATGTGTAAAAGTTGATATTATGGTGCCCACCTAGATAACACAAAAAAAAAAACAAAATTAAAAGATAAGTCTTGAAAATTGTTAGTATTCTAAGTGGTCGACACGAAAATGGCACATAATTATTTGACAAGGATTTTTTTTGGGTCTATTGTTATACTAGACCTTGACCATAATCAATACATTTAAATAAAGGAGAATACAAACCAGGAGCTAACTGGAGGAGTTCAAATATGAATCTTCAAGAGCTTCCATTACTATCATGGATGAGTCCAACGAAGTTCTATGACACCTAATTAATGAATGTGGTATGCTCTTATGAACTTATTTCAAGTTTCATTGTGTGCCTTTTATATGAATAACCTAGTTTTTTATTCTTAATTTCATATATTATAAATTTCTAATGCTATGCAAGATAATGGTCGAGCATATTTTCTAAAATAAATTCAAGAGCTATGATCTCCAAAATGCTACCGAAAGTAGAGGAAGGAAACAATATGCAGAGCTGAAAGTTACATAAGGCCAACAACTATTTAAAGTTATATACATATATGCACACATAATTCATTTTCATTATATCATATTGCATGTTTAGTAAAATTAAATATTTCATTTCAGTGGGTAACTGTTTAATTACAAGAGCTTCCAGCATCTGTTCCTACTCGGGGGTATGTATTGTGTGATACTACAATACTTTGATGGTGGAACATGAATTGCTACCAATGCCTCTATAGATATTTTTGGCGCCGACCTCACCAAAGAGTCGACATAGAACACCTTGAATTTTAATTTGGAATTGCCCGATAGGTGCCCGTAGGTAACATTCGATACACAGTTACCGTGGTCAAATTCAGTTGATTTAAACTCACTTCTTATATTTTTTACTCCCCTACGTTTATTAACATTATGATGTAGGTTACAAGCGTTGAAAATTTTGAAATTCTTGGTATTGAAAGTGTCAACTCCTGTGTCAATATTGGTGCAACATGGTGGCTTTCCATTTCGAAAAACAATGTGAGCGCCAAAGAAATGCAGTAGTGGCAATACCTCACTCTAAAGAATACCGCAGTACCGTGATATACTATCCTACACTTTGTACATTTAGTTATTTTAAAACTTGAAGCATGGTTTAAATTTAAATTCAAATGCTTTGGTAAAATCTACGCGTGAGAGAGGAAATTTGTGCTAATATTTTTGTAGAAGCTTACATGGGTCGTGCACGCAAGGATGAAAGTTTATACCAGGAAGTGGAACTGAGCATGTGAAATTGATATTTCAAAAGTTTACTGGATATCCATGTTGCCTTTCCGAAATTTTGATTAAAGCGCCAACTCCACTAGACCTTCCTTGTTCCCCGAAAGCATTTTTCCCTCAATTACATTTCGTCATTGGGGGCGAGAATTAATGACATAATGTTGTAAAACAAAGCAAATCTTGTTATCTAAATCAAGTGTTCAATATTCTTGGAAAATGCTAACATTTAGGTGATTCTCTGACAATTGCAATAGGATGTGATCTTTTATGGTGGTGTAGTTCAAGCAACAAGAAGATTTAGCACATTCCCATGATTTAGAAAACTGCATATGTACATATCTTAAAATTGTTAGCAGTCTCATTGGTCGAAACGAAAATGACACATAATTTTTTGACTCAAAAAAAACTTTAGTCTATTGGGATACCTTAATTGACCATAATTAATACATTTTAATTATAGCAGATTACCATCGAATAGTTTCTCTTGAAACTCGATTGAATTGGATGGATTCAAATGTGAAACTTCTAGAAACTCCAATGCAATTACGGCTTACACCAATGAAGTTATAGGACTCCTGATGAATGTATCATCTCATGAATTTATTTCAAGTTTACATTGTGTGCCTTTTAGTTAAATAAACTAGCCATGTATTCCTAGTTTGATGTTTTCTGAATTTCTAATGATACACAAGATAACGGTCGACCACATTTTTTGGAATAATTTCAAGAGCTATGTTCTTCAAGATACTAAGAACATAACAGAAAGGAACCACCAATAATTGGGATTTTTTTTCATACAAGACACTGGATTACAATGCCATACCTTGGTGTAGGTTAATTTGAAGAAGAAGAAGAAAAAAGTAGAGGTGAAACTGGTATAAGATCAACAACTATTTAAGAAAATATGCACCTATGAGTGTTTAACTCATTTGAATTACATATGTAGTACAATTAAATGTTTCTATAGATAATTGATGTATTTCAAACACTTTCAACATATGTTTCCTACTTGATATGTATTATTTTTTAGATAATGAAAATAATTTGGTGGTGGGACATGAATTGTTATAAATGCATCTTTAGGTGTTTTACATGCCAACGTATCACAAAAGAATCGACGTAGAACATATGATGTTCATTTTAGGACTTGCATAATAGATGCACTCAGGTTACATATGATACACTATTGTTATGAGCAACTTGAGTAGAGGTAACAATTGGTGTTCTACAATATTGACATTTTTTATTCACCTTCATTTCTCAACAATATGATATAGGTTACATCGTCGACATTTTCAAAATTGATGGTATCTAGAATGTTATCTCTTGCACAATTTTGGTGTAATATGGTGGCTACCGTGAGCATAAAAAAAGTGCAACAATGTAACCGATTCGCTCCGCCTTACAGCCTTGCTTCCACTCTCTCTCAAGAATACTACCATGGTACTTTGATTTACTTTCCAACATTGTACAACTATTTTTTTGTCCAGAAATTGAATCACAATTTAAGTCACATTCATCTACTTTATAAAAAAAAATCATATTCATGAACATTGGTCAAATCTACAAGTGAGATGGGAAATTGATTTATGCTAGTTTTTTTTTTTTTTTTTTTGAATCCTAAAAGCTTCTTTCACTTAAGAATGAAAGTTTATACCTGGAAGGAGAATTGATGATGTGAATTTGATGTTTCAAAAGTTATCTTGATATCCATGTAGCCCTTCTGAAAATGTGGTTCACGTGTTAACTCAGCTCAGCCTTCCTTGTTCCTCAAAAGTATTCTTTTATTCCTCAGGAACATACATTCTCGACACCGGGTGTGTGATTACGGACACACTTTCATAAAAACAAAGAAAATAACGTTATCTCGATCAAGTGTTATATGCTTTTAGTAAAGACTGAAACCAATGTGCTTATTTGACGATTGCAGTGAGATGTAAATTTTTATGGTGGTGTAGTTATAAAAAAAATTAGATTTAGCACATGCTTAGGATTTGGAACTACATATGTGCAATGCAAGTTAGTAGCTTCAATGCTTTCATTCATACTTCTGAAATTAAAAGGGGGATAATGTGTGTCTTCTCTCTTTTATAAATTGTATTAGAGTCTCGGTAGAATCACTAATAACACGATGAGAATTCAAGATTTGACGATAGGCCCCACCAGTGAACTCGTAGTTCTATATTGATTCATATTTAATAGACATGGTGATTAGTGTTTCTAGTAACTCCAACATTGTAAGTTTACTTCCATAGAGATTTTTCATTTTTCCTAATGAAGTAATCTATAATTTTGATTTGATTGTATAAAATGATGACTGTCGTAGATCAATAACAACAGTAACATATGAAATCTCCGTCTAACCTGACCCAAAAGGTAACAAAAATGTAACCAACTAGGGATGTGTAATAAAGCTTAAAGAATAGTTCCCAACAAGATGACACAACCCAAAAATAACAAAAAAATAAATAAAATGTACTTCTTAAACCTTTTTTAGCATTCTAATTGGTTGACACAAAGATGACACGAAACATCGATACGTAAAAAACTTGGGTCTATCTGGATACACAAACTTTACCATAATCAATACGTTGTGAAAGAAGAATAATAACATCGAATAGTTTATCCAAACTCGATTATAAATGGATAGGTTAAAATGTGAAACTTCGAGAGACTCTGATGCTGTCTTGGATTACGCCAACGTTGTTATGGGACTCCTGTTGTGGTATGTTCTCATGAACTTATCACATATTTTCATCGTCTGCCTTTTATTTGAATAATTAAATCCATTATTATTGGTTTGATGATTTCAAACTTCTTAATGGCACACAAGATAAATGGCCAATCACGTTTTCTGAAATTATCTCAAGACATATGTTCATCAACACTATCAACAGGAGACGAAGAAAGCAACAATAGAAATTTGAAAGTGGTATAAGATCAACTTCTATTTTAAAATAAATATACATATATTTGTGTTTAATTCATTTCGATTATATATGATGCATGTGTAGTAAAATTAAATATTTTATTAATTGGAGATAATTGTTGAAATGCAAGCGCTTCCGGAATCTGTTTACACTCGGGAGGTATTTATTTGAAAAACTGCAAATACTTTGGTGGTGGCACATGGATTGTTACAAATTCCTTTTTAGATATTTTTCGTGTCTGACTTCTCATCAAAGATTTGACAGAGAACATTTGGTTGTTTAGTTCAGGGCTTGCCTGATAGGTTCTCACATGAAACATCTGATACACTGGTTGTTATGGGCAACTAGAGTGGAGGTAACAATTGCGAGTCTTCACTACTTACACTATTTATTCCCCTTTGTTTCTCGACAATATGATGTAGGTCACACATGTTGAAAAATTTTGAAATTCATAGTATTCGGAATGCCTTCCAAACATTTTGTGCAAAATGGCGAATTTCTATTCTTAAAGGACAATGCCAAATAAATGCAACTCTGTCAACACCTCTCTTTGAAGAATACCCTAATACTGGTGATTTATTATCCTACATTTCGTACAACTTATACTTTTTGGAACATGAAGCATTTTTAAAATTAAGTTCCTCTACTTTGGTCAAATCTACATGGGAGAGATAGAGATCTCTACTAGTTTTTATAAAAGCCTATGTGTGTCTTACACCCAAGGCTTGGAGTTTATACGTGAAGTACAATTGATGTGTAAAATATTATTTCAAATGTTTTCCCAATATCTAGGCCGCCCTTCCACAATCGTGGTACAAGAATCAACTTCGCTCGACCTTCATAGTTGCCCCGAAGAGTTCTTCTATTTCTTAGAGACATATATTCTCGACATTGGAGGTGCGAATTATTGACATAAATTCGTAAAGTTAATAAAATTACATTATATAGATCAAAGTGTTCGATTTTCTCGGTAAGTTCTAACAATAATGTGATTCTTTGATAATTGCAATGGGTTGTCATCTTTTATGGTGGTGAAGTTTAAGAAGCAAGAAAATTTAGCATATGCCAAAAAGTCATAAACTGAGTTTTTGTAATTTAAGTGGCTTCGAAGTTTTCATCCGTACTTCTAAAATTGTAATGTCACTGATATGTGCCTTATCTATTTAAAATTGTATTATAATGTTGGTGGAATCAATAACAACACGGTAATGACTCGAGAAATGACAACGGACCCGACTGGTGCACTCATAGTTTTTGTACCTATTGATTCATATTCAATGAACTTATTGATTAGTGGGTTTGGTGCACTATAAGCTTACTTATATCGGGATTTTTTAATTTTTCCACCTGATGCTGAAAATAATTTTAATTCAATGGTGAAATATGGTGACTATTGTAGATCATTAACAATAGCAGTTTATCAAATTTTGACCAACCTTGATCCAACAGGTAAAGAAAATATAATCGGTTGGCGATGTGTAATGGAGTTCATATTCTCATGCACAATAAATTAAGACAACTCAAAAAATACCATAAAGTTACAAGATAAGTCTTGAACATAAGTTTGTTAGCATTCTAATTGGTTGACCAAAAAATGACACAAAAACATTGACACGGAAAAATCTTGGGTCAATTGGGACACTTGGCCTTGACCACCATCACAACATTGTAAATGAAGAAGAATACCGTCGAATAATTTCTCTAGGAACTCGATTATAATTGGAGGGTTTCAAATTTGAATTTTCCTGAGGTCCAATGCAGTCTTGGCGGACACCAACAATGTTAAAGAACCCCTGTTGAATGTAGTATGCTATCATGAATTAACTCAAGTTTACTTGTGTGCCTTTTGTTTAAACAACCTACTCCTCTATTCTTGGTTAAATTATATCTAAATTTCTAATGCTATGCATGATAAACGGTCAAGTACATTATTTGAAATAATTTCAACAACAATGTTCATCAAAATTATATAAATGGGAGAGGAAAGAAGCAATGGAGAGCTGAAAGTGATATAAGATAAAAAAATTACTTAAAAAAATATACATATATGAGTGTTACTTCATTTTGAATTAGATTATATGGCATATGTAGTACAATGAAATTATTACAGAGAATTTCTGAATTACATGGACTATTGCATTCATTCTTACTCAAGGCGTATATTTTGTTAGATGCTACAAATACCTTGGTGGTGGCATGTTATTTGTTACAGATGTCTCTTTAGATTTTTTTCGTGCCGATTTGTCACCGATGACTCAACATAGAAAATGTGAATATTTAAATTAGGAGTCGTCTGATTGGTGCTCTTGGTAACATATGATACACTACTGTTACGGGCACTTGAGTACAGAAAATAATTTATATTCTTCACTACAGATAAATGCAACTGTAGCAATACTTCTAGAAGTAGAATACACTAGTACTGGTGATTTATTGTCCTACACTTAGTATAACTATTTTTATTTGTAACTTGAAGCATAGTTTAATTCAAATTTGTAACACCCCTATTTCTCAAGCGAGCTTTAAGTGTAATATCAGGACTTTGGGGGCATATGTGTAAATAATTTTTCTTGTCGTTAAAGATTCAAACTTTGGAGTGTTTGTAATTTTTGAGAGTCTTTAGAATGATTTTAAAGCACTAGAAATGTTCGGGATAGTAGTAGAATCCTCCAAAAGTAAGTAGAACCCATAATTCTAATTCCACCCTAAAGTTTGGAAAATCTCAAATTTCACCCCCGTAGTGCATGACCACCACATGTCATTCTTCTTGTGCATGTGTGCCACATTCCCCTTGAGGTTGCATTCTCTTCTCTTCCCTTCCTACTCTCTGAATTAGAATCAGTTTCATCACCAACACCAGGACCTTCATCTTCTTCCTCCTCCCACCACAAAGAAACCACCATGGAACCCCCACCACCAAGACTCACCTCCTTCGTTCCTCTCTCTCTCCTCGAACTGCTATGGTGGGAGATTACCCATGACTAGGGGAGTAAAAGCCCCCAAGTAATTCGTCGAATGATCAATTAAGGAGGTCGGAAACCCGTTTCCAAGACGAAGAACCCTAGCCCTTAATCTGTCAAATTCGCCTTCCTCGTTGTAATTCAGTGGTAATAAGCCCCATATTCTAGATCCCCATCTCCAGGCGAGCTCAACGACACCGAGAACACGGGGTAACTCTCCGGATTCGCGACCAATCGTCTGAGTTTGCAGGTCTTGCCGCCTGAAAAGCATGGACCGGAGGAAGAGAAGTAACTCTCCCGTTTCTTCGTCGTTTTCAACGATGCTCGCGTCTTTGTGATCCCCTAAACTTATATAATCCTCCTAGGAGTCTTTAATGAACTCATAAATTGATATGAGCGCGTTGAAGTGCTGGAAATCGAGCAGCTGGCGACCGGATTCTTCCATGGCCGCCGGAAAGTGCAAGAGCTCGGTACAGTCCCTTTTCTTGCTTGTTTTGATCGATTGAAAGCATGAGCATTCTCCTAATCAGGTCTAGAACATATTTAGATCACCTAAACACGACTGTAACAACAAATCATCATAGTTGGATTCGTGAAGTTCATGTGTTTTCGGTTCATAAACTGCCCCTGTTTAAATTCTTGTAACTCCCTCAATTCTTGTCCAAATCATGCACGGTTTCTTCCTGTGTAATCCTGGGTATGTTGGCTACAAAATTCGTTTTAATTTCTTGGTCCAATTCGATCTCTAAACCCACTGAAATTGGGCTTGAACATGGTTAGTTAGCGAAGTGGTTGATGTGTTCTTAGCTGTGAGTGCTCAAAAATTTTCCAAGTATAGAAGGCTATGGTGAAACACCCATTTTCTAACCCTTGTATCTTCTTCAAAATTTAATGAAATTTAGATCTGTTTTCTCTTGTGTAAAGCTGGGGTATAATACTTCATTTCATCGTCTCTGGTCATCTTCAAATTTATAACAGATTTCTCACAAAACGAGCCTAAAGTTGCTAGTTTGAACTCATGAAGCACTAGTGAACTTTTTTAAGTATTGGATCGGAATTTTTTTCCAACTTTGAGTAGCGATATCTCTTTGAATACTTAGAGTTTCTAGGAGTTCAAATATGTTCTGGAATCCTTGAACTGTCATATTCAAAATCCTGTTTCCAGTCTCTCAAAACTCCTTCTCAATTGATCAGAAATCAGTCGCAAAGTTGACAACTTGAAACGACTTTTCGCTATCTATGATATTCGGTTTGGACCATTTGAATGACATTTTTGGCCTTAGCGTTCTTCACAAAACTTGTTCGTATTCATATTCTGAGTCTAAATATCAAGTTTGACAAAGTTTGACTTTTTTAAAACCCTATTTTGACTGAACTGTATAGGAGGGGCAAAATAGTAATTTCACTTAGCTTTGAATTGAGATTCGTTTAGTAACTTGGAGTTTGTCAGCATGTCTTGTATGTGTATTTGGAATACTTGTATGTAATTCTGGGCTAGGGTTGCCCAAGTCAAATGTTGAGGTATTTTTGCAGTTTTACTAACTTCGGGGGCCTATGTGCATTTAATTAAAACTTCCCACTTGAACTATTTGAGACTAAGTTAATGTTTGAGACCAGAAGCCTGACTTAGAAGGATATTTGAAGTCTCAAGAAGGAATTATTTGACTCGGGAGTTATCAAATCAATGGTGGGGTCTTTCTGTAATTTTAGCAAACTTTAGAGGCTTAAGTGTAATTTACTAAAAGTTGTATATTTCGATGCTAAGCTCATATGGGAGAGTTAAGAGTCATTCTTGCATGTTGTTTGGCCAGTATGAATGTAAAGAGGGGTCCAGGCACAGTCATGGACTGTACTAGAGAGTCTTGTAGTATTAGGGGCATTTTGGTCAAGTTAGCTTGCATGACCCCCCATTTCATTGTATTCTTGCATAAAACCTCACATAGAGGATATATGCTGATAGGTTGTATACTTTACTTGTGCATATCCAGCCGTTATTAAGGATCAGTCAAAGTAGAAGTACGTATTCGTGTTGCTACATTGACTGTGAGACTCGGAGACGAGTGTTGTAGGAGTGCTCGCGTTGCTTTGCGCCTTTCATGGCTCAGAGGTAAGTACATATATACGACCTTTTCATATCAAATGTGCGCATGTGTGTGATGTTTCAAATGAATGCTTGTTATACGAAAAAGTATGAGAATGCATGTTTTCCACTCAAATGTTGTTAAAACTAATGTTAATATTCTGATTCTGGTTATGTGAAAGAGAAGAAATAAAATACCTCTAATAGACTTAGGACAATGTACGGAGTACTGTTATTAATTGGAGGTGTCAAGCGATCCTCCATTTTCTTATGGCTAAGACCATTGAAGCAATGCTTCTTATTATTGGATAGAACTTAAATGTTAACAAATCTGCCCCCGATGAGCCAAAACGTATCAAGACATTGATGCCAATGGGTTTATAGATCTATAGAGTGCTACTTATACTTGTAAGGGTCACTACGATATAGGGGTGTCGACACTTAAGGCCTTTTAGCTAATGTTGTGAGCGGGGCTGACGAATGGGCTCCCTTAACGCTCGGGTGAAATAGGGCTTGATAGACCCTATAAGGAACCCTTTGTGATTACTTCGTGATCCCTCTGTCTACATCGATCCTTCTGGTGGCTCTGGACATGCCTCAGCTTAACTTAATGGTTAAATTGGAATTGAAAGAAAGTTTTATTACTCACTTGATGTTGTTTGTGGCTCTTGATTGCCTAATCTAATGAAATGAATTGAAAATCATATGCTACTCGTGAATTAATATTGTTATCAGTTCAAATGGAGTTGTTTACTGTTGACACTTTACTCGACTAAGAATATCTTGAATATTCGTGATTTATAAATGTTTTAAAGTTGAGAGTTCACGCTACGCGATTAATTATAATTGTTCCAAATTGTTCCCAACTCTATTTCTTATGGTTCTTTCAAATCTCTTGATTTATTTCAACTCATAACTATGTGCCACTCGTTGCTTTACATGTCGTAGTGTGTATTTACTCAGTCTTTACTGATCATTTTCTTCAAAACTGCGTCGGCTTTTGCCATTTTAAAACCGCAGGTCATCAACAAGGTGGGGGATGGGAACGCGAATCGAGACGAAGATGTTCAGCTTCAATTAGATCACTTAGTAGATCACATAAATTATTTCAAACACATTATATTTGTAATATCATCTTCTCAAGATTGTTGTATTTATTAAAGAAATGTAATATTTGTAACTATATTTCTACTTTTGGTTATCGCTTGTCTCATTAGCCCTGAACCGAGATCCCGGGTTGTTTCAAAATTCATCTACTTTGATCAAATCTACGAGGTGAATAGGGAATTTATTTATGCTAGCTGAGAGGAGGGTTGTAGGTTTTTGTAGAAGTCAACATACGTCTTGCACTCAAAGATGAGATTTTATACCTGGAGGTGAAATTGATTATTTCAAATTAATATTTCAAAAGTTTCTAGATATCCATGACGCTGTCTGGAATTGTGATACAAATGCAAACTTTTATCGGCCTTCCATGTTCACCAGAGGAGTTCTTCATTTTCTTAGCGACATACATTCTCGACATTGGGTGTATGAATTACTGACAGAATCTCATAAAGATAAAGTAATTTTTTTTATTTAGATCAGGTGTTGATTTTCTTAGTAAAGATTAACATTATATAACTCTTTCTACGATTACAGTGGGATGTTATCTTTTATAGTGGTCTAGTTTATGAGAAAGAAGATTAGCACTATCGAGACTCTGCAAACTGTATCTCTCTGTTGAAAGTATGTGGCTTCAATGTTCTCTTGTTTGTACTTATTAAACTGAAATGTCACTAATGTGTGTCTTACCTTTTTTTAATTGTATAAGATTGTTGTTGAAAATTATTATAACACAATTATGATTTAATAAATAATGATTTGCCCCACTGATTGTAGTGTTTTCACCTAATGATTCTTATTTAATGGACTTGGTGATTAGCGGATCTGTAACCACGACACTACAAATTTACTTCCATCAGAATTTTCTATTTCTCCGATCGACCCTAGTGATGACTTTGATTCATTTTTCTTTGATTCAATGGTGGAAGATGGTGGCAATTGTAGATCATTCACGGTAACATATCAAATCAATGGAGTGACCCAACCTAATGAAAACACTTCCACTTTTCTTAAATTGGTTTTGTATTGTCTTTGCTTCAAGAGAATATGTTTGCGGACTTGCTATTAGTTCTCAAAACATCCTACACAACAAGACAATTGGATCCAAAACTACATGAAATTACGAGTTAGTGTCCTAACATAAATAAATTAGTGTTATAATTGAATGTCACTCAAATGACACAACAACATGATCCAAATATCTATATTATAAAATAGTATGGTTTAACTAACTTATGATTTTTCAACTGTTAGATTAAAATCAACCCCATCCCCACCATTAGATCTCACATACTTATTACATATCTAATTACCCACTCTCCTTGGACATCTCTAACTACCCACTCTCTTTGGAAATTCCTAACTAATAGGAGAGGGATTTTTCTCAACTAATTGGAGATAGGTCGTGAGTGATTCCCACGTCCATTTATAATGCTCATCCCATACTTGGAAGTTGTTTTTTTTTAAAAAAAATCAATATTTTTTGGATAACATCTCTAAATTCATTTAAAAAACACACATCTAAGTTCAAAAACTATCCAATTTAGGGATAGTGCCCTCGGGCACGGGCAATACTCTAGTTACATGAAATGACAGATTAGTGTGAAACATGAATGAGTTAATGTTAGAATTTGAGGTGACATGTACGTCTCAAGTTCTAATATGAAAATTAAATTGCTAAAGCCATGAACATCAAGTGAAAGAATAACATTTTGAATGCCTTTTTCTTTTGATTGTGGAGAAGAATGATAAGTTAATGGTTGGAGAGAAAAAAATATGTATGTCATACAATATAGTCTTCAATGTATTATACATGGCTGTACCTACTCCAAGAAAATATGTAAAGAAAATATACTCAGCTAGCAACCATAGTTCTGATATTATCATGCCTAACAAGCTAACACATCCCAAAATATCACCAAAATAAAGAGGTAAACTTAAAGTTGTTAGCATTCTAACTTGTCGAAACACAAATGCCACAAAAACGTCGACACACGAAAAATTTGGGTCTATTGGGATAACATGTGTCATAGTTAGAAACATTGTTTTAGCATTCACCGCTTCCAACATAATTTCATATTGGGGTCTTTTTTCAGAGTGTTGGATTGTAATTTTGCATATTGTTGTCATTTTCGTTGTAATCTTGCTATTTGTCTTTGACCTCCAAAATTTTTACAGTCTCCTTCGTTTGCTTTAATTAAAAGAAGGTACAATTCACACATGGATTGTATTTTCAAATATGATTTTTATTCGTATGCTAATTTGTGTTTTGATTATATTTTAATTATAGAAAATAGGGATTCCAACATCAATCACGATTTGAAAGTGCTAAAAATTTGTCGCCTGAATTATTAGTGGAAATTAAAAAAAATAATCCTATAAATTATATTCTCTTAAGAATGTGTGCAAATGTTATGGACATATTTTTCTGTTTAAATTGTCCTTAGAACTTACACAATTTGTATGAAAATTGCATCACATAAATACATGCTTATAACCGACTAATAATGGTTGTGGACATGTGATCAGAGATTATAGAAATTTCAACTCACACAGTCATCGCAAAGCTCGAGATTACAGTTTTCTGATTCGTAATAGACGAACTTAAAGAGTGCAACCACAACACTAAATCAAATTAAAACTGAATAGAGAAACCACATAGATGAGAAAACTGACATACTATCAAACAGGGCTCTCAAAAGGATACGAACACAAACGAGCGAAGTACAAAAGTTCCTCTGGAATTCTCTCTCGACAATGCCCTCTTTATTCTTAAGTGAATCAGATATCCCATTTACAATGAGTTGCATCATCCCTATATAATGAGACCTATGTGGCATATGCTGCGCTAACATTGTTGAACTCCTTCCTTAAAATTTCTCTATTTCTTCACCTAACCATGACTTCTCGCTCGATCGCCTCGTTTACCGATGACTCTACACTCTCGCCACTCTTATCTTCTTGCTGATTCTCGTCCCATAAATCGCTCCACTCTGTTGATTTACATGTTAGCTCTCATACCTCTATTACCGAAGCCACTATATCAACTTTGGCCTTTTGCACGTGTCCCTGTCGCATTGAATCTTCTACGTACATGGAAACCGTGCAATTCTAACGCTTATGTTGCAACTTTCCATCATTCATCCTGACATTTCATCATAGTTCCGGGAAAATACATCAGTATAGTATACTCCTTTAACAACATAACTAACACCTTTTTCTGCCACAACTAATGCTTTCCCACAAACATTGGGTGAACTATGTCTACTTCTTCACTCAGGTTAACCTTGATACGCTTTTCGGGACGTGGTCTAAGATAGTCTTGAATTGTAACACCCAGTTTTCCAGTCCTGAAATAATTAATTTGTAAATGGTGTGATGAAGTTGAATGATTGAAGGCAATGAATGGTTTCGAGTTATTTGGTAAATGTTGTAATTTTCTTTAGTTTGAAATGTTGAACATGTCTAAATTGTACTACTCGCACTTATTTTAAACACTTGTTTGTAATATTTTTGATTATCAATTTAAATTAAAAATACGGGAGCAGGTTTAAAATCGAATCAAACTGGTTTTTCAAGGTTAGTAACCTTACAGGGTTTGGTCCAGCTTTTCACCAAAATTGAATTACACTGTTCGCATCCGTAACCGAAAAATCAAGGTTGTCAAATGCGTTGACTTGTAGAATCACCTGAATTAATGATTCTAGGGCTATTTTGGGTTAACGTGCTTAAAATTTTGAAAACTGACAGAATCAAAGCAAACTCGTGACGCGTAGAACCACAATTTCCACAGAAAAGAGTAATGTTATTTAAATCAATTTCCACAGAAAAGAGTAATGTTATCTAAATCAAAACAGTCACTTGGGTTTAAACCTCTTTCTCTTTTAACATTTCCTGCAATCTGACCCTCACTTCTCACAATCTCTGAACTTGAGAGAAGAAAACAATAGACAAGATTGGACTCTTGATCAACCGTCGAAGCTAGAAAACTCCAAATATATCATATAAATAGTTAGTAAATACTTCGAATTTTTCCGTTTAATACCCATTCATACGTACAAATGAGAAATTCTTCTGTATTTCGTACTATTGCTGGACCTAATGAAAAATACTTAAATTTTTTAGCAAAAGATTTTAATACTCGTATTTCATGTTTTAACGTACAATACTTCAAAATAAAACTTCTTGAAAACACTATTGCAGTGAATAAATTATCATCCAAAATAGTGTAATTTATAGTAATTAGTTATTATTAAATATTTTCTTACTATTTATCTATTGTTATAAATATTTACAAATATTATTATAAAACTTTATAAATATTAAGTTAAGATAACTGCAATTAATATATGTGTGTGCGTATCTTGAGTCTTATGTGTTATATTATTAAGTTTTAAAATAATACATTTTTAACATTAGGGAATGCGTAGTAACTTTTTTTACAAAAGTAGTTTTAACATTATGATATCATTATATATAAGTAATTAGTTATGAGTAAATAGTGTAAATATCAAAAATGAAAAACAGTTGAGTACATGTTTTATAAATTACTTTTAAAAATTTGATAAAAGTATGATAAATGGCAATGTGTGACACAAAAAACTCATTATATATGCTAAAATACTAATAAATGCACCCATATTTTTAATTCCCAATGAATAACTAGTATACAAACTATACACGTACGTATAGAAAACTCAAATTAATAAAATCGCGTACTTTTAAGTTGAATTTTTACTAACGTATTTTTAACTTAAAATCGTATTATACATGTACGTAGTGTATCACGTTTTATTTCCGTACCGTATTTTACTAACTATGATCATACATTCAAGATGTTAGAAATTTAGATGCTTGTCCAGATTATATGAACGAAATCTTGTTGGGCTTTGGTTCTTTCTTTTCTAGTTCAATTTTCTCCGTGAATCTGTCAGTATGCTTTTACTGATTCTCATTGTTTGGGGTTGGGGTTGTCATCTTTAATAATTACATGAATGCATAATCTCTTTTGTATGGTTGTTATGTTTGTTCTTTTTTTCTAAGTTCATAATCATATTCAATGCTCGAACTCAAGACCTAACCACAAGACTAAAGGACTAGTTCTAACTCTTCTGTTTGTTGTTTGATTGTCCATATGTTTCTTTAAACAAATAGTTCTACGTAGATCTTCCGACTTCCGGTAATACATGAGTCGTCAGCCCACATAATCTCCAATGTCCATGGAATTTGAAGTACCCGCAACTTCAGCAGAATAGAAGCAGAGCACACGTACTTAACCAAAATGCCGAAAATCAGACCGGGCGACACCAAAATGCAGAAAATAACTGTTATATATACCATCATATTTGATTGAACTAAATCTTTTATTTTCAGTGCTCAAAATGAGGTTAGATACCCAAAATTATCATTCCAAACCTATTCATGCTATCTCATTGTTCAAAACACCTATACAAGAACTAGGTGGTACAGACTTGGAAACTGCATCCACAACACTTAGCTTCCACAGAAAAGAGTTAAGGATCAAGAAAAAAGAACTAGATCATCTTGATTGATCCTCCCAACTTCTGGATCAGGTCTCGTATTTCCACAACAGAAGAGTGAATTTCTGAACCGCTTCCATCACTGAGAATAGCTTCAAAGAGTGTCGCGGAAAACTCATAAGCCAATTCCCTCTTTCGTCTCACGCTACACCGCCAAAGGCTAAGTCACCGTGTCCTGTTATATTTAGCACAAACAACAGAAAAATCTATTTCTCATGGAGAAATGCATTCTAGCACACCCGGGTTCCCAAAATCGAACTAACAACACTTTCTCGTGGTAAACAATTTCGAAAAAATAAATTAAATAAATTTGTAAATCAATTAAGATCATTACCATCGGGTTTCCTATAGTCCTTGTAGACCATGTCGAGCTCCAATCAAAGAAAGAAAAATCAACCATTTACAAGATCAAAAAAACCCAACGAGCACTCACTCAAAATGCTTACCTTCCCTTCTGCACATTCACATGAAGCACTTCTTCGTGCTTGAGCGCACTGCAAAATTGCACCCAGGCAAATGTAATTAATTAAGTCATTAACAAACAGGTACATGGTACTTCAAACTGATTAAAATATACCATATGCTAACATAAGGATCAGCATCGGAAGCTAAAAAAATCAGACTGTAATCCAATTACCCTTCTAAAGCACCCTCTAGGCCTTTTTCGGGGTAATTTACATTTTTACGGGTAATTTAAGGGTCAATGTAGATGCAGGTTATCAATCCTAGTTCCTCTCGCATGCTAAGCAATCGCAAAACCGTAGCACAGTTGGTACTCATGGAGCAGATTTGCTCCAAAGTGCAAGATTGATTCATGGCAGCCGCAATGTTGAGTCACCTTGCCCTGGCCCTCCCCATCTAAGAGGTCGATGTGTACCTGATTTATCCCTTGGGGCAGTGCCAGAGGGTCAAGAACTATTAGCTATTCTAAATGGACTCCACCTCGCTAAGTCTCACTCCATAAAGGGCTTCAGAATTTAGTCTGACGGAAAATTGATTGTGGAGGAATTCCTTAAGGAAACAAGAACCCCAGTTACAGTCTTACAGTCACAGAAATCACACAGCGTCTTCAAGAGACTGGAAGGCGATTACATCTAATCTTTGGTGAAGCCAATAAAGTTGTAGATGCATTATTCAAAGCTCAAAATTAGAATCTATCCCAGATGATGAATGAAAATCATACTCATTTTTTGTAATATTGCTCTAACCAATGTTGTAAAAGGAAACTGTTAATTTATTATTTTAGATGTAAAATAAAGTAAGAATAAAGGGACGGTTGAAATCACAATACAACAAAATCACGCTATGTTGACTCTGTGATTGGTGAGTATTAAATCAGGTGTTTCAACATGAAGAGAAATTAAAATATTATTTGGATTGTAATGATGTATTGCAAGATACCGCTTAGTGTTTTTAAATATTAAACGTTATTAACTATTACTGCCAGCGTAATTCAGAACTTACATGGTCACACAAGAGCAATGGCAACTCTTTCCTAAATTTTGGTGCAGAACAATGACTTACTATTCTTAATAGACGGTGTGGATGCCAAAGAAATGCAACAACAACAACAGCAACAACAACAACAACAACACCTCTCTCTGAAGAGTACTCCGGTACGCGTGCTGGTGATTTACTATCCTGCACTTTGTATAACTATTTTTGGAAATTAAAGAATAATTTAATTGAAATTCACCTACTTTGGTCAAATATACAGGCGAAAGGAGGAATTTTTTTCTGTTGATTTTCTAGAGGCCTACATACGTCTTGCACTCAAGGATGAGAGTTTATACCTGAAAGTAAAATTGACTATGTGAAATTAATGTTTCAAAAGTTCTTTCGATATCAAGGCCGCCCTTCCTGAATTGGGATCAAGCATCAACTCAACTCAGCCTTCTTTGTTCCCGTGAATAGCTCTTCTTTTCCTTAGCTACATATATTCTTAACATTGGTGTGTGATTACTAACACAATTTCATAAAGACAACGTAAATATTGTTTATCTAGATCAAGTGTTCAATTTTTAGTATAGACTTAAACCCACATGCTTCTTTGATAAATACATTGGGATGTGATTTTTACGGCATAGTTCAAGAAACTATAAGCTAAAGAATATGTCCAACATTTAGAAACTACATATCTGCAATACAAGTGGCTTCAACGTTTTCATTTCTACTTCTGAAATTAAAATGTCACTAGTGTGTGCTTTTTAGGTTGTATTGGTGGAATTAATAACAATAACAACATGATGATGATTCAAGTATTTATGATAGTTCCAACCGGTCCACGCGTAATGTGTGTACCTATTTTTTCTTATTTAATGGAGTTGGTGATTAGTTGGTGTGGTAAACCCGGGACTATAAGTTTACTTCCATCGCAATTTTCTATTTTTCCTAGCAATGTTAATTATAATTTGATTCTATGGTGGAAGATTGTGACAATTGTAGACCATTAACAACAGTAAAATATTAAATCTTTGCTAACCTTAGACTCTACAAGTAACGAAAATATATCAGCTAGCGATGTCCAATAAAGCTGATATTATGGCGCCTAACAATATAACACAACCCAAAAATAAAACAAAATAAATAGATAATTCTTTAACATAGATACATCGACATGAAAAAATAGAGATGATATTATGTAGCATTCAAATCGGGCGACACAGAAATGACACAAATACATCGACACGAAAGTGACACAAATAAATTGACACGAATAAACATGTGTCTATTGACATACAGACTTTGACCATAATCCATAAGTTGTAAATGAAGAAAATACCATACCATCGAATAGTTTCTCCAGAAACTCGATTAGTATTAGAGGGATTCAAATGTGAAGTTTTTGAGAGATTCTAACACAGTCGTGGCTGACGCCAATGGAGTTGTAGGACTCTTGATGAATGTGTTGTGCTCTCATGGACTTTTCTCATGTTTTTATCGTGTATCTTTTTATTTGAATAACATAGTCCTTTATTATTGGTTTGATCTTTTCGGAATTTCTATTGCTATGCAACATAAATGGTTGAGCACATTCTGTGAAATTATTTCAAGATGTATGTTCATCAAAACAATATCAGCATGAGAAGGAAAAAACAATAGAGAGCTATAAGTGGTGTATGATCAACATCTATTTAAAACAAATATACATGTATAATTTGTCCAATTCATTTTGATTAAATTTTATTGCATATGTAGTGAAATTAAATGTTTCATTTTGCAGATAGTAGTTAAATTGCAAGCGCTTTAGGCATTCGTTCCTACTCAAGATGTATTTTTTGTGAGAAATTGCAAATACCTTGGTGCTGACACATGGAGGGTTACAAATGCATTTTTTGATATTTTTCGTGTCTTACTCTCACCGAAGAGTCAAATTAGAATATCTGGATGTTTAATGCAGGAATCGCCCGATAGGTGCTCTCCAAAAACATATGATACAGTGTTGTTATCGACATATTGGGTTACAATTGTTGTTCTTCACTACTAACATTTTTTATTCCCCTCCATTTCTCAGCAATACGATGAAGATTAGCTAGGTTGAAACTTTTGAAGTTCATGGCATCCAGAATGTCAACTCTTGCCTATAGTTATGTGCAAAACACTGTCTTTAAATTTTTAAAAGACAATGTGAATGCCAAGAAATGCAATAACGACAACACTTCTCACTAAAGAGTATCATGGTACTGGTACTAGTACTAGTACTGGTGATTTACCATCATACACTGTGTACAACTACTATCTTTGAAACTTAAAGCATAATTTAATTTAAATTCGTCTACTTTGGTCAAATATAAAGGCGAGAGGGATAATTCGTTTGTTGCGGTTTTTGCAGAAGCTCACATGCGTCTTGCACTCAAGGAATGGAGTTTATACCTCGAAGTGGAATTGAAGATGTAATGTTTCAAAAGTTCTTTGGATATCCAGGCCGCCCTTCCTGAATTGGGGTTCAAGCGTCAACTTCCTGAATTGGGGTTCAAGCATCAACTTCGCTCGGCCTTAATTGTTCCCCTGAAGAGGTCTTTTTTCCTTAGTGAAATACATTCTCTACATATTGGGTGTGTGATTACTAACACAATATCCATGTAAATAATTTAATCAATATCAAGTGTTCAATTTTTAGTATAGACTGAAACCGATGCGTTTCATTGACAATTTCATTGGGATGTGATCTTTTATGGTGGTTTAGTTCAAGAAACTATAAGATTTAGAACATGCCCAAGATTTGGAAACTACATATTTGTAATGCAAGTGGCTTCAATTTCGTTCCTACCTCTGAAATTGAAATGTCAATAATGTGTGTTTTTTAAGTTGTATTGGTGGAATCAATAACAACATGATGATGATTTAAGAATTTAAAATAGTCCCCACCGATTCACGCATAGTGTTTGTACCTATTGTTTCCAATTTAATGGAGTTGGTGATTAGTTGGTGTGGAAAACCCGACACTATAAGTTTACTTCCATCACGATTTTCTATGTTTTCCAAGCACTGTTAATTATAAATTTGATTCGTTGATGACTATTATGGACCATGAAAAATAGTAACATATCAAATAATATTGACCCTAAAAATAATGAGAATACATTAGCTAGATCTGTGTAATAGAGCTGATATTATCGTGCCTAACAATATAAGACAACCCAAAATAACACAAAATTGAAAGAGAATTCTTAAACTTAGATACAGTAGCGTTCTAATCGGTCGACACGAAAGTGACAAAAACGCAACACGAAAAAACTTGTGTCCATTAAGATACTAACCTTGACCATAATACATACGTTATAACAAAGAAGAGTATCATACCATCGAATAGTTTCTCCAGGAACTCGTTTAGAATCAGACGTATTAGAATGTGAACTTTTTTAGAGATTAAAGTGCAGTTGTGGCTGACGCCAACAGAGTTATAAGAATCATGATGAAGGTGGTATGCTCTCATGAACTTGTCTCCAGTTTTTTTCATTACGTCTTTTTATTTGAATAACCTAGTTCTATAATATTGGTTTAATAATTCTGAATTTCTAATGCTATGCAAGATAAATGGTTGAGCACATTCTCGAAAATAAATTCAAGAGCTATGTTCATCAATATACTATTAACATAAGAGGAAGGAAACAATAATGGAGAACTGAAAGTGGTGTAAGATCAACAACTATTCAAAAAATACATGTATAAGCATTTAATTCATTTTGATGAAATTTTAATGCATATGTAGTGAAATTAAATGTTTAATTTTATGCATACAAAAGTTGAACTACAAGCACTTTCGACATTCATTCATACTAAAGATTAATGTTTTGTGATATACTGCATATATCTTGGTGTGGCACATAGAATGATACAAATGAAAAAATATCAGCTATCGATGTGTAACGGAGCTGATATTATCACGCCTAACAATATAACACAACCCAAAATATCACAAAATTGAGAGAGAATTGTTAAACATAGATATGGTAGCGTTCTAATTGGGCGACACGAAAATGACACAAAAACATCGACACGAAAAAGCTTGCATCTATTGAGATACTGACCTTGAACATAATCCATAAGTTGTACACGAAGAAGTATATCATACCATCGAAAAGTTTCTCTACAAACTCGATTAGAGTTAGAGGGATTGAAATGTGAAATTTTGAGAGATTCTTGTGCAGTCATGGTTGACGCCAACAGAGTTGTAGGACACCTGATGAATGTGGTATGCTATCATGAACTTGTCTCAAGTTTTTATTGTGTGTATTTAATTTGAATAACCTAGTCCTGTATTATCGGTTTGATGTTCTTTGAATTCCTAATTCTATGCAATAACCTAGTCCTGTATTATTACTCACGTGTTATTGGATTGATCCTTATCAATAGTAAGATATAGACTTCAGAAGTTGTCACAAGTTAAGCCACTTACTTGCATTACTGATGTGCAATTTCAAGATAATGGCCACCAGTTGCAATTCTTATTGCTTCTTGAACCACACCATCATAAAAAATCACATTCCACTGCCATCGTTGAAGAGGAACAGTATCGTTAGTCTTTATTAAGAAAATTGAACACTGTGTCTGGATAATACTATTTGTCGTATTTAAGAAATTCCATCGCAAATCCACATACCAATTTCTGAGAATTTATGTCACTGAGAAAATCAATAACTTTTTTTGGAAAACAAGGAAGTCCGAACGAAGTGGATGCTTTTACCACTACACCGGAAGGGTGTCGATATCCGAAAAACTTTTGAAACATCAGTTTCACGTCGTCAATTCCGCTACCACGTATATCCTCCCAACCTTGAGTATTAGACACCTGCAGGCTTCCAAAAAAAACCTACGACCACTCTCTCATAAATAAATTTCTTCTCCCATCTGTAGATCTGGCCAAAGCGGTCTAATTAAAGAAAATTATGCTTCAAGTTTCAAAAAGAATTACTTGAACAAAAGACAATGAATTACCAGTAGTAGGGTATTCTTCAGAATACGGTGGTGTTTTTGTTGCATTTCTTTGGCGCAGACACTGTCTTTATAGAATGGAAATCCATCGATCATCCCCAACCGTAGGGTCAGAGCTGACAAGATTTGTCCGACTACCATGAATTTCGTAGTGTTCAACCATGTAATCTGCATCATTTTGTTAAGGAATGGAGAGGAACAAAAAGTCAGTAGTGAACAAGAGCAAGTTTAATCAGTTTTACGTTGTCAATTCCACTACCACGTACATCCTCCCAACCGTGAATATTAGGCGCATGCATGCTTCCACAAAAACCTATGACCACTCCTTCAGCTAACAGAAATAAATTTCTTCTCCCATCTGTAGATTTGACCAAAGTAGACTAATTAAAGAAAATTGTGCTTCAAGTTCCAAAAATAATTACTTGAACAAAGTGCAACTGTAAATTACCAGTAGTAGGGTATTCTTCAGAAAGAGGTGTTGTCATTGTCGCATTTTTTTGGCGCAGACATTGTCTTCCAAGAATGGAAAGCCATCGGTTAGCCCCAAAAGTAAGGTCAGAGCTGACATGATTTGTCCGACTATCATGAACTTCATAATGTTCAACCCATGTAATCTGCATCATTTTGTTGAGCAATGGAGAGGAACATCAGTAGCGAACAAGAGCAAGTTTTATCTCAACTCAAGTTGCTTATAACAACATAGTGTATCATATGTTACCTGAGAGTGCCCATTGGATAATTCTTGAACTATACATCTAGATGGCTTACATCGACAGTTAGGCATGAGGTCATCACATAAACATCTAAAGGAGCATCTGCAACAACCGAAATCGCCTTACCAAGGTTTTTGCAGTATCTTACAAAACATACCCCCCGAGTAGGTAAGGATACGGAAAGCGCTTGCAACTCATAAATTATCTGCAGAAATAAAACATTTATTTTTTACTATATACAACTCGGTCTCTGCTCTTTGTTCCCAATTTCCTTTTTGGAACGTCCCTGCTCTTTCTTCCTTCCCATTTCTTTTTCAGGTAACCTTAAACAGCTAAAAATACAACAATACCCTTAGAAATAATACCCCATATAATTTGCCCCCTTTTCCAACCCCACCAACTCATCTGTCTTATCCTCTCACTCATACACCACACACACAACTCTCACCACACACAGCACACTCAGTAGAGAGATATGCACACAGAGAAACCACATCGAGAGAGTCTCCTCCCTCTCTCTGGTGCTCTGTCGACGGTGATGATGACGGCGAGGAGGATGGCGGAGAAGAAGAAGACGACGCCGACGCCACTACCAAGGTCAGATCTCTCTCTCTCAGTTTGCGTCTCTCCTTATTCATCTTATTCTTCTTCTTCTTCTTCTTTCGCATAAAGGGATACATACGGAGAATAGATCGGAGATTTCGTTTCCGATCTGGCGGCAACGTGGTGGCTGTATCTTCGATCCAGTGAATTGGCAGTGACGTGCTGGTTGTGGCTTCGATCAATTCTCTTCCCCTTCTTCATCGAGGGGTAGAGAGGACGACGAAGGTGAAGAAAACGACTGCAAGGACTCGACGGCGACGTGGTGGTTATGGCTTCAATCCAGGCTGTTATTTACCTCCTCCTTCTTCATCTTCTCATTTCTTATTTGTTTTTAGATGTGCATTTTTTGATCAGTATAAATATGATATATTTGGTCTGTTTTTTTTAACTGTAAAAATCTTCAATTTTTTTATCTATTTATGATCTGCAATTATTTGGATTTGTATTTGGTACGGAGGTGGACTGGTGGTGTGGTTGTGGTGTGTTGTTGTGGTGGTGATGGTGGTGAGTTGTTGTGGTGAACCAAAGTCAGATAGAGTGAGGAGAGGACTGGGCAGAGAAGATTATTTAATGGTTGAATGGGGGCAAAATTGTCAAAAATGCACATTTCTTAATTACCATTTCCCAGCTCAATGGGAACAAAGAGCTGGGACAGACTGGTATGAAATAAATTTGAAATAAAGCGAAAGATCATATATGTATAGTTGTTTTAAGTAGTTTATCTTATACCACTTTCAGCGCTCCACTGTTGCTTCCCTCCTCTTCAGTTGATAGTATTTTGATACGCATAGCTCTTGAAATAATTTCAGAGAATGTGCACGACCATTTATTCTGTCCACCATAAGAAATTTAGAAAAAAATCAAACCAAGAGTTTGTACAAGACCGTATTATTCAAATAAAAGGCATGAAATAAAACTTGAGAGAAGTTCATAAGACCGTACCACGTTCATCAAGAGTCCTATAATACCATTGGCATGCGCCATGATTATAGTGGAGTCTCTCGAAATTTTCACATTTGAATCCTGTAACATCTGTTTGATTGTATTCTTCTTCATTTTGAGTAGACTTTATGATTAATTCATCGGTGGAATTCTCAGCAAGCCCTGTAAATTACTTCGTTTTCAGAGGAAAAAATTGGTAAAATCCCTTACCTAATTAACTCCCTCTGTTCAAATGGCTCAGTTCCCGTTTCACGATTTTCGATTAATTTTAGCACTGTTAATTATGATTTTTATTCGATGGCAGACCATTAACAATAGTAACACATCAAGTCTTAGTCAACCATGACCCTAAAAGTAATTAAAATATATTATCTAGCGATGTGAGAGTTGATATTAGTGTCCCCAATAATATCACACAACCCAAACTAACACAAAATTGAGATAAAACTCTTTAACTTAGATATGGTAGCGTTGTAATTGGTCGACACGAAAGTGACACAAAAACATCAACATGAAAAAACTTGGGTCTATTGAGATAATAACTTTGACAATAATCCATACGTTGTAATACCATGCCATTGAATAGTTTCTCCAGCAACTCGATTATAATTAGAGGGATCCGAATGTGAACTTTTTGAGAGAATCTATTGCAGTCTTGGCAGACGCTAAGAGAGTTGTAGGACTCCTGATGAATGTGGTATGCTCAGCTTGTCTCACGTTTTTATGACGTGTCTTTTTATTTGAATAACCTAGTCATGTATTATTAGTTTGATTTTTTCTGAATTTCTAATTCTATGCAAGATAAATGGTTGAGCACATTCTCGAAAATAAATTCAAGCGCTATGTTCATCAATATACGATTAACATGAGAGGAAAGAAACAATAATGGAGATTTGAAAGTGGTGTAAGATCAACAACTATTCAAAAAAATACATGTATAAGCATTTAATTCATTTTGATTAAATTTAATGCATATGTAGTGAAATTAAATGTTTCATTTTATGCATATAATAGTTGAACTACGAGCACTTTCGACATTCATTCATACTAAAGATTAATGTTTTGTGATATACTGCAAATATCTTGGTGTGGCACATAGAATGATACAAATGAAAAAATATCGGCTATCGATGTGTAACGGAGCTGATATTATCACGCCTAACAATATAACACAACCCAAAATATCACAAAATTGAGAGAGAATTCTTAAACATATGGTAGCGTTCTAATTGGGCGACACGAAAATGACAAAAAATCATCGACACGAAAAAACTTGCATGAACATACACGAAGAACTATATCATACCATCGAAAAGTTTCTCTACAAACTCGATTAGAGTTAGATGGATTGAAATGTGAAATTTTGAGAGATTCTAGTGCAGTCGTGGTTGACGCCAACGGAGTTGTAGGACACCTGATGAATGTGGTATGCTATCATGAACTTGTCTCAAGTTTTTATTGTGTGTGTTAAATTTGAATAACCTAGTATTGTATTATTGGTTTGATGTTTTTTGAATTCCTAATTCTATGCAATAACCTAGTCATGTGTTATTAGTCATGTGTTATTGGACTGATCCTTATCAATAGAAAGATATAGACTTCAGAAGTTGTCACAAGTTAAGCCACTTACTTGCATTACTGATGTGCAATTTCAAGATAATGGCCACCTGTTGCAACTCTTGTTGCTTCTTGAACCACACCATTATAAAAAATCACATTCCACTGCCATTGTTGAAGAGGAACAGTAGCGTTAGTCTTTATTAAGAAAATTAAACACTGTGTCTGGATAATACTATTTGTCGTATTTAAGAAATTCCATCGCAAATCCACATACCAATTTATGAGAATTTATGTTACTGAGAAAATCAATAACTTTTTTGGGAAAACAAGGAAGTCCGAACAAAGTGGATGCTTTTACCACTACACCGGAAGGGTGTCGATATCCGAAAAACTTTTTAAACATCAGTTTCACGTCGTCAATTCCAATACCACGTATATCCTCCCAACCTTGAGTATTAGACACCTGCAGGCTTCCAAAAAAATACCTACAACCACTCTCTCAAAATAAATTTCTTCTCCCATTTGTAGATCTGGCCAAAGCAGTCTAATTAAAGAAAATTATGCTTCAAGTTTCAAAAAGAATTACTTGAACAAAAGACAATGAATTACGAGTAGTAGGGTATTCTTCAGAATAAGGTGTTGTTTTTGTTGCATTTCTTTGGCGCAGACACTGTCTTTATAGAATGGAAATCCATCGATCATCCCCAACCGTAGGGTCAGAGCTGACAAGATTTGTCCGACTACCATGAATTTCGTAGTGTTCAACCATGTAATCTGCATCATTTTGTTAAGGAATGGAGAGGAACAAAAAGTCAGTAGTGAACAAGAGCAAGTTTAATCAGTTTTACGTTGTCAATTCCACTACCACGTACATCCTCCCAACCGTGAATATTAGGCGCATGCATGCTTCCACAAAAACCTATGACCACTCCTTCAGCTAACAGAAATAAATTTCTTCTCCCATTTGTAGATTTGACCAAAGTAGACTAATTAAAGAAAATTGTGCTTCAAGTTTCAAAAAGAATTACTTGAACAAAGTGCAACTGTAAATTACCAGTAGTAGGGTATTCTTCAGAAAGAGGTGTTGTCATTGTCGCATTTTTTTGGCGCAGACCTTGTCTTCCAAGAATGGAAGGCCAACGGTTAGCCCCAAAAGTAAGGTCAGAGCTGACATGATTTATCCGACTATCATGAACTTCATAATGTTCAACCCATGTAATCTGCATCATTTTGTTGAGCAACGGAGAGGAACATCAGTAGCGAACAAGAGCTAGTTTTATCTCAACTCAAGTTGCTTATAACAACATAGTGTATCATATGTTACCTGAGAGTGCCCATTGGATAATTCTTGAACTATACATCTAGATGGCTTACATCGACAGTTAGGCATGAGGTCATCACATAAATTCCTAAAGGAGCATCTGCAACAACCGAAATTGCCTTACCAAGGTTTTTGTAGTATCTTACAAAACATACCCCCCGAGTAGGTACGGATACGGAAAGCGCTTGCAATTCATAAATTATCTGCAGAAATAAAACACTTGTTTTTACTATATACAACTCCGTCCCTGCTCTTTGTTCCCAATTTCCTTTTTGGAACGTCCCTGCTCTGTCTTCCTTCCCATTTATTTTTCAGGTAACCTTAAACAGCTAAAAATACAACAATACCCTCAGAAATAATACCCCATATAATTTTCCCCCTTTTCCAACCCTACCAACTCATCTGTCTTATCCTCTCACTCATACACCACACACACAACTCTCACCACACACACCACACTCAGTAGAGAGATATGCGCACAGAGAAACCACATCGAGAGAGTCTCCTCCCTCTCTCCGGTGCTCTGTCGACGGTGATGATGACGGCGAGGAGGATGGCGGAGAAGAAGAAGACGACGCTGACGCCACTACCAATGTCAAATCTCTCTCTCTCAGTTTGCGTCTCTCCTTCTTCATCTTCTTCTTCTTCTTCTTCTTTCGCAGAAAGGGATACATACGGAGAATAGATCGGAGATTTCGCTTCCGATCTAGCGGAAACGTGGTGGCTGTATCTTCGACCCAGTGAGTTGGCAGTGACGTGGTGGTTGTGGCTTCGATCAATTCTCTTCCTCTTCTTCATCGAGGGGTAGAGAGGACGACGAAGGTGAAGAAAACGACGGCAAGGACTCGGCGGCGACGTGGTGGTTATGGCTTCAATCCAGGCTGTTATTTACCTCCTCCTTCTTCATCTTCTCATTTCTTATTTGTTTTCAGATGTGCATTTTTTGATCTGTATAAATATGATATATTTGGTCTGTTTTTTTTAACTGTAAAAATCTTCAATTTTTTTTATCTATTTATGATATGAAATTATTTGGATTTGTATTTGGTACGGTGGTGGACTGGTGGTGTGGTTGTGGTGTGTTGTTGTGGTGGTGATGGTGGTGTGTTGTTGTGGTGAACCAAAGTCAGATAGAGAGAGGAGAGGACAGGGCAGAGAATAATATTTAATAGTTGAATGGGGGCAAAATTTTCAAAAATGCACATTTCTTAATTACCATGTCCCAGCTCAATGGGAACAAAGAGCTGGGACAGACTGGTATGAAATAAATTTGAAATAAAGCGAAAGATCATATATGTATAGTTGTTTTAAGTAGTTTATCTTATACCACTTTCAGCGCTCCACTGTTGCTTCCCTCCTCTTCAGTTGATAGTATTTTGATACACATAGCTCTTAAAATAATTTCAGAGAATGTGCACGACCATTTATTCTGTCCACCATAAGCAATTTAGAAAAAAATCAACCCAAGAGTTTGTACAAGACCGTATTATTCAAATAAAAGGCATGCAATAAAACTTGAGAGAAGTTCATAAGACCGTACCACATTCATCAAGAGTCCTATAATACCATTGGCATGCGCCATGATTATAGTGGAGTCTCTCGAAATTTTCACATTTGAATCCTGTAACAACTGTTTGATTGTATTCTTCTTCATTTTGAGTAGACTTTATGATTAATTCATCGGTGGAATTCTCAGCAAGCCCTGTAAATTACTTCGTTTTCAGAGGAAAAAATTGGTAAAATCCCTAACCTAATTAACTCCCTCTGTTCAAATGGCTCAGTTCCGGTTTCACGATTTTCTATTAATTTTAGCACTGTTAATTATGATTTTGATTCGATGGCAGACCATTAACAATAGTAACACATCAAGTCTTAGTCAACCATGACCCTAAAAGTAATGAAAATATATTATCTAGCGATGTGAGAGTTGATACTAGTGTCCCCAATAATATCACACAACCCAAACTAACACAAAATTGAGATAAAACTCTTTAACTTAGATATGGTAGCGTTCTAATTGGTCAACACGAAAGTGACACAAAAACATCGACATGAAAAAACTTGGGTCTATTGAGATAATAACTTTGATTATAATCCATACGTTGTAATACCATGCCATCGAATAGTTTCTCCAGCAACTCGATTATAATTAGAGGGATCCGAATGTGAACTTTTTGAGAGAATCTATTGCAGTCGTGGCTGACGCTAAGAGAGTTGTAGGACTCCTGATGAATGTGGTATGCTCAGCTTGTCTCAAGTTTTTATGACGTGTCTTTTTATTTGAATAACCTAGTCATGTATTATTAGTTTGATTTTTTCTGAATTTCTAATGCTATGCAAAAAAAATGGTTGAGCACATTCTCGAAAATAAATTCAAGAGCTATGTTCATCAATATACTATTAACATGAGAGGAAGGAAACAATAATAGAGATTTGAAAGTGGTGTAAGATCAACAACTATTCAAAAAAATACATGTATAAGCATTTAATTCATTTTGATTAAATTCTAATGCATATGTAGTGAAATTAAATGTTTCATTTTATGCATATAATAGTTGAACTACAAGCACTTTCGACATTCATTCATACTAAAGATTAATGTTTTCTGATATACTGCAAATATCATGGTGTGGCACATAGAATGATACAAATGAAAAAATATCAGCTATCGATGTGTAACGGAGCTGATATTATCACGCTTAACAATATAACACAACCCAAAATATCACAAAATTGAGAGAGAATTCTTAAACATATGGTAGCGTTGTAATTGGGCGACACGAAAATGACACAAAAACATCGACACGAAAAAACTTGCATAAACGTAATCCATAAGTTGTACACGAAGAACTATATCATACCATCGAAAAGTTTCTCTACAAACTCGATTAGAGTTAGATGGATTAAAATGTGAAATTTTGAGAGATTCTAGTGCAGTCGTGGTTGACGCCAACAGAGTTGTAGGACACCTGATGAATGTGGTATGCTATCATGATTTTGTCTCAAGTTTTTATTGTGTGTGTTAAATTTGAATAACCTAGTCTTGTATTATTGGTTTGATGTTTTTTGAATTCCTAATTCTATGCAATAACCTAGTCCTGTATTATTACTCATGTGTTATTGGATTGATCCTTATCAATAGAAAGATATAGACTTCAGAAGTTGTCACAAGTTAAGCCACTTACTTGCATTACTGATGTGCAATTTCAAGATAACGGCCACCTGTTGCAACTCTTGTTGCTTCTTGAACCACACCATCATAAAAAATCACATTCCACTGCCATTGTTGAAGAGGAACAGAAGCGTTAGTCTTTATTAAGACAATTGAACACTGCTTCTGGATAATACTATTTGTCGTATTTAAGAAATTCCATCGCAAATCCACATACCAATTTCTGAGAATTTATGTCACTAAGAAAATCAATTACTTTTTTGGGAAGACAAGGAACTGCGAACAAAGTGGATGCTTTTACCACTACACCGGAAGGGTGTCGATATCCGAAAAACTTTTGAAACATCAGTTTCACGTCGTCAATTCCACTACCACGTATATCCTCCAAACCTTGAGTATTAGACACCTGCAGGCTTCCAAAAAAAACCTACGACCACTCTCTCATAAATAAATTTCTTCTCTCAAACGAAAATTATGCTTCAAGTTTCAAAAAGAATTACTTGAACAAAAGACAATGAATTACAAGTAGTAGGGTATTCTTCAGAATAAGGTGTTGTTATTGTTGCATTTATTTGGCGCAGACACTGTCTTTAAAGAATGGAAATCCATCGATCATCCCCAACCGTAGGGTCAGAGCTGACAAGATTTATCCGACTACCATGAATTTCGTAGTGTTCAACCCATGTAATCTGCATCATTTTGTTGAGGAATGGAGAGGAACAAAAAGTCAGTAGTGAAAAAGAGCAAGTTTAATCAATTTTACGTTGTCAATTCCACTACCACGTACATCCTCCCAACCGTGAATATTAGGCGCATGCATGCTTCCACTAAAACCTATGACCACTCCTTCAGCGAACAGAAATAAATTTCTTCTCCCATCTGTAGATTTGACCAAAGTAGACTAATTACAGAAAATTGTGCTTCAAGTTCCAAAAAGAATTACTTGAACAAACTGCAACTGTAAATTACCAGTAGTAGGGTATTCTTCAGAAAGAGGTGTTGTCATTGTCGCATTTTTTTGGCGAAGACATTGTCTTCCAAGAATGGAAAGCCATCGGTTAGCCCCAAAAGTAAGGTCAGAGCTGACATGATTTGTCCGACTATCATGAACTTCATAATGTTCAACCCATGTAATCTGCATCATTTTGTTGAGCAATGGAGAGGAACATCAGTAGCGAACAAGACCAAGTTTTATCTCAACTCAAGTTGCTTATAACAACATAGTGTATCATATGTTACCTGAGAGTGCCCATTGGATAATTCTTGAACTATACATCTAGATGGCTTACATCGACAGTTAGGCATGAGGTCATCACATAAATTCCTAAAGGAGCATCTGCAACAACCGAAATCGCCTTACCAAGGTTTTTGTAGTATCTTACAAAACATACCCCCCGAGTAGGTACGGATACGTAAAGCGCTTGCAATTCATAAATTATCTGCAGAAATAAAACATTTGTTTTTACTATATACAACTCCGTCCCTGCTCTTTGTTCCCAATTTCCTTATTGGAACGTCTCTGCTCTGTCTTCCTTCCCATTTATTTTTCAGGTAACCTTAAACAGCTAAAAATACCACAATACCCTCAGAAATAATACCCCATATAATTTTCCCCCTTTTCCAACCCCACCAACTCATCTGTCTTATCCTCTCACTCATACACCACACACACCACACTCAGTAGAGAGATATAATCACAGAGAAACCACATCGAGAGATTCTCATCCCTCTCTCCGGTGCTGTGTCGACGGTGATGATGACGGCGAGGAGGATGGCGGAGAAGAAGAAGACGACGCCGACGCCGCTACCAAGGTCAGATCTCTCTCTCTCTCTCTGTTTGCGTATCTTTTTTCGCAGAAAGGGATACATACGGAGAATAGATCGGAGATTTCGTTTCCGATCTGGCGGCAACGTGGTGGTTGTATCTTCGATCCAGTGAGTTGACAGTAACGTGGTGGTTGTGGCTTCGATCAAGTCTCTTCCTCTTCTTCATCGAGGGGTAGAGAGGACGACGAAGGTGAAGAAAACGACGGCAAGGACTCGGCGGCGACGTGGTGGTTATGGCTTCAATCCAGGCTGTTCATCTTCTTATTTGGATTTGTATTTGGTACGGTGGTGGACTTGTGGTGTGGTTGTGGTGTGTTGTTGTGGTGGTGATGGTGGTGTGTTGTTGTGGTGAACCAAAGTCAGATAGAGGGACGAGAAGACAGGGCAGAGAAGAATATTTAATGGTTGAATGGGGCCAAAATTGTCAAAAATGCACATTTCTTAATTACCATGTCCCAGCTCAATGGGAACAAAGAGCTGGGACAGGCTGGTATGAAATAAATTTGAAATAAAGCGAAAGATCATATATGTATAGTTGTTTTAAGTAGTTTATCTTATACCACTTTCAGCGCTCCACTGTTGCCTCCCTCCTCTTCAGTTGATAGTATTTTGATACACATAGCTCTTGAAATAATTTCAGAGAATGTGCACGACCATTTATTCTGTCCACCATAAGAAATTTTAAAAAAAATCAAACCAAGAGTTTGTACAAGACCGTATTGTTCAAATAAAAGGCATGCAATAAAACTTGAGAGAAGTTCATAAGACCCTACCACATTCATCAAGAGTCATTTAATACCATTGGCATGCGCCATGATTATAGTGGAGTCTCTCGAAATTTTCACATTTGAATCCTGTCACAACTGTTTGATTGTATTCTTCTTCATTTTGAGTAGACTTTATGATTAATTCATCGGTGGAATTCTCAGCAAGCCCTGTAAATTACTTCGTTTTCAGAGGAAAAATTTGGTAAAATCCCTAACCTAATTAACTCCCTCTGTTCAAATGGCTCAGTTCCGATTTCACGATTTTCTATTAATTTTAGCACTGTTAATTATAATTTTTATTCGATGGCAGACCATTAACAATAGTAACATATCAAGTCTTAGTCAACCATGACCCTAAAATTAATGAAAATATATTAGCTAGCGATGTGATAGTTGATATTAGTGTCCCCAATAATATCACACAACCCAAACTAACACAAAATTAAGATAAAACTCTTTAACTTAGATATGGTAGCGTTCTATTGGTCGACAAGAAAGTGACACAAAAACATCGACATGAAAAAACTTGGGTCTATTGAGATAATAACTTTGACAATAATCCATACGTTGTAATACCATGCCATCGAATAGTTTCTCCAGCAACTCGATTATAATTAGAGGGATCCGAATGTGAACTTTTTGAGAGAATCTATTGCAGTCGTGGCTGGCGCTAAGAGAGTTGTAGGACTCCTGATGAATGTGGTATGCTCAGCTTGTCTCAAGTTTTTATGACGTGTCTTTTTATTTGAATAACCTAGTCATGTATTATTAGTTTGATTTTTTCTGAATTTCTAATGCTATGCAAAAAAAATGGTTGAGCACATTCTCGAAAATAAATTCAAGAGCTATGTTCATCAATATACTATTAACATGAGAGGAAGGAAACAATAATAGAGATTTGAAAGTGGTGTAAGATCAACAACTATTCAAAAAAATACATGTATAAGCATTTAATTCATTTTGATTAAATTCTAATGCATATGTAGTGAAATTAAATGTTTCATTTTATGCATATAATAGTTGAACTACAAGCACTTTCGACATTCATTCATACTAAAGATTAATGTTTTCTGATATACTGCAAATATCATGGTGTGGCACATAGAATGATACAAATGAAAAAATATCAGCTATCGATGTGTAACGGAGCTGATATTATCACGCTTAACAATATAACACAACCCAAAATATCACAAAATTGAGAGAGAATTCTTAAACATATGGTAGCGTTGTAATTGGGCGACACGAAAATGACACAAAAACATCGACACGAAAAAACTTGCATAAACGTAATCCATAAGTTGTACACGAAGAACTATATCATACCATCGAAAAGTTTCTCTACAAACTCGATTAGAGTTAGATGGATTAAAATGTGAAATTTTGAGAGATTCTAGTGCAGTCGTGGTTGACGCCAACAGAGTTGTAGGACACCTGATGAATGTGGTATGCTATCATGATTTTGTCTCAAGTTTTTATTGTGTGTGTTAAATTTGAATAACCTAGTCTTGTATTATTGGTTTGATGTTTTTTGAATTCCTAATTCTATGCAATAACCTAGTCCTGTATTATTACTCATGTGTTATTGGATTGATCCTTATCAATAGAAAGATATAGACTTCAGAAGTTGTCACAAGTTAAGCCACTTACTTGCATTACTGATGTGCAATTTCAAGATAACGGCCACCTGTTGCAACTCTTGTTGCTTCTTGAACCACACCATCATAAAAAATCACATTCCACTGCCATTGTTGAAGAGGAACAGTAGCGTTAGTCTTTATGAAGACACTTGAACACCGCGTCTGGATAATACTATTTGTCGTATTTAAGAAATTCAATCGCAAATCCACATACCAATTTCTGAGAATTTATGTCACTGAGAAAATCAATTACTTTTTTGGGAAAACAAGGAAGTACGAACAAATTGGATGCTTTTACCACTATACCGGAAGGGTGTCGATATCCGAAAAACTTTTGAAACATCAGTTTCACGTCGTCAATTCCACTACCACGTATATCCTCCCAACCTTGAGTATTAGACACCTGCAGGCTTCCAAAAAAAACCTACGACCACTCTCTCATAAATAAATTTCTTCTCTCATCTGTAGATCTGACCAAAGCAGTCTAATTAACGAAAATTATGCTTCAAGTTTCAAAAATAATTACTTGAACAAAAGACAATGAATTACCAGTAGTAGGGTATTCTTCAGAATAAGGTGTTGTTATTGTTGCATTTATTTGGCGCAGACACTGTCTTTAAAGAATGGAAATCCATCGATCATCCCCAACCGTAGGGTCAGAGCTGACAAGATTTGTCCGACTACCATGAATTCCGTAGTGTTCAACCCATGTAATCTGCATCATTTTGTTGAGGAATGGAGAGGAACAAAAAGTCAGTAGTGAACAAGAGCAAGTTTAATCAATTTTACGTTGTCAATTCCACTACCACGTACATCCTCCCAACCATGAATATTAGGCGCATGCATGCTTCCACTAAAACCTATGACCACCCCTTCAGCTAACAGAAATAAATTTCTTCTCCCATCTGTAGGTTTGACCAAAGTAGACTAATTAAAGAAAATTGTGCTTCAAGTTCCAAAAAGAATTACTTGAACAAAGTGCAAGTGTAAATTACCAGTAGTAGGGTATTCTTCAGAAAGAGGTGTTGTCATTGTCGCATTTTTTTGGCGCAGACATTGTCTTCCAAGAATGGAAAGCCATCGGTTAGCCCCAAAAGTAAGGTCAGAGCTGACATGATTTGTCCGACTATCATGAACTGCATAATGTTCAACCCATGTAATCTGCATCATTTTGTTGAGCAATGGAGTGGAACATCAGTAGCGAACAAGAGCAAGTTTTATCTCAACTCAAGTTGCTTATAACAACATAGTGTATCATATGTTACATGAGAGTGCCCATTGGATAATTCTTGAACTATACATCTAGATGGCTTACATCGACAGTTAGGCGTGAGGTCATCACATAAATTCCTAAAGGAGCATCTGCAACAACCGAAATCGCCTTACCAAGGTTTTTGCAGTATCTTACAAAACATACCCCCCGAGTAGGTACGGATACGGAAAGAGCTTGCAATTCATAAATTATCTGCAGAAATAAAACATTTGTTTTTACTATATACAACTTCGTCCCTGCTCTTTGTTCCCAATTTCCTTTTCGGAACGTCCCTGCTCTGTCTTCCTTCCCATTTCTTTTTCAGGTAACCTTAAAAAGCTAAAAATACCACAATACCCTCAGAAATAATACCCCATATAATTTTTCCCCTTTTCCAACCCCACCAACTCATCTGTCTTATCCTCTCACCACACACACCACACTCAGTAGAGAGATATAATCACAGAGAAACCACATCGAGAGAGTCTCATCCCTC
Organism: Linanthus parryae; assembly: GCA_023055425.1. Classification (NCBI taxonomy): domain Eukaryota; kingdom Viridiplantae; phylum Streptophyta; class Magnoliopsida; order Ericales; family Polemoniaceae; genus Linanthus; species Linanthus parryae. The sequence continues at coordinate 18,413,127 of JALGPY010000009.1, forward strand.
TCTCCGGTGCTCTGTCGACGGTGATGATGACGGCGAGGAGGATGGCGGAGAAGAAGAAGACGACACCGACGCCGCTACCAAGGTCAGATCTCTCTCTCTCTGTTTGCGTATCTTTTTTCGCAGAAAGGGATACATACAGAGAATAGATCGGAGATTTCGTTTCCGATCTGGCGGCAACGTGGTGGTTGTATCTTCAATCCAGTGAGTTGGTAGTGATGTGGTGGTTGTGGCTTCGATCAAATATCTTCCTCTTCTTCATCGAGGGGTAGAGAGGACGACAAAGGTGAAGAAAAGGACGGCAAGGACTCGGCGGCGACATGGTGGTTATGGCTTCAATCCAGGCTGTTCATCTTCTTATTTGGATTTGTATTTGGTACGGTGGTGGACTGGTGGTGTGGTTGTGGTGTGTTGTTGTGGTGGTGATGGTGGTGTGTTGTTGTTGTGAACCAAAGTCAGATAGAGAGAGGAGAGGACAGGGCAGAGAAGAATATTTAATGGTTGAATGGGGGCAAAATTGTCAAAAATGCACATTTCTTAATTACCATGTCCCAGCTCAATGGGAACATAGAGCTGGGACAGACTGGTATGAAATAAATTTGAAATAAAGCGAAAGATCATATATGTATAGTTTTTTTAAGTAGTTTATCTTATACCACTTTAAGCGCTCCACTGTTGCTTCCCTCCTCTTCAGTTGATAGTATTTTGATACACATAGCTCTTGAAATAATTGCAGAGAATGTGCACGACCATTTATTCTGTCCACCATAAGAAATTTAGAAAAAAATCAAACCAAGAGTTTGTACAAGACCGTATTATTCAAATAAAAGGCATGCAATAAAACATGAGAGAAGTTCATAAGACCCTACCACATTCATCAAGAGTCCTATAATACCATTTGCATGCGCCATGATTATAGTGGAGTCTCTCGAAATTTTCACATTTGAATCCTGTAACAACTGTTTGATTGTATTCTTCTTCATTTTGAGTAGACTTTATGATTAATTCATCGGTGGAATTCTCAGCAAGCCCTGTAAATTACTTCGTTTTCAGAGGAAAAATTTGGTAAAATCCCTAACCTAATTAACTCCTTCTGTTCAAATGGCTCAGTTCCGATTTCACGATTTTCTATAAATTTTAGCACTGTTAATTATGATTTTTATTCGATGGCAGACCATTCACAATAGTAACACATCAAGTCTTAGTTAACCATGACCCTAAAATTAATGAAAATATATTAGCTAGCGATGTGATAGTTGATATTAGTGTCCCCAATAATATCACACAACCCAAACTAACACAAATTGAGATAAAACTCTTTAACTTAAATATGGTAGCGTTTTAATTGGTCGACACAAAAGTGACACAAAAACATCGACATGAAAAAACTTGGGTCTATTGAGATAATAACTTTGACAATAATCCGTACGTTGTAATACCATGCCATCGAATACTTTCTCGAGCAACTCGATTATAATTAGAGGGATCCGAATGTGAAATTTTTGAGAGAATCTATTGCAGTCGTGGCTGACGCTAAGAGAGTTGTAGGACTCCTGATGAATGTGGTATGCTCAGCTTGTCTCAAGTTTTTATGACGTGTCTTTTTATTTGAATAACCTAGTCATGTATTATTAGTTTGATTTTTTCTGAATTTCTAATGCTATGCAAGATAAATGGTTGAGCACATTCTCGAAAAACAAATTCAAGAGCTATGTTCATCAATATACTATTAACATGAGAGGAAGGAAACAATAATGGAGATTTGAAAGTGGTGTAAGATCAACAACTATTCATAAAAATACATGTATAAGCATTTAATTCATTTTGATTAAATTTTAATGCATATGTAGTGAAATTAAATGTTTCATTTTATGCATATAATAGTTGAACTACAAGCACTTTCGACATTCATTCATACTAAAGATTAATGTTTTGTGATATACTGCAAATATCTTGGTGTGGCGCATAGAAATATACAAATGAAAAAATATAAGCTATCGATGTGTAACGGAGCTGATATTATCATGACTAACAATATAACACAACCCAAAATATCACAAAATTGAGAGAGAATTCTTAAACATATGTAGCGTTCTAATTGGGCGACACGAAAATGACACAAAAACATCGACACGAAAAAACTTGCATAAACATAATCCATAAGTTGTACACGAAGAACTATATCATACCATCGAAAAGTTTCTCTACAAACTCGATTAGAGTTAGATGGATTGAAATGTGAAATTTTGAGAGATTCTAGTGCAGTCGTGGTTGACGCCAACAGAGTTGTAGGACACCTGATGAATGTGGTATGCTATCATGATTTTGTCTCAAGTTTTTATTGTGTGTGTTAAATTTGAATAACCTAGTCTTGTATTATTGGTTTGATGTTTTTTGAATTCCTAATTCTATGCAATAACCTAGTCCTGTATTATTACTCATGTGTTATTGGACTGATCCTTAACAATAGAATGATATAGACTTCAGAAGTTGTCACAAGTTAAGCCACTTACTTGCATTACTAATGTGCAATTTCAAGATAACGGCCACCTGTTGCAACTCTTGTTTCTTCTTGAACCACACCATCATAAAAAATCACATTCCACTGCCATTGTTGAAAAGGAACAGTAGCGTTAGTCTTTATTAAGACACTTGAACACTGCGTCTGGATAATACTATTTGTCGTATTTAAGAAATTCCATCGCAAATCCACATACCAATTTCTGAGAATTTATGTCACTGAGAAAATCAATTACTTTTTTGGGAAAACAAGGAAGTGCGAACAAAGTGGATGCTTTTACCACTACACCGGAAGGGTGTCGATATCCGAAAAACTTTTGAAACATCAGTTTCACGTCGTCAATTCCACTACAACGTATATCCTCCCAACCTTGAGTATTAGACACCTGCAGGCTTCCAAAAAAAACCTACGACCCTTCTCTCATAAATAAATTTCTTCTCTCATCTGTAGATCTGACCAAAGCAGTCTAATTAACGAAAATTATGCTTCAAGTTTCAAAAAGAATTACTTGAACAAAAGACAATGAATTACCAGTAGTAGGGTATTCTTCAGAATAAGGTGTTGTTATGTTGCATTTATTTGGCGCAGACACTGTCTTTAAAGAATGGAAATCCATCGATTATCCCCAACCGTAGGGTCAGAGCTGACAAGATTTGTCCGACTACCATGAATTTCGTAGTGTTCAACCCATGTAATCTGCATCATTTTGTTGAGGAATGGAGAGGAACAAAAAGCCAGTAGTGAACAAGAGCAAGTTTAATCAATTTAACGTTGTGAATTCCACTACCACGTACATCCTCCCAACCGTGAATATTAGGCGCATGCATGCTTCCACTAAAACCTATGACCACTCCTTCAGCTAACAGAAATAAATTTCTTCTCCCATCTGTAGATTTTACCAAAGTAGACTAATTAAAGAAAATTGTGCTTCAAGTTCCAAAAAGAATTACTTGAATAAAGTGCAACTGTAAATTACCAGTAGTAGGGTATTCTTCAGAAAGAGGTGTTGTCATTGTCGCATTTTTTTGGCGCAGACATTGTCTTCCAAGAATGGAAAGCCATCGGTTAGCCCCAAAAGTAAGGTCAGAGCTGACATGATTTGTCCGACTATCATGAACTTCATAATGTTCAACCCATGTAATCTGCATCATTTTGTTGAGCAATGGAGAGGAACATCAGTAGCGAACAAGAGCAAGTTTTATCTCAACTCAAGTTGCTTATAACAACATAGTGTATCATATGTTACCTGAGAGTGCCCATTGGATAATTCTTGAACTATACATCTAGATGGCTTACATCGACAGTTAGGCATGAGGTCATCACATAAATTCCTAAAGGAGCATCTGCAACAACCGAAATCGCCTAACCAAGGTTTTTGCAGTATCTTACAAAACATACCCCCCGGGTAGGTACGGATACGGAAAGCGCTTGCAATTCATAAATTATCTGCAGAAATAAAACATTTTTTTTGACTATATACAACTCCGTCCCTTCTCTTTGTTCCCTATTTCCTTTTTGGAACGTCCCTGCTCTGTCTTCCTTCCCATTTCTTTTTCAGGTAACCTTAAACAGCTAAAAATACCACAATACCCTCAGAAATAATACCCCATATAATTTTCCCCCTTTTCCAACCCCACCAACTCATCTGTCTTATCCTCTCACTCATACACCACACACACCACACTCAGTAGAGAGATATAATCACAGAGAAACCACATCGAGAGAGTCTCATCCCTCTCTCCGGTGCTCTGTCGACGGTGATGATGACGGCGAGGAGGATGGCGGAGAAGAAGAAGACGACGCCGACGCCGCTACCAAGGTCAGATCTCTCTCTCTCTGTTTGCGTATCTTTTTTCGCAGAAAGGGATACATACGGAGAATATATCGGAGATTTCGTTTCCGATCTGGCGGCAACGTGGTGGTTGTATCTTCGATCCAGTGAGTTGACAGTGACGTGGTGGTTGTGGCTTCGATCAAGTCTCTTCCTCTTCTTCATCGAGGGGTATAGAGGACGACGAAGGTGAAGAAAACGACGGCAAGGACTCAGCGGCGACGTGGTGGTTATGGCTTCAATCCAGGCTGTTCATCTTCTTATTTGGATTTGTATTTGGTACGGTGGTGGACTGGTGGTGTGGTTGTGGTGTGTTGTTGTGGTGGTGATGGTGGTGTGTTGTTGTGGTGAACCAAAGTCAGATAGAGAGAGGAGAGGACAGGGCAGAGAAGAATATTTAATGGTTGAATGGGGCCAAAATTGTCAAAAATGCACATTTCTTAATTACCATGTCCCAGCTCAATGGGAACAAAGAGCTGGGACAGACTGGTATGAAATAAATTTGAAATAAAGCGAAAGATCATATATGTATAGTTGTTTTAAGTAGTTTATGTTAGACCACTTTCAGCGCTCCACTGTTGCCTCCCTCCTCTTCAGTTGATAGTATTTTGATACACATAGCTCTTGAAATAATTTCAGAGAATGTGCACGACCATTTATTCTGTCCACCATAAGAAATTTAGAAAAAAATCAAACCAAGAGTTTGTACAAGACCGTATTATTCAAATAAAAGGCATGCAATAAAACTTGAGAGAAGTTCATAAGACCCTACCACATTCATCAAGAGTCCTATAATATACCATTGGCATCAGCAATGATTATGGTGGAGTCTCTCGAAATTTTCACATTTGAATCCTGTAGGAACTGTTTGATTGTATTCTTCTTCATTTTGAATAGACTTTATGATTAATTCATCGGTGGAATTCTCAGCAAGCCCTGCAATCACTTTGTTTGCGTAGGACAAAATTGGTAAAAATTAACTCCCTCTGTTCAAATGCGTCAGTTCCAGTTTCACGATTTTCTATTAATTTTAGCACCGTAAATTATGATTTTGATTCGATGGTGACTATTGGAGACCATTAACAATAGTAACACATCAAGTCTTAGTCAACCATGACCCTAAAATTAATGAAAATATATTAGCTAGCGATGTGAGAGTTGATATTAGTGTCCCCAATAATATCACACAACCCAAACTAACACAAAATTGAGATAAACTCTTTAACTTAGATATGGTAGTGTTCTAATTGGTCGACACAAAAGTGACACAAAAACAACGACATGAAAAAACTTTGGTCTATTGAGATAATAACTTTGACAATAATCCATACGTTGTAATACCATGCCATCGAATACTTTCTCCAGCAACTCGATTATAATTAGAGGGATCCGAGTGTGAAATTTTTGAGAGAATCTATTGCAGTCGTGGCTGACGCTAAGAGAGTTGTAGGACTCCTGATGAATGTGGTATGCTCAGCTTGTCTCAAGTTTTAATGACGTGTCTTTTTATTTGAATAACCTAGTCATGTATTATTAGTTTGATTTTTTCTGAATTTCTAATGCTATGCAAGATAAATGGTTGAGCACATTCTCGAAAATAAATTCAAGAGCTAAGTTCATCAATATACTATTAACATGAGAGGAAGGAAAAAATAATGGAGAACTGAAAGTGGTGTAAGATCAACAACTATTCAAAAAAATACATGTATAAGCATTTAATTCATTTTGATTAAATTTTAATGCATATGTAGTGAAATTAAATGTTTCATTTTATGCATATAATAGTTGAACTACAAGCACTTTCGACATTCATTCATACTAAAGATTAATGTTTTGTGATATACTGAAATATCTTGGGGTGGCACATAGTGGGTTGGTTTGGTGTGGGATTTTTTGTGGATTTTAATCCAAAATTCACTTTTTGCTTTTTTGACTTTTTTTAAAGGTTTGGTATGGAATTTTTTGAGCAGATTTTGGATTCTGGATTTTAGATTTATATTGTGAAGTGGGTGGAAGAAAAAAGTTCGGGTTGAGGAGATTTTTTGTGTCTTTTTTGCTGAAATCACTAAAATGACAATTTTATCCTCTACCATAAATTATAATTACACCCTCTTGTTAGTTACACTTTTTACCGTTCTATACGTTAATTAACACTACCAACTACGACAACTACCCACCTATGAGTGAACAATATGGATGCAATCCATTTGAAATTACAAGTGCTCTAAAACGTAACACAAATAGGGGATCAATGGCGACATAAGTTTAATTTTTATCATCTAATTTGTAATGGCATGTTCTCGTAGTTATTCTTAATGTAATCCGACACTTTTATGTAATGAACACTGTAATTTTTCTTTAAATATGTCAATTTGTGTACGTTTGTTTTTATGACATTCATATATTTATTTATTTGTATTTTCACCTTACTATACTAGATATTAGAAAATAGTACACGTTTGTAAAAAAATAAGCATTACTAAATTATAATTTAGTAGTGTTGGTTTGTTTGTAAAAGTTATTAAATAAGTACTTTAAAAAAAAGTTATTAAATAAGTCTATAAATAGACACAATAGGGTATAATGGTATTTTCACTAAACAGCAAAACTGTCACATCACAGACTTTTTAAGAGCACCGACTTTTTTTACCAAACTCATACATCTTTTTTCTTGAACTTTTGTGTCACGGACTATTTCCACACCATCTTAAAAGCCAGCTAAAAATCCAAAAAGTCCACACCAAACCAACCCAGAATGATATAAATGAAAAACTATCAGCTATCGATGTGTAACGGAGCTGATATTATCACGCCTAACAATAAAACACAACCCAAAATATCACAAAATTGAGAGAGAATTCTTAAACATATGGTAGCGTTCTAATTGGGCGACACGAAAATGACACAAAAACATCGACACGAAAAAACTTGCATGAACATAATCCATAAGTTGTACACGAAGACTTATATCATACCATCGAAAAGTTTCTCTACAAACTCGATTAGAGTTAGATGGATTGAAATGTGAAATTTTGAGAGATTCTAGTGCAGTCGTGGTAGATGCCAACAGATTTGTAGGACACCTGATGAATGTGGTATGCTATCATGAACTTGTCTCAAGTTTTTATTGTGTGTGTTAAATTTGAATAAACTAGTCTTGTATTATTGGTTTGAAGTTTTTTGAATTCCTAATTCTATGCAATAACCTAATCCTGTATTATTACTCATGTGTTATTGGACTGATCCTTATCAATAGAAAGATATAGACTTCAGAAGTTGTCACAAGTTAAGCCACTTACTTGCATTACTGATGTGCAATTTCAAGATAATGGCCACCTGTTGCAACTCTTGTTGCTTCTTGAACCACACAATCATAAAAAATCACATTCCACTGCCATTGTTGAAGAGGAACAGTAGCGTTAGTCTTTATTAAGAAAATTGAACACTGCGTCTGGATAATACTATTTGTCGTATTTAAGAAATTCCATCGCAAATCCACATACCAATTTCTGAGAATTTATGTCACTGAGAAAATCAATAACCGTTTTGGGAAAACAAGGAAGTCCGAACGAAGTGGATGCTTTTACCACTACACCGGAAGGGTGTCGATATCCGAAAAACTTTTGAAACATCAGTTTCACGTCGTCAATTCCGCTACCACGTATATCCTCCCAACCTTGAGTATTAGACACCTGCAGGCTTCCAAAAAAAACCTACGACCACTCTCTCATAAATAAATTTCTTCTCCCATCTGTAGATCTGGCCAAAGCGGTCTAATTAAAGAAAATTATGCTTCAAGTTTCAAAAAGAATTACTTGAACAAAAGACAATGAATTACCAGTAGTAGGGTATTCTTCAGAATACTGTGTTGTTTTTGTTGCATTTCTTTGGCGCAGACACTGTCTTTAAAGAATGGAAATCCATCGATCATCCCAAACCGTAGGGTCAAAGCTGACAAGATTTGTCCGACTACCATGAATTTCGTAGTGTTCAACCCATGTAATCTGCATCATTTTGTTGAGGAATGGAGAGGAACAAAAAGTCAGTAGTGAACAAGAGCAAGTTTAATCAGTTTTACGTTGTCAATTCCACTACCACGTACATCCTCCCAACCGTGAATATTAGGCGCATGCATGCTTCCACAAAAACCTATGACCACTCCTTCAGCTAACAGAAATAAATTTCTTCTCCCATCTGTAGATTTGACCAAAGTAGACTAATTAAAGAAAATTGTGCTTCAAGTTCCAAAAATAATTACTTGAACAAAGTGCAACTGTAAATTACCAGTAGTAGGGTATTCTTCAGAAAGAGGTGTTGTCATTGTCGCATTTTTTTGGCGCAGACATTGTCTTCCAAGAATGGAAAGCCATCGGTTAGCCCCAAAAGTAAGGTCAGAGCTGACATGATTTGTCCGACTATCATGAACTTCATAATGTTCAACCCATGTAATCTGCATCATTTTGTTGAGCAATGGAGAGGAACATCAGTAGCGAACAAGAGCAAGTTTTATCTCAACTCAAGTTGCTTATAACAACATAGTGTATCATATGTTACCTGAGAGTGTCCATTGGATAATTCTTGAACTATACATCTAGATGGCTTACATCGACAGTTAGGCATGAGGTCATCACATAAACATCTAAAGGAGCATCTGCAACAACCGAAATCGCCTTACCAAGGTTTTTGCAGTATCTTACAAAACATACCCCCCGAGTAGGTAAGGATACGGAAAGCGCTTGCAACTCATAAATTATCTGCAGAAATAAAACATTTATTTTTTACTATATACAACTCGGTCTCTGCTCTTTGTTCCCAATTTCCTTTTTGGAACGTCCCTGCTCTTTCTTCCTTCCCATTTCTTTTTCAGGTAACCTTAAACAGCTAAAAATACAACAATACCCTTAGAAATAATACCCCATATAATTTGCCCCCTTTTCCAACCCCACCAACTCATCTGTCTTATCCTCTCACTCATACACCACACACACAACTCTCACCACACACAGCACACTCAGTAGAGAGATATGCACACAGAGAAACCACATCGAGAGAGTCTCCTCCCTCTCTCTGGTGCTCTGTCGACGGTGATGATGACGGCGAGGAGGATGGCGGAGAAGAAGAAGACGACGCCGACGCCGGTACCAAGGCCAGATCTCTCTCTCTCTATTTGTGTCTCTCCTTGTTCATCTTCTTCTTCTTCATTTTTTCTCGCAGAAAGGGATACATACGGAGAATAGATCGGAGATTTCATTTTTGATCTGGCGGCAACGTGGTGGTTGTATCTTCGATCTAGTGAGTTGGCATTGACGTGGTGGTTGTGGCTTCGATCAAGTCTCTTCCTCTTCTTCATCCAGGGGTAGAGAGGACGACGAAGGTGAAGAAAACGACGGCAAGGACTCGGCGGCGACATGGTGGTTATGGATTCAATCCAGGCTGTTATTTACCTCCTCCTTCTTCGTCTTCTCATTTCTTATTTGTTTTCAGATGTGCATTTTTTTATCTGTATAAAAATGATATATTTCGTCTGGTTTTTTTAACTGTAAAAATCTTCAATTTTTTTTATATATTTATGATCTGCAATTATTTGGATTTGTATTTGGTACGGTGGTGGACTGGTGGTGTGGTGGTGGTGTGTTGTTGTTGTGGTGATGGTGGTGTGTTGTTGTGGTGAACCAAAGTCAGATAGAGAGAGGATAGGACAGGGCAGAGAAGAATATTTAATGGTTGAATGGGGGCCAAATTGTCAAAAATGCACATTTCTTAATTACCATGTCCCAGCTCAATGGGAACAAAGAGCTGGGACAGACTGGTATGAAATAAATTTGAAATAAAGCGAAAGATCATATGTGTATAGTTGTTTTAAGTAGTTTATCTTATACCACTTTCAGCGCTCCACTGTTGCTTCTCTCCTCTTCAGTTGATAGTATTTTGATACACATAGCTCTTGAAATAATTTCAGAGAATGTGCACGACCATTTATTCTGTCCACCACAAGAAATTTCGAAAAAAAATCAAACCAAGAGTTAGTACAAGATCGTATTATTCAAATAAAAGGCATGCAATAAAACTTGAGAGAAGTTCATTAGACCCTAACACATTCATCAAGAGTTCTATAATATACCATTGGCATCAGCAATGATTATTGTGGAGTCTCTCGAAATATTCACATTTGAATCCTGTAGGAACTGTTTGATTGTATTCTTCTTCATTTTGAATAGACTTTATGATTAATTCATCGGTGGAATTCTCAGCAAGCCCTGCAATCACTTTGTTTTCATAGGAAAAAATTGGTAAAAATTAACTCCCTCTGTTCAAATGGCTCAGTTCCAGTTTCACGATTTTCTATTAATTTTAGCACCGTAAATTATGATTTTGATTCAATGGTGACTATTGCAGACCATTAACAATAGTAACACATCAAGTCTTAGTCAACCATGACCCTAAAAGTAATGAAAATACATTATCTAGCGATGTGAGAGTTGATATTAGTGTCCCCAATAATATCACACAACCCAAACTAACACAAAATTGAGATAAAACTCCTTAACTTAGATATGGTAGCGTTCTAATTGGTCGACATGAAAGTGACACAAAAACGACATTAAAAAACTTGGGTCTATTGAGATAATAACTTTGACAATAATTCATACGTTGTAATACCATGCCATCGAATAGTTTCTCCAGCAACTCGATTATAATTAGAGGGATCCGTGTGTGAAATGTTTGAGAGAATCTGTTGCAGTCGTGGCTGACGCTAAGAGAGTTGTAGGACTCCTGATGAATGTGGTATGCTCAGCTTGTCTCAAGTTTTTATTACGTGTCTTTTTATTTGAATCACCTAGTCATGTACTATTAGTTTGATTTTTTCTGAATTTCTAATGCTATGCAAGATAAATGGTCGAGCACATTCTCTGACATAATTTCAAGAGCTATGTTTATCAAAATACTATCAACATGAGTGGAGGGAAACAACAATAGAGAGCTGAAAGTGGTGTAAGATCAACAACTATTTGAGATGAGTTTACATGTATAAGTGTTCAATTCATTTTGATTATGTTTTATTGTTTATTTAGTTAAATTAAATGTTTCATTTATGCATATAATAACTCTATTTCTAGCACTTTCCGTATTCTCTCCTTCTCAAGACGTATATTTTTATAGATCTTGAAAATACCTTGGTGGTGGCACATGGATTGATACAAATGTCATTTTTGCTATTTTTTGTCGACCTCTCACCCAAGAGTCGACGTAGAACATCTAGATGTTAAATTCAGGACTGTGCCGATAGGTGTTCTCCCATAACATATGATACAGTGTTGTTATCGGCATCTTGGGTAGAGGTAACAATTGTTAATTTTCACTACTGACACTTTTTATTCCCTCTGTTTCTCAGCAATATGGTGTAGGTTACATTGGTTTAAATTTTTGAAGTTCATGGTAACTTTTGCTTAAATTTTGGTGCAAGACAATGGTTTCCATTCTGAAGAGACAATTTTAATGCGAAAGAAATGCAACAGTGACAACACCTCTCTTTCGGAAGAGTACCCTTGTATTGGTACTTGTAATTTACTATCCTACACTTCGTACAACTACTATTTTTTAAATTAAAGCATAGTTGAATTTAAATTCATTTTATTTGGTCAAATATACACCTTTGAGGGGGAATTAGTTTTTGCTGGTTTTTGTAGAACCCTACACGCGTCTTGCACTCAAGGATGAGAGTTTTACTTGAAAGTGAAATTGATGATGTGAAATTACTGTTTCAAAAGTTCAGGATATCCAGACCACCCTTCTTGAATTGTGGTTCAAGCATCAACTCCTTGTTTCCTTCAAGATTTATTCTTTTTAAGTCATATATAATCTCGACATTGGGTGTGTGATTACTAACACAATTTCATAAAGACAACGTAAATAATGTTATCTAGATCAAGTGTTGATTTTTAGTATAGACTTAGATCCAGGTGCTTCTCTAATAATTTCATGAGGATATGATTTTTTATAGATGTGTAGTTTAAGAAACTATAGGTTTTAGAACATGTCGAAGATTTAGAAACTGCATACATGCAATGCAACTGGCTTCAATATTTTCGTTCTCACTTCTGAAATTGAAATGTCACTAACTTGTTTTTATTTAAGTTGTATTGGTGGAATCAATAACATGACGATGATTCAAAAATTTATGATTGTCCCGCATGTCTAGGCGTATTGTTTGTATCTATTGTTTCCTAGTTATAGGAGTTGGTGATTAGTTGGTGTGATAACCCCGACACTATCAGTTTACTTCCATCAGGAATTTATATATTTCCTAGCGATGTTAGTTATGATTTCTATTCGATGGTGGAAGATAGTGACTATTGTAGACCATTAACAACATCACCAAATCAAATCTTGGAAAACCTTGTCAAATCTTGGCAAACCTTGACCCTACAAGTAACGAAAATATATGACTAGCGATGCGTGATAGATCCGATATTATCGTGCCTAACAATATCTTACAACCATATAACACAAAATTAAGAGAGAATCTTGAACTTAGATATGGTAGCGTTCTAATTGGTCGACACAAAAGTGACAAAAATATTGACATGAAAGTGACACAAAAATATTGACACGAAAAAATCTGCACGAAAAAACATGGGTCTATTGAGGCACCTGACCTTGACAATCCATTCTTTGTAAATGAAGAAGAATGCCATACCATCGGATAGTTTCTCCATGAACTCGATTAGTTTTAGAGGGATTCAAATGTGAAATTTTTGAGGGATTCTATTGCATTCGAGACTGACGCCAACGGAGTTGTAGGACTCTTGATGAATGCGTTATGCTCTCATGAACTTGTCTTTGAGTTTTTATTGCTTTTTTTTATTTGAATAACCTTGTCTTGTATTATTGGTTTGATGTTTTAAGAATTTCTAATTCTATGCAAGGTAAATGGTCAAGCACATTCTCTAAAATAATTTCAAGAGCTATGTTCAGCAAAGTAGTAGTAACATGAGAGGAAGAAAACAACAGTAGTGAGTCGAAAGTGGTGTAAGGTCACCAATTATTTAAAACAACTATACATGTATAGGCGTTCAATTAATTTTGATTAAAGAATATTGCATATGTAGTAAAATTAAACGTTTCATTTCTACATATAATAGTTTAATTGCAAGAGCTTTCAGCCTTAGTTCCTACTCAAGACGTATTTTTTTGAGCTACTGCAAATACCTTGGTGGTGGTACACGGATCGATACAAATGTATTTTTTGGTATTTTTCGTGCCAACCTCTCACCGAAGAGTTGACATAGAACATCTGGATGATTAATGCAGTAATTGCCTGATAGGTACTCTCCCGTAACATATGATACAATGTTGTTATCAGGATATTAGAGGTAACATATGATGTTATTCACTACTGACACTTTTTATCCCCCTCCTTTTCTCAATAATATAATTTAGGTTACATGTGTTGATAATTTTAAAGTTCATGGTATCCAGAACGTCAACTCTTGCCCAGATTTTGGTGTAAAACGGTTTCTCTTCACTCTTAAAAGGCAATGTGAGTGCCCAAGAAATGCCACGGGAAACACCTCTCTCTAAATAGTACCCATGTACTAGTACTGGTGATTTTATATCCTACAGTTTGTACAAGAAATACTTTTTCAAACTTCAAGCACATTTTTATTTCAATTGAACTTCTCAGGTCAAATCTACATGTGAGGGAATTTATCTATGCTTGTTTGTGTGGAAGCATGCATGCGTCTTGATGTCAAGGATGGGAGTTTATACTTGGAAGTGGAATTGATGACGTGAAATTTATGTTTTAAATGTTTGTTGGATACCGAGGCCGCTTTTCTGAAATTGTTGTACTAGTGCCAACTTCGCTCGACATTCCTTGTTTCTCATAAGAGTTCTTCATTTTCTCATCGTCATACATTCTCGACATTGGATGTGTGAATTACAAGCGTAATTACATAAAGATTTAGCAAATAATGTTATCTAGATAAAGGGTTTGAATAAGGCTAGCATTAGAGTGCTTCTTTGATAATTGCAGGGGATGTGATCTTTTTATGGTGGTGATGTTCTAGAGACGAAAAGATTTAGCGCATACCCATTATTTGGAATGTGCATTTCTGTAATGCAAGTAAGTTCCTTAAAATATTTTGTTCGTACTTCTCTAATTGTAATAGTCAAGATTCTTGAATAAGTTATTAAACATCAACTTTTCGATATTCAAGATGGGTATTTAAGTCTAGAGTCTTCATGTAGACTTACATTTTGCTATTTGTTGGAAAACTCACAAAGTACCTTAATTGCTCAGTAATATTCCCTCTATTGGCTGTGTTTTCAGAACACTTTAACCGGGAAGTCGATTGGGCATGCTAAGGTAGAAGATAGACTCTGCTATCTTTAATACTTGATAGACTTCACCTGAAAAAGATAGTAGGATCTCAAATAAAAATAATGAAGGACACATATGTATTGGCATAGAGGCCTTGGTCATCTCCATTTTACTCTCCGTATAATAATATTTTCTTCACCACTAGTCATTCCTGCACACAATACCTATCATTTGTTACGTAGCTGGAAACCTAAAGAATCCCGAATTCAATCCAGGAGGCAATTAAATTAAGCACCGTAAGGATGCCATGGTTGAAGAAAGTAATGCCTTTAAAAAGAAAAAGGACCTGGGAAATGGTCGATCAACCTTGTGGGAAGAAAAATGGGTTGTAAAAGGGTTTTCACAATCAAATACAATGTAGATGGGTCTATTGAAAAATACAAAGCACGTGTGAAAAAAACACACAAAGATATGGGATCATTTATCAAGAGACATATCATTTATCAAGAGACCTTTGCTCTCGTTGAAAAATAGAACAAGACCCACATTCTTATGTCAAAAACTTCATGCAAGCACATCTTGGAGATGAAGTTTGTATGTATTGGCATCCAGGTTGCATACTTTAGACCTACATCTAAAGTATGCGTATTGAGAAAATCGTCGTGTGGTCTTAAAAAACTTCCAAGACCTTGGTTTTGATGATTTAAGAAATCCATGATAAAAAAGAGGTTATCACCATAGCGAAGGTGATTACAAGTTATTTATTAAGCCCAAAGTTACTGCATTGATTGTGTATGTAGATGTAGTCACTTAAAATAATACCGAGGAAATCAAGGAATGGAAGACATCTCTCCAGAACATGTGAGGTCAAGGACATGGGACATCCCATGTATTTGCTACAGATCGAAGTGGCAAGGTCTAAAATAGGCACAGTTATATCTCAACAAAAGTACGCCACTGATCCATTGAAGCAGATTGTGATGCTCGGCTGTGAACTAGTAACGGCACCTATAGAGCCACACCACAACCTCGCGAATCTTGAAGAAAGTGTACCAGTGGATGAAGGAATATAACAGAGACTTGTTGGGAATCTTATCTATTTGTCACATATACGACCCGATGTCACATCTGTCTTTAGTGTATTTACACTTAGCTTGAGGGGGAATATTGGCAGATTAAGTGTATTCGAGTCATTAATTTTCTTCTTCAGATTAATCAATTGGCTTGGCTAAACAATCAATTAGGATTGTTGGAATGTGCAGTAATATACGTTTTCCTTATTTAGATCGGTTAATCAACGATCGTACATATATGGATTGATCCTTATAATAGAAAGATACACACTTCAGAAGTTGTCAGAATTTAAGCCACTTACTTGCATTATAGAAATGCAATTTCCAGATTCTGGGCCGCCTGTTGCAACTGTTGTTGCTTCTTGAACCACACTATCATAAAAAATCACATTCCACTGCCATTGTTAAGAAGAACAGTAATGTTAGTCTTTATTAAGAAAATTGAACACCTTGTCTAGATAATGTTATTTTTCGTCTTTAAAAAATTTCATCGGTAATCTACATACCAATTTCTGAGAATTTATGTCGCTGAGAAAATCAGTAACTTTTATGGGAGAACAAGGAAGTCCGAATGAAGTGGATGCTTTTACCACTACACCGGAAGGGCGTCCTTGATATACGAAACACTTTTGAAACACCAGTTTCACGTCATCAATTCCACTACCACGTATATCCTCCCAACCTTGAGTATTAGACGCATGCAAGCATCCACAAAAACCTATGACCATTCTCTCAGATATCACAAATAAATTTCTTCTCCCATCTGTAGATTTGACCAAAGCAGACTAATTAAAGATAACTATGCTTCAAGTTCCAAAAAGAATTACTTGAACAAAGTTCAAGACAGTAAATTATCAGTAGTAGATTATTCTTCAAAAAGAGGTGTTGTCATTGTTGCATTTCTTTGGCGCAGACAGTCCTTCAAGAATGGAAAGCAATCGGTTACCCCCAAAAGTAACGTTTTAATTGCCCGACTATCATGAACTATATAAATGTTCAACCCATGTAATCTGCATCATTTTGTTGAGCAATGGAGAGGAACAAGTAGTCAATAGTGACCAAGAGCAAGTTTTATCTCAACTCAAGTTGCTTATAGCAAATTAGTGTATCATATGTTACCAGAGAGTGCCCATTGGATAATTCTTGAACTGTACATCCAGATATGCAATAGAGCTTATTTTATCATGCCTAACAATATAACGCATCTAAAAAATAACACAAAATTAAGATATAAGTCTTGAACTTAGATATGGTAGTGTTCTAATTGGTCTACACGAAGTGACACAAAAACATCGACACGAAAGTGACACAAAAACCTGTTGAGATACCTGGCCTTGACCATAATCCATACATTGTAAATGAAGAAGAATACCATGCCATAGAATAGGTTCTCCATCAAATAGATTGTATTAGAGGGATTCAAATGTGATTTTTTTAGAGATTCAAGTGCAGTCGTGGCTTACGGCTTACGACAACAGAGTTCTAGCACTCATGATGAATGTGGTATGCTCATGGACTTGTCTCAAGTTTTGATTGTGTCTTTTTTTTATTTGAATAACCTAGTCCGGTAGTGTTGGTTTGATGTTTTCTGAATTTTTAATGATAGGCAAGATAAATGGTGGAGCACATTCCCTGAAATGATTTGAAAAGCTATTTATAATAAAATACTGTCACGTGGAGAGGAAGGAAACAACAGTAGCAAACTCAAAGTGGTGCAGGAGCAACAACTATTTGAAACAAATATACATGTATAAGCGGTCAATTCATTTCGATTTGATTTTATTGCATATGTACTGAAATTGAATGTTTCATTTCTGCAGATAATAGTTGGATTGCAAGCTCTTTTGCCAATCGTCTCTACTCAAGACATATGTTTAGTGGGATACTCCCAATACCTTGGTA